>JAWWEV010000004.1:20588487-20682875 GCA_035583235.1 Hafferia zeledoni
AGAAAACGAAGGTTGAGATCTCCCTTGGGAGAGGACATTTTTTAGTCAGAGTAAACATGTTGGAACACAAACACAGTTAGATAGTTATCATACAGATCTACATAATTACGTAGCATGTCTAGGTTAGGGATCATGTCTCAATATGACTTTAGCGCTGCTGCTTACAAAGTGTGTGAGATACTGTGGAAATGGAAGAAACTGCAGAAATAATAGAGTAGATGGGCACTGGTGTGGGTTCAAGGACATTATCTCAGCATCTCTGTGCTAGAAGGCATCTATGAAGAGAAGAGGGATTAAGAATTAGGTAATACCTGTGTGCAGAGAAGCCAAAGAAAATAACAGGTCATAAATCATGTTCAGAAAAGGGGGCTAGTTAGCGTAGTTACCATGTTATTGAGAGGCACCAGGGTCTTAAGAGACTGCAGCTCTTCAGGAGATTTACTCTGATAACCTGGTGATCAGACTTGCTTTCTCCAAAGTGAAAAGAAATGGTTCAGTAGCAACATTTATACACCTGACCTTTAATAGAACAATTTTTCCCCAGCAAGATGAGGGATTGGATTGGAGCAAAGAGGTTGTTCTCCTCTTGATCTTGCCCAGGTGTCGGCTTCAAAGCTGCTATTTCATGGCTGCCTAAACTGCTCTAATTGCAAGTGCTGCAATCCCTCTTCTCCCAATTCCCCACTATTTAGTCCCACACCCCCAGCAATCTCTCAGGCACTTGTTTGACCTTTCATTGAACGATTTCAGATCTAACTCAGCAGGACACTAACCAAAAAAAAAAAAAAAAAAAAAAAGGTAGTTTTCTACTGTGTTAGTTCTGTGATATGAATCAGCAAAGGGTTGAACAAGCAGGAGCACCCTGGGAGAGCATAACCCCTTCAGCTAGGGAGCAACACAGCCCTGGCAGTCAGGCTGGGCTGGGCTGGGCTGCCCTGCAACTGCAGCACATCTGTGGGACAAATACCCTCCTCTTGCCATCTTAGGTCATGGGCATCACAGTCTAGGAAGCTGCTGGCATACCTGACAAAGTCACATCATTTCAGTTGGATGAGCAGGTGGATAATTAGGGAAACTTTCTACAAATATTTTCCTTGGGGGAGGGAAAGTGTTCTATACTAACCTATAGAAAAGCCAGCAACTCTCTAACATTCTGTTGTACTGAGGCAGAATCGTAACTTTTTACAGATGACAAAACTAGGATTCTGCTTGCAGAGCCAAAATGGACAGTGGTGATGGATGTGAGCAGAGTGCATTTCAAAACAGCCCAATTTTAAAAGAGTGAATACAATTATAGGGTCTTTGATATTTTTGGTGCTATATCATGGGAGAGTTCTGAACAACTAAATATTAGGAAATTCATGAAAAGTTAACATTATTTGTTTTCTTTAGTCAGATGATTTTAAAATTGTTAATATTTGATGGCACAATGATAAATATTTTAATAGACTATATTGCATTCAGTTAGGAATAGATCAAAAAGATACAAAGTAAGCTCCACTAGATAAACTTTTATTAGGTACATGAAATAGAACATAAAGCTTGATAGCAATTACCATTTAATCTATTCACATTTGGAAACGTATTGAAGGGGAAACTTATAACTCAGTTGTTATGAATTATTAAATGTTCATTTGAACAGTGATGAGCAGGACTGCTTTTCCTCTGAAAAACCTGTCACACTTTTAAGCCTGCTCAGTGGCTATAACATCTATGTAATTTGCCTGCTCACTGTGTTTTTATGAGGACAGAATAGAGATCAGTAGCACCACAGACACACCCAGATGGGACGTTTTTATGAAGGGGCCTTAAAAAGACCATTTAGGAGTAAGTAAAGTAATCTCCATCCTACTTAACTGCAGATAAAAACTACTGACCTGAGGCAAGGAAAAATAGCCAATGTTTCCTAGCTCTACACTGATGCTACTGATGGCATTGCTGATACCAGCACATGCTGATTATTAAGGCTTCAATATTTATTGTTTTAATTTCCTTCACAAGTGTGCAAATACAACTCTCCCAAGAGATCTTGCAGTTCACAATGATGGCAATACGGAAACCAAAGTCTGGTTTAGAAAGAGCTGATGGGTTTTAACTTGCAAGGTGCCAACTCCCTCCACTAAGAGAAGCTGAGCTTCCCCAGTGGTATTAAAAGTTTAAAAATGCCTTTTAACATTACACATTAATAAATGGATGCCATGAAAGTAGGTATATTATGATTCAACCCACTCCCTTTTCTAAATGGTAAAGGCAAGTATCTGTAGGGGTACATTACTCTTGAATACATAATTTCTGTCACCCAACACCTTAGAAATTCTTCTGAAGGTCTTTATAGCCACAATTCCTTTGTAATCTGAGGAAACTTACATTACTCTTCACTTACTTTTCCAGCAGAATTCCATGTGTGTTATGTCCTGTGACATCTCACTTTTAGACTGTTTAGTAGTTCCTGACATTTCTTCTTAGCCTGTTTCTTATCATTCAATCTATGATTATTCCATTGGAAAAAAAAAATTTAAAAAAGAGCTTTCTTACTGGTTTCTTTGAAAGCTGAAAGATCTTTGGTATCAACTCTTTAAAAATCTTTTACTAGGTTTGTACATCATTATTTCTCTCATACTTATCATGCTCACTCATCTAACTGCTAATTCTGTTTTTCATTACAATTTCCATTAACTTGCTTGCTGTGAAAGTTTTACCAGCCAGTCTTGAGTTCCTCTCTATCTCCTTGGAACTCAATAACAATCACACCTGCCACAGGTCCTTCTTATACTTAATCAAGCCAATCTTTACAATTAATTTAGAAAAAATCACAGATAATAATCAAAAATTTGTTTCTACATTTTTTTTAAACTTTTTGGATCAATATTATTTGCTTCTGGTGATCTGGTGCAACAGACTGGCTTCCCTTTTTGTAATAGTGATTTGTACAAACATTGAGACACACCTTCAGAACATGCCCCATCACCTTAGACAGTAGCCTGGTAACCTCTCGAAAGCTCTTCCAGAGTTAATAGATTTTTCCCTTCCCTACCTTACACACCATTTGTTTGCCCTAGAACCTTCCTAGAAAGTTCCAGCATCTGCTATCTTTAGAAGAAAAATTACTAACTTTTATTACTTTAGTACATTGCTCAATCATTTCTGACCTTCCTTAGTACTTTAACATGTTCTTATAGTTCAGTTCTGAGAACATGTAGTCTTTTTTTGTTTTTTCTTAATTTCATCATAATTTCAACATTTTTCTTTACCATTTGTAAATATTTATTTTCAAGTTGTTTTACTTTGCTGCGAACAATGTAAGTTTTATAAGAATCCCTTTAAATAGTTGTCTTTTATACTCACTCTACTCTGCATCTCTAATACAACCAGCTCACCAAATCATCCACAAGTATTCTGCCCCTTTACCTTCTCCCTGCATTTCTTTCTAATAAGTCTACATGATCACCTTCTCTTCCCCTAGATCCATACCCCTGAGACATGGGCTAACCCTTCCAGTAATTTCAAATTCATCTTCAAGTCAAGCATGCAAGTACAGATTTTGACAAGGAACATGAGTATGATAAAATCCGGAACAAAAACTTGATCTTATAAATGTCAGTCTAGTTTTTGTCAGATATTTGACTACTATCCTTCACGGCACAAATTTTAGTCAAGCTATTCACACGAATTACAACTATGAAAGTCAGTACTTTCATATTCTGTGATATTTCAGTCAGTATAAATTTAGGGGGGATTGATAGCCCATACAAAAGTACCATGATGTTCTGTAAAATATGAACAGCATTGTTCTTTCAATATCTTTCAACCCTGCATAATTTTGAGATAGGCTTTTGTTGATTACAAACTGTTCTTCTCTCACGTTGAACACCAGTCAATGGGAAAAATCATTAAAAGACACTTTGGACAGGAGCCAAGTCAAGCCCATTATAATTAACTTGGCTTCTAAGTCTTTTCCAATGGACCTAAGAATCTATTCTTCCCTTTCAGAACTTCTATGTTGTAGGGAACTCAGCCATGATCTCTTTGGAGGAGGAATTCTCCTTTTAATAGATATTTAGTTTAGCCTTAAGCAATAGCACCAAGCAGCTATAGATCAGGGGAACAGGGGCTAAAATAAAGAGCTGACAGGTTTGGTACTCACATGCACTAACTAGTCCCCATACATTCTCACAAGTGCAGGAAGAACAAACAACTCCAGTGTCCTCAGGACAGAAATAGCAGTCCATAGGAGACAGTTCAACAGGGTGTTCTTCTAATGAGATGCTGCAGCACTGAGCTACAAATGTTACACATGCTTTAAATGGGAATTGAAGTTCCTTTTAAAGTTGAAAGATCCTTGAAATAGGACTCTTACTTTGAAGAGTTCAGAATTTCATTTCCAAGGAGAGTAAAGAGTTTCACCACATGTAGCTGTTCTTTAAAGAGCTGAAGCTGCATTTTGATCATGAGGCAATAAGCACTGAGTAGCACCAAGGAGAACAAGTTACTCTCACAAGGTTCAAAAACCTGGCTTACTTCTTACTAATGTCAAGAACAGGAGAATCCCACTATGAGATTTAAACTGGTGCCATTTGGGCAAGGAAATTAATATTGAGGGCAAACACACCATCCTTAAATCAGCTCCATTGTGTTGACATTATGCAGCAAAGCACAGCTGTCTGCAAGGAAGCTTCAGTTCTCAGAAAAAGCATCCTATTCCACATATATTTATAGACAGGTTACAACAGCGTATTGCAACACAAACATGTCAAAAACTGAGCCAGATATTTTGAAATGCCTCAAATCACAAAAGCACACATGCCATTTGGTACACAGCTGGGGAGAAATGTGAAAGGCTACATGTACACTGCATAACTCCTGCAAAGGTTTGAAAATTTGGATCAAGATTTATACCACCTGTCAAAGTCAAGCCATATACTGCAAAAATTTTTTTGCAATGTCCTGAGAGCTTTGCTAGTTCATGCAAAACCAATACTGATTTAAAACACCACTAAAAAGGTGCTTAAGAGAAGTGTACTCCAGTTATATCTTCTTTATTCAGTGGCAACGTGACAACTTGGCGATGATGCTGCAGCCCACACTGCACTGCACCATCAGAAGACCTTGACTATTTTGCAAATACAAAACATGGGGCCAGCTAAGATGTGTTGAGCACCTCCCTCACCTCCTCCCACCCACCCTGGCTTTAGCCCAAATCCCTCTGTTCCAGTTCCAAACACTTCCCTTTAGCACTCCTCCTTCTGTTTTAGCTACACAGCTACTCATTGCATAGTTTTCTTGCAGCCCTCAGAAAACCAGCATCCCACTCAGATCTGCCATGTTACCACTTCAGAAATGCTGTCTCACAAAGGCAGCATAAAACCTTTGCCTTTCACCCTCGTCTCATACTCTCCCTTCATTGGGCCTGTGTTTCAAACCTGAGCAGGAACCGTGCATAGGAACCATGCTGGAGTCACTGCTGCCCCAGACAGCATGGCTCAGAGCTTGGCCTTAAGTGCTGGCTGGCATTTACAGCCTGAACTACAACCTTTGCTTGTCCTCCCTTATCACATGCAGCCTCCATGAGCCAGCACTACCCAGGCAAACGCCACCCCCGGTCACAGGAGGCAATGGAAAGGAATACACACAGTTCTCAATGAGCTGGGACCCCATAAGTCACATTTCCATTGCCATCACTGCCAAGGCTGCTGAAAGAGAAGCACAAGCATGTGAAGTAGGGGGTTGCCTGGGGCAGAGGACAGGGCTGGACTCAATGAGATAAACTTGTCATGAAATACAGCTTAATCACCCCAATTCTATTTAGCAGAAAGTTGTTTAATTTTTCCCTGAATGTTTTACAAAGAAATATAGTCAGACGTTATGTTTTAAAAGAACATACAACATTCTAAATGTACATTTTCATTAAAATTGAGCATTTCTTGTGTTACCCTCCCTTCTCTAAGCCAGAAGTGAGTATAACAGTTTGTAACATCTCTACATGCACTGCTTCTCAGGAACATGAGAAAATGACCAAGGTCTTGGCTTCTCAGGCATAAGTGCAGATGGAAAACTTTTTGAGTAATACAATTACTTCTTTTCATCATTAAATTTAAGGATATTGATACAATATATCTTTAAAAATACACAACATACTTACTATAGAGTAATTTATTTAGTCTAGATTAATGACATTTTTCAACTGTGGCATGACTCAAAAAAAGAAAAATTGGAGAAAATAATTTTAAATAAAATAAAGAAAGTACTTTGAAGTGAAATCACATTTGGCAGTTATCTATTCCTCAAGGATCCCAGGTTATTTCAGTCTTCATTAATGATTAAATTTTAACACTTTTGTGCATCACAGTTGATAAACAGAAACGTAAGTACGTTAATCAGCATGTCAAAAGTAATGCAAGAACCATATCCAGCTCAGAGAGAAACAGCTCTTACTCACTGGGGTCTTTTAATTCTGGACTTTTGAATATTCTGAATTATCTTAACACTTTGTCATAGCAAGCAATATGAACATCTATGGTTAGAGACATTATCTTTAATTCATATACATGTAGAAAGAACTTCTCAGACATTAACCCAAACAAACATATGCTGTGTGCTCTCTTTTTAAGACTAAGCCAGGTCTATTGTTATTCAAATGTTTTTCTACATTGTAGCAAAACTTTAAAGTTGATTAAATGAGATTAATGCAATTCTGTTGCTGTTGCAATAATATAGTAGTAGTAGCCTGTAAATTAGTATTGTGAAAAATATGTAGGTTGCCTGTATGCATTCTTCCTCTGTATGGGTCAGTGTGTAATAATGAATTATGAGTTCTGTGTACTTATCAAAATGTCACTTTTGAAAAGATAAATTATCAGAGTCTTTTAAATCTTGCGAAGAGGCACTATAAGTAGACAAACAAAGGCAGTTATTTTGTGTTTTGGTCTGAACATCTTTAGGACATTTATCTTGAATTGTGTGATATAAATCATTTTTTAAAGTGTTTTCAGGTAAAACACTAAGACTGTCACATGGGTTACACCTGGGTAGCACATTGCAAAAAACCTGGTGTGCCTGAAGAGGATTGTGTTGGAAAGTGAGCATCCATTATCTGGGTTTTCCCATCTAATGGCTGCTGTCATGAAGATAAATGCACAGTGATACCTGAAGCAGGTCTGTGTGTAGCAATATTGTTGATGAACACTGGCATGAAGCAGTTAATAGCGTTAATTATTTGATACATTAATTTATTAGTTCTTATTTTAGCTGAGTGCTACATGTCAGCAGTTTGAATCATCTTAGTGGTATTCCGATGAAAAGAGTGGAAAAGTAAAGCATTGCACCAATTAAAATCCCAGTCACAGAAGAGCATATTATCATCCAGTATATATCAGACAGGAACTCTGATGTAAGAACTTGCCTGTTAGTGTGATTTTTTAATTTTACTTTAATAAAACGTAGACAATAACAGGTCATATTTTTAAAGGGCAGATAAAGCAGAGGGGATAAAAAACATTTGCAAACCTTTACCATGTTCCTTATGTATGAATATGATGCTGCTAAAGTTCTGACTGGTAAGATGAGGAGATACAATACATGGCATTGGTATTTCTAATTGTCAGACTATTTAAACATCTTGGGGGATTACATATGACACTTAATCAGACAGTATTTCATAGTCTTTTTTTAAACTTCATAGTTTATAAACCTTTTTATAGATGAGTTGTCAGCAAACTCCCCTGGAAACAGTAATCAGCTCTGCTATTGCATTTATCTAATCCACAATGCAATCTAGTAAACAGAGCAGGAATTCACAGGACCCGCATCATTCTCTCCTTTTGTTAGCACAGGCAACTCTTTTTTTTTTTTCCTTGGCATCAGATTCTCTTTTGTTCACTGCCAATAACAACACTTACTCTGAAGAGCTCTGAGAGACCTACAGGGCGGTGGTTTTATCCCTGTTCTAGAACTAACTCAACAAAAGCACTCTAAAGTATTTCGTCCACATTCAAAATGATAAATGAATGTAGACTCAGAAAGAAGATCTCCTGATTCCCAGCATTATTACTTCAACCAAAAAAATAAATTAAAAAACTCCCCACTATCCCTCATTTCATACGTTTTGTAGGAACTGTGTAAATGTTTTACCTTTGCACTGTAACTAACGTTCACATAAATTCTGAACATTCATATCCTCAGAGACTCTACACTCTACAAATGATGTTTTTATGTAGTTTTATGTAGTTTAGAAGTTGATCATAACATATATTCCAGGAGATTTTTTTACTAATTGTTCAATATGTCCCATGCAATTAGCTTTAGGCCAAAGTAGTGAGAAGGAAGTCTGCAACACTTAAATTACTTTAGATCACAAATAATTTTAGAATAGCAATGATTACTAGTAGAAGCCATCAACACATTCTGTCACTCTCTTTTTTTCCCTTGCCTAAAAAATTTTCAGAAAATAATTATTAGAATAATTCTAATCCTCTTAATCATAAGGAAATATTTTCAGTTGTGATTATCTTGTCTGATTTTGCTGCCAAATAAAGTAGTGTGTGACTATTTCATGGATTCTGAAAGTCTTCAATGTAGTGTTCATTAGGAAGAATAGCAGGAAGAGGAGCTTTTTTCTCCATAAACAAAGAGAAGTTATTTGCATTCTTTTTTGTCCATACCATTATTACAAGTCAAACAGTTTAGGTGCCAAGGATTCGTTCAACCTTTTATAGCATTCATAATCATGTATTTGAATTGCTGAGCTTTCCATGATCCTGCTTTGGTTTGCTTTCCAGGCTTTCTCCTGCCTTTTTGTGCTCTGTAAAGCAATACTTATTGCAGGTCTGTTTAATAGTTCTTGGGAACTTTGAAGAAAGTACTGTTGTCACGCATGAAGCAGAAAATGCTGCTGTTCAGGCAAGGCCATCTTGGTAGCTTTTTGGACAGGACTGGACTGCCTGGCCATAGGTGTCTGGTGCCACTGCCAAGGAGCAATGGCAGCTGGGGATTCCACAAAGTGCCGTCAAGCCAGGAACAGGAGAAGAGTGGGGGGAAGAGGAACGGGGGACAGCAGGACAGGGAGCTTCCCCAGCACACAGTCCCTCCTGCAGCACCCAAACCAGGGGAGCAGAAAAGCTCTGGTGGCAGTCACAGGGTCAGGCACAGCCTGCAGGCTGCCACACAAGCCTCCAATGTCAAGGCAGGTCTGGGATCACACCAGGAGGTCTAATGTGCAAGGCCAGAATGGGCAGAGCCCATCAGGGCACTGGGGCAAGGACACAGGCAAGGACCCGAGCCCAGATGCACTCCCAGACTGGTGGGCTTGGTGGAGCCTCAGATGAGGCTTTTCACAGCTCCTGCTCACTGCTTAGGGGCTCCCACGAGCCGTGCCCAGCAGTGCACAGCTGCTCTGGCTCCGAGCAGATGCCAAGTGCAGGCAGGGAAGCTGTGCCTCAGGTGGAGAGCCTGCAACAGCCACAGCCTGGCAGCACACCAAGGCTCCAGCAGCTGCCTGAGATGGGGGCACCCCCTGCCAGGCCTCCCACCACTGCTCCCACAGCTTAAATCTCCCATAGGTCTTACAAATTACCTGCCAGCTCCACATACATGCCTCATATTCCCTCTAACACTGCTAATGGCAGTAGCTGCACATCTTTAGGAAACCGAATCCCATCCTCCAACTGTTCACAGGGCCTTTTGATAACTTCCTCTGCTGTATCTGAGGAGTATTTGTGCCTAGCCTGTTATTGATAGTGGTTAGATCCAACCCCCGACCTTGCTGTTGGCAATAGACAAAAAAAAACTCTGTAGTTGCAATTGCTTCTCTTCCTAGTTAAGGAAAGAGAAGACAGATCATGTAAGAACGTTCATTTTTCTCCAGGAAGATAGAACTAATGGCACTGCAGCTTACAGCTTTGTAAGTGGAATATGAATGATAGGGGTATGTAGCCCCTTTTGAGCAAGTAAAGCTGAATTGTAGCTTATTGCTCTCCTGAGATTAACTTAAAATATGATAAGGGTCATACCAATTCAGTGGTGCTCCTCCATAAGCAAAGCAATAAAAAGAATAGGGAATTCTGCCCCCCCTACCACCCCCCCCCCCGAATCATCCTGTTGTGTAGAAGTATAAAATTGGAACCTCCAAAATCAGACATTTGAAAGGTTAATCAGTCATTTCCTGAAACTGAGGAAGATTGAAAGGTATTAGCTCAACTCTAAATTCTTAGATCACCACATCTGGATTTGTTTTCATCCATTATAAAACGCAGTCTTGTGTAGTTTCTACCAAAGTTACTATGGCTTCTCCATCATGCAAGAGTATCATTTTCAAAACTCAGTTCTCCCTCTTGCCCTTCTGACAGATTTGATGTATTTCTTCTCATTATTTTTATTAATTTAATCCAAGAACTTTAGAGATGAAAAATGAGAAAGCACAGACACAACTTCTGAAAAACAGCAACTTTCTACTTCTGCCACCCTTACACAATGGTTAAAAAAAAAAAAAAAATTACTCTGTAGAGGATTTTGCACTTTCAGTAGTGAAACATAATCAACTAAGCCTACCTAGATGGATGCTAGGATAAATTGGTACCTATTTACAGGAGAGAGGAATTGTCATCCATTCTGTGGCTGTGTGCTGGGCAGAACTCTGAATAATAGCTGCATCTTCTTGTAGAAACTCTGAAGACTTCACCTGCAATTTGATTAGAACTAGCTTAGCTTTCAAATGAGGGTTTTGCAGAAAGAACAGAAAGTATATATAGGCAAATAACCTAAAAATTCTACTGTAAATTTTCAGTGAACACAGAATCTCCATTATCCCTCCATTCACTTACTCTGATAACTTAATGAAATCTGTTTGATAAAAAAATGTGTCATTTCAATTGTGCCTCTAAGACAAGGCATTTCTAAGACAAGTCAAGATGGAGATGTCTGCCTTTAGAAACTACTCTCACTTGGTCAATGTTTCCTTGTATTGCTGACAATATAATTAATTATAACATTGTTTCAACTTTGCACCAGAGATCTTTATCTTTGTATTAATGTTTGTCATTTTATGACCATAATTTTGACACAGTAAGATATGCTTTAGGCTTGTACTTGTCCACAGTGACTTATTTCCTCTTAAGTATGTGCTTTAGTTGATAAGTGCAAACCAGATTTCTTTTCATGATATCAAAGCATCTACCTTGTCTTGATTTGACAGTATTCTAAGGCAGTTTTACTACTTTGGCAAACATTGAATTAACGTCACTTCCAAACAAAGAAATTATTATGAATATCTCATATAAAAGAGCAGTAGCTGTTTTTCATTTCAGGTACATTTGTGGATTAAAACCACAGAAGAAGACTGGTCAACACTGACACATGTATTCATGGCAGCAAAACATTTTAAAACCACTCAGCAGTAATGTAAATGCTAACAATTAAATTCTAATAATAATCTAACATTACTTCTCACTGGAAGACAAGGAAGGGAAGAAATCTCAGGGACAAAACCTTCAATCCAGTTATTACCCACTGGTTATTCAAATGAATATGATACTTAAGTTATAAAAACTTGATGTTTTGTCATGTGCTGTGTAACACTAACTGTAACAGCAATAGGTGTAATCTTTCAGAAGCAGCCTGACTACTTGCAAGTTTTCCCCATGCACTTACATCTTCTGTCCTAACATGTGCTTTATATGGGTGAAATTTCATGAGCCAGGGGAGCTCCACATAAAGATCTTCAACACATAACAAGTATATATTGTATTTTTAGGACTGTTTCCAAATAGTGAAGATATTTTGTTGTTTTTAACTCACAATTTGAAAATATTTTCATTGCGGTCACTTACCTTTAATAGAAACATGTAACTGGATACAAGTGAAAACAATTTTACATCTTTGCATTTCAATGAGACTACGTGTTTTGCATTCCCTGATTTCATTACTGTCTATTTGACAAATTGTGGGGAAAATATACTTTCACATTGGCAGATGTTTTCTTGCACATATTTGCTAAATATATGTGTAGATGTTCATATTCTTATTAGGCATACATACAACCTTCTTCATTCAGTGCAATTTCCTTTATATTCTGTGATTGTTTTTACCGTTTATTGATTAAATTATCCCATTTTTAGAGAATAATGCATATTAGTTGCAGACTCTTCATAGTATTCATAGGAGCTAATTCTGCATTCGACAAGAAATCGCTTGCGCTTGGCCTGAATTTACTGAACTTATTTATGTAGTGAGATGAAGCCTCCCAATCTTGCCATGGCATTTCAATGTGCTGTTCACAGCTCTCTATATATAGACAACGACTGCATATATTGAACCTACCTATGAACATCATTACTGAAAACATGGGTTTCACTCTGCTTGGGTTTTTACTCACTTATGCAGAGGCAGAACATTCTGATAGTGTGTATGCTGAAAAATTCCTCAGACAGGAGCTCAAGTAATGGTCTTAACTAAAGATGTACCGAGGAAACAGATGCATTAGAGAAAAAAGCAGCCAAGAATAATTTCTTCAGCCACAAGACCTGCACACTCCCAAAGTTACGAACAATGGGTTGAAACCAAGGTCAAAAAATTCTCATTACTTCAGTGGCACCAGTCACAAAAACCACCTACAAACAGTATGGAAAATTCACTGTAGCACAAGTAAGGTCAAAGCTTGCCATCAGTGCTTGTGTAATGTTTTGTAATATATTCAGAACTGTCAACCCACCAAACTGTCCAGGGACTATAATACTCATGATCTGGGAAACAAAAAGGAGAAAAGTGAAGGAATGGTTTTAAAAAGAGATAAAGGGAGAGAGAAAACTGTAATAAATGATGCCATAAAAAGTGCAAACTGAAGAAAAATAGTGATGGAAGAGAACATAGAAAACTTTGCTTAAAATGAAAAGTCTTCAAAATTCAAGAAAGGAAGCAAGGACCTCTAATAAAATTTTCTTTCTGTGACTTTGTCATTAACTATTTTTATGCTGTTCGCACAAACAATGAAAATTTCACCATAAATCCAGACTTTTATGCAGAAAGTGAACACCACCTATCCCAGCTCAAAAAAAGTTGTCCTTTCGAATATGCGCATATCCTTTTTTTTTTTTTTTTAAGTTTAAGACAGGCTATTGTCCCACCTGAATCAGATATGACCATAGGCAAGGCATACAAAAATTAAGGTAGCACAAAAGAAATGTACAAAATGTACTTTTTCCTGCTTGGATGGCCTTTAGGAAAAAGAAGCCTAAATGAAGCTATATTGAGGTTGGTTTTCTGTGTGAGCAGCAGCAGACCAAAAGCCCTGTGCATCTGCTCTGAAGCTGCCCAAACACAGTACCCAGAAAGACCATAATCCAGGAGCACAATGCTGTGCCTGAGGTGCCCCTCCAGATCAAAGAGAACAATGCTTGCATTTGTGCTTCCCTGTCTGTAGTTCTGTCTGTCAGAACTAACAGCAGCCACAGTTGTCTCTTCTTTCAAGACACTGCAAAGGTATTTAAGTTGAATTTTGGAGAGACTCTGAAGTTTTCATGTATTATTCAGATTTGAACATTTAAGAGGAAAGCAGATATTTGTCAAACAACTGTCTTACTCTCTATATATTTCATTAAATACCAAATATAAATTCTGTGAAACAATAGCACATCATATACCCCTTGAACTGCCTGAGCAGGCTCAAAGACTGGTACTTTTCCCTTTTTATTCCATTTCCAAATGTATTAACATTGCAATTAAAAATCAAGAATATTTTGTGACTTGTGTCAAGGCATCTTTCATCATACTCATAGAGGTCTTATCCTAAAAAAGAGGCTTCAATAGTTTATTCATATCTCTTACTAATTGCAGGGGTTTGCTGAGCGGGAAGGGGGAGGGAAGGGGTAGCCCCAAGGACAGAAAGGCTTCAAATAACCATCCAAATGGCAATCCATTTCTACATTTGCCTGTTTCCTGTCTCCTTTGTGTCGTGTTTTAAGGATCCCATAATCAGACCGTAGGAACATTGTAAATTGATGAATTATGAAAATAACTTAAAAACAATTCCCCTTATTTTGCTTTAAATATTTCACTTCCCGCAGTAGCGCAGAGCTGGAGACTGTGCTCAGAAATATCCTCCCAAAAGGCCTGCACAGCTCTCCAAAGCAAAGCAGATATCTCTGTTTTGGTTTTTAACTGGTTGGTTTGATATCCTGTCTTCTAATTAATGAAGACTTGTCAGCAAAATCACAGCTAATTCAGGCACACAGGTCATAATAGTCATGTGTGGTGACTTCAGAACTAGGTCTGATATTTGCCTGACTTTTCTGTGTTTCATTCTTTGATCAGAACTTGATGTGTGATGCCATTCAGATGAGTTCAGACTCATTTTCATTTCTGTTACTTGTGATGATGAAGATAAAGCAGAGTTCATTCAACACGTCTCTGCAGTGGAGGCAACACTTCACTGCTTGGGCAGGGGGATGGCAGGTAGAAGTAGAAAGGGTACAACGGGCAGAAAAGCCCTGGATTGCCAGACTGGCTTCTCCTGCTCCTTGGGGAAACAAAAAAGCTGATGGCCAGGCACATCAGGGGCACATCACAGGGCCAGTGAGGCCCTGGCCCTTTCTGCCCTGCTCAGCAGCTCCCCCATCACTGCCTTCTCTGCCTGGAGCCCCTGCTGAGCTAAAATGCCTTAGAACATGTATTCTAGAAAAATACAGTGTTGACATTAGAAGCATTGTTAATTTTCATAACAAAAACGAATATATCTGCTTTGCTTTGGTCTTGGCAGGATGTTGACTACTTTTAGAGCATAAATTTTGTTTTAAATTCCAGTGAAAGTACTTCCCTTTGTGCTGCTGATGTGCTACACTCATTATCTATAGCTAATCCGATTCCTAAACTGAATAAACATAATTAGTTAATAAGTTTTAAAAGTAATCCTGACCATGATTTCAGGAAGGTGAAGATGGTATTAGACTTGGTCAAAATAAAATTAAAACAAAATTGGCAAAAAATAATAAATAATGGGATTTCATAACTATTTTCAGAATTGTTTCATTTAACTTCCAAACCAGTTGCCATCTACTTGATACATATATGCACATATATGTGTGTGTGTGCAAGAGAGATACAAGCACAAAATTAAGAAAAGGAAAGCTGTAACAATACAAGATTGGCAATTCCAGAGTTTTCAGCTGAAAACAGTAAAATCTACCTGGTTTACTTTAATGTGTTTCTGAGGGCAAACATTTAAAAGCATGCGAGAATAAAGATGAAGCTTTTGATCCATCCCTTCATTAAGTACATTTTTAAAACTTTCTAATGAGAAAGAAATGCTCAGATTTAGAAATCAGTGTCTAAAATGTTGCATCCTGAATTTTGTAGACAGCAATGTTTGGAGGCATTTGCCAGCAGCCCACATCAGTGTGTCAGGCAGCACAGCCAGCATGGAGCAAAGCACCACCTCAGCACCCTGCAACTGCAGATCCCATCTGGGCTGAGGGCCTCTTAGAATAACAGGGTATAGTCAGCAAAATAAGTTTTAAAATAAAGATGGTATTTGCTTTATAATAAAAAAAAATTAATATTGTTTACTTAATACTTGGGAAATTTTGGATAAATTATTCCAGGCAAAAAATGTGAAATATCTGCTGTTTAAGTGGGATTTAATGAACTATTGAATCCTACTCAGTCAATTGCCTGTGTTGATGGGACAGATATTTCACCATGTTCATTGCCTGAACTGTAGGATGCATCCCAGCAATGAATAGTCTAGAACATGCAGATTCAGTAGCTGTACCATCAGATAAAGTACTTGGATTTTGCATATTGAGACAGCTAAATATATACAATATTAATAACAAAGTCAACATCAAAGATACATAGCCTCAGTTACAAGAGTTGCAATGCAAATATTGACTTCTAAAATATAGTTCGTTTTTTCTGCCCATTGACTGTTACGTTTTCTGGGTTGTTAATCTCATCGCATTTATTTGGTGATGACTGACTCTTTCTTTTACATAAGAGAAACACTACTTTTTGTTGTGCCTACATGAAACATTAAAATTCAGGCATATGGTCGTCATCATGTTGTTTGTTGTACCTTAATATTCAAAGTTTTCCACTAGAATTCAGAAAATGGACAACAATATTAAATCCATAGATCTTAGTAAAAATCTTTGATTGCTAAAGGAATCACTAAAAACCCAGTGATTTAACTGTTCTCTCTCAATTGCATCTACAGGTTTCCAACACATTGCATTATTATTTGTCCCACTTGGATGCAGAACATGAGAAAGCATTTGTCAGAGTCCTTCTAGAGTGAGAAAATTATTTTACTGAAAGCAAGCCAGGACAGATAAGATTACCAGTGAGGTTACTGGTGCACTAAAATGGTCCAGATTTATGTAGAATTGTGTCACTTAAAAATCTGGACTATTTCAGTTGCAGTTCTTGTGATATTTGGTTTGCTTTTAAAAATAATTAATTGCTATTTGTAAAACCGTATTTTTGGTAGCAATAAACAGCAATGTTTAAAGTAACATTATTTTCCCTATTTTGAATTATTTAGGATATTTCCAGGCTAAGATAAACATAAACAGCATATAATGTTGAGTCTGCTTCTAAACCAAATAATCTTTTCCCTAATTTTCTGAGTCAGTTTTTACTGTTACATTTTACCTAGATCATAGGTTTAAGGCCTTTACTAAAACTGCCTCTCAAAGCTGCAAAGCTTAATCCAGCACATATTCTAGTGATATCACCTGGAATAAAACAGATTGATACATTTAATTAGTATGTTCCTCATACCTCCGCATTTTTACCCATTAAATACTTCAATTAAGTAACACAAAGTAAAGCTGTCAAGTTTTCAAATACTATAATACTATGCAGCTCTCAAACTTTAGTCTGTATTATTTTCTCTTAAATATTTTGTGAAATTGATATCTGAAGTTATCAGGATACATTATCTAAGACAATTTTAAGATGTCATGTACCAAAGTGGCAAATCTAATTAAGATGAAATATTTGCTCTATAATGCAAATAACATTATCTTTTTTTCAGATGTGTATATCAAATAACCCCCATCAAATAGCATGCTGAATTTTCTGCCTGTGTTTGCCTTATAGTTTTTGCATAGTTTTTTCAGATCATTAATCCATGCAACTCTTGGTTATAAAACCTTGCCTTCTCATGCAGATCTTTTTACTTCCGCAAAGTCATATTGCATTTTTAACCACTGTTCATGGTTTCCAAAAGCTCTAGCTATGTTACCCCTTTCAAATAATAGTACACCTACCTACAGTTCCAGTTTAGTAAGAACTATAAAGATGCAGACATTAGCACAATGAATGTATTCATAATATTTTGTTATTAATCATTCATATAAAACAATATCATAGTGTCTTAAGTGGATGAGATGACTCTCCAATACTACAGGCTTAAAAAAAAAAAAAAAAAAAAAAAAAAAGGATGAGAAAATATCAAATCAAATAAAAAATTCAAACTTCCAGTGTTTGAAAAAGCATGCCCCCTGTTTATGTGTCACAGGAAGAGGAGGGAGGTAGAGCTTTAATTCTGGTTTTGGTGCAGTTTCTCCTGTAGATGAACTTCTATTTATTCTGCTTTTCTTTCCCTCCCTCCCCTACTATCTTGCAGCAAACGTCTGTGACAATGAACTGCTGCACTGCCAGAATGGAGGAACGTGCATCAACAATGTGCGGTGCCAGTGCCCTCCAGCCTACACTGGCATCCTGTGTGAGAAGCTCAAGTGTGAAAGGGACCCAGGAGGCTGCAGCCAGAACTCGGGCCAGGGGGCAGTGGCACACGGGCTCCTCTTGCTGCTGGCTGCCCTTCTGGGAGTAGCAGGACTCTGCCCATGGTAGGCTTCGTGTGCTCGATGGCGTCACGCTCAGACTGCTCCAAATGAACGTGCCACCTGAAAACAGGACAACATCCAAGCATTTGCTACTGAAACCTAAAAAGGAAAAAAGAGAGAAGAAAAATAACCACATACAAACTAAGAAGGCCTAACTGAACTAAGCCATATCAATCAGTTATGGACAGCGCTCTGAGTCAAGACTGTTCACCTCTGACTTGGGACACGTTGGCAGCTGCCTATTCTGTCAAATCAATCAATGCTGGCTGCAAAGCTTCCACAGGACTGAAGTGGCTTTGAGAGCCTCCAGAATGGGAAGAGAATTCAAACACCATTTGCTACTCTCTCTGGTGAGCTGCTGAACCTCTGCCCGGTGTGTGGACCGACCAAATCAAGGCATTCTTTGCTGTCAGTGCATTGTGGGTATAAGGAAATCTGTAAAAGCTGCCATATTGGCCTGCTTCAGTCCCCAAATCCTTCCCAACCTGTGCTTTAGTGAACGTTGCTCTGTAACCCTTGTTGGTTGAAAGATTTCTTTGTCTGATGTTAGTGATGCACATGTGTAACAGCCCCCTCAATAAAACTCAAGCCAGTCATATCCTTGTATACCTTAGAAGCACTGCATCAGTAAGATGCTGTGTTCACCTACTGTACAAGAGTGGCTATAGGACAAAAAGTGTATTTATCCTTTTGTATTCAAATGAAGTTATTTTTCTTGAAATAATGTACAATGTAGATTTTTTGTATTATTGCCTATTTGTGTTACCAGACAATTTATTAATGTATTTAATTCTAATCTGATAAGAGAAAAATATTACTTTTTATTTAGTCCTTTTCTTTTTTCTTTCATTTAATTGTGCAGAGATTTCTCTGTATGGGCAACGTGCTGGCATCAAAGAATATCAGTTTACATATATAACAAGTGTAATAAGATTCCACCAAAGGACATTATAAATGTTTTCTTGTTGCTTTAACACTGGAAGATTTCAAAGAATAAAAATTCCTGCATAAACAGTTCCAGGATGACGTATTGGTATTTCTTAAGGCCTTTTTAGAAAACAAAAAACAAACAAAAAAGTTGTTGATTTTACCACCTAATATCCAGAAGAAACCCAGATCCAAAAGTGGAAATTACATCATAACAATCTAACCTGGCTTTATTGTTACTACTGTCATACTCTTGCAAGCAGCTTTAAATGTAAAGGACATCATTTACTTGAGGAAGCTTTCATCAAATCCCAGGCTTGAAAAAGATATGAAAAATTGAAATGTACTCGTTTTGTTCTCTCAGTTAATCATAGGCATTATTCCAAAACCAAATTACAAGGTATCACAGAAGCTGGTCTTAATTCATACCATTTTTGTGGGTGCTATGGCAATAACCAAGTAGATATAGCCACAGTTTATTTGTTTCTCCAAAAGCTTCATTAAAATAATATGTTTGTATATGTACCAGTCTGCTTAAGATACTGCAAAAACAGCAGCAGTCACAAAAAAATACCAAGATTTAACTTTTAATAAAGTCAAATTTAATATTTAGAAGGAATGTCAAAATATACAGCAGTGAGTAGATAAAAAGTGCTCCTCCCGCAAATAAAGTTTATTTCAAGTATTGCCCAAGGTGTAATAAATTCTTGTTTCTGCCTTTTATTAGGCCAATTACCGAGTGTGACAGAAAAGGATAGCAAGAATAGAGAAGCAAGCCAAAACTACACCAGTGTTTCAAAGTCCTGGGAAAAAAAATAAAATCAAAAGGTAGCAAGACTGAGAATTTATTTCCTGGCAATTTTCATCATAATGGTTATAAATATTTTACCAACATAATAGCCTAGTGAGGAAAACAATCAGCAAAAGAAAAATACCTGAGACAAATACATTCTACCTGGCTGCCTCTTCCAAATGGTGAACAGCCCAGAATTTAGGGCACTGCCTTCCTTGGTAACCTCTTTCTGCTGAGGAAGCAGGTTTTGCAGGACAGTACTCAGCCTCCAGAAGTGCATAGGGAAACCAGGTCTTCCTTTCTAAAAAGAAATAGGATTCTAAAAGAGTCCTGTGAAGAAACTGGTGACAACAAGCTGGTTCTTCTTCAGGCTGTCGTCTTGACCCTTCATCATGTAGAATGCTGGCTGTTCACTCTGCCACTCTCTTTTGTGGGCTACATAAGATAAGGCACAGATAAATTAAGTGCTTGGTCGGTTGGTCATGGCCTACATGAGATTGCAGGCATGTTTTAGAAGTATGTTCACAATAGTAAGTAGGAAATTATATTGAGCAGACTCAATGAGGAATATAAATGCTAATACAGGTGATATACAGAGCCACAGATTACCTACAATTAAGTGGATTTTTTATATTAAAATGTGGAATTTAAGTTTTCTTAAAGCTTATTAGCTCAGACCAAATTCACATTGTGTAATTATTGGAAAAGATGCACTTTAATTGTCATTGTAAACTCAAGGCTTTGTGAAATTGCTAAGCAAGGGTGTTATGCACACTTGGTTAGAAGGGATTCTGCCAGCAGTGCTGAAGTATAATGAATATAAAATCACAATCAATTCAGCTGCATTCCAATTTCATATACTTATGATCTTCTAAACCAGGGCAGAGTATATGGCTTTCCACGTATTTAGCTACCATTTCGTGCATTTTATCCTCTTTCACCTATTAATAAAATTACAATTTTATACCGGAGTACATTCAGTGGAAAGTCTTCTTATCAATCATCCTTTGCTTCAGCTTCATTATTTTTTCCTCTGAACTTCACAGAACTTTACTAATTGAAAATTTTGAGTAACAGGTTCTGTTACTGTATTCCAAGTATATTTCTAAAATTACATGTGCATCTTTGAGAGAGATGTATATCACTCAGCATTACTTCATCTGCATTTTTTTATTTAATTCAGTGTAAAATGAAGGCACAACCTCTTCCCCATTTCAGAAGCTGTAAAGAACAGATTCATTTTTATGAATGTCTTCATGGTAACATGTAGTTGCATTGTCTGTTTTATTTTTCACCCGAAAATATAGACCTCTTCCAACATATTTAGGCTTCTTGGAGTGGGTATCCTTTTCTGTGAATGCCTGTAAAACAATAACACGTTCATGACACTGAAAAAGGGCAGCACAATCACTAACCTTGGATTTTGGTTCTGTATCAAAACACAGCAAAAGAACCCTACTCTAGAATTATCGTTTTCTGTCTGATATTTCTTTCCTGGAAGGTTTAGCATCCCAGAACTGACCAAGCTTCACATTGCTTAGTTGTCCAGATTACAGCTCAGAGTACAGTGACCTTAAAACTAGCATTCATCATTTGATTGATTCAGTTAGGATAGTTCCAGTTGCATTGCTGTGTCCATCAGTCCCAGTCAGCTTACAATCCTTGTGTTCCTAACCAGAGAATTGGTTCTGATCAGGATGCACACGTGTTTAACATCTGAAAATGAGGCAGCTTATGGTAAGGTGCTGCTCCCTGACATGGTAGCTGCAGAAATTCTCACTCTAGTCATCTTCCTCACCAGGAAATTAAGAGAGGGGCTTCTGTCTTAGTGCTACCTGATTGTTTCAAAAACAAACTACCCAAATGGAAGAAAAAAATCCAGTCAGATGCAAATCAACCCCAGATATTTCCTTCAAACAATAATTGATTATGACTGAGCCACAGGTGAGATGTTATTTCATGCAGTGAACAGAATAAAAAAATAATGTGCAAAAGACTCCTCAAATTCAGAGAGTTCTTCTGCTTACATATAATTTCGTACATCTTTCTCGTAACTCCAGACGCCAGGGGGATTTGTTATAACCTCATTGGGATTCTAGGTTTATTAAACCATTGAATTAACTAGATTCATCCATGCATGTAGTTTATTCACCTGTGAGAAATGTGAGTAATACTTTTCATAGAATATGCAAGACCAGATTTTCAGGCAACCTTCAGCCTAGCCTTCATGTTTGTCCTTGCAAATGCAAAGTTACAGATGTAAATATTAAAACATAATCAGTTCATCCCAAAGAAAAAAATCTAAGTTTAATTATTTATGGATGCAAATATTTATCCACTAAAATGCATCAGAAATTTTATATTAACCAACTTAATACCTTTCCCACCCCCATACAGTATCAGAAAGCAGAGGATGTATCTGCATAACAAACTAGTAGAACAGCAGCATGGGGCACCATATGGTGCATTTCATTTAACAAAATGAAAGTTCATCACCAGTGCAGTATGTTCACCAAGGCACCATTTTTGCCACCATATGCAATAGATAAAATTCCAGTACAAAGCATATGTTTCCCTTCATTGTTTTTCTGGCCATCATTATCTATACAAATGTGTAGACAATGAAATACTGCTTGAGACGTTTTACAGCCTCAAAGAGTACAGAGAAGCCTAATGTTACACAATCTAGACCTAAACAGATTGTAAAGGCTTCAGGCTTGAATTCCTGCATACATTGCTAGCTAACACTTATCTCTGAGAAGGTATGGGATAAAGAACACTCCATGGAAGTGCCCTGAATCAGAGTCCCACAGCAGTCAGACAGCTCAAGTGACAGCCTATGTACAGAAAGCACCATTTGCCCTGCAACTGTCAGCAGGGGCAACCACATCTCACCTGGGACATACCCAGGCACCGCTCCCCCATCAAAACCTTTGTTTTGTTTTTGTGTTTAAAGATATGCACATTCTATTTGCAGTTGATAAGACACCTGGTGCTTAGATGGTACTGCCCAATGGAGTTGCTGTACACATGTTCAAGTCTACTGTTGTCAGTGGAAATCCATTTCTTTGTACTAGAAACAAGCCATTGCTGAGAAACTGAAGCAACAACAGTGTATTCTGGGAAAAGAAGATCAGAGGTATTTTTTGGGGTTATTCTTGTTTGCTATGAGAAAATGAGACTGGGTTTGGATGAGTATTTTCTGTTTCTCACATAATGCAATTTTCATTGTAGCCTGTGTGGGTATTTGTGACATCCGAGAACAAATAACTAGTAAGTTAATTCTAACATTTATACATGTTAACATGGCCTCTTACCAATGACTTCAGTTCAATCCTATATACTGGTAGCCTTTACAGTTCAAGGCTCATGACAGAGTACACTTCTTCAAACAGAAGTAGTACTGGGGGCAATGAAAGGGATGAATTGGACTTGAGAAGTCTTCCATCTAAGTGTAAAAACTAGAATACATACATACACATGCCAGCACCGAAGTCAAAGTCTCCCTAAACTGGATGCCTCAGAATTCTAAATAGAAAGTGCCTGATTCTCACAAGTATTGTAAAGATCAGAGCTGATTTATGATTCAGCTCTATTGCATGAATGGATTTTTAAATAAATTTCTCTGGTTGGGCTCTCGGTTGTTTTCAGATTATGCATTCTCTGCGTTCAGAAGTGCAACACCACTCCCTCATGAAACTAGAAAAATGCATTATGAGATGTAGATCATTCAGGCCCTAACTCTGACATTTTGTGCAACTCATATTCTAAGTTCCCTGATTTTAAGAAGGCTTTCACATCTCTCAATGGCTGTATTCAGTGTTACCTGAACATGTAAATGTAAACATTTCAAGCCTTGAACACCTGTGGGGAACATGGTTCACTTTGTACCTGCAAACAATGGTAGATGCAAAATTAGTGGCTGCTGCCTGTATTAGTTTTTTGCTACCCAGAAATCTCCTTCAAAGGCTCCATAATTAAATTCTGTAAACACAGTGAATGAAAAAATGTATTTGCTTACTCTAACTAAATAAAATACAAGACAAAGTCATTCTTATAAGATTCTTATGACACTCAAAGTCAAAACACTTCAATTTATCACAAACGAGATATTTCAAAAACCCTCAAACAAACCCTCTACAGCCTGTAACTGTTCAGATACTTCAAATATCTTTTAATAAAGAAACTCTGACCCAGAGAGGTAAATGGAGTTGCTTGAAACAACCCCAAAAGCAAAGGCAAGGAACAAGTTCAACATGCTCCAGCTCCACAGCACACTGAAAATTAATAAAGTGCCACACTACAAGAATATTGAAAACTTTTTAGTAGCTTTGGTTATAACTACTGCTATGTATAGTATTATTATGCATATTATATAATATTATTATGCATAACCTGTATACTAAATAGAGAATGCTACTTCACACTTTCTCATTTTACAATGAGAATCAAACCAAATTTGTTCTCACAAGTGACGTGCAGGACAAACAGATGTATCCCTAATGATGTATTCCTTGCCGGAACAGGAAACTATTTTTACTTCATTCTTTCTTAACTTTATTAAGGGTTATGAACATGGAGGTCATAAAGAAGACAATATTTGTATTTTAATGAGAATTAATAACATATAGAGGATGGTAAATTCAAGATGGCAATCATGCTTTTAACTATCATGGAATCTCATACATTATTTCCTAAAACTTAATATTGATCATTAAAATGGCAGGAGAATTGAATGTATTCATAAAAATGCACTAATAAATTTAGATGTCAAGCACTAAAATATCTTAAGTTTATTGTTTACTTTTTGCTAGTTTTATTGACCTTATGCATAAGAAGTCTATTACATTCTTCCTGCGAAACAGGCCTCCTAAACACATGCCCATCTCAAAGCTGGCATACATGCCAAAACCAAGTAAGCTAAAACACAAGACCAATGCAATTTGTAAATTGACATTT
The DNA here is from genome assembly GCA_035583235.1 of Hafferia zeledoni. Classification (NCBI taxonomy): domain Eukaryota; kingdom Metazoa; phylum Chordata; class Aves; order Passeriformes; family Thamnophilidae; genus Hafferia; species Hafferia zeledoni. The sequence continues at coordinate 20,613,001 of JAWWEV010000004.1, forward strand.
GCTCCTCTAATAGAGATAAAAAGCATTCACAGGAAATGGAATTCAAATATTAAAACAAAGTCTTCAGCTGTACAGTGTAGAAACTTAAAAGGTTAAGCACAGAAATGAAGGTTGGAGCCCACGCTCCAGGAGCAGAGGCTACTAAAGACATTGACCAGAAAGATCAACATGAAGTAGGACTAAAAAGTTTGGGTTTGCTACCAATCAGACACAAATTTTATGTCAGTCCCAAACAGAAGTGTATGCGAAAGGTACTGAAATCCAAAGGAAAAAAATGAAAAGAAAAAAATCCACTTTTATCAAGACTTAAAATACTTGGGCAAAACTCAACACCAAGAGAGTGAAAAGAAAGAGAAAACAAGCAGTCCCCAGACTAAAAATATGCTAGGAACTCAGGAGGAAAGCCAGTCTAGGTACTACCTACATTCTCATAAAATCTGTAAATCTGTAGGCACAGAATTTGACATTGTAATCTCTGATTTGGAAATTGCAGGACTTGAGCCTTGCACAGAGAGGACAATCTTTGTTTTAGGACTTGACCTCCTGTCTCGGTGAGACACTGCTCGCTTACCTGCTGGAAGAGCCCAGGCCTGACAGCACTACCTCTGCTTTGTCCTTTGCTCTAGCTGTGTACTCTGCAGCACTAGTCTGGCCATCTAGCCCAGATGTTCATGGAGCAGATGCTTTTCAGCACAGACCAAAGCAGAGACAGCACAGTGCAGGACGAAACCCATTGCCAAGATGTGTGTGATGCCCACAGTTACATCTGCTCTTCCCCACGTACCTCCAAAATCATTGCATGTAATTTTTCCAAGGACATAAACAATGAAATGTGTTCAGAAACAAATTTTTTCCCTTCAGGGCACCTACTGGCATTTGCAGTCACCCTGTTCCATAAGGGACTAAACTAGGCCATGGATGGCAACAATCTCATTCAATGTGTCTTGTTAACAGCTCATACCTCTAATTACTGTTGCTTGGTAGGTTGGGAGAACCAGCACATAGAACACTCTGGTAGTTACATTTATTAAACTGCTTTCTTTTGCCCTACTACAGTTTGCTTTCTTCCCTCATGTCAGAGTTTTTTATATGCCCTTCTAAAGTATATTACTTTGCTCTAGAGATCTCCCACGGGCAAAAACGTAGGTGGATTGGTACCCATGAATTAGTCTTGGCAGTGCTCTTTTGCCTCCCCAGATCTTGTAGAGAGTCACAACTACCTTTACAATTCTCTCCTTGAGTAGGATGTAAGGAATGATGACTAAACTATGTAGATTTAGTGGTGAACAATTTTCTGACAGCTTTCTCATTTGTTGACAATATCCAGGCTCAGAGCATCTCCCAGCCTGTACTGAGGTTAGCCTCATGACACTGCTGCAAACCAGGCAAGCATGCTATTTCCATTTTATTCCTGGGGACTGAAGCTTGAAGATGCAGAGACTTACAAAGTCAATTACAGAAAGAGAGATTAATTCTGACACCTCATCCACCACAGTAAGCACTGAGACCTACAGCTCCCTACTCCATCCAAATTACACAAATCTGATGTTAAATAGTCTTCCATCTGCATGTATTTGCCACCCACTTACTTCAGATTATCTCATCCAAGTCTATTTTACATTACACCTCCCAAAACATTGGAGTTTCAATGTTATGGTATTTAACTCACATGTGATTTTGCTGCTTTGGGTTTTTCTCTCTGGCACCTCAGTTCAAGGCTAGAAGGAAACCGCAACTACTGGTTTTGAAGGGATGTTATATATGAGTCAAAGTAACTGGAAGCATTTTAATGGTCTCATAAGTTAAGAGACATGCATGCAGGAAAAAAAAAAAACAACCAACAAAAACAAAACATTAGAGCACTAAAATTCTCTTCCAAAATAGAGAGATTGTTATGGGGGTTTTTCTCTCCCTCCTTGTGTGATTTTTTTCCTAACTGAATACAGTTAAGTTCACATAATTATAATATTATTACTTTATAAATTAATATTTATATTATAGCTTGAAATACCTATAGCTTAGACATTTAATTTCTTCTATAAATGTCTAGATACTGACACAAATACGTTTTGATACATAGATATTTCTGCTTACTGGAAATCTGGTAGCAAAAAGACTCCACATTTTGAATAGACTCATAAATATATATTGAATTTAATTTTTTAATACACAAAACCCATTTTCCTATTGTTTAGTTGGTTTACTGACTGCTTGAGAGGAGCATTTTCTCTAAATATTTTTGGTTTTTACAACTAATTGGTCCATAAATCACTACATTGTAATATGGCAGAGATTACCCTCAAGCCAATAGAGAACAACTGACTGAATGTACTTACCTTATTCATAGTTATCTCCAATGTCTCTGTATTTTCTTCTAATGCTTTCAAAAATTGTCTTGCCACTTTTTTCTGTCTTCTATTCTTCAAATATATAAACCAGTTGGACCAAAAAGCATACTTTTTATTAAACATCAGATTTTTCCTGTATTTTGAATCAAGTCTAGTGGGCTGACAAAGTACATAAATAAACAATAACCAGATAATCATAGAGTAATCAGTTTGATTCTGTAGTAGGCATTTTTACATGCTTTCCATTTTCACATTAGGGCCATTTACTGATATTAAAAATGTGCCAATTCTCAAGCAAAAAAAAGTCTCTAACCAGGCAGACAAAAAATGCAAATGTAAAATTCCTGTAACAGATGTCAAAGACTAAATTAGAAATCAGTTCAGAATGGCAACCATACTAAAAAAAAAAAGTGTAAGCAAATGCTGAACTTGGAGTGTGTACTTTAATAACACCAAAGTTCCCTGTTAATGTATTTTTGTCTTCCTAATCTATAATGTCAACTTTATATTCCTCAAATGGCTTACAATGGCTAGAAGAGATAGGATTGCTCTGAGGCAGCATCATCACCTGTGAGCTGCATGCTCTTGGTCATCCAGCCCTCTACAATTTCAAAAACCAAACCACAAAACTCAAAACAAATGGAGACAGGCATGACTTTATCATTATTTCTGCAGACTCAAGTTTCTGAGTGGTAACTTTGTGTGGCAATTAGTCAGCAGTCTTAGAACAGCTGCTAATGGAGATCTGCACATTCATAAACAAAAAACTGTGAGTGTTTTTTCCCCAGCTGTCAATCTTAGCAAAGGAAGCTAAGGGGAAGTGCAAAGAAGATGAGCTAGCCTTGCATATCTCAAAACCAGGCCTCAGAGAAGGAACAGACAGACTTAAAAAACAGTATGAGAAAACACAGAACTTCCATGTAAAATGGTGCTTCTATTCTGTTGGCAATAAGGACTCATGCTCCAAGGACTGACCAGTTTGCATTCGTTAACAACCTGCTTCAGAATCCATGAAATGCAAAGGAAAGCCTCACCTTGATTTCAACAATACAGAATCAGGTTTTAAATTACATTGAAAAATAATTTCAGGAAAGGAAAAAGTAATCCCTTAGGCATTATCTCTCTGATCCTACTATAATCTGCAGCATTTGTTCAGTTCCATGTACTATTTATTGTGTATTATTCTATTGCAGCACTTGAATTATTCTCATTTGAATGTGTCCACAGACCCAGCAGTTCTAGTGACAAATGCCTTAATTTTAGATGCTGGTCCGTATGGCAGGCACCATTTCTATCCAACAGAGAAAGGAACTCCCTAGCTGAAGCTGTTTTCACCAACAATTTGTTTGCCAGCAGCATGTTTTCCTGTTTAATCCGTGTTAACATTTCGTTCAGAGTTATCCTAACTGGTGTGTATTCTATGTGATAAACATCTCCTCTTTTCCCCCATGGAAACATTATTTATTTATGACATTATTGTTACAGACAACTAAACAGCCAAGAGGGAAACACATTTGCTTTTCTACAAATACCTGCACATGCTGTTAAACCTGCATCATTTTCCTTATAGAAACATTTAAAACTTGGTAAAGGGCTTTCCAGCATGTCTTTGGTATCCACTGAGAACAAGGAACACATGCAGCAGCACAAAATCAGCAAGGGTTCAGGAGAACATGAGGAAAATAATGACATTCCAGGTTGCCAGGCTGATATAAGAAACCTTCTCCTTTCCAGCCCAATTTGTCATGACTCCATGACTAAGTGAACTAAATGGACCTGAGATAAAATGACTCAAATAAAGAGCTGCTTTTGTTCATGTTCTCTGTATCTTTGCCAACACAGGAACTAACCACTGTATTATTGGGAAATCAGTACCCAGACACACACACTGTGAGCCAACACTAAATGATCTGTGTTGGAGGTCACAGTGTCCCCCAAGGTGCTTCATGACTGATACTAAATTAAGAAGGGGGAAATAGTATAAAACAAAATTACCAAAGTGCTTGAGAAGCAGAGTTGCAAATTGCCTCTCACTTCCCCAGTTAGTATCACATGTAAGTCCTCAGTGACAAAAGCACATATTCATTTACAAAAGGATTCAAAGACGTGCACATCTGTTTCATAAATTACACTAAAAGTTGTTATGAGTCATCAATTTGAGTCACTACTCAGCACCAGGTTGGGACTGACCATCTACCACATCTTTGAAGTTCCTATTCCATCCAGGGTCTGTACTTAAACCAACTTAGGAAGACTTGAGTGTGTCTACCTGTAGTTTTCCCACTGTTCTTTCTGGATGATCTGTGTCTCAAAGTGCAAGCTTCTCTACCACGTGGGTGTCTTAAAACTATGTGACAGTTCAAGACACAGCACAAATCCTCAATTACTTTTAACTGACGTATCCTTGAATCTTGTCATACTGGGCTAGGAATTCTTCAGATACAGAAAGACTAGTCTCTGCAAAAAGGCTCAAATCAAAAAGCAAAATGACAAAACCTAGAAGAAATGGAATCAATAAACTTTAGACAAGCAGGACAAAGGCAATCTTTAAAGCTGGACTCAGCTGTGTGTTAGGTATATTATTTAAGTAATATACACTTCCATACATGGGAATGGATATACATACACACTCATGTACTTACAGTATTTGCTGATCAAAGATTTTATAGGGCTTTCCAAATACTTCAGTCCTGATACATGGGAAAGTATTTGCATATTATGTGACCATATACAAGTAATAACTGTGTTGAGGTTACTACCCACCTTCTCATTTGCAAATTACTTTACAAGGTAAATCAACCTTATCCTCAGTACTTTTTCACAGCTAAAGGATGTTTTTCTGCTCATTATCTGCTTCTTAGTATAGAAGATTGAGAGAGATTCTGAAGTCCTCATCAACAGAATCTGTTTTGTTGATATGGTCCTTTGCAGCAAAAAAAAAGAAATGTACCTTGGAAATATTAAATACAAGAGTCATCAAATACTCTTTTCCTCCCCAAGTGATAGCTGCAGTACATAAAGGCATGATGGTAGCAAGTGCAAAATCTAAGTGCATACCCACAGCCTGTGACAGTTTTATGAACTGATATCTCTGTCAGTCTGAGCCTGCACCTTGACCAGTCAGCCATACTAATTAAAACACAGAAAGAAAGGGGTGCCCATCTGTGCAATCAAATCTGCGCTGCTCAGAGGCTGAGCCTGTACAGTGCAGAGGAGCCACTGCATCCCCCATCAGCCTGGGACCTCAGGGATCACCAGCAGCAGCCTGGGGTGACAGGGAGGGCAAACACACGCACAGAGGGCCAAAGAAAGGGTCAGTAACGTGGACAGCAGAAATGATGGTTATTAGCAAGTCAAAGGGGGAAATATATACTTTTTAAAAACATTACAAGCATCATTCACCAAAGCAGACAATTTTTAGTTTACCCCCCAGTTAAAATTTTTTGCTGCACACCACTGCTAGCAAGAGCTCGTCAAGTTCTGATTAGAGTCCTGCCTGCTTAATGTTTCTCTGCTAAATTAAAAGAGCTATGAAGCCAGTCTTACAAAAACTCAAAAACAATAGCCCAAAAACAAACTACAACCTGCCCTCCCCCCCGCAAAATCTAGAAAACAACAAACCCTGTTTCTAACATACCCTAGAACTTTCTAAACTCCTTAGAACAGTGCTGAGCAAGTGGGGGGTACTATTTATAAAGCCTTCTTAGAACCATGTGTTGGTTGCATTTTCAGACTCATTATTCACATACCTCCACTCCCAGCTGATGTTACTGGGGCCATTGACTCAAAGAACAACAGGACAAACTCCAAATCCTTGCATTCAGTGACAGAACTTGGCACTGTGCAGCCTTTCTTCCTAGTCATATCTTAGCACAGAACAGGAAAGGCTAAGAGTTTTAAATAATTATAGGTCAAGTGGGTACCAAAGTCTTTGGGCTTTAGAAAGAATCGATTGTCTGGCTTCTTTGGCTGACTTCAAAAATCCAAGATTTAATTGTTACCTTCATCGTAACTTTTACTCATATAGAGATATACACACACACACGGTGCTCCAACCCGCAGGACTGCTCCTCAGCCTGACATCTCGTGGCTGCGAGGAACATAACACTCTGCTGAACCAAAAACACCCCAACAGCATCGGGACATGCATAAACATACTTATGTCTGCATAATTTAGTCCAAAAAAAACAGCTCCTGAGCAATGCAAGACAATTATTTTCCTTAATTAGATGTGATGCGGTGTCAGCATCATGTTCTGATATGATAAACTGGTACAGAACTGTAAAGGCAAACCACACTTACAAATAATGCAGATCTTTGGTCAAGTGAACTACAACCAGATGATATTTTGCTCAAAAGTATAAAACTATCTGATCCTAAACAAGAATTTATGGGATATCTGCACTTTTTCTTCAAATATTATTATTATTACTTGTATTTTTGCCACAGGAGCAAAACCACTTGTGCTGCAAGAGCAGAACATGAGTGCAGCAGACAACATATGGAAAATAAATGTCTTCTCAGACAGGAAGAAAAATTACTAACAGTGTTTTTGCCTATGTACACAGGCATAGCATGGGCACATGCCTGGCAGGGGGGAGAGGGGAAACACCCATTCTATGAAAAGTAACTGCTTTTTCTTTTCTTAAAAAAGTTGGTCTATTGATTCATTTTCAAGAAAAATAACTTGAATCTCAGAGGAAGAAAAAGATTCTTCCCTTTAGAAAGATTTGCTGCACAGCCTGAAGAGGTTTGACATTCACCTCCTGTTCTCCTTTACTGGCATAGAGAACAATAATCAAACAATAATACAGAGAAAATAATTTGTGCAGTTTGATTAGTTTCCACACCAGATGTTCCCACATATATTCACATCTCCCCAGCTCTCTTTCTCCAGCCAAGAGTGTATGCAGCTGGTACTTCTTTAGTCAATACCAAAGCTATTTAACAGAGTTATTAGCAGGAGATTTACATTATGGATCCCACCAGTCTTCTCTGGTGGTCTGCTTCTAGTTCCATTGAAGTTAAAGTACCATCACACTCATTATCTTCAGATAGAGCCAGAAAGCATTGCTGGAAAATTGTTTTCTACTCAGTTACAAACCTGCACTTTCCCGTCTTCCAGCCTAAGATTTCCATTTCATTTCCTTGCTGGTACCGTAAGGCTCTGCAGCTGTTCTCTGACCAGCTCTGGGGTTTCATTCTTTGGGAAACAGATTTCAATAGCACACAATTTTAAGAACTGCAACAAATAACAGCTTTTGCTTGTTTGTTAATCAAGCTTTAATGACCACAGATTGCAAGAAACAGCAACTATGAAGTTGCATCTCATTAATGTACCATTGATTGAATAATCCTCAAAGGGGGACATGAGTGTTCCAGATGAAAACAAAAGTCATGGGTTCAGGAAAACTCCCCCAGGGCAAGGACTGGCTGGAAAGCCAGCCCCCCAGCTTTCAAATGGCCCTCATTACAATAAATTACAGCTTCAGTTCATTTAAAAAGAAAGGTTCTTACTTAATACTGACCAAAGAAAAAAGTTGCCACTGCCTTTGAGTTCTGGGGTTTGTTCTAAATTGCTCTGGCTGCAAGTGAAAGACTTCCTGTAAGATGCAGAAAGAAAAAATTTACTACCCATTCAAACCTTATTAAAAAGAAAACTACACATATTTGCATTTTTTAGAAACTCAGTATTTGTGCAAATTTTGCAGCCAGCTTGTCTTCACAACTTGTGTCTTGTTGCAGAAGACACACACATGGGATTCTTTCATGAAGGATTTATGCTTTCTTGATGAAAATTAAAGGTGACCTGAGGTAGGAACATGCTGGTGGAAGCACTGCAGTAACAGCTGGGAATAAAGCATTCTGTATACCCACAGTGCTGTGCATGGGGATTTTTTTGCCACTAGGTTCTAAGCGTGTACTTCTGAGGACCAGTCTTTTCCATGTGGATGATCACTTGGAAAATAGTGTTAAAGATGAACAAAGGACTCTGGTTGTCAGCTGAAAGCAGCTACCCTCCAAAAGGGACATTTTAAATGTTTAGATGCCAGGTTAGCTAGATTACCTTAGATAGCTAAAAGCATAAATAAGGAACACTGCTTTTAGAAGGCAGGTGATTGCAGGAACTGGTCAGCAGTCATGTGATTTGAGAAGGAGGAATGGTCTGTACCTACCCCTGAAGTCCCTGCAGAGACAAGATGTGGTGCTGCACTGTACCCAACACAGTAAGCCTGGGTGAGTGCTGACACCAGACTGCCACAGGACAGCATGGCTTGGGCAGGTACTACCAGGAACTAGGAAGGTAAATAAAAATACAATACATTGTCAAGTAGTCAGAGGGGTCTGGGATGTGCTTCCTGCAGGCAGTACAGGGAGATGCCCAAAAGATTAGGAAATCTAACAATCTCTCTTAGAAAGGCACAAGCTGAAACAGAGGATCTCTTCAGAACAAAGGGCAGTGTGCATCATCTAAGTCCCCTGCAGCCTTAACAGGAAGTTATGGGTACAACTTGTTCAAGTAATTAGATTTAATTATCATATTGTTCATTGCTACCTTGGACTTGAAATGTCACAATGTTTAACACTCCCTGTGGTGACTGGTATTCCAGTGTAGAAATCTTGTGTAAGACTCACAAAGTAAAATAATCCATTGTTTGTCTTCTCCTTGTTAAATGAGGTAAAGAAGGGCAAAACAGTGCAGAATTAGAGGCAAATTACATGGCTAACAAGGTCTGCATATTAATCATTGAAAGCAGAATTAGCAAACACAAGCATCTGTATTTAGCATGTTTTCCTGAACTTTCCTGAGTTCTGCCACTGACTTCAAAGTAGCTACAATATTATTCAGAAAACATAGCAGGTCAAACTCTGTTAGAAAATGGAGGCCTGCCAGATGTTAAGACATGAGGAACACTGTACACTCCAGTATTGAAATAAATTTAAAAAATCTTTGCCATAGGAAGTTTTCTCCTCATAGGAAAATAAAATACATTCTCATCATACCACTACAGTAGCTCATTCCCCTTCCTTGTGCACAGCTGACTGTAACTCCCACTCATCTTGTTATAACATAGAAAACACCAGGGCCTTTATCAGTTGCATTGGTAGAACCAGATTTTTAAAGCTCCAAAGATGCATAAATTATGTGGAGTTCCCAAATGTACCTAAAATCTGGCCCCCCATGTCCAGCAGCAACGAAACAGCAAAGGATGTTTTATCATCTTCCAAATCATTCTTGAGAGGTAACAAGTGAAAGCAAGCCTAACATGAGCTGGAAGGATAACAGGGTCAAAAAAGCCAAAAATATCTTGTACAAGATGAAATGGTGCAAGAAAATATCACTCAGTTCCTGATTCCCAGTAATCAGAAAGCTCTGACATCACAAATGCTGAGGGAGACTATATGGCAACAAAATGCTCTTCCTTCCACCCCTTTTCAGCAAGCTCATTTCAGTCAGTTATAAAACACAATATAAAAAGACTTCAATAAAACCAGCAGAAAGCAGATGTTAATTACAGCAAAATCATATCAAAGTCAAACTGAAATTGGGTTTGGTTTGGTTTTGCTTGATTAGTTCAGTAGTATTCCCAAATAGTGCAAACTACAGGACATGCAAACCCTTACCACTTGACAAAGATATATGTGGACTTGCCCATCCTATAACCAAATGTCACCTCAGTAGTTATTAGCAATTGCCCTTAAGCTAATGCATCATATGTCTTTTTGACAAGAGTAATGGCTGGGTTCTGACAACGAGTAATTGCCATTTCAATGGAAAAATGTTAAAATATAACTGAAATCAAAGATGAAATTATTATTGAAAAATGGACAAGAGATGACAGAAATGTATAACTGCACTGAAATTATCAGCAGTTTGACTGGCATTGTTTTAGTTCTAACAAGCATTCAGTACAGTACAAGCCACAAAAGCAATGTTAGTTACAGCACTTTGAGATTTAGAGTGCCCTCAGTGCCTAAGAGCCTCAGTGCTAACCAGAGAACAGCTGTGCTGCTCGAGAGTTTCCATTCCCAACAAATCTAGTGCTTAATGGCCTAATTCTTCAGTTTTAAACTAATTTTAAACTGTCACAATATTGCAAACACTGAAGCTATACACACTGTACCAAAATGAGGAATAAGGCCATGTCCCTCAGGGTCAGCTGCTGTGCTCCTCCATCACACCCTTTCTGGGAAGTACAGAAGAAGTCTGAACAGTAAGTGCTGCAAATCTCTCCTTCCAAACCTCAGACATTTGCCGTATGCCCCTGTCTCACTTCCAGTAATTGAAATTAAACTCTAAATATTGCAATCAATTACTTCTTGATTTACTGCCTTCCATGGCATTTTCCTCTTTCATTTATTGGTGACTTGACTTGTATTTCTTACAGGGACATTGTGTGCTAGAATTGTATGTCATTCTTTTAAAATGTCTCTTCCCTTCTACCCAACCTTCAAAATACTCTGCTGTTCAGACCCATTGCTTCATCATTGGTACTCACAGAGATCTTTCTTCTTCTGCACACAGAGCCCTCACTCCAACCCTCACCAATACCATGCCTTTCTTCAGCATTAGAATTTTCAAAATCACTAAATCAATCCATTTCCAAGACTTTTATGCAGAGGGGTCTTTAAAAGAGAAAAAGGCTTTGGGATAGTGACCTCTTCATTGCACTATCTATTTTTCCCATGTATAAACATCGCAGAATACATCCTTAAGTCTAAGTATGATGATGCCTGTTCTTAAATATCAGACACTAACAAAGAAACCATGCCTATGTTGCATCAACAACTCACAAAGCCAAAGAAAGGGACAGGGTGGGAATTTTCAGAAATTTTAATTAAACCTAGGAGAATCAATAAAACCATTTGTTTTGTTCTAGCACCTGTTTTTAGGCAATATTATCTTCATGCTGTTGCTTGTTTAGTTGTATTAGAAATAACATGATCTGCTCAGCTGCAAAAAGACTATTGATTTGAATGTAATACCAGGGAAAAGTACTGGCTGTTTACAAGGGATTCATAGTTACTGTGAATACTGTCTGTAAACAGTCACAACTGCAGTGTAACACAGCAGCATGGCCCAGAGGAAGCAGCTGAACACATCAGCACTTCATACAGCACATAGGAACCACTAAGCCATGCCCTTTGTGAGGTTAGAAACCTTCCAAGTCTGACAATATAAGTAGCACAAAAGACAACAAGCTTTTCAATAGCTCCTAAGAGGAAGATTAGGGAAAGGGAAATAAGATGAAAATGAAAAAAATTTAATAAACATGACCACTTACCATTCAGGCAGCTTTCTGCTGTGTTTTCCTTTCTGTATATCTACTAGAAATCCTTAGGTACATGCAGAATTTTAAAAACATAAAAACACTTATCTAACTACTAATCAGTGATCTCTCACTGGTCCAACGCACTCCATGGAGCAGCACTGAATGGTCAGAAGATTTCTGCCACTGAAAGAATAATATAGTCCATCCTTGACCATTTCTGTCCATACTTGAGGAAGGAAACAGTCAAGTAGATCTTTGTCACAACCATTATCCTGGAGAGTTTAAAACCTTTTCTATATGGGATGTAAACAGAACATCTTAAAATTCTTGTTGACTTAGAACCCATGTCTTCAACACCCATAAATTGCAACTTCCCAGGAATATTTATAGTGTCTTTAAAAGCAAACATCACCTTGTCTGAGACTTCTGTTAACACAGTATAAAGTCTTCCTGATTCCACTCAAGTCAGCAAACTGCCTGAGCATCCACAGACTGATTGTCCAGTTTCTGACTTCTGTTCACCTGGTTAGTGCGTTACATTTCTACAAATAGACCGACAGTTTGTGACTACTATTAACCCCATGTTTATCATTTTTAGTAATTTTGGACTGAGGTACAAGATTAATTTAAAGCTTCTGACTTTGTTACACATAGGACAGTTGTTGATCATCTTTTATTATTATAAAATTAGGTAGATGGAGGATTGCTTTTTTAAATTAACAATACTAACATGTTTAGTAAGACTGACGTTTGTTTTCTAGTTTCAAAAATTCAAAAACAGAGCAGTATCTTTCCAGCTAACAGGGCTTTGTTGCCCTTTGGGTAATTGTAACTGAATGAAAGAAATGTGAAAATACTTGGGTTTCTTCTACATTTACTGTTGCAATCAGAAATCCCAATCAAGTAATATTAAACAGGTAGGAGGCAGACACAATTAATACTTCTCAAACATTTCTTTTCCTGCAGATTCTTTATCCTAGAAAGTTTTGTAAAAAAAAAAAAAGCAGGTATCCAACTTCAAAAAAGTTGTTCTCAAAGCATTTCCTTTAATGGACAACAGAGCCGGGTAAAAGCAATAGATCTTGCTTTTTTATTTCTGACACTCCAGAATTATTGTAGCTTTTAGGCTCAGGGTTAGGAATGCTTACCTCTCACTGCAGTAATTGAGGTTGAAGCCTCTGCAACTTTGGGGTCATGTCTTTTATGCACGTGGCACAGGGATGCTGACTTGTTCCTCCCTACACACTGAAGATCAGATCGTTTGAGATGCAGCTGGAATATAATTTTCTGACAGTTATTTTATGTGATTGCCAGAGAACTATGACTTAATTCTAAGATGTGGCCTCAGGCACCATCACTGCTAAACAGAATAATTCTCAAGAGCAGATATCCTGACTGAATCATATGGCTTCAGTTTGTACCAGTCAATGTCTTTTTGAGAATGAAAGATCCACAGTTACAACTGAACTTATCAGTTCTGGTCAAGCTTGCACATCTTTTGAGGTTGTTGGCTATATTCTACATCCTACATTGTCTCTGCTTCAGACAATTTTTTCATCTCAGAAGCTTAAAAGAAAATATATTATGATTCCAGTGTTATGTTAGAAAATGTCATAGTGAATTCTGATCTTGAAAGTAATCAGATACATTTAAAGGGTATTTCATTCAGTTTAAAATTTTCTCCCTTTTATAAAAACCTACTTGTTTGCATGCTCACAGTGGATCATTTAATTAGGACTGTACAAAATATTCTGAAATAATATAAAAACCCTAGAAAGTGCCATTACTCAACAGAATGTTGCTAAAATGAGTGTTCGGTTTCTTCTTACAACAAACTTCCTCCCAGGCTCACAAGAAGCCAAACCCAGAGTTTCCTATAAACTCTAACAAAAGAAAAAGCCACCACCAAGTAGGTGATATGGTAATTCTGTTTTAGGTTCTGTCCTTATCCAAACATGCAATATAGAACGTGAACATTTTTCAAAAGAAACAAATGAAAAAATACAATACCTACTAGAAATTCTCACTTTCAAAAAACTCAGTGAAAATGTTGATTACGTGTTTTGCCACTGAGTTTCTACTATCTGTATTCCATAAGGTTTCTTTTAGTTATGTATATATGCACCACATTTCTTACTGTGCTGGAAAGCTCTCTGAGGGCTGCTTTATTTTACATATACTTCAACAAGTTGAAGTTAATGCTCTACTAAGCATTTTTCACACTGACTGTATGAAAAAAATAATAAAGTTACATGCTTCTTGCACTCGTAAGTAGAATAAGAAACCACTGCCAAAGGCAAAGGACTCTGTGTGAAAACTTAACACAGGCTGGCAAAAGGCCTCTTGGTACTCCTTCCTAAAACAGGGATGAGGGATTGACTGAAGTGTTCTTTTGTTCATGTCACTCGATGAGAGGGGGAGGAACAAAGGATACAAAAAAGCATAAGAAACCAGGGAAGCACTACACAGGCAGAGAAGAAAGTCACAAATGGGATTGAAAGGGTGGGGGTTTTAAACAAAGGATTTGATAGAAACATCTTTCTCTGGAAAGAAAAGTGATTTTTGGCCTGGAAAATGGAAAAAATCTGTAATGTTTGTAAGTATAGTGGCTGCACCAATGAAATACTCTTTTTTTTTCCCAAAAAAAAATTTTTCTAGAAGCAGCAAGATTCTCAGTACTGGCTAACAACATTGACCACAAACAATATTCTGTGTGCACAGATGAACAGACTATGTAACATAATAGTATCACAGAGATAAAGCTGTAACTTCAGTGTCCAAATAACACAGAGTTTACAGTTTATTAAAAAAGAAATATATCAGCAGAGCAAATCCTGGCATTTTGCCAACTCTTTACAGACAAGGAGGAGTCACACGAGGACCCATTACCATCAGCTCCAAAATAAGCCCCACATCAGGCACAGGCTGCCGCACAGTGAAACAGGTACATAGTGCCAACACCAGCCACATTAACAGCCTCTGGATTTGAACTCTCATTCTTTTGGGGAGTGGAGACTGGCCAAACTCAAATGACACAAGGAAGAACAAACAGTGGCACATCACATGCCAGTTGTTCTCTGGGCACATCCTGCTGTATCACAGGTTAATCATTGTCACTTTGTGTAGCCACATATCACATGGTCTATTAATTATTACTTAATGTCACTACACTACTAGATTGTTTGATGAATTCTATTAGTAATTAGAATTGCTCATGCAGTGACATTCAAATAAAACTTTTCACCGTGCATTCCTGTTTATTAGTTCTTGATTTATTTCACTGTTAACTACAAAATACTAATGACAATCCAAAAATTGAAATTAAATTCAGCTGCATGTAAAACAAATCATTGTATGTCTTTATACACATTTAGAACAGAGAGAAAGGACACCACACCAAGAGCTAACACTGGTATTTACCTTGAAAAAGTCAAATGAGAAAAAGATGCTTTCAGACACCAGGTAGAATTAACCTTAGCACTAGCATCCAATCATTTGACTTTTGAGTACAGCCAAGGTGACTGTTTGTTTGCCACTCTCTCTTTTATGGACAGATTTCAATATTATAGTACGTTTACAAATTCTGCCCAAGAACAGAATGAACTGGGTTTGTTCTATAAAAATGAAGTCTCTGATGATTCGAGGGAAGGATGCTTAAAGCAAAATCATATCTTTCTCACATCTTCCATTTACATTGGTCCAGAGCCAAGTAGAAAGACATGGTACCTGAGCTGCCTTCCTTGATAACCCTTCCTTAAAATTAACTCATACTTAAGAAAAGTTTTGATTTTGACAACCTTATGTATGTTGCAGCAACAGTATGTTCTATCAAAACTAAACTTGTAAACTTTCAATAATGCTCTTTAGGTCATGCCTCCCACTGTGAACCAAGTCTTAAAGACAGTGGTTCTACACCATTTTTACACTATGAGCTAAATGTCAGCCAATTGTACCCCCTGAACTGTTTTAATTGATAAACTTTCAAACTCTTTCCATATTTAGCAGCTTGTTCACCTTACTGCCTTTCATATCGCTTTTCCTCTGTACATTGGGATAATATTTCTATGGGCTTTTGGTAAACACCAGCAGCTGACTGAAGCATTGAACAGCTGAAAGGCAATTACAGACAGGTAGTTCTTCCAAAAGAACACGTGGTGTGTTTCTTGGACATCTTTAACTATATATAAACTATCCCAGCAACTTAAATACTTACGGGATTGGACAGGTTGACTTGTACCACACCTCACCTGAATTTTATAACAGAGAAGGGAGAAAGGCAGGAGAGATCTTTGTACATCACCTGGTAACTTAGTAAGGGGGGGAGTCTCCCGGCACATTCCCCATTATTAAAAGCTACTGGGACATTGATTGTACAACTACCAGAAAAAAAGCTTTCTTCAATATGTCCATAAGCCTTATGCATGAGTAAGAATTATAATCCTAGAAATGATACTGCATCTCCTTGAGGAAACCTCTTAATTGCTTTGGGAAAAAAAGAATTGAAGACAGATTTAGAGAGTTATCTGGTAAGACCAAGTACAAGAGTTCTTGAGTAGAACCACATTAGCAAATGTTTTCCCATACAGAAACATTAGAGAATTTCTGTTTCAAATTCAATGATATCAACAGGCATTTAATATTTTGGGATATCAGTTAGAAAAGTTATTAATACCAGGTTGTTTCTAACACATATGGTGTGGTATCAACTTTTTACTTGTTGTGTTTTGATCTGCTCTATTTCTGTTCTTCCTAAAGCCACATATTACATTATTAATATAAAAAATAGTTCTGAAAGCAGCAAACCAGCTACATGCCCCTTGGCAAACAGCCACCTCTGAACCTGCCATTTGCTGTAACTATGAGTTTACTTAAGGTCAGATTGCAACATTTAAAAATGAACTCACGTATTTTCTGAAAAGCACATTATCAGGCAGAAAATTGTTAATGCAGAAAAAAAATCACCAATAACTCAAACATTTCAGGAGGCTTATTAAATAAAAGCTACCTTCACAGTCACGTGAGCAGCAGAGATCCTTATAATGAATGAGCAGAATACACTACAGCAGATCAAGAATTATAAAACTAAATTAGAAACCCAAATCTCATTTGCTATAAAAACAAACTGCTCTTTGTTCTTCAGAAGGAAGTTGCTAAGATAATGCAATGGATCACCCTTCCACAGTCAATTTCTCATGCTTAATCCTTTCTATATTTCTATTAGCATGCATCATACATTGCAGCATTTTGTGAAAAAGTCAGGATCATTAACATCTCATCTCACAGCTTGGTGAAGTTAAATGGCTTTAAACGACCCTTCCTCCATATAGTGGGCATGGAGGAAAGAGTCAAAATTCCACAGCTTGTCAGGCCCACGCATTGCACATCCACACAGCATCTCTGCCTCTCATTTGCCTTCATGCCTCTCTACTGGGTCTGCCCAAGATGGTGCTGACTTCGGCCACTCCAGCTCTTAGTCTTGTGGTTTATATCTGTGACAAAAACAGTGCTGACAACACAACAAGGGTTTAGCTGTTGCTGAACAATGTTGCACAGAAACCAGGCTTTCTCTGTGCCATGTTTCCCATGAACAGAAGTTGGAAGGGGACACAAAGAAGTAGATGACCCAAACTAAGCAAAGAAATACTCTGTGTCATATAATGTCATGCTCAGCAATAAAAAGGAGAGGAGGGAATGCTTCCTCTGTCACTCAAATTAAATAAGCAGTGCTCTGGACAAAGCAATTTGAATTTCAGGCAAAATAGTAATCTAAGTCTCTCAGCAGCCCAATTTCTAGCAGGGACAAGAGTTAATGGAAACAAATAGTTTTGCACTGAACATCAAAGTCAATAGAACAAAACCTGGGTCTGAGGCTGGGCATTTTGTATAAACAAGCACCATTTCTAGACAGCACCTCTGCCCCACTTTTATGATCTGTTAAAACTTGGAGAATTGTCCTTTTCTTCTCCTTCACAGAGCATCTCAAATTTGCCTGTGAGGCAGAGGGGAAAGGAATCCTGGTTGGCATAATTTTCATTGTTCAAGATGGATTTTTTCAAGCTGAGATTTTCAAATAAGCTTCTAAGCCTTACAACTGGAAAAATTATTCAGAACACAGTCGGAAGAGGTTCTTATGCCTTAATTACAGTGCTTTCTCAATTTCTCACCCATCAGAGGACACACATCTCTTCTCGCATATGAGGGAAAGCAGAACGGCTGTGACCGAGTGTAATATTGTTAACAAGAGGATTTAATTGAGACACATTTTTGCATCCTGCATTAGGTGAGACTCTAAGTTATGTGATATGTTCATGGGTGACAGGAAAATTATGCCTTACATCTGCAGAGATGTGTAAATGCCTCATTAAGTTTAATAATTATCTGTTAGACGGGCAGTTCCACAAGAAAATCTCTGTTACTGAAAAATAGAAGGGACACAAAAAAACAACATTGCTATTGAATCATCACTGACCTTGATGAATTAATTCACCTGTCCAGAAATAATTTGATAAGCATATTAATAATGAATTCTCTATCATAAAAAATGCATGAATGGGTTACATCATGAAAAGGTTATCAAGTAGCCCATGAAAATAGACACAGACTACATTTTCAGACGAGCTCAATTCAGCCTGAATTTGTATGTTAGTCGACATATGACAGAGGGAGAAAAAAGATGGAAGAAAAAAGACATTGCTCTGAAAAATGGCACATGTCTTATGACCCACTTCTTTTCAAACAAAAAAACTACAAATATCTTTGACAGACAAAAATCCATAGTATATAGCTGATTTCACAATGTACTCTATAAGTTTAAAAATTAATTAAAAACCCCCACAAAACAAAACAAGAAAAACCAAACAAACAAAAAAATAAAACACCACCTTCCTGGATGTGGCACAGGGATGCAAGACAAATTCTCCTGACAATAAAAAGCTCTCAAGGAAAGCTACCCAATCCAGTTTACACTGACAGCTTAGTTTTCCAGCTAAACAAGGATTATATAAATCTGGGAAACCAAAACAGAACATTATCAACCTCTCACAATAAGAAGATGGTGAGACAAAAGAAGCAAAACCTTCATATTAGCCAACTACTAGTTTTGATACATACCATTAAACAAAACAAAACAAATTAACCAGTTTATTATATTTAACATATTTACAAAATAGTACAAATTAAAGTACGCCATTAATGCATGACAACAAAACCTCCATACAGGCTAAAGCAGCACATGAAAAGAGACACTCCAGAATATTTAAGTCTTTGGTACTCAAAACATAGTTTAAGATGCAGCATTAACTCAATCAATACAGGGCATTAAACACAGACTATGATATGTAGATTAACACCATGAAAGTAAAGTTTACCTATGGCTTTCATTCTTCTCCAAGGGTGACTACTGGACTCAAGAATACCTTAAAAGCTTTACAGCAATTTTAGGATGGAGAGACTACTCAAAATGACTCTAAACCCAAGCTGTTGGAAAGGACTGATATATTTTTGAACTTGCACTGAATTTAACTGCCTCTTCTTAAAACTATATGACAGCAAAGCACTAAACACATCATAGACCTAGAGCCTATTCCTCTACCTCTCAAGCAGGCAAAACTGTGAAAGAATCAATTTGTCTACTTAAGGAATATAGGCTCAAGCTCACAACAGACAATCAAATTGCATGGCAAACCATGATCAAAGAGTGTATATTCTATTCTGCTGTACACAAAATTTACAAAATTTTTATGCATAATCTACATATTTACAAATGCTCTCAATTGTTCCATCAAGTAATGTACTCAACACAATCACAGTTTACATAATTTTGAGGTAAATCCTTGAAAAGTTAGAGCATCAGCACAATTTCATCTGCGAGGCTGAATCTCACAAGTGGAGGATTTCTAACTAGAAGATCCTCTCACCTTGTCACACAGCAGTGCATACTGGGTGTAGCAGATGGGTAAGATGGTTACAGAGATGAAGGGTATTATTGTGAATCCTCTGTGTTGTGCTCGACTCTTGTAGATGGCTAGGAGGCCAGAAAGAAGCAAAGAAAACTGGGGGCAGACAAAAAGAAACTGAAATATGTAGTAGCAGATTCTGCTCTGTGGACGAATAGTGGATATTATGTTGCTTATAGACTAGGAAAAAACTGCGGTGTTAAATCCTGCAGTGTCTGTGCACACTAATTGCAAGATGCTTATTTGAAAAGAGGACAGGGAAAAGCAAAAGAGAGGACGTGGGACAGGATGAATTAACTTTCTTAATTGGTCAACATTACCACAGAAAGAAAATTCATTTTAAGAGCTTGATTTTCTTTTAAGTTTTCAAGGCAGGTTTTGCATTATCTAAATATTCAAAATGGCACATCTGAAGACATCACCCACATTTATTTTACCTCACAGCTATAACATTTCTGCCTCTCCATAATTACCTTAAAAGACTGCCTCACCAAGAGGAGGACACCACTTTACATGGCCTGATCTTTCAAGCTAGCTAACCTAAAATATTTTACTTGGAGATGTTCAGAACACTGCAACAAGACCACTCGCTCACTGAACTGCCATGAATACCCCAGAGAACAAGAAAGGAAAGGGCAGAAAGAAGTCTGCAAGCTTCTCTTGCATTCACAAAAGGTGAAACTCTAACTAGGAAAAGGCAGTTTTTAGTTGAAGTATCAAAGGTCACCTGAATCAATCAAGAAGTTAAGACAAACAGTTTTGTTCTCGAGAAATGACATCATCTTGCATTAGTATATTCTCCTACAGAATAGGTCTAAAGTATTTAATGGTAATGCTGAAAATCTTAAAACTCATCTTGTCATGACTACCCTCATCTGCACTTCTACATTCATAAATTAAAAAAACTCACATTAAAAGGCTTAAGATGACAAAGAAAGGATACCACAATTCCACTTTGAGGATATTTTTTTTAAAGCAATACTGCATCACTACATCTTTGTAGCATGTCTTTAAATAGATCATTATAATAAGATTTAGGCAGGACCTGAAAGTAGTCAGTTAATTAATTATATATGCATAAATGCTACTCATGTTTACTACATACTTCCTTCAGTATGCTTTTATGAGTGTAAAATCGTTTGTAATTTGATAAGTCATGTAGTTTGATGTTTCAATACAAGTCTACGACATAATTTATGCCCACCAGAATGACTGAAATGTTGTCTGCATGCAGTGATAAGGAATAATAAGCCTTCATCTCCTTGGACCATCACAGATGTTAGTTAGAAGAGAGGCATTAAATATTCAGCCATTGCTAGTATTCATGGTGTAGTATGGGGTGAAATGAAAAGGAACAAAGAAACTTGTTTTCCATAGATCTTCTGGGAAGGTGAAGGTTGGACTTGGTACTGATCCCCAGTGACAGCAAACTGGCAGACTGTTCCTTGCACAGCCCTGGGTAAGGTAAGAATCTGTCAGCCCAAACTTCTGTATCAATCCCAACATTAAGATTGGAAGGTTCAGACAGACAAAAATGCTGTGTTCAAATACTTATCAAGACCAATAGCACGATGATATTAAATTTTTACAATCCCTGAAACTAGTGGTCAGCAGAGGAAAGTTTTAACTCATTCGTCCTCTTCAACATAAGTTGATGGAAACCAGCCCACCTAAAAAGGGGAAAAGCAGAACAAAATACATGAGATGCACAGGGGTTTTTCAATGGCTGAACTATGCAAAAAAAAGGATGGATCTGTTCAGTAAATATAGTAATAAGATTACAAAGACAAACTTGACTGATCTGATATAGTTAGGGTAAGTCCCCTTAATGAAAGAATAACTTGCAGATACAACAATTTGGAGACCAACACCTTCTACCCCACTTTCTCCCAGAAAACCCTAATGAGCTTTTGCCCAAATTGGAAATCTAAACATTCAGAAAAATGGCAAGAGCGGAAACAGTTTTACTACAGGCAGGACATTGCTATTTTTTCAATGAGGAGTTAAACATTTTACAAGCTTCAGTCAGGTCCAGGGAATCCTCTTACAAAGGAAACAGTGACTGATTTGATTGCTTTACATGGAGTTATTGCCATTAAAACAGGTTTTACTTTCGACAGGACTGGACAGCAGAGTCCAGTATTTTACACTTCGTAAGTTATAATGCTAACTCCATTCTGAAATTAATGATGTGTCAAATAAGGATTATAGAAGACATACAGAGAAGCAATTTCATGTATTTAGTAATTTATGTATTTGCTTCAAGTTTTTTCACTCAGACTTCTTTATATCTATAGTCAATTTAACACTCATGAAAGAACTCAAAACCAAACCTAGAGCATGACTAGAAGGAATAACCACATTAATTTTGTTTCAGACTACCTTGCCAAAAAATCTCCAGAGGTGAGATTATGATCTCAAGTCCGGGCTATGAAAGCTATCACAAAGAATGCAAGCATGTAACGGGGCATCCTTTAGAATGTGGGCAGCTGCACTGGAAGGAGTTATTCAGCTTCCTCCACTTGGAACATGTATACAGGTTTATCGTTATTACTTCTCCTTGCTTATTTCTTCTTGTCTAATTGTCCATTTCATTTTAAGATCATAATCAAGCTCATATACATTTTAAAAAGTTCTCAAAATTGCATAAAGCAGTAAATATGGACATCTATTTCAACTGGACTCGCAATTATCATCCTTAGCTTCCGAATAATCAATTTTCTTCCACCTCATTCCTTGGCCTGCATCTCAGCTCTTCAGACATGGAAGTAGAAACCTCAAATGCTTCTGACTAATCTGCATTAAAAAGCAATAAACCAAGATTGAAACAATAAACGCTCTGTAGGTCAAAACTGAAATTTCACTTCCATGCAGTTCTCAGAGTGCAGTGTAAAGCGACTCTGTAAAAATACCTGCTAAATATGCCACTTCACATCAGCCACAACTTTCGAGATCAAAGCAACAGACTCCTATAAAAAAGGTCATTGAGTCCATTGCATTGCGGTCTGACAGAAAGGTGTGGGAAATCATTCTGTGTTAAAGTGCTTAACAGAGTTCCACAGCGCCAGGAACCTCAGCTTTTGACCCCAAATACGTGTGCAAAGCAGTTCAAGAAAGGTCAACTGTAGTGGTACTATTAACCCTGGTTATTTTCCAACCCTATAATCCTGCCCAAATATTCAGCCTGGTAGGTCACATTAAATAACCAATTAATTTAGATGCTGGGAAAGCTACCTGGCAAGAGTTCTGTCTGGCTCCTATGAAACAAAGATGAAAACATGTTGCATCTTGCGAATTTAAATATATAAAAAAGATATACCATGTAGGAACACATTTTATTTGTTTTACAAACTCACTGTCAGTGAAAGCAAAAATGAGACGCAAGAAAAGGAAAAAAAAAAATAGCCTTACCCTTCCATTTACTTCACCTCTCCACCAGCCATTTGCACTCATCTTGGTATAGATTTTCACAACATCTCCTTTCAACAGGGACAGCTCTCTCATGTCTCGTGCACAGAAGTCATACCTGGCTATGGCAATGCCTATCACCTTTGGGCTTAGCACTGAAATTAAACGGAGGGTGAGAAATTTTGAGTTGGTTAATTGAAGGCTACCAAGCATGCAAATAATACTGCAAAACATAAACCAGTGATTTGACAAGAACATACACTGGCATTCATTTTATGCGAACAGCCACACTACAAAGATCAAGAAGATTTAGACACTGATGAATGGTGTACAAGTTGAAGGGATTTTGTGATTTTTTTGTTTTTAATAGCCCCCTATTTTTAGAAAAATTACACTAGATAAGTAAACTACATAAAATATCCCTCACCCTGATATTGCTAAATACATTTGTAGTTATTGTATTCTTGTGCTTCATAATAAAACTTGCTGCCAGTTACATGCATCAACATATTTTACAGGTCACTAGTTTCTTTCCAAAAGAATTATTAGCATTTACAGTTGATTTAACTGTAGACCTCTAATGAAGCAAAACAAACAGAATAAGGTGCTGTTCTTTCAAAAACAACTCCCAAGTTAAATATTAATGCACTTAAAATTGGAAGCTAACATTAGCATAAGCAAAAAAGTACAGACTTTCCACAGGAAATTTCCACGGATCATTTGTCACAATCTGCATGAATATTGACTGATGCAAATCTACTCTTTTCAGAAGTTCATTCTGTGAATCACCAATGAATTTGTACTACAAAACTAAGATTCAATGAAATTAATGCTGTAAAACTGTAATGCACATCAATATATAGAAGAATTTTGCCAAAGTTAAGCCCAAGCATTTTAAGCAATAAAAAGCTGTTAAATATCTTTAAAAGCAAAGGTTCAAAAAGCCTCATTTCAAAAACCAACTTCTTCTCCCAAAGAGTTTTATAGGAAATTACGTTTCCAGACCTGATGTAGAATGTTCAAACTTGCAAAAGAAATCCTCAACGTTTCCAGGATGAGGACAGTGAGAGGAAAGTGGGCATGGCACGTAACAGATAATGGCCTTTGACTTGAGCAGATCAGAAGGAACATCTACTGCTCTACTGCATTTTGTATTTGGATTATTTGGTCGAAGCATTTTTTAGATTTTGTTTTCCATTAATGCCACTGCTTTCCTTGGTAAGTCACTGCAGACAGAGTTCATGAGCACAAGCAAGCTTCCTACTGAAAAGATTGCATAAGAATTCATATGATCATCACAGATGGCTTGATGTAAAGTACATAGAATCATCTGTTTTCTCAGTATCCCTTCAGATTTCTTAGACATGCCCAATCTTCATTAGGAAATACCATTAAGATTCTAGTTTTAGCAATGCCCCCAATGATGTAATACTAAAAATTCATAACTAGTTGGCTTTAAATTACATCAGGAGCACAAAATATGGCAAATGAGCTAAAAATCTTGGTAGTTTCAGTTCTGCTCACGTGTGAGATTTCTTCTGACCCCACTGGGTCAGAGATACATAGGCTTTTCCATAATAGTATTAAATATCTGAAAATCATTTGGGCTCAAATATTTTT
Source organism: Hafferia zeledoni (assembly GCA_035583235.1). Lineage (NCBI taxonomy): Eukaryota > Metazoa > Chordata > Aves > Passeriformes > Thamnophilidae > Hafferia > Hafferia zeledoni. Next base: position 20,637,607 of record JAWWEV010000004.1, read on the forward strand.
AACTTACAGAGACAGTATGAACAATTTGTTTTAAAATAACAACAAACATTAAAGTTCAGACATTCTTTTTCCCCCTCTAAGCAAGTCATATGTAGACTACTTGTTTAGGTCCTGACACGACTGTAATGTCCTGCACCTTCTCAGCATTGCAGTAATCAATTTTACAGGGAAAGAGCACATCATAGGCAGCAATTTTTTTGAGAAATAAAAAAAAAAATAGCGCAGTTATTGATTGTAAGGTCAGTAACCATTCACAGGTCTGCACCAACACCATCAGAGATTTGGAGAACCAGTGCAGAATGAAAGAAGTAATTCTGGGGAGCAGGGTATAATTTCAGATTCTAGAAAGGAAATAAAGGGGCAAGAAGAAAGATTAGATGAATCAAAGGTGAACAGGTTTGGGAAAACATGGAAGAAAAGAACTAAGGAAGGAAGAAATGCACAGAAGAATAACAAAGAGGGAAAATACTGTGGAAAATTGGGATGGAGAAAGGAGGAGGGGTGCATCTGGGGGGAAAGAAGGACTTTTAACTCTTTTTCAAGTTGCAAAGCCAGAGAGGAAAAGAAGTGAGAAATCAAAACCATATATCTTCAAAAGTCTTGAGGCAGAAAGCAGCAGAATTTAGATTAATTTAGAATCCAACATCCATATTTTCAAATAAAAGTGATGCTTATGATAGGAAATATATAAAAGGAAGTCAGATGAGTGATGGAAAAGAGGAAAATGACAGTGCTAATTTTGGAAAATGTATTAACCATATCTCTCTGTGACACAGTCACAAAAACAACTTGAGTAGGGACTATCAGCCCTGAATTCCCAATTAGTGCTGTCCCAGGATAAATTAAACTTGAGGAAAGACAGCACATGGAAAGGACATTTGTATAGATGGGGGAGAGAAGAAACACTGAGTAAAGGACAGAAAGAGGATACCTACAGGGAGAACGAGCAGAGAGAGAGAGAGAAGGGATTAACAGCAGAAACCGATGGAAAGAAAGGGCCCAACAGGGGAATGAATGTGAAACTAAAGAGGGGAAAAAAGATAGTGATAAAAAAGAAAAGCTATTAGGAAAGCAATCATAAATAAACCTTGTGTATTAGGAGGGGGATGCTCAGAGAATTAACTGGAAATACTGAGAAATCTAAAGGAGGTGAATAAAAAGTACATGTGAATGAGAAAAGTCCACTTTTACTTAATCCAGCCTCTCCTGCAAACAGATGATGATGATGACAGGGAACTACAGTCAGCTTTGATTTATAGAGTATCTTGGACATCAACAATGAGATAGATGTGCTGCAAATGAATTTTAACACCAGTCTGAGCCACTGATGAAGCATTTAGGGTGCAAACAAAAGAGGCTCCATGTGATCACAGCAGGCTGGTCTAGCTCACACGCTTAAACACCAGGAAGGTCAATGTACTATTATTAAAGCTGTGAGTAGCTTTTTTCTCTCTCCTTGTGCTACGGATTCCTAGTAAATCTTCAGCCATTTGTCCTAAGGGTTGCTCTTGTGTATTAGTTTCCAAGATTCTTGAAGCGGGACATTTACTTGCACTGTTTGACTGTTCTATTCTACACGCACAGGCAGCACCCCCAGCAGTGAGCTCAACCCTTCTGCTCTGTTACCAACTTCTACAGCAGCAGAACTAAGCCAGCTCTGAAGATACTTTTGAAAAAAATACTTGGAATATCATGAAATAAGTATTTGTTCTTTTTCATGTAAGCACATGATTTGGCTTCTTTTAAAAGACGGTTTAACTAAGAACATATGAAGCAATGTAGCTTATCAATCAGAATATGAAATCCTATACAAAGAAGTAGATAAGCTTAATTAAGAATTACAGATCAGCATTTTCCTTTTATATTTTGTACTTGTCTTAAGAAATACTTTACCTAGCATATTGCAAAATGCAAAACACTGAAACTCTTCTTATGGTTCCTACGAATTTTCTGATAAAGGAGTTATTTGTTGAAATCATATACGGGAATATATGGGAATGTGTGATAGGCCTGAAGTAACCCTGAGTCCTGATTGCTGTTCTATCTCTGTAGGCCATTTCAGCATTTTGCTTTCATGGAACAGATGCCAGTTTCAGTAAGTCATGGGCAGTTGAATGAAGATAACACCTCCTATCCTCACCCAAAAGGACAGAAGCTCACAATATTTCCCTTTAAAGAAAGGCTAAAACTTAACTCGTCTGTGTTCTATGTTTCCAATCCAGTGAGTGCTTCAGACAGCTCAGCTGAGTGTCATGACTACACAGTAAACCGCTACACCAAAATGGCCTTCTACTCCTCTTGTCTACAGATGTGTCCCTTTATAAAAATAAACTGGAAGAGTGCCTTAGAGCTTGGATTCTCAGTCAATGTTGTGACTACTGAAAAGAAGTGAAAGTATTTGACTCAGAAACAGTGAACAACTGAGGGACAAAACAACCAAGAGCAGTGTAAGACATGGAGATTGAAATCCCTGGCACGAATCAAGAGAGGACCATCAGAGATGCTCTGAACATAAGTAAGCACACTCAGCCATTCTACTGCTGAGCTGCCATTCCCCAGTCTTTTCCACCTCAAGAAATTATGGAAAGCCCTAAGACTCCATCTCAGAGCACTAAGCAATTTGGGTGACCTCTGTGGGGAGGTGTAAAGGATTCTGTCCCCTCGGACTTTGATGACTAACCTGTATTTGTGCATGCTGGACACCACCCTTTCCCCAGCGCAAAAGCCAACCCCAATCCTGGTTTGCACAACCTAAGCAACGTCCTCCACCCCCTGTACACCCCCTGCCAGCGTGAAGTGAGTAAATGCTGCATTCCCCACATTAGCAGCTCCTTCCATATGCTCTTCCAAGGCATTCACCCTTCTACTAGCAAAATTCTTCTTAAATTGTCCAGCAGTGCACTTCACCTCTTTGAAGACAAGACTTAGAGATCAGAGCAAGTCATAGCAGTACTGAGGCACTAATTGAGGCTACCACTGCTCCAACTTGTACCATTTTTATGCAGTCTCTAATTTTAAAATGATTGCATCTATTAAAGCCAGGATGGTCAAATGAGAATAAAGAAAACAATATTTAGAAAACAGATGGGCAAAATTAATTAACAACATTAATGCAGAATTTAAAGAAAGCATTCTCTACAGAAAAACCTACTGTATTCTAAGATGCTACTGCAGTATGGTTTGCTGCAGGGATGGGACGAATATATTATTTACCTACAAGCAGTGAAATTTCCATGTTTGTGCATTTGACAAATATATCAAAAATATATAGGTGCCAACTTCATAGCAAATCAACAGTCAAGTGATCATTGATAGAATCTGCTGCAACTATTGAGCTTTGAAACACCTATTCAAACTGCTTATTGTAATAAACAATGAAAATTCAAAAGTTTTAAGAGTTTGATTTTTATTACACTCCAAGAATAACATGTAATAACTCAGTTTTTGGAGTCAGAGAAGAAATGAAGTCTTAGATTCGTCCCTTCCCTCACTTGCTGAACACAGAAACAACAGAAGCAAACTTAGAAGAAATATAAAAGCAATAAAGCAGTACCTGACCAGAAAGGAGTGGAGGAAGGGGGAACAAAGCTGTAGTCTGGAGGAGTTACAAAAGAAAACCCACAGAACAAAGAAGGGGCTTAGAGAAAAAAAGAGAAAAAGAGAAAAGCAAAAGAACATTGAAATATTGGCATAAGATTTAAATAATAGTTTTTTAACTATATAATTCATTCATAATAAGGAAACTAAGGTTCCCTACTAAGGATGTCTGCAAGGAAATTGACTGTAATAACTAGAAAATTTGGATCTCTGATTTAATTGTTAACAATTGCATTTTTCAAAGAGTAAAGCAGAAAGAAGACACCCACTTAGGGTTTCAGAGAAGCAAATGTAACTGCAAACTCTTGCAAATACTTTCAGATTTAACAAAAATTTTGTTAATTCTTTGTGTGTCCCACTTCTTAACATTACAAAATCAAGAACTTGTGCATATATAAGAATTCCTCTTGAATCCAACAAAACTCGTTACATACCCTCAATTAGGAATTTAGTCTTAATTACCAGTTGAACTGGAGTCCCATATTACGGCATAGAAAAATGTATGCATTTTGTCCTGATAATCATTAACACCAATATAATTCCACAGCTAAACTACATCCTCTAAGGCCCAAACAGCATTGCTCATATTTTCAGTTCTACCTGATGAGAAAAACCCCTTGAGCAAGTAAAATGTTTGTTTGGCCTAGGCAGAACCAGCACATCATCCCAGTCCCTACAGCAGCTTCCTCAGGTGAAAGCTTAGATGTACACTTGCTCTGTTGTCAAGAGAACTAGCGCCAATGTATTTTTAAATACAAAAATTAGGTGAAGTGAACCAGAATTGCTTCAAGTGGAATTACGGTTTATTGACCTGTTCTCACATTTTGTCCCTCTTTTGAAGATGCAGTGAAGCTACAGAACATGCATGGCTAATAAAGTTGTGATCTTTGCTCCCAGCTGTGATTTGTAAAGGGACATCAACTTGGTAAAAACAGACAGGGCAACTTTGAAACTGAGCAGCACGATGCACAGGTGGGCGTGTTCATCATGGACATTTTGGTTAAACAAATGGAGCAAAACAAAAACAATAAACCACCACACTCATGGGGACATGCCAATACTTTAAAAGTACTGTGAAACTGATTAAATGGAAGTGTCATTCAGTCAGTCTAGGTAGACAAGCTAGTTAGAATTATGAAACTCTACTAGATTTTTACATGAGGAGTTTGAGAATTGAGAGGGTTTTTAGATTAGTTTGGCCAAAGACAAAAACTGCCCTTTTCCAGCAGCATTGTTTGTAGCATTAAGGGGCTGACAGTCACTAGCAGAGGTGCACTCCCTCCTGCCTTTGACTCAAATGAGAGCATCCCACACTCATTTCTCTTGCTCTTCCACATACTGCCTAAAAGATCTTGTAAAAGATGTTTTCTTTTGGATGATGACCGAGGTTAATGAAGATGTACCATAAATCTTTCATCCTGGAAAGCAAGAAGTGATTGAGCTAATGCAGGCTAGTAAATTGGTGGTCAGTATAGGTACATTCTAACTGGCCTAAGAAAGAAAAGAATCTGGTTCTGCTCACAGTCAATAACAACTCAAACACAAAGTAAATGAAGCAGGACATGTCCTCTCAACAATTAAAGTCTCAATGCTTGTGAGGAGGCAAGGGATGAGGAGAGCACAGGAGATAACAAAAGGAAGAGAAGCACAGGGAGATCACAAGCTAAAGAGAGAAGAAAGACAGGACAGAAAAAAATCACTAAGAATGGAGATATACAGTGTAAGAAAGGACGCAACTGACAGAAGTCCTGGGAAGCAGCAAATGAGAACAGAAATGGAAGGAAGATGAACTGGGAGAGGGAGACAGAGTAAATTAAATACAAAGAGACAGACTGGTTTCTTATAATCATCTGTCCTAAATGATCTTGTTTTTATCTAATCTTTATTTAGGAGAGGAAGAAGTGTTCAAAGTTATAGCAATTTTATGGAACAGAGGCAAACAAGTAAACATAAGCTCACAAAGAGAGCAAATGAAAGTAATGAAAACATCGTCATCACCACAAAGATTAGACTGGACTTTTGGGGCCTTCACAGCAGTCTTCGTATTGGTAAAATGCCCATTAATTTTTATTTTCCTCTTATTGTCCATTGCAGTACAAAGATGCAGCCACTGCCTGCAGAACAGCAAATCTAATATTTGCTCTTTGACAGAAACATTACGTACTTTCCAGAGGCCAGCCATGTGGTAGTTTTTGTCATTAACCCTGAACCTGCACATCCTAAAAATCATGCTAACTTCCACTTAAACTGTAATAGGTTAAATAAAAGATACCACATGCATTGTAAACCTTTTCAGTTTATTTCTAAACTTCCAAATGTTTAACTGCTATATATATATTGCACAGTAGTTCATTAACTTTCAGGAGCTGTAATAAGTATTTAATGTTAAAAAACAGGTATAAAAATAATTATGATATGGGGGGGTTTGGGTGAAAATTATTTGGTATTACTGAGATGCTACTTCATAGAGCTATGCTACAAGACTGATTTATTTAAATCCCTTTTTAAAGATGAGAAATTGTCACAGATAGTAACACTTGTAGTTGCATGTATGCAAATGTCTGGAGAAACTAGGCAAGATGCAGTTTAATCTCTCACCAGCATGCCTAATAGATTTTTGAATATCGGGGAGATTTTAAGTTTGGCAGCAAGACAAACTTGCTAGACATGTTTATAAATCTGACAGATCTGAATCTGCTTAGCTTCAAAAAATCCCCACTAAATGCATTACCAGAGTAATTCACTATATGCCAAAAATGGAAGATGATGTTCAAAGTACCTTGTCCTTTTAATGTATATACATATATGACAAAAAGTAATATACAAACATTTATAATCCTCACCATTGCCACCTGTTCTGTTACTCCTTTGTCCTGCTGAGTTTTCAGACTCTTTGTATGGAAATTGAAGAGTAGTATCCAAGCTCCGGAAACCTTCTTTGAGAGAGTGGTGCTTATAGTACTCTACGAGTTCCTTTCAGAAAGGAAAAATACTGTATCACTGGAAATTGAAATCACATATTTTTCAACATTCTGGTGTAGGTCAATGACAGTTTTATTATACAAGTAACCTTATTTTGTAATACAACATCCCACAGTACATGTTTATTTTTTAAAAAAGTATCCTAAAATTTTCAGCTTTAACATTGCCACTTAAAACAAACAAACAAAAATGGACCAAAAAACTACACCAAAATCAGTTAAGTATCAGAGTCATTAAGTATCAGTATCATTTGCTGCTCCTTTAAGTCAGGCTGAGGATGTATTTGCTTTTCTGAAGTCAGGCAGAAAACAAGGTCAGTTGCTTTTTACAGATGTAACATTAAATGCCTTTGTTTCTCAAATTTCTTTTGTAATAAGTGGTGTTTACCTACAAATGTCTTTGCAAGTATGCAGATCTGAAATAAAGCACATGACTTGCATGTAAGTGTATAAATCAACAGCAACTTAATTTGCAGATCCACAGATAATGTCAAATTTGCAGGGTGGAGCAGAGTGGCTGAGTGTCAGACAGTGCACATTCTCCTTGTAACCAATCAAAAAATTTAATCTTCTGCATGTGTATGTGTGCATATATGTAAATATTCATAGGTACACACAATATTTATGCACAAATTTATGTATCTAAATATAAAATACTAGCTCAAATAGTTTATGCAACCAAGAAGACAAGTTTGAGTTTCTACTCTAAAAAAGGCAACACCCATCAAAATACTGACAGCTCATGTTATTCCTTTGCCGTTTTCAACCCCTGCCATTCTCTTACACTTGAATTAGTAATGTCAATATCACACAGTTTGTACACAGAGCTTAGAATAAGATCAAAAGTGACCAGACAATTCAAAGCACATGTACTTCAATCATACCTCAAATGTGGAACTTCATTCTTCAGAAATGCAAGCACCAAGTAATGTACTTATTATAAACCCTTCACTCCCTTCCACTTACTTTTACATTTCCAAATTCAAAGTTCACCAAGTCAAGCTTAGGTCAAAATAAGGAAATCACACTGTGTTTGATTGTGTCCTTCTAGGTAAAAAGACCAACCAAGCAACCAACCAAAACCCCAACCAAACATAAAACAGACAAGCAAATAAAAAAAAATACACAAAACCCCATCAAAATTCTTAGCCTATAACAGCCTGCATCAGTGACTGATTTCATTCCAGTCAAACAAAATGACTCAAATTATTTAGCCCCAGATCTAATGTATAAGGCCCTAAATTCTCGGTAATGATCTGAAGATTATTTTTTGAACTCTGGAGCACTTCTCTCTCCACACTGTGAGCCATTACACATTCTGAAACTGCTTCTGAGGCAGAGTACAAAGGAAAGTGAAATCTAGGCCTGCTTTTAACAGTTCATAATCACACACCTGCCCTGTCAGGCACTGAAGGAAGCAGAAAGGCCAGAGAAAGCAAAGCAGAAAGGCTTTGCTGTTTGATATCAGCATATCATACTAACTACAATGTCAACAACAAAATTTTATGTCACATATCATCACTGAGTATCCTGACATTCAAAGTACAAAGGCAACAGTAAAGGTGATTTGTAAGCAAGCAGCATTCAAAGTAGGATTGCTGGATAAATAGAAAACTAACCAGTATGAAACTTGTTGCACAGCATAAGTCTGTAAGAATTATGTTGTTTGGTAAGATAGTAAGGATTCCAACTAGACAGATTTTATTTGTTGGCAAAATAACTAAAATGCTTCCAAAACTGAGAAAATAAAATTACTTTGGGTCACAAAGATTCATTCACTTTTAAAAGCTTTTTTTTTTTAATACCATTCTTGCATAAAAATAGTTGATAAACCACTGGCCTCTAAAACATCCATTACAAAACCACACTATCAAGTTTGCCAACAGGTAAGCAAGGTAAGCAGACCCTGTCAGCACAGGTGAGGCCTCTCAGGAGTCTGCCATATTACCATGGTGCACAGCAGCAGCAGAACTGACCTTTCACTGCACCTTGGCCTGCTTGACACACTCAGCACATTTTAATTACTCTTGGGAAAGTTTTTCAAACATACAATGAAAAGTAAATACAAGAGCTCTTCTATTTTTTCTGCCTCTAAGGCAGGAAAGAACACTGTGTCACTGCAGATCACTACTTAAGGTTTCCATGGATGCTGGCTTTGTCCCTCTTCTGCTCCCACTTCTACTCAGACTACTTTTGTTTCTCTCTTCTTCCAGACACCTACTTTTTCTCTTGCACCTACCCAGAACAAAGGAGTTGTTCCACAGCATGTACAAACAGCAACTACCCTACCACACCACCACTCATCTATTTAACTCTCCAGGGAAGACTTCACGACACCCTAAAACTGTTATAAAATAATTGTTTTTCTAACTGAGTGTTAGCAAGGCTAAGTTAGTAGTGATGAGGCCTTTACACTAGAAATGTCTTTAGTCCTCTCAATTCTGTGCAGCAATGTATATTCTTTTCGCTCACATTTTATCCAACTTTGTCCTTTACTTGTACCTTTGATCAGTCAGCTCTACTTTGAAATCTGCACCAGTGCATTCAACTGCATCACTGCCCTAAGAAAATCCCTGCAGCAACTCCAGCTTATGTGCTTTGCCAAGATCCTGAGAGTGATCATATGCTCTCATCAGTTTGTGGTGTTTGCAGAATAAGTAGCCACTTCCTTCATCCATCTGAGCAACACCATTTCTATTGCTACCAGTGATAAGATCTCAGGGTCCCCACCCCTAACACTAAACACTTCACTAGTTTTTTAGTGGGAAATGAAGATGGAGTGCAGAAATAGCCTGGTGCATTCTTCATCAGGAAATTTATCTTTTTACCATTCTAATGAGCACTTATTTCAAATAAGGTCAGACAAAGCATAGATTATCATTTAATCTTTCACCATTTGCAGGACACTCTTGTTTTACAGAGTATCAGTGGTTAAATGAAAATAATTTCTAAGACCTTCTGGTTTTAAAGATTCTTTCCTGACTCTTGTTCTGCATTATCCTTCTTTTTTATTTAACATTTTAGAGTACTTGAGTGTGCATGCGAGAAGGCCACAGCATAAGTTTTAATCCAATGGATTGCACTAAACATAACATGCTGAATGAGCTTCCTTTAACAATGCATCCAAAAATGCTTAAACAGTAAAATTTTATAAATGCGCTAAGATAAATTATTCCAACACTGTGTTTATCAGCCTTGTCTGAGCAAAATGAGCTACCAAGAAATCCTTTCAGATTAAAGTTCAGAAAAAGGAGTTTCTTCCCAGTACAAGATGACTGACAAAACACTAAAAACTCACTAATCAGTAATAACACCAAACTCATTTATGGGAAGCAGCTGTTTCCCCTATTAGCAGTTTAGACAGATCTATCCACCACCTGCTCTTCTTTATCTGGTGCACCAGGACAAGGAACACCTGCTCCTCCTGAGCTTCTCTGGACTGCCTGACACAGTTGTACCATCATCATTATGTTCAGCAGTACATGGGCTGGGCTGCAAAGGAACCTTCAACCAGATATTTTTAAGGATTATGACTATATCAAGATTTCAAAGACATCAAATTCTCTTTTCAAGGTTCAGTGTAACTCCACAGTGCATGGAAATCAATTACTCCTCTCTTTCACACGACTCCAAGGGACACAGTCAGGTCCTAACTCTAAATATGTAGTTTTAAGTACATAAAACTATCACTTAGAGCTAAAATCATAAATATAAAAAAAATCCTATTAGCAGCAATGGACACAATTCAAATAGCTCACTCTCACAGCTTTCTGTAATTTCACAAACCAAAGAAACTCTCATTGACAGCGACACGTACATGGAAAATCTCACATTGTTAAAAATCTAATCAATGCTTACCATTAAATTTTTAAATTTTCTGTTTTCTGCAATGTGGAAAAAGCCATCTCTTGTTAAAATCTTAATGTGCTTCACTTCATTATTGTACCTGTGGGCAATGAATAACTTATGAATATAAATGTGTTTTTAATCAGCCACAATCAATAATCACCTGAGGACAAGCCCCAACACCACCATACAAATAAATTCTTAAGACAAAATGTATATCTGTGCCAAAACAAAGCTGACACATAATCAACCAAATATATTTATTAAAGTACAGCTAAAGAAGTAATCTGTAATCAGGAAAAAGTCACAGCTAACTCTCATTCTAACTCGGAATTCCCCATGTATTTCTTGCTTCTATATTCATGTTGATAAACAATATGAAAGCAAATAAGACGCTTGTAATAATTGGCATCCACAGAGTTCATAAACCCACATTTTACTGAAATGTCTGAGATGCAAAGGGCATCATCAACAAGTTCTCACTGAAGTCACTCAAACATTCTCATTCGCTTCACAGTAGCAGATCACATCACACACCAAAGGCTGCTTACTCTTATCCAGTATCTTAGATGCTCATTTTTGTAGACCTGCTTGCTAGACCAGCATCATAAAACCACTGCTACCTTCCTACTGTCAGTCCTGGGTACTTTTGTCAGCAACTTCAGTTTTCCTATACTGACTCTCTTAAAGGCTGTATATAATTATATAATTGTAGCAAGGGGTTTTCTTATTTACTTCAAATATTATCTAGACATAAATGAGAACAGGAAAGTTTTCTTGAGGAGATCTTATTCCATTTTCACTTACTTAATACTAATTGCATATTCTCCTGATTCTTTGGTCCTGTGCCGCACCAGGTAAGTGCTATTTACTCTGTTAATAAGTTCACTCTCTGCTTGCAATCTTTCCATTGCTCCTGCAAACCTGTAACAGAAAACAACAAAAATTGCCTATGTTTTTTTTTTTCAAAGCTCCAAACATCTATCAAATATGCAATACGGTGTTGCAATATTTTGCATATGATGGGGACCTAAAAATACACCAGTTGCAACTGAATACCACTACAGATCTCTGAATGAAGAATAAATCATGGGAAAATTCCACTATTGGAGTGGGGATGTGCAGAATTTTTAATGACAATGGTACTTCTGCACATGTTGAATACAATGTCTGCTAAGGAATGTGCTCAAGCCTGAGCATGAGCTGAATGACTACTGGCTTGAAAAGTTGGAAAAAACCAAATGTTTTCCAGACAATCAGCCACCAGCAGTATATTAGGTCAACAAAAGACACTTACACAAAGACACTATTTTATTTGGTTTCATAATCATGCATAACCTCTAAAGCTTAAAGTACAATGGGTAGGCTCAACATCCACAGGAAAAAAAATCAGCCTAATATGTTGAAATTTGGAAAAGCTGATGCTAAGTGTTGAAAGCTAAGACAAACAAGTCACTGATTCTGGAGCCTGAATGCATAAGCAGATTTGTGTCCTTGTTCTGCCTTGCTGGTTTGGGTGGGACATCATGAAAGGCTGTCAGCAGACACTTATTTGCAAAACTAGAGGTTAAACTGTTAATTGGGGAAAGTGACCTAACTTCCAGGGAAATTATGCTTATCTTACCATTTTACAAAGTAGTATAAAGGCATTCACCATCACAGGCCATTACCATGTAAAGTTTCATCCTAACACATCACTACCAATTAGAAAGGAGCTTTAAGTGAAAAAAACAGTTATTACAAATCCTGAGAATATAAACACTGATACCAATGATATGCTTTCTTCTAGCAGAATTATAAATAGAGCAAACATTAGAAATTAATTCAAAATACTAATTTTAAATATTAAACATTCTATTTTGCCTTGTTATGAAAAAAATCAGTATTTGTTTAGATGCGATCCTGATTTTACTTTTGGCAAGCTAGAGGAACAGAACCCATATCTAAATGACAAAGCATAAAACCAGTGAACAAAGTGATGATCATCCTGTGCTCTCAGAATTACTATGTCTTTTCAAGAAGCAAGCTGAATTCCAGTAAAGAGTTCATACACTAATTAAGCCCCAGATCAGCAGTGGTAGCAGTTTTGATACACCGTCCTTTTCACAGAATCAGAGAATCATCAAGGTTGGCAGACTCCTTCAAAATCATCCAGTCCAACCATCAAGCCAGTATCACCATAAACACCTCTAAACCAGACCCCAAAGTGCCACTTGTATCTCTACAGTTTTAATATTGGTCGGGTTTTTTTAGAGGAAATGCACAATTACTCATGGTACCAGATGCATTTAACATTATTCCTTCCTTCATTCACATCTAAGATTTCCATACTTCATATCATACTCATCTCCTATTACTGTATTTCAGACTAAAGTTATACAGCTACAGATTGGTGAACAAAATGTCAAAATCATTCAGCACTTCATTACATCAGCAATGCTTTTAGGGAATGCATGGTGTGGCTTTGCCCAACCATTACACAATGTCTTCTTCTGGAGGATAGAAAGGTTAAACCAATATAACTTAACTTGTAGTAAACACAGTTGATCTCTATGACTGTTTCTTTCCAAGATTCTTGTAAGACAAGAAAGCAACTCACCATAGTTGTGAAGAGTAGTCTACTGGTTTAGGAACCTAGGATATCAAAAGATACAAGAGAACAAGGATCAAGCCACGGCTACTGACTGTGTTACTCAGGCATCTCTGCTTCTAGTGGTGAGACTCAGAAAAAAGTTAACACATTATGAATATACTGATAAATAATTCCTGTGAGAAATACTTCACTGAAGCAACCAAATTATACACTTCAAGGCCTTCTAGGCATGTACAAAGTTTTGACTTGCTGCAAGATATTCTTAAATATTCTGAATTTGTCAAGTAGTCCTAGCAAGTTGGAAAGGATATAAAAATTCAAAGATTGCTTAAGTCCATCCTCCAGAGTAGTTAAATGATAGATGAGTAATCCTTTTCATAAATTTTGAATGGAGAAATATATATAAAACAAGTGTTCCTCACTGTCATGAAACAGAGTAAAATCAAGTATTATTCCAGAAGCTCTTGGCTCATACTGTGCTATGTATTCAATGCCTCTACAGAAATTAGAAAAATGGAGGAAAGATAAGAAGAATCAGAAATGACTCCTATGATGCTGAACATGTCTGCTGGCATATACTACTTATTGTAAAAAGGAAAAATTATTTATAGGTACATCTGTGAAAAGTCTGGAATACAGATATTCTGGAGCTCAGCAGTTTTTCATTCAATATTCATTCCTAAAGTCTTCTGATATATGGATTTTATGCTGTTTCTAGGCATTTTTATATCAGTTGGTTGTAAAGACTGTTAGACTTAATAATAACAGTAAAAGTTATAGCATATTTAAAACCCGATTGATATTTCAGTATCTTTAACTACATCATTTATCATAATACAATGTTTATATTTCATCTTTCCAAGTTAACATTGGCAAAGCATCAATTTATCTTTTTGTTCTGATCATGACACCACAGTTGGTAACATTTCATGAATAGTATTTATTCATTCTGTAAAACTGTGTTATTTTCAATACTCTTCTGCATATTCTAAATTTTAGCAGACAGCTTCACCACTGGAAAGCAATCTTCACAACACCCCAAAAGTGTTTTTCCTGTTTTCCAGTTCGGGGCTGCCTCTGCTTTGAAGTATTGGAGCGATTCCTAACACGTTGCTACAGTTGCTGTCAGTGACACAACACCGTGACTGGCTGGGTGGCTCCAAGAACCTCCCACCAAGACTTTAACAAGCAGTGACACCATGGAATAGGAAAGCCACCACTTGAACAATAAAGGAGGGGTGGGAAATCCACAAATTTAACAATAAGCAAAGAGTGAAGAGATGAAAGCTATGTCCACATAACATTTTTGTCTTTATTTTTGTCTTAATCTAACACAACTTGTACCTACAAATACTCTGTGCATCCTTCTTCAAATGAAATTCTGGAAATACGGATACTAAAGATGTCTCATGATAAACTAATGTATTCACATTCTTTAGGATTACATGTATACTTGTTCTGGAAACTATGGCACAATATAAGCCCTAAGGCACATCAAAATGCAGCTACTAACAGATGATCCCACCTACCTATAAGCAATTTAAGTGGCATATCTTGATTGCAGTGACAAAAGCAATTCTATTAATAAGTCCAACTGTTGTGAATCAAATTAAAGTGAGTGAAAACTGCCTTAAAGTAAAAATTATGATTCATTACTGGTTTTATGGGTTTTCATCAATTAATCTCAACAAAGGAACCTACAGTAATCTGATGCACAGTTGTTACAGAGGGCAGAGAAGGAGCAAGTGTATAGTATATTAATGCATCATCACATCTGTACACAAAACTCTTGAGTACATATTATAAAGTTATTTTTCTTATTGCTTTCCCAAACTTCTCTAGATTGAGAATATTCTTGTGTGAAATAAAGGCACATAAAAACGTAAAGAGAGAAAAAAAAATATCAAGCAGTCAGAATTCAAAGTTTTATATTAGTTTTACAATTTTTAAACTCACTACTTAGGCTGTAATCTCTCTCTCTAACCCAAAGTGACTGAGGAATAGATTAGAACCACACCATTCTCAAATTACTGCTGGGGAAGGGAAAAAATGCACTTTCACATAAAATGTGATCTACACTCTTTAGACAGTTTAATTTATTAATATTTCCAAAAGTTAAACCTCCTTATCAAACCATGGTTTTTTTGACATGTCCTATTTACATCCAATAAACCAAAAGAATGCTCTGTTTTAAGGAATATTAAACATACTACGAAAATACAAAGGAACTAAAAATAATGCTACTTTCTGAAGGTAAAATTAATCTCTATTAATGGCATGAACTAGGCAGTTTTTCTCTAACGTGGCAAACAATTAAACAATTGTACTTACACATGGGCTAGGCTTTACTGCATCACTTGGGAAAAATCCAAGCTCTCCTGTTGTTAGATTTCTGCCCTAGAAAGAAAAAGACCAATTTTTTCCATTTTTGAGGCGTACTTGACATTAAGAGTAAATAACAATACATGCACAGAAATTTAGGGCCATAAGTATATCCAAGAGTCTTTAAAATAAAGTGCTGTTCTAATAAAGGGTTGCTCAATAGTTGTATGAGTTTTGTTGTTATTTTGTTGGGGGGGTTTAATATAATTAAGTAATAATTACAGCTGATAGACTTGAGAGCTCTGAGAATTGAGAGGCAAGAAGGGAGCTTAGAGACCAGGATGTGACTCCCAGTTCTGTCAGTGTCTGATATCTTCATTAATGTTAATTATCTCCTTTCAAATTCCTTCCTCCTCAGCTGGCAATCTAGAGAAAGCTGCCACACTGCAACATGACAGATCCCCAAAATGACTACAGCACCATGCCATGGCACTTGCAGCACCTGAGAGATCAAGACAACTGCAGTGGGAATTGAAGGCTAATAATCCAACAGTCAATTCAGACACCACATTAAGAGTTTCCATAAGTGATGAAATTCACTGGAAATAGGTGGGCATGAGAACACTAACAGAATTAGAGATCAACTCTCTGTCTGTAACATACTCACAACACATTGCAGATCCATCCACACACCTGGGAGACCAGCTGCAGAAATGCATCCAGCATGGCCTAAACTGAGCCTTTTCTACCACACAACTGCTGCCCCCCAAGGCTGAAGGACCACCAATTTATTCTGGGCTTCTAAGAGCCAAAAGTGACCTGCTCCTCACAGATCCATGCTCAGCAGCTGACAATTCAACACCAACCAAGCCCTCCTGAAGAACAGCTCCTCCGCCAAACATAAGGAGAAAACAAAAACACCTTTCTAGTCCTAGTAAGTATTTGGCTGTGACCATGCTGATCACCTGTTTCAGAGCAGAACAGGGCACACAGCTAAAATTTCTGAATGCAGACACATAAAATGAAGGCAGCAAAATGTGTATTTTGGCAAACAAATGTTTTCATTTAACAGATTTTTAAAGGCACAAAAAATGCCTAACCTCCATTAAATTTAATGTACTGACTGCAAACATCATATACTCTCAGCAATGAGAGTAAGCATGAGTACTTTACAAGGGTTAAAATCTTCAAAATTACTTCTATTTTTTAATTTTTTGATAGCATAGCTACAACATAAAAAGGGAAAAATCTGCATAAGCAGACATGGAATTTCTGAGGGATTTTAGTTCATTTTGTTTCTGTAACACTAAATGTATAATTGTACCCTAACACCACCACACAAAACAGAACTCAGCAAAATCAAATAGGGTGGAACTGAATCTAAAAAATTTAACAAAGGTTTGTGAAAAAATAAAAGCATTCTTTGGTGCTACCCTAAGCACAATCAACGTGTGCATCATTTTCCTATGGAGATCACACACAGCAACTTCCACCTTTACCCAATACACAAAGTCCAGAGGAGGCAGAGGAGAGAGAAAAGCAGGTAGGCAGCATTTAAGCTAAATATATTTTTTAGCAAAGATATTTAAAAAAGAATCATGTGCAAACAAGTGACAGTCTCACAGATTTGAACCTGTGTTCAGCAAAGCTTCCTTGCCCTCTCTGACACTACTTAAATACAGGTTACTCTTTACATCCATGTATTCTATTTACTCCTGAAACATCAATTCTTCTGAAGTATAGACAATTTATAAGTAGAGCTCTGACACAGTCTGCCATGTAAGTGATACTTATTTTCAATACTAATCATACCTGAATAGCAAGAGGCATCACACTCAATAAGAGCAGTCACTGAATAAAACATATTAATGTCTATCCAAATGTTTGACCACACTTCAGCTACAGCTTAAGCATTGCTTAGTAACCTGTCTCGTTTATTTGATGAGCAGTAAACAGTGAAAAAATGACACCTAAACCACACATACTTATCAATTACAAACACTTGAATTTCTAAACTGAGCAATGGTTAACTTAATCCATTGTAATATTGGTCAGCTGTAAATTACTCTAAGAGGCCTCTTGAATAATTTCAACAATACAATATCTTGCAGGTTTTTTCTTAATATGCACTTTAAAATGCAGATGTCATTAAAAGACTTCAAAAAATCTGTATTAAGCAGTCTGTGACAAGACAGAAAAAAAAAATCCTGAATTATGCTAATGGAGATGACAATCTCCATCAGGATTCAAATTATTACTTAGGCTTCTGGGGAAAAAGCCTCACACACTTTCTGTTTTCTGCTAGTTAAACACAGTGAGATTCTAGCTAAATTCTTTAGCATGATAATCACAAATAATAATTAAGACAATTTCCAGTAGGTTGTGTATGAACACAGCAATAGATTCAGTCCCACAAGGTGCCAATAATTCTGGCTTGTATTAATTTTATTAGTCAAAGGATTACCTTCTAGCCAGTCCCAAGTTAAGAGCTTAAATGCTTCTCCAGATCAGAAGTCTAGACCTTTCAAAACCAAGTCCTACATACAAAATTATACAGGCCAAACTCTGTCAACCAGCATTTGAAAAGACTTATTTTTAGTGATGAGAAATATCCATCTAAACAACAGGTTGGAGGGGTTGGAGGGAAGTTTATTTGATTGTTGGGTTTGGAGGGATTTTGGGGAGAGGTTGAGGTGGTTGGGTTACACCTATTTCTATATTTTTCAATAGATAAAGCAATTCTATGTTTACTACTTCCCCTGATAAAGTGTTGCTCAAAATCATAGAGTGACATAGGAGGAGTTCACTGATCCAGTCCAGAAGAGTTTGGAGAAGATTTAATCCTAACTGTAGCCAGAAAAACAAAGGCCAAAACAAACAAGAAAAAGTATGACCTAACTCATGTAGCAGACAAAGCAGTTTTTATATAATATTCATTAACTTATAATAGCCTCAAAGAAAAAAGAAAATCATGAAGACAAACACAAGAACAATAATTCAAGCTGGCAGATGCTTCCCAGTTGTTGTACTATTAATATCCTGAAAGGTCTTCTGTTTAGCTCTATTTCCATTTATCCAATAATACAATTAAGAAAGCAATCGAGAAAAATGAGACATACTTTATTGCATTTATTGTTTAAGTGAATGCCAGTCAGCATTTTCAATGTTTATAGTTCTCAATTAAGAAATTTCACTACCAGTAGTAGTGATGGGAATCACATGACAGCAAATTTTGCCATCAATAGAATGCACTTTTCCCATGTACATAAAAATCCTCTCCTTAACTGACTTGAGAGGGCACCAAGACATGTAGGTGTAGTTCTATTTTGCAGAGCTAGTTCTCTCCCCTATAAATCTAATATTTGTTAACTGGGGCTTTTCAACATAACTTTTAGTTCTGCAGTGTTAGAAAAGCAGTGACTGAAAATATACAGGACTTTGCTGTTTGCACCAAACATTCTTCAGAACTCCTATAATTTCACTACAAGGATTGCCACCAATGCCATGGCCTTGCAGATTTATTCACTGGGATACTTACTCTAAGGCTGCAAGAATGAAGCTTTATACCACGTAGGAACTACTGGCAATGTAAAAGTTAAAATAGTTGTATTAGACATTTATTTGGATAAAGCAAAAAGATTTTTTGTTGTTGTTCAAAAAGAAATAAAAGCACTAAGTCAGTAAGAAATTAATATCTGGACTAGCAGAATATAGTCACTTGCTAAATGATACAGTACCTGCCAAAATAAGCTGTGTGCATCTCCTTTAAGCAGTTCAATAGTGTCCCCAATCTGGATATGCAATGGTGGACCATCCTGTGCTGCTGGCTGTGGAATTCCATTGTAGTTTCGAATTACTTGCATTTTTGGTAAACCTGAACAAACACACACAAAAAAACAAACAAACAGATAAACAAAACATAAGCCAGAATTTATTTTTACTTCATGACAATTGATAAAATCTGAAGACCACAAAAGCAATTGAGCAAAGAAAGAGTATGTCTTTATTTAGTACATTACTAAGACACTAGCACTTAGTACTACATCATGCATAACATAATAGAAAATAATTACTTTGGAAAAACATCTTTGTCCTCCTTTCTTCTTGGGGTAAAACTGATTTCATGCCTATAGGGACCCCTGGTTCTACACAGGATTTAATTACTATGACTATCTTTGTGGTTCAAGGCAAAATTTGCAATGAACTAGTATTAAAGACACCAGTATGAATAATCCCATCAGCTTTAGATCAGTATTACCAAAATCCTACTGTCAATGTGAACATGTGCAAGAAAGTGGGATGACAATTCTATGTTTCTCATAAGATTTTTTTTTTAATGCTCGATGCACACTAATCCTTCCACATCAATACTGATTTCATCTAAACAACTGAGCTGTGACTTTTTTAATTTTTAAGAGAGCAATCCACTTCTTGAGATACAAAATATTTTTCCAGAAGATAAGTCTCTCTCCCTGTAAAATGAACTAAATCACTGTTTATAAATACAGTTCAAGAACCCTCCACAAGCACATATTAAAGAAAGGGTACCAAAGGGATTTCAGCCAGAAGACAGAACTGTGGATACTGTAACTCCACGGTCTTATAAATGTAAAGGCATTAAAAAAAAAACAACTCTAAAGCGTTATGGACAGCTAGTGTTTTGCCCTAAAAGAGTGTGCTGTGATATTACATATATACTTGCAATCAAGTGAAGCACCACCCACTCCATAACAAATACATTAAAGATTTAAAGGCTTTTTAAAAAGCATTTTTTGCTTTCCTGCCAAGGAAAGCATTTCATCAGAACAGACCCATTTTTAATTACTCTATCTCTGAGTAAAACTTCTTATATAGTAGTTTTCCCATTTTTAACTGAACATGGAATGTTAAAAATCACTACCATTAAGTGACCATATCAATTTCAAATCTTAACCAGAAAATTTTTGGTTAAGTAAGGTTTTTGTAATATATGTTAATAAATACATGTAAGAGTGAAAGCATGCAGAGTCAAGGTTGCTGGGCTGCCATATTTAACATGTTTCTTGCTGGAGGGTCATTATTAACTTAATTCTAACAACAAAGGCTCAGCAGGCCCACAAAAGACTTACTTCTGTTGCAAGATCACCACTGTAATTTAGGAGGCAATAAACACAAATATCCATGATCTCCTCTAAATTGTACAAAACACGAAAGAGATTGCCTTCAATAATTACTACTCTCTGGATTAATGAATAAATTCTAATCCCAAGTGCTGATGAAACATTAAGCAAAGTAATACCAGCACTTACATTACTCAACCCAAATGACATTGTAAGTTTTACTGTTTCTGCAAGTTATCTGCCATACTTAAAATGAGCACCTAATTACTAGTAAGTCATTATTCCACTTAGGCAAATACTAGACCTTGCTTTGTTTCTCAGTTGAAGGCTGTCAAACTTTCAAATAATGATTCTGCATCAAGAAATGTTTCATGCATGGCATGGTAAAGAGAAGCAATGCTGCATTCAAGTGTCTACTCAAAGCTGATGACTTAGTCCTAATGCAAGGAAACTCCCTCATCACAATATAAATGATAGTTCTGCAAAAATGATGAACAAACTGAAAGCATGCATTTATCTTAGAGACATACTTGGAAGTCAGAACAAATGCATAGTTTATCATATTTTTAGTGTGCAGATATAATATTCTTGAAAAGCCCACCTCTGTATTGCTCTTATCAGAAGATGCTCAAGAAATACTCCTGTACTTCTTCATGCAAATCCTGGTGGGTTTTGAAGATACTATATTGCTAAAATTATTAATCATAAACATGAATAAAGCACTTTTTATTTCTATTCCACTGGTAATTATGATTGTTGGCATCTGAAAACCAGGCCAAGAGAACACAGGAAAAAAATTGTGCTGTGTCAACTAGCAGAATTATTCTAAAGATAATACAGAATTAATCTTGTTAAAACATACCATGCCTACAATACTTGTGTATAATTCAGTATACTTAATTCTGTAAAAATCTGACAGTAATTTTGATGATAAAATTACCTTGGTAGATACAATGTTGGAAGATTTGACCTAACACCTTTTGATATCACTAGAAATAATCCTATTCCTTTAAACAGGCTTTTGAGTTACTACCTTAGTCTTAAGGGAGTTTATTGTCTTGCTTTAAATCCCTTCTTAAGATTTATTTATCGCAATGGCTACAGAAACTGTGACAACTACAGTGTTAATTTGCTACAGGCTGGTCTCTACTTCAGTGACCAACTAAGCTTGTTTTTCTCAAACAATCTATCAGGTTTTTAGCAAGCTTATCCTAAAACTCATTTGTTTGCTGCGACTGTTAATTTTGGAACTGTGTTCTCTGAGCATTTAGGATTGTGCTGTCTTTGGCTGGGATAGAGTTAATTTTCTTCATAGAAGGTGAAACCTATGGTTTGAATTTGTGCTGAAAACAGAGTTTGCTTGCACAATGTCAAGGTCTTTTCTTCTTGTACCACCCTGCCAGCAGGCTTGGGGGGTACAAGAAGCAGGGAGGGGACAGGAGCTGTAACAGCTGGCCCCAACTGACCAAAGGAATAAGCCAAGCCACATGACATCATGCTCAGTATATAAAGTGGGGTGAAGAAGGAGGGATGTTTGAAGTGATGGCATCTGTCTTCCCAAGTCACCAGTACACAGGATGGCATTCTGTTTACCTTGGGATGGCTGAAAAGGGAAAGTGGCTGGCCAGGGAAAGTAGTGAATGAATTCCACCTGTTGCTTTACTTGTGTGTGCACCTTTTGCTATACCTGTTAAGATGTCTTTATCTCAACCTATGAGTTTTCTCACTTTAGTGCTTAGTTCCTAGCTGGGGTTAAACTACAACAATAATCTTCCACTTTTCAATGTAGATTAGTTCATGGCCAACTTATATCCATCTAGACAGAGGCAGTAGCCTCCACAGTTCTTTTCCTTGCCTGCATTTATTTTCATACTATAGTTAAATAGGGTGATCATACCCCTATTAACCTTCATTTTGCTTGGCTAAATGAGCCAAGTTCTTTCAGCTTCCTCTCATAACACATCAATTCCTCTGAGGCAATATAACAACCACTTTACAGAAGTTCACACAGACAAGATCTAGAATATTTCCCTTGTCTATCTTCACATTTTATTTTTAATTGGCACCTGGATTCACAACAAATATAATCCCTAAGAATCCTGAGTGCTTGCTGTAATACAATAATGCACACAAGAAAAAGCAGTATGTTACAGAAACCTGAAGTGGTTCAGAGTATAACTATGGATTATTTGTGACAAAAACAGTATAGAACCACTATGCATTAATGACTAAAATGTGAACTATGGTAAGCATTAAAGACACTGCCATTGCAAGGTACAGAGTTGCAGGAGTGACAGTATCTGACAATTGCAGCAGACTTGTGGAAACACATCTGGCACAAAAATGTTAGTCATTCACACGTTTAAAAGCAGATAAAATTCCAACACAAAGGACAAAGTCAGGATTTCATCCACACATTATTATCATTAATGTTACAAATCCCATTGGCTTCCATGAAGTCAGATTTCCATATGACAAAGCTTTTATCAAGAAACTTTCTAATTTAAAGATACAGAAGAGCCTGGCAGTTTCCAGCCTTGGAATTAAAAAGTTAACTTATCCATTTATCACACCAATAAATAGCTGAAATTTACTTCACTTGAAAACCAGGGAAACTCCCCAGATTCCTAGAAAAGTCTTCATAGTCAAGCTCTGGGTCACAGAACTACTGTAAATTGATGATCTAAATTGTAGCTCATGAGAAAAACAGAAAGCATGGTAGAGTCAAGATTTGCAAAGTACCAATTTGCCTACATTACAGAAAAATAAAACATTTTATAAACCATACCATGCATTTGAGTATTTCATCTCACAATTATGAGTCAAGGAAGGAGGCCACATGTTACAATTAACATAGTACATCATAAGTTAGAATACCCATTATATGAAATGAAAAAAAAAACATATAAACTACTTGTATTCCTTACAGCAGCTCTGCATTTATGAGCAGCACTGAATGACCCTCAGAGTTTCATGCAGAGATTCAAAAATGTTATTTTTTGCTAACAACATGCATAATGCATGCCCTATGATGACCTCTATCTGTCAAAATTGATTCCAGCATCTGTTCTTTCCAAGCAATGCAGAATGTGAGATCATTTTAACATACAAAATAATGACACAGCATATAGGAGAGCAGGGTTCAAAGGTGAATTTGTGGATATACTATTTACTATTAGCACAAAAACATAAAACAGCTTTGGCTGCATTAAACATCCTTTCCTAGTTAATATAAAGGAAAAAGTCACTTTTCTCTAGGGAAAACATAGCCTAGTCACAAAATATTTATAACGTGGTCCAAAATCCCACAAATGCAATGGATTAAAGCCTCTGGATTTCATGAGGCTTTGAATCTGAAACAGAATTTTAGACTGACAAGGCCACATCTTGATGCTTCCAGAATCTCAAGAAAAAGACATTCTTATGCCTTTCATATAGGAAATTACATGAAGGCTCTCTAATTCTGTCTTTTCTTTCACCCACATTTTGGGTGTCTGTTTGGAACTTCTGAACTTGCTCTAGCCCTTTTTGGTTTATATCTTTGTAGAGGAAAACAGATGCGTTGATAAGGACAGAAAGTGTGAAGAGCAGGTGGACCCTTATACCCATAATCTGAGCTTCCATTACACAAAAACCCATCAGCTTTGACATGTTTGTTGGCAACACCTAGGACCAATAGCAATATTAAAAGGTAGTTAAAGGAAACCTCTAAACTTTGGCTTTCTCCGTACATTCTTCAAATCAGCTCTGCTAGCTTCAGCATTTAAAATTCCTGTTCCTAATCATTTTATTGCAGAATTAACAGTAAGCTTGATCGTCTTCTCTTGCATTTATCAGGAGAGCAGCTTCTCAGTTCCTCATCAGTATCATCTATTTCCACAGGCAGCAGAAGTCAATGGCTTTGTACAGTTACTGCCAATGGCAAAACTTGTCTAGAAAGACTTCTCAACTGCTGAGAAGACATCAGAAAAGCAACACTACATAATCATTTCAAAAACCCCACTTAAATTCAGTTTCTGAGGAAGTCTATTAATTCCTCAAAAGAAACTAGGTTGAGGTGAGGGGTTTTTAACATTTAGTCCGAGTACTTATGACAAATTACAGATCTCACATACATGGAAGATGCCAGCATAGTCTTTTAAGTGCACTCTTCAGACTGGCAACGATTTAAATAAGTAGTATTGGACAAAATTAGCGCAATTACTAAGTACATAGACATACCTCAAAGAAGATATTTGAATTGAACTTTTAATCCTCCCAGTCTTAAGTCATTATTTTTGTATGTCATCATAATTAGAAGTTCTAATTTTAGATATTGATTATAAGCCTTACATTCATAAAATCATAGGATGGACTGAGATGGAAGAAACTTTGAAGATCATCTAGTTCCAACCCTCCTGCCATGGGCAGGGACACCTTCCATTAGACCAGGTTGCTCCAAGTCCTGACCACTTCAAGGGATGGGCCATCCATGGCTTCTCTGGGCAACCTGTGCCAGTGCCTCACCAACCTCACAGTAAAGAACTTCTTCCTAACATCTAATCCACACCTTCCCTCTTTCGGTTTGAAAGCAAGATGGCTGAAATGCTGTGATTGCCTAAGACTTGAAATATTCCACTTGTCTTCTCTTTAGTTGCTTTGCCTTTGATTACTGTTTCAGTTAAGTCTCGCTACTTGTCCTTTGACTAACCACAACTCTTAAGTTTGCCCCTTGACTCAATTTTAAGTCAAAGAACTACAGAAGGTTGATTATTGAAACATGCAACAGCTGCCACGAGCCTTAACTCGACTGTGTAGGTTCTGCTTTTATAGCTCCACAAGAAAAGCAGCTGTTTCAGAGGCTTTCTCTTCCACAAATAGAGAACTCACAACATGCACTGGCGAAAGGTGGGGGGAAGGATGGGGCAGGGGGCAAAATAATCTTCACTATCTCATAATTTAGATGACAAATCTGTAAAGCACTACAAAACACATGTGATACACATTCACGTTTCTCTTCCACTTCCACAGAAATAGAAGATTTATGGACTGTTATTCTCCAGAACACATAAAAGTACTGAAAAAAAAAATTCACAACCCTAGCCCCACTTTCTGTGACTGTCCTCCCTCAACTATTCCAAAGCCTGTTTTCTTCTCAAAAACCTTACCAAAGCAGCATTTGGGGTTCCCTCCAGTTCTTTACTACCTGTCAAATCTATAGTTTTTCAAAGATTCATTTTTTCTACTATTTGTCTTTAATCTTGCATATATAAACTGTAATCTTGGCACTCTGCAAAAATGGTCAACCATCAACCAAAATGACGATGTGTAGGAGGAAAAAATCTGTCTGCTAACAGTCTGATCAACAACTTGTTATGAGAAACAGAAAAACACAAGTCCTTTTGCTTTTTTTTGGTTTTGTAGACCTGATCATTAGTAAAAGCCCCCTGATAAGTAGCTGTATCTTTATATTCCACTTAAGACCCCCACAAAACTTGGAACTACATTGCAGATCATAGCAGGAGTTCATTACAAAGAAAATAAACAAATCTAGCAATGTTGTTCAATTTACAAGGTGGCATTTTTGAAACTGTGTTACACCTTTTTTTTTTTTAGTTTGTGCTGCTTAAAGAACAACGCATAGACAAACGGACATCTCCCCCCGCTCTGAACACCAGTGTTTGGCTTCATTCAAACGTTTTTGTCAGCAAAGGTTTGTGAGGATAACTGTGCACAGTGACAATATGAACAGCATTAATAAAATTAACAGCATGGGAACACAGACATTCACTGAGGTGAGCAGTTCCCTCTCAGTAGCAACATTAAGTTTTCAGGTCTTCCAAGTCAAGGTCACCTTCGTGCTCTCATAAATACAGCCTGCACTTATTTTCATCAGAAATAAGCAATGTCACAGTTTATCAAAAAATATTTTGAGTTAGAAGGGACCCACGAGAATCATGAAGTGAATGGTCCATACAGGGATCAAACCCACAACTTTGGTGTTATTAGCATCATTTAGCCAAGGAAATTCAGAATCAAAATAGAAGTTTCAAAATTATTTTTTTTCTTTTTTCTTTTTTTTTTTAAGAAAAGTAACTCCAACAGAAGGCATTTTCTTTCTTCACTCCTAAACAGGGACATTTGGCACATCATGACACTCATTTTAAGGAATCTGGAAGCTTGTCTCTGTGCAAGAAAAAACAGGCACTACAAAAATGTTTCTGATGAGCCATGTTTTTAAACTTCAGAAGAGAAAGCCATAAGGGCTGCTTTTTGGAAAAAGGAATGAACCTATTATTATTTAACCATTTGTCTCTCATGTGCTTAAGGCTGGTTCTGCTCACAACTCTCACATATTCACTCCTACTTTTGTCTCTTAAAACCAAAGGAAAAGAAACTGAAGGTTTGGGGAAGTCAGGGAACAAAATGTTATAAACATGAAAATTAGCCAAGTACCCTGCAGAAAGAATCTACTGACATAAAAATGCCAACACATTCCTGTTTGCACAGCAAGCATATTCAGAGAACCACAGAATATTCTAAGTTGGAAAGCACCCCCAAAGATCCTCAAGTCCAACTCTTATGTGAATGGCCCATGCAGGGATTGAACCCACACCTCGGTATTATTAGCACCAGGCTGTAACTAACTGAGCTAATCTCACACAAACTGTCCCAGGCAGCTTTCAAACACTGTCTTTCCTTATAATACATATGTTTGTTTTAATAGATCCCTAAGTGCAGTAATAAGAGATGCCATTTTCAGAAACATCAAGTACCAAGTACTAGAAGGATCAAGTACCACTAGCTCCAACTTCACCTGTCAATTTTTATTTTTTACATTTGATGAAGAAACTTCAGCACATTTAGAAAACCTGAACATGCCCTAGATTGATAACTGTGGATTACAAATGCAAGAAAGCACGTTTAAAATAACAGAAATTTTGTGTCATGTCTTTGCATTTATACACAAACCCAGGCACTTCGACAAAAGAGAGGGCTCTCTCCAGAACTGCACTGAAAGAAAGCAGAAGAGAGCTAAGAAAGTCACTGGCATTATAACGGCCATAGCTACACACTTTCTGTGATTAAGAGTGAAAATGATTTTTCTTTCACTGACAGACTTTGGTTTCCCTTTCACAGCACGTTTTCCCCAAAACAAATGTTAAGGACAATCTCTTGTGTTTTGTACTATTTTAACCTGATGTTTATTCAGGCAACTAGTTCTTCCCTGCAGAGACACAGGCAACTATCCTTGGGAGAGTAAGGGATTTTGGAACTGCCTAGATTGAAGGGTCTCAGCACCACTGAACAAACATTAGAAACTGCTGAGCACTAAATGTTTTATGTGAATAAACAATAAAGAATAATCAAGTTGAGAAGCACAGATTTCAATTGTTTTGACAAAGTAATGAAATCTCATCATTTCAGTGTAGTCCAATAGGTGAATCAGGGATATAAACTTTAAAAATCATGTCTCAAAACTAAGCAACAGCTTCATTTATTTTCTTGAAAATAAAGTAAACTGGAGTTTTAGCATATGAATTAAAAAGTGTGGTACATGTGGAGCTGCTTCTTATAAAAGCACATGGTATGAAAATTAACCAGTGTTAATTACCACATCCTTTAATGTGATGCCATAGACAGGCATGGCATTCTAACACGTATTTGTTCAAACATGTACCTGCCCTGAGGACCCAACAACTCGCACTGGGCAGATACTATAGATGAGCTATGAAGGTGTGTCCAGACAGCAGATTACCAGCAGCAAAATGCTCTTAAAAACAGGGACAAATCTGGGAAGATAGGAATCCATTATCCCCCAAAAGTAATAATTTTGAGCTGCATTTTTAATGCTAACTTCTGCCCGCCCAGGGATGATTCTGAAGTAAGAAGAGGAAAAAAACTTGAGAACAGGAACCCCACTTTGGGAACTGAATTTAATACTGTGAATGGACCCTGGCCTTTTTGCTGTTGTTGAGAATGCAGACTGAATAATTTTCAAAACAAATAACCCATGAAAATACACACCTGTACCACCTAGAATCTTTCACAGATATCAAATTCAAAAATATGCATTGCTGTGTATGTGCTGACATTTTATTCATCAAGCATTACAAAAATGAAAATTATCTTTCATGAAATTTCTTTTGTGCTCAGTATTAAATAATAGCATCTGCCTCTAAGATGAAAAGCCTTAAGTCTCCATTTCTGTTATTTACAAGAATTAAATTCTCTGGCAAGATTGGTGTTTTTTATTCTTACATAACACAAACGGGAAGGGGCTGACGCCTGGCCAAGCAGGCAGGTTCCAGAACATGACAAATAATTTTGCCTGCATGCACCTTCTTCATAATGCTACATAATCCTTCAGATTTTCAATTAAGCACTCTTGTGATCTTACTCATCAAGCAATTTTTCTTTTCTATGCCCTCTACTCTAATTATAGCAGATATCTCTTTTACTTCTTAACTGACAGTTCTTAACTTACATGCAAAAAACTTTCAGGCCTTACAGACCTCTCATGAAGCATCAGTAGACAAATGTTGCCAGGAATTATGGCACGATACTAAGCAATGAAAAGACACTGTTGTTTTAGCTAAAACAAACTTGCTTTCCAAAAAAATACGCCTGTTTATTTCTGGTCTCCATAGGCTACAGCAGATAACTTATTTTATTTGGAAAAGAAAATAAAACTTGCCTCCATTACAAAGTATTTGCGTTATAAAAATAAAAAAGGAGGAGTATATATTTCATTGTTACCACCACAATGTAGTTAGAATTGTTTATCCCTAAGTAGTATATACTTGGGATTTTATTTCTATGCTTCATATTTTGCACAGCTGAAGCACTGGCAATTTACAAAGATAAATTCTAGGAAATCCGAAGTACATTGTATTTTGTGATAGCTCCAGCTTTGCAGTATCCCCAGCCTCAATGAGCTGACACACCCAGACATTCCACTGAACTAAAACGATCACTGCCAGCTGCAGAGAGACTGCTACTGCCAGGAGGATGATGTTATTCTGGAAGGAAAGCTATGATCCACACATGAAACTTTCATTGTATTGTATTGTATGCTACCTGTTACTGTCAAGGATAAAGTCCAAGAACAGTAAACATGCTGCTTTATGTTTGAACTGAAAGACAAGCTCTCCCCCTCTCCCACATATCCTATTCCAAACAGGCTGGTTAAACAATAACCTCTAAGGTTAATGGAGTGAGGCACGTTTTCAAGATATCAGATAATGAAGTTACTTTTTAATTCCCTATTACACACTGAAGCTTAAGACATGCAAGTTCTGAGACATGCAAGACTGAACATGTCTTCTATTTATTTGCAGGTCAGCAAGAGGAGCATTGAGGGCTCGACTCCAAGTTCTTTCTCTGAATCCCTTACAAGGGTACTTTACCTTTTTTTCCTGAATAAACCACATCTAAGGGTTAAAGCGACCGAGCTGAATGCATTTATTCTACTGAAAAATCCATCAGATTAATTTTTACATTGTCACAACTTGAAAATACTAAGTACTAAATAAACTCTAGAATAACATTGCTGAATTGTTAATTATAATCTGCAAGTTATTTCTTAAAATAGTCTCAATCCCAAAGCATGAAGGCAATATTTTAGAGCAACTCAGTTATAATCACTAGATGTTCCAAAACAAATATCTGATGTTTGTATGAGGCAGAGTGGTAGAGCCTACTATGGGGACAGAATTAGCAAGTATATGGACAAATATAACATAAAGACGGCATATACTTCTTAAAGGAAAGTGAGGGACATTGTTTAGAGTCCTTTGAAGCAGGTAATGAGCAGGAGATGCAAGATTACATATTAATGCAGATTAACAAAATTTTAACAGGACTCATTATGGGGCTCTCTTCCAGTTTATACGATATAAGAAGCAAAGCTCTCTCTCAGATGAATCAACAGCAAAAGGACAGGAAATGAATGGTTGAAATAATAATGTTATTTCACATAGAAGGTCGTGTCCAAAACGGTCTAATCTGTGCTTGGATCTCCCTTGTTCAAAAAATTAGTAAGCACTATTAAAATGGGAATATGGATTAACTCTTGTAGAAGGCGTAAAAATAATTTCTTTAAAAAGAAGAATCCTCAGAAAGGCCGGAAGGAAGATTTCATGAACAACAGGATTCAAAATCAGAGAAATACTCCAGGTGCATTTGGTCATACCTTCATGAAAGATTTAGCATAACAAAGTAACCTATGGATTGAATACTCACACATGATCATGGAGTGTAAAACAGTTACCATCACACAGACAACAGACCTCAGAGCAATTGCTAAGTACCCTTTACAATCGTTCCTTTAATATCATAATCTAATTTTGCTGTGTACCAATGCTAAGAAATTTCTTGGAGCAGAAAACTAGAAAGTCTGACTACTCTTGGACCTAGAAACATGCAAACAAGCAAACAGGACAGTCAGACACACAGAAAAGCTTCTGTATCCAAAGAATTAAGCAAATAATGGCTAGAGGAGGCGTGACTGGAGGGGGATATGACAGACACAACTCATGAGTGGCACAACAGTGGCCAGAGAAAAAGTCCTCATTATTTCTTCATTTATTATTCATTTTCTCAATTCAAAAAAATACAGGTGTTAAAATAATGGGCAGCAGATTTAAAGCAAACAAAAAGATATGTTTTATTCACACAACTAATTATGAAAGTGACAGTTAAAGGAAGCTGTGAAAACTAAGATTTTAAAAAAGCTGGCTCAAAAAGCTGTAATGAAAATACATGGAAGAAAACTTAAGAGCTAAGAAACAAGACCACAAGGTACGGTGGGAAGTACAACTTTTTCCCCCATATTCTATCCTTTAGCAGCCATTTAATTGGCTCCTGTTGAAGGGCTCCTGAGCTAGCCTGGCCTACAGCCTAACTCAGACTCATTGTTCTTTTCTCTGGGAATCTCCAAGCGGTGAGCAGATTAAAAACTCTCCTGAAAAGCAGCATCAGTTTCTCAGGCTCTTGCCTCTGGCCCCTTCTACTAAGCTTTAAAACCTTCCTCAGGCAGAAGGCAAAGGCAGTTCTGGGAGCTTCTCTTGTGTGAATTTTCAGCAGTCTTTTTTCTCCCATGGGATGGCTGCTTTCAGTTTTACATTGTTTCCCAAATTCTTTGTATGAGAATTACTTTGAAGTAGTGATCAAATACTGATTTAGTTAAATGAGTGAGCCACAAAAAAAGAAACCATAAGCTTTAAAATGCAGTAACTTTTGACTATTTTTAATCATTCATTGCCTTATTATCTTTGTTTTGCCTTCTGAGAATGACAGCACCCAGAGGATTAAAATCAGATATGAAAATAGATTGGTAAATGCAATATTCCTCTTGAAGATGAATAGGGAGATTTCTAAGTCCCAATGAACTTTAGCAAAATACTATGCAATTCCCTTCTACTTGCCATAGTAAGTAAAGGCAACTGTGGGCCATATAATTTCTGCACATGCCTTTTTCTTTTTTTTTTTTTTAAATAGTGCTGTAGTATTTTTGTGTGTGTGTTGAAAACAAAAACATTATTTTGTTTTGTTTTATTGATTATACTTCCATGCCCATTTGGTCCACTTCTACTTAATCTTTTCCTTTTTTCTGCCTCCCAACTCCCCTGTAGTTATCTGTAAACAGCGATGCTTTATTTAGAACCATCAATGGTGACAGATCTTTTATGTAGACAAAGAGAAAGATACTTAAGGACCCATCTCAGCTTCAAAATCATACTAATACATGGCTGAGCATATATTAAACACTATTTCTCTACAAGAAAAATAAAATGTTAATTGCTTAAGATAGAGACAGTCCTGAAAACATGTCCAATAAGACAAAGAGTTTAAATTACTCAACTACAAACTGATCTTGCAATCCAACCAGACAAGGATGAAAGAGTTTGACAAAATAAATACATTTCACCCTTTGGCATCTGGGTCTTCTGATGTTTAATTAAAAGAAAAGGCTAAAGGCTATGTTCTCTGAATGTTCACTTACTGCTGAGATGCCAAGGGGACAGGCACCTTTCAAAATACTTCTCCCCAACAGGAATGTAAAAATAATTTTAATTTAAAATAAAACAACCCAAATAAAAATCATTAAACTGCATTTGAAATGCTTCATTGGAAGACAAAACTCTGCTTTGCCTTCCAGAAGTGCATTAATTCAAAATTTCTTGGTGCAAAACATTAGACATGTCCTTTCTTGTATCACAACAAAGATTAATTCAGTATTTTGCGAAGCACATGGCATCGGCACTGTAGTAAAAGAAAAAGCAAAGATCTTGAATGTAATATGTGTTTTTAATAAATATGTGAGAAATTCATTTGATCACACAAATTAGGTCACACAACTCAGTGTACCTCTGAACTTGCGGTTGCTGAGGTCCTGGGAGAAGCTGTCCCATTAACTGCTCGTAAGAATGTGGTGACCACAAAGAAATTTACTGACTCTGGTCTCAGACACCAACACCATCCCAGCCACATGATGCAAAACATGTTAAAACATGTCTATCAATGCTGAGAGATGGTCAGGTTAGAGCTGCAATCAAAGTCCTTTGAAGGACTCCAGAACCTTCAGAATTACACAGTATGTCAGTAAGCAGCATCACCTCTACCCTGCTGGGTTTTTTGCAGCAAATGCACTCCCAGCTGCCCTGTTAAACTAGTTCTTACCTGCAATTCACCTGATCCACAAAGACTCCTAGAGACATGCACTGTGTACCTCATGGGTACCTTGAACAAAGCATTAAGATGCTATGTAGAGAAGGAAAAAATACCCGTAGTTGAATAAAATCCACTCAAAAGTTAAACATTTGTCACATATATGTACCATCAAAGCTCAGTTTTGGTTCTGTAGCTTAGAACGATGCTGTGTAGAGAAGTCTTTAGCTACTTAGCAAATCTAATGCTCCACAAACATTACAGAATTATTATAGGGAAAATATGCAAAACTATATACACTTTGTTATGGTTGTCAATTATTAGGCACGCTTTAGTTCCAAGAGAAGTAGGAGGTCTTGAATTCCTTCAAATCTCTAAAATAGTCATTTCTCTCTGTCTCATTTTTAATCCATATAGGCTGCATTTTTTAAATCATGGCCTGCATTTCTGTCTGTAATAAGAAATTGCAAAAGCAAATATAGGGAGATAAACAATCTATTGTTGGAATGAAGAAATAAATTCCTGACTGCCTGTTTTCAGGACTGGGCTTCATGTTCATTTTGCAGAAAGTTATCTTTTCTCATCCATGAAATTGGGTATTCTCTATACTGGGTTGAATGAGTAGACAACAGTCCATCAGGACTACTAAAGACTTGCCTGGATAGTGTAATAAAACAAGAAAATGAGAGACATGTTTCAAATTCTCAGATAAAGAAAGTAGTTTTATCTATAACAACTGCATGCTTGGCAAAGAATTATCTGCAGGTTGAGATATCCTAGCATTTGAGTTTGAGCCAGATTTTACTTTTGGCTGGGCATACACCTGGAGTGGCACTGAAATGGAAATCAGAGTTAGACTTGTGTATCACAGACACTGTCAGAATTTGCTGAAATATCTCACAGTTTATATACATTTCTTAACTGAAAACAAAGTTTGAACTGCCAGTATGACACTATCCCCTTTTTCCTGTGAAGACAAGATGCAAAAATTACAGTACACAAATACCTGACCTATTGTTTCACTGCTTAGTAATCACACACATATAACGACACAGCCTAGTTAAAAGATTCCAAAATCCAATTTCAAGAAAATAAGAAGCACACAGTAGTTTATTTCCACTATATCTAATGAAACAAACACTTCTCCACACAGAGATTTTTGCTTGTTATTTGTTTCATGTATATACTTCAGGGCATAAATCTAGTTATTCTCTTCAGATCCTTTTTTTTTTTTTTTTACTATCTGTGTAAAACCAGTATTAGAGGATTGCTTCACAAAGCAAGTACGGACCAGATACCAACCAAAAATACTCCTTTTTAAAATTACTATTTGGACTTTGAATTCCTGGGCTGAAAATTACAATTTGCCCAAGCTATTGTGTGTCTCTCCATCCCAAAAAAGCCACACAATATTTTACTTTATGTGAAGAGAAGACATGTTTGTTCTGTCCCTCAGTTCAGAACTAAGCTTTTCTAATCTTTAATCCATGCTTATAAAGAAATCAGCTAGTTAAGAAGTCAGAACATGCTCAGCAATCATCTTTCAGAGATCAAATTTCAGTTTAATCTGCAACCAATCTTGACTATAAGGCTTCTAGCATTCTATTTTTACCAAGTTTATCCTTCTGATACAAAATATACTTTCACACTTTTTCACATTTTTAGAGATTAGAGTTCCAATGTTTATATTAGCAAAAGTGTTTAGGGTAAAACCAATTTTAAAAACACCAGGCTGTGAATCTATCACATTTAGACTCTTTATACTGTAAAGAAAAAAATGACAGCAAACATATACTATACTATTTCAATAGCTGAGAAAGACAGTAATTGTTATGCTTATTAAAAGACATATAGAATTATTTCTATTAAAAACAGTGGTCAGACTACATCATCCCTCTCAAGAATTCACACAATAAGAATTTCTGCTTATGAATACACACAGGAATGGTTTGTTTGTCATTTAAGTCAATAATGCAAATCACGTGCTTAAAATTAAACACATGCATAAAAGTTTTCATCACATTCCCTACACAAGAACAAAATGTCATATAATTATCACTCCACATGCCCATTCTACACAAAAACTGCCACCAGTCTGATCACTTCTCAAATGCATTTAAGCAGAATCATGTTGTTCTATAGTCAAATGCAGGCTGTAGACCAAATCTTTCCTGGCTCTCCAGCTGCAGATGTATTCACTGGTTCATTCTGTCAGTGATGTTTATTACCTGATGCTTAATCCAAACAAAGGTTATTTAAAACCTGTCCCAGTAAAACTTAGTAGATGAAGCAATTTAGGAGACCCTCTGCAACTGGACTACAGGCTGAAGGGATAGTGCACAGCATAAAGATAAGGTCATATTTTCTTATGATTTCAAATTGGTTCCTCACTTGTACAGTTTCTAAACGTCTCTTTTTGTACCATATCTGCATGTGTCTTTCTCATGTTTTTATTTCGCAAGAATTTCTCTGTCTCATCATCCATTAATCAGTTTTCCTTCTACTTTTCATTTTTATTCAGCACAAAGCAAATCTCAAGGCAGAAACTGTCACTGTCAAAACTTTTAACTCTACTTCAAAGAAAAACAAATGAAAAACACATAAACAAACTTAGGGTATTTCAGCTAGATAGGTTCCTTCATCAATGAGCCCTACCAGCAGAAGACAAGGAACATTTTAATCCAGTATCCTCATGTTGTTTTCTTTAGAATATCCTTCAACTTGCAGTTCTTCTCATCAAATTTTAACTATTTTTGATTCTGGGCTAAGCTACCAGCAAAAGCTGAATTTGACTCTAACATGCATAAAACGAGAAGCATAACACATCCACTTGACTATAGTATGCCTCCTGCACTCATTAGTCCTAGCTAGAATAGCCAGATATCACAGAACATGATGTTGACAAGCTGCAACCCAAAATAATTGTATTTACTGGTCATATCATATTTAGACACTGCAGGTGCTGGTTATTGATTCACAGCAAACATCTGCTTCCTAAACTAGTACCCATGCTCAGCAGCATAACATGCAACACTGGTAGCAGCATAATAAACCTTCTAAAGACAAAGCAAGTTTACATGCAGCGTTCTTGAAAAGCTCTTAGGATCGATGCAGTAATGTATGCCTGAAATAACTGATCTCCTACAAGTGCTGCCCTCTGGATAGCAACTTCTGTCTCTCAAGGCAATGTGCAATCTGATGAGCAGTAATACTTAGATTATGCAAAATAGGTGCCAAGGGGTTAGCAAAAACATTCATGTCTTTAAAGACTTATCTCCACCAAGTTACAGCAGGACACAGAACGCCTATACTGATAAAATGCAAATCAAAAAGCTCATTTCATTGAAAACTGACAGTATAATGTATTTCTCATTATTATTTATTTAAATGGACGGGGAGGGGCATGGGAGAAGGTGCAGCAGAACCATATATTAGGCACGGGTTATGTACAGCTTTTAAATACCTCTTAATTCAATTACTTTTTACGATTTCAATGGTACTCGGTCTTCAATAAAAATTAATTTTAAAGTATCTTTGTATATAAAGGTCACATAAATACTTCTCTGACTTCAGCAAGTAAAACCACCAGTATACTCAAAGGGTTGTCAAAGCTGAATTATTTTACCTTCTCCTATTCTACGTGAGACAGCTGTGCTTAAAGATCTGGACCTACAAGGACTATTCTGCAAGCACACATTACACTTCACTGCAACATGCACCACTGACTGGGAAGAATCCAATTGTGCTAGTGAACACTGGGCAGAAATAATCTCATCCTCTTCTGCATGATTTAATTCCTATTCTTGATGTTTTCCCCTCTTGACTGTATTAATTTTCAGAGTTACAGGGTGTTCATTTTTTTCATTTATGACTGTAGTTGTCACAACACACAGAACGATTTATAGAATCATGAAGCAGGTTTATTTTGCTAGAGGGAACCCAGTGACAGTACGTGTTCCAGAACATGTCAAAGGTACGTGAGTAACAAAGGTGTGGTCTGCTCCACAGTTACAACACTGAGGCTTGCAGAGCCAAGGCAGCTGCAATGCATCAGTGGCACAACCAGCATTCCCACTTTTTGAAAAGTGCTTAGCTCTGCTGGGCT
Organism: Hafferia zeledoni; assembly: GCA_035583235.1. Lineage (NCBI taxonomy): Eukaryota > Metazoa > Chordata > Aves > Passeriformes > Thamnophilidae > Hafferia > Hafferia zeledoni. Next base: position 20,674,801 of record JAWWEV010000004.1, read on the forward strand.
GTAATGTGGTGTACAGAGTTGCCATCCTGTTTAATGTTTAACTCAAACGATTCTCAGGTGTTCACATCTAGAAACATTTAATAATCCACAGCTTAGTTTTATTTCAAATAATATCTGCATAACAAATCTCCAGTAATTAAACTACGCAAGAAACATAAAGGACAGAAATGTAATTACTGTAAAAAATTACACTAAAAATATCACACAGTTACACTGAAAACCATTGAGTATTTTATACAGACACATAATGGGTCCCCAGAGGAAATGTTCACCCACTTGAGTACACAGTCTATAAGCAAGCATTTAATTTTCTTAAGGGCTGCTGCTGCTGCCATGATTCCACAAAAGTATCTACTATAAACTAACAGGAGAATAAAATCACCTTGAAATTCAACATAAAACTGCAATTGGTTTATGCATTTCTGAAAAGCAACTCAGACAGTTCAGCACCGTGCACCACCACAGTTAAGAGCTGAGAATACCCACAACTTGGAGAATCAGAACATAAGCTGCATAAGCAACCGTCTACTTTTCATCACTTGTTATTTCTTTTAGAGCTGCAGAGTACAGTAGGGTGGGTCATGTTAACTGAAAGCCCAGAGGCATTTTGTTGTTCAAATAGAACAAAAGCTCTGCTTGAAAAAAGGGGGGGGAGGGAGAAATTAGTGTTCAACCAGCTGGCCTTATCTTTGAAATCACAAACAGAGCAATCGCTTTAGACCTTCATGACTTCAGTGATAAAGTTGTCAACACTGTGTGCATTACAACAGCATTCATAATGCAAATTGCTGAAGTGAGCTACAGCTTTCTCGCTCTTTTTATTTAATGTTTAGATATTAAAAAGTCGTGACACAAACCTGGGTCCACGTGTCTAGAGCTTCTTCTAATTCCATTTGTTCGCTTCTGCAGAGCAAAAATACAGATCAAGGATATGAATAAACATGTTTTCATGTAGGCACATTGCACACCTTTCATTCCCACAATCTACTAGGCAAATCTGGTTTTAAGTTATTTCCCCCCAACTACCAACACAATTATCCCTATCTTGTAGAAAGATCACACGTTGAAAAATATTCTTAGTAACACACATTTTTTTTCATGTATCTCATTTTTTCTGACACTAGACTCAAAAGATTCTCAGACCATAGGAGGTTTGTTCATACATCAACATTTTTTTATACCAAGAACAAATGTAATTTTTAACAATTTATGAATAGGATAGGGGAAAAACATGAGGTTTGGCATTACCTGCCCCAGATAACGTCCACCAACACAAAAGTCAAGGCCACTTACATTGCTTTAGTAAGGACAAAACTTTCAGTATTTCTACTTTCTACTGAAGCTACCCAGAATTCCCTATGGAATACTTAATTTTCTTATTTTCTGGGCACATACTTAAATATATTCAGTAGCTTGTCTTTCTCTTTCAAATTGGAAGAACTAGAGTTGTGTGAAATCAGAAACTCTCTAACAAGACACAGATTATTTTAATTTCATTTCTACATTTCATATGCTAAGACACTTCATAGAGATCCCTGGAAATTTCAATGTGAAATAACACATATTTTGAACTACTGATCTGCTTTTGCAAGCTTGTTTAAACTGGTAACTTGCAAGAAGGCTTATGCATTTATTTATTTTTTAATCAAACCAAGCAGAGAAAAGCATGTTGCATAACAAAGGGAACAATTAGCTTGCTCTGATTTACTCGCAGCTGATATAAGCTGATGCAGGACACACACCAAGGCAAGCCAGAAAGCACTAACCTGAGGCATAATCAAATTACCAAGCCCTGTAGCAAGGAGGCAAAATTAAAAGCTTGGTTTGAAAACAGCTTTAAAACTTGAGTCCTTGGACATATTCTCTCTGTACCTCACATCTCTAACTAAAGTTTTGTTTCATCTGTAGCAGAAAGAAGAAACATTTAAAACTGCTGCCACAATGAAAGTAACAGTACTGAATAAAAACAAAAGATTCAATTATATCCTATATTGTCTATTATAGATGGAAGCTGTATTGCTGATATGGATTGATGCAGAGCTGTGAGTGACCACAGATTTGCACAAGGGAGGCAAAGGGGCAAGACTGGGTAAAGAAAGTAAAAAGGGAGATGGAGAAATGCTTAACTGAAATGAATGCAATCCAGTCACTCTGATAACCTAAGTCATAGATGCCAAATGATCAGATGGAAAACAGTTTTAAAGAAATAGATCTTGAGCTGTATGAAAACATGCTCAATACCCTTAAACATACTGCAGTAAACAGATTCTTTACATTACTAGTATGAAATCTAAATCCATATTTTCTAAAATGACAGCTCCTCATGCACGCTCAAGTTTCCTTCTACACAGAGATAATTAAAGCAAGCACTTAAACAAGAGTCTTGGTAAAAATGAAAACGTTTTAGATCGTTGACGTTTTAGATCAACTCAACAGGCAATAGCAAATCAATAGCTCCAGAAAGGAGGCACTTTCTTTTCCTCACAAGAAAAAACAATACATATTTTTTTTCATCCAGCCACAGTGCATTCACCAGAGTAGCTTTATAAAGCCTGGCAGCCTTGCCCACAAAGCTAGGACACAACCTGTTCCCAGCTCCCCAGCCGTGCCTGCCGGCTGCAGGACTGGGAAAGCATCAGGCAAATGGACCACGCTGTGACTCCCATATTTTAGAGAGCCCTTACTTAGGGGATCTTTTGAGGCAGAGACTTGAAAGGCTGGGCAGCACGTGGTCAGCCACAGCTGAAGGCACAGCGAGGAGAGCAGGCAGGTGGTGGTGCCTGCACAGAGGCAGGGCCATGCCAGCACTCCCCTGTCCTCAGCCAGAGCTCCCCCGGACTCTCCATTCCCCTACAGGCCCCCAAGAAGCCAGAGCCTGGGGCACAGACCCCAGAACACCCCGCAGGGTGCAGGGCTGCCCTCCCCAGCCCCCATTGCCATCTGGGGTCACAGTGACACTGAAACAGCTCAAACCTCAGAGAGCACTTACATGATCAGCCCAGCTCACAACTACCCCTGCACCAGCCATGGCAGCAGCAACATCCTTCCTTACCCACATTAGTGACAGCATCCAACACACTCAAGTTTATGGAGAGGAGCAGAATACATGCTCACATGCTGTTCATAACCAGCATGCCATTTAAGCAGTTAAATTACTATAAACTTCTGATCTAAAATAGCTCCTAGAAACTATTATGCTCTAGGATTGAAGTGCTGCCTCTATTTAGCCAGAATTGGCAGACAAAACCCAGCTGTCATGACCTTCTGTGTGTCAGTGGAGAGGCATCAAGACCTGGCCAGAAAGTAATGCAGGGTGGGCTTGCAGCCTTCTTGGGCTGACAGCAAGGTACGTTACAGCATCACAGCAGCTGCTCTGTTCAGGTCCCATTTCAACATTCTCTCCCAGTTACATACAATCCATAACCACGTCTGCATCTACAGTCTTTTCACATGAAGAGGCAAACATTGCCCTGCCAGTCTTTCATTGCCCCAAAGTCTGGTGTGGAATAGGAAAAAAAAGAATACTTTTAACTCTGCCAGATTTTGTCTAGAAACAGTAAGGATCTAACCAATGTGAAGAAATGTATGTTTCCTTACCTGTAGCTAAAAAAAAAAAAATCTCCACCCTTTTCAGTGCTCTCAGCACTAAGTCATATCTCTGCAAACTTAACTCACATTTTGAACAGAAGACATTTATATTTCATTATTAATGTCACTTAAACAACTTCTACAGCGCTCTAAATAAATCTGTTGTTAAACCCGGAAGGAAGATGTGTCTTTTTCAACAGAACACGTACAAAGTAATAAGGAACTTGCAACACCAACAAAACAAACATCACATGCAAAGGAAAACAAATCCTTACCTCATGTTTCATGTTTCCATGTTCTGAAACATAAGTAAAAATCGGCATTATTGGCAATTGTAAATAGTACAGCTTTTCTATAGCAATCTCAGTCTGTGCTGCGTGGCATTACAGAAAACACCTCTGCCTTGCTTTGCTACCTGATACCTGCAGCCGCCCCAGGTGCTGTTGTGCAAACCGCGCCGCGCTCATTGGCGCTGCCTGGCCCTGGGCAGGCTCTGACTGCAGGGCACGCTCCGGCGTGGCACGATCACACACTGCACCTTGGAAACTTTCAGAACATTTCAAAAACACTTGCTAAATACTGACTTGTTGGGAATTCAAAGCTACAGATCTTCATTGCAAATCCAGTTTACACCTTTTGCTTCTGTCTTTTCACAATATGTCAACATATATATCTATATATATCTTGATCATATACACACATTTTGCTTTGTTTATTTCATGTTTTAAGTTCAATACAGCATTGCATTAATATACCCTAGACTGAAGTACTTGATGGCTTATTTGCCTTTTTTTACTATAAATGTTATGGTACTATTTAAAAAATGGGAAACAAAATTCTGTAGGAGATCAGAAAGATTGCATAAAGACAGTAACACTTGAGCATACACACACCATCACACATACAAAAGACATAAAAGGGGATATCTTTTTTATGGGTCCTTTGAATGTCTAATCTGATAGCAGGTATTTGGGTGTACTCTAGAATTTGGTTCAGTGCCTTGTCAAAGCACACACAGCTGTATTTATCTGTGTGTGCACTCCAGCACTGCACATGCTGCTGAGGCAAAGCACAAACTGCACGTGCCTGGTGTTTATGTACTTCTTCACATTTGAGAACTTTTACTGTAATATCTTCTAAACAGGAAGGCACATTCACAGTAAAAGAAATAATAAAGTGTAACTGCAAGTACATTTTGTTCTACTAAAAAAGGTTACATTAAACAACAGTAAAGTGTGGGAAAACAAAATCTCTGGCTTTCCAGCACTTTATGCAAAGATGATAAGGCATGCCCAGACCCAGCACGGCAGCTGCGGCTGCTGGGCCGGGCAGGCACAGCCTTCCCCTGGCAGAGCTGCTCTCACGTACACCTTCAGTCACCACTTCCTCTCACAGTGCACCAAACACACCTCAGCCTGTCACCCCCAGAAAACACTTCTGGGATTATAACCTTTCTAAAAGGATTAATTTGCATTCTTATAGTGAGAAAAAGAGAAGAAAAATAAGCCCACCCAAAGGAGGAGATGCAGAGAGTCTACTGAGATTTCCTAAGGAGCCTGAGGGAATGAGTTGCCTAAGTGCTGCTGAAATTCAAGATAATTTTGGTATTTCATAATTTGATATGCCTTCCAGAATTTTTGCCAAAATATTAATAAAATCACCTTTTCTGAATGTTTGATCTCAGCATTACGAATGACTTCAAATGAAGGGAAGTCAAATAGGTAAGGACTCACAAAGGAGGCAAAAAAATTCAAATCCAGACTTAGGTTGTTTGGTTTGGGTTTTTTTTAATTTTGAAAAAGATCAGCAGATCCTTTATCAAAAGGTTGAAATGGAAATGTCATTCTAACCTCCAATGGGAAGAAATGAATGTGATTTTTAAAAGCTGCTGTTGTATATTATTTGTATCTCTAGGAAATATCCCAAATCCAACTAGATGAATGAGTTCTATCTGGTGATCAGAGCATTCCAGTATATTTACATTACATAATTAAGAAACTCAGTGATTAACTTTCGATAACTGAATAACTGGATTCAAGAAATCACTACCTACAAAGGTAATAAACACTCCCAATAATTCACACAAAATAAATTTCACTAGAAAGGAGGTGGGAGATTTGGATTAAAGAGAAAACCAACACTGATGCCAAAACTGATGGACCAAAATGCCATTTGTGGCTTCACTATTAACTCTTGAGTAATTCAATAAATATCTGTATTTTCATATAAAAGACTATTCAAAAAATAAGACTTCTCCTTGTCTTGTTATTTCATTACAGTTTAAATACTCCTATAATTCAGAACATTCTGTAATGAATTATGTGAATTGTTTCCTCACAAAAGACCTTTCTTCCAAACATTACACAACTAAAAGAGCAAGAAACCCCTCATTTCTATTTTTAGAAAAAAATAATGTCTCAGGATATCCACCTGCAGATATTTTACAGATGACAACTTTAATTCAAGTTCCTGCTCATCACCAATGTGACAATGAAATTACCAAGTGAGTCCTCGGTTCTGACAGCCTGCTACTTTAATGCCATAGTTCAGCACAGTTTGGGGGATTTTTGTTTGTTTGTTTATTCACTGAGGCCATGTTACCATTGGGTCACCTTTTGATAATTATATTTTACCACAGAAGCAAGAAGAGCAGCACCTGGCCTCAGTGAGGAAGGGCAGATCAGAAAATGGGAATAAGCTGCTCCTCAGGGTTGCAACAGATGAGGTAGATTTACATGCTAACTAAACGGAGAGTAAATAAAAAGGATATGTAATAAACTACTCACCTTTCTATTTTAAAAGAAAGCTCAAAACACTTAAAATGCAGGAACTATAAAGTAAGTCACCCGGAAGAAGCTGTGGGACTACCTGATCCTTTCCAGTCATGTAGCCAGTCATTGTATAATCAGAACAAAATCGGAAATGTGCCCTAGATGTACTAGAGTGTAGGACCCTGAAAAATATCAAGGCCCCTAAGTGGCTTTTGCTCAGGTTGAGCAAGAATCATTAGTTAAACAGCACAGCTCAACCTTCGCTGCAGTTTCTTAAAGCACTGGCATAACTCCAATCAACTTTCTGTGATTTGAGCACTTACTTATCAATTCAGTTGACATGGGAAGCTTGGAGGAGAGCCAGCAACTTTGCAACTATTGATCAAGTCAGCAAAAACAAACAGTGAAAGTTGCCTGTTTCTTTTTAGCTGTCAAGACCACATAGTTTTCATGAATAATCTCTAATGTGCTGTAGCAAGCAATTATTACATAAACAGCATGGACTCTATTATTGGGCAGACATCACCACATGAAAGCAACTCTAAACTTCACCCATTCTTATAGCAACAATTTATTTCAAGTTCATCACACAGTGGAAGAGACTTCTTTTCCACCTAAGGAAATGCAGCACTTTTTCAAATAGAATTATCTGAACAAGAAAGAAATAATGTGTAAGTTAACTAAAATTTACTATAAAAATGACCAGTTCATATTTTTCTAGTCCATTTATGACCTGATGAGACATGTCTCTAACATTCCCTGGGAAAAGCAATATAAAGAAGAAAATTCTGTGGGTTTGGCACTATATTTAAAATATTCAAAACATTTTCAGATTCTAGAACCATTACTGGAGGTTCCCTTAATGGAAATATTCAATAGTCTGTAGAACAGGAAAACATTTGCCTAAGAATACTTAATTCAATATAATTGGATGTATTTGGAAAAATTCCAGTCTGGAAATAGAAATGAATTGTTAATTCTACTGCTTTAGACTAGGACACAAACTAGAGCTCTGCAGTATGATCTGTGCAGAGTGATACTCTTATCAGTCTTGAAGCCTCTGAAGAAACCGCAACGGACACAGAACAATCTGTACAATAGTGGGAATCACAAGTTATACAGCTTCTCCTTTTGTCTACTAAAGGTGTGTCTTACGCTTACCCAAGGCCCCACCCTTAATCATTCCCAAATATAAACCCTTCCACAACTAGTTGCAAAGCCTCATCGGATGAGTGAAATTGTCCCATGCCATAAAATAAGACAAAGGAATGCAGCTGAGAAGCCAGAAGAGGCAGCAAGGGAAAGGAGAGTTCCTCATCAGCCAGCAGAGAAAAGAACACCACATGTGTCCTTATAAATGGCCTGTCAGAGAAATATGTGCATCTATTTTATAATCCTTGTTTTTAAGGATTTCATACAGTCTTGTGTTTGAGACTGTGGAATCAGACTAGGAGTTCATCAGAACATTACTCAAAAAAATAGGGGTATGGAGGACTTCAACTCACAGAAAGATTAAATGATAGGGCAGAAAAGTAAAATATATGAAAATATAGAGGGCTATTTAAGCATGTACATGAGAGCATTGGCGGGGGGGGGGGGGGGGGGGGGGGAAAAAAAAACAAAAAAAAAAAAAAAAAAAAAAAAAAAAAAAAAAAAAAAAGTAGTTTTCTACTGTGTTAGTTCTGTGATATGAATCAGCAAAGGGTTGAACAAGCA
>JAWWEV010000004.1:20682885-20815199 GCA_035583235.1 Hafferia zeledoni
CCCCCCCCCCCCCAATCAAGAACAGAAACAAGCACAGAAGATTTGAACTAGCACTGCTGATTTAAAGCAAGGAAGGAACAGCAACCAAGAAAATCCAAGTGCTAAATGCAGACATTTTATTCCATTTATTAATTCAACTGATTAACTCTGCATCTTTTATCACTAAGTTTTCACTATGAAGACTGAACTGGCCTTCTTTGAAGCAAAACATCTGAAGAACTGGCATATGTTTGTGTATAAGGCATAGCATGAGAACACAGCAATTTAACTTCAGACTTTGTCAATGTTTCTCTCATAAGCGTATCATCTAAATCTGACACTTAATAATTTTGTCATTCAAAAGGTTTCATCTGTCTTTGGATGTCTCTCTTTTGAATTTGCACAAACCACAACTTGGAAGGAAATATGGAAAGATTTAATCCACTCAGGGAGGTTCTAAGCATCATTTCAGAAAGGCTAGCAAAAACATCTGCTCAGTGGTCTATAAAGAAAACAATCCCAAACTGCACAAACCCAGAAAATTCTGAGGAAAATTCAAATGCCTTTGAGAAATCTAATGGTATATTCCCATTGAAGTGTTTTGAACTCTGATCACCTCTTTTCAAACAGAAGAGGTCTACAGAATGAGAATGAAAATTATTTGAAACATAGAATAAAATCCACTTACGAAACGCTAATGAAAAAAAGAAACCATTCAGTTCAGATACTATGGCATTAAGAGGTCATGAGAAGTTATAAACAATTTATCATAGAAAAGCAGTCAGTCAAGACTTCCATTGACTGTTCTTATGAAAACCCAAGGTTGCACGTTGCATAGAGAACTTAGTGTTCTATCACTTTTGAAATGCAGTTAGATACTTCCAAATAGGGAAGCTATGCAAAAGCATTAACAACACATAAAAGCTCTTCAAACACCAAAAAAAGACTGAAAAGAAATGTAACAGAATCAAGCAAGGAACATTATTCTTGGGCATTGTCTGCTACACAGAGGATTTGCACTTTGCAGTGAAGCATCTGGAACAGCACTGGAAGAATGAGACAACTGAGACAACACCAGATTACACAGAAACACATATATCTGCATGTACATATAACTTCATGTCTGTGGCCTTTAGCTAATACCACATGACTGGGGAATAATAATCTCCCCTTTCCCAAAAGGATGATTGTGCTTCATGTCCATTATACGCTGTGAAAAAGGCTGAAATAGTCCCTTAGAAACAAACAAAACAGAAAGACGGAAAAAACCAAACACAGCAATACAGTAAGTGTTCCAAGCATTTTGCTATAAACCTTCCAGCTATGGTCCACAATTTCTAATATATTCTAATTTCTAATCTAATGGCACTCTCAGGCCACCTTTGCTAATTTCCCAGAGGAGCAGCAAATGACACTGCTAAAGAAATTACATTTATCATCCATTAATTTCTCTAAATATTTCAAAAGGAAAACATTCCAAATTAAAACCATGTTAGAATTTTGTGCATGTAGAGCCTACTCTACCCACAAAATCCAGTGAAAATATTGAATTTTACGTTGTATCTTTATGTCTTCATTCCTTTAGTAACATTTGACAACTTAGCAGGCATGGTAGATAACTTACGTGAGACCTCACTTCTCAGCATAGCGGAATGGTTAAAACAGCTCTGGAAAACAATTCATACTCAAGTTGCTCTAACCAATATTCCAGAGAGTCTGAATTGTCCCATTCCTTTCTTGGCCATATAGGGAAGCAGGAACTGGTTAAGTTCCTCCTTACACCCTTCCTTACTCAGTGTACATTATGAAGGGGCAGTACTGCTCAATCAGCAATTATTTCTTTCAAAAGGCAAATAAAGAGTAAAAATGGAAAACAGTAGGGAAAAATCTGAGGATTTTCCTTCCCACTCATTTGCCAAAGTCCCTTTATCAGGTGGAGGGATGACACATTTCCAGCAAAGTAAGCAAATCCCTTTGCCCTTTCCATCCTCATCGACTGACAAAACAAGAGGGAGGTATGGCAAGAGCTGTAATTTAGAGCTCATTTTTACAGCTATGATCTGAGAGCAGGCTGTAAGGAAAGCCTACCATCCTTCTGCCTCATGAGCAGGTAGAAGATACACAACTCTCCTGTCTTGTTTTAGACCGACAGCTATCTGGGAGCCTTCAAACAGAAGGAAAAATAGACCGAGAAGAGAAAGGGAAGTTTAAAGAGAGGACTGAGAGCCGAACATCTGGATATAAGCAAAACATGTAACACAAAACAGTATCTTAACAATCCAGTTGCTTCCCATTTCAGTACAGTATCATTTTACAAACATCAGGAAGATGATTTAAAGTAAAATCCAAAACAACAGTCTGCTCCTTAGAATTTTTAAAATTATAATTTATTTTACTTACAGAGAAAGACTAATGAGACTTTTGTTGTTGCTGTTATTTTGTTCTCTCTATCAAGGGCACAGCATTGCTTAAGTATGCAAGAAAACTGCAGGAAATCAGACCTTTTGTTATCTAGGCACTCATGGTCATTCTTACTGATACATGTTGCACCATATGTGTCCAGAGATATTTACAGAGGAACAGAAAGACAAGCTCCTGCCCCCTGGGGTGCCAGATTCCAATTAAAATAAAAACTACACAAGTGATTAAAAGAGAAGGTCCAAGACAACGTGTGGAACTAGGGGTGGTTTATACCACAGAAGACAGTTCCCTGGTGAAGAACAATGTGTGTGTTTGTCCACTCTATTAATTTAAATGTAATTGCTTTAAAACATACCATTTTTAAGATAATTTTACATATTTATTGTCTTTAGAATATCTGTACGGAGTTCTGTGAAAAACCTATGTTCCAAAAAGGATTCCAATCACAAATACTGTGATTGCTTGTACGATTTTCAGATCTACAAAAGATTATTTTTAAAGAATCTAAACTTGGAGGATAGCATGGAAGATCCCCAATACACAACAGTTGCTGAGAAAAAAGTTGACTGACTGCAAAAAAAGTCAGTACCTGCCATTCTGTTGATTTCATGACAGAATGATGCAGGTAAATAGCACTGTGAGCAAAAGCTAAGTAAAGTCAGGAAGTAACGCAGAGACAAGGACAGAAACAAGCCTATACAACACTGAAAGGAACAACAAACTAGAGTCAAAAACAACAGCTTAGTAAAGGGCAGTGGATGAAGTCATCATGTAATTCAAGCAGTGGGAGAGATTATCTCTCCAACACGATTTTGCAAAGATCATAGATACTCATGTTAAAAAGAAAATAATCCAGTGGAAGAGGCTGCAGTAGCTTATGTGAGGTAAGACATGAGAAACTTCACAAACTGTTATGAAATAATTGTGGAAAGTACATGTTTTAAAAAGTGAGAAGGACAAACAACTAGAAACTTCCCCAACATATACAAAATAGAATTATCTTTCAAACACAGTCAAACAAAAGCAATTCAAAATCTCAGGATAAAAGAACGGTTAAGAACCTGGACAACGCAAAGAGTCAAAAACAGCACTAGGATTGCATGACTCGCTGACTATAGTGTAACAAAGTCAATGCCATCAATTGAATAGGTACAGGGAAGGGATGGGAAGGAGTGGCCAATGATGAGGGCTAATATTTCACATCAGCAGTGGGAGATTCAGAAGATTTCAGAAAGATTTACGGGTACAATACTGAGCAGAAAGGGAAGACAGAATTTTTTGAGTCATTTGAGGGAGGCCAAATGGTAGTTGAAGTCAAAAAAGTCCTGAAGGTCCCAAAGAGCAGAATAACAGGGGAAGTGTCAAGTAACAAAGGCCAGGGAAGAAATTCACAGAGTACTGGAATTGATTAAAAGAAGAAAAAAAGGATCTTCAGATGTGCGAAGTAGAGAGCCATCAATCACAGTTTTGTGAATATTGTGAGTGGACAGAAACCATGGAAACCAAAGAGATGAAAGAGGAAGCTGAGGCAACACATGCAGCTTTTGGAACTGAGAGGAAAATATGAAAATTGACATAAAGGGAGAACTACAAGGATGATAGATGATGTCCCGTACAGCAGGTGTTACATATGAGCAGACTACAATTGAAATGAGAGCAATTCTTTGTTGTATACGACATAGACAAAGAAATTGGTTTTGACCTGTAACAGTTCTCTCCTGCTTTCAAACATTTCAATTTAGTAGCAATAAAAATCCCTATGAATCTTAAATGCAATTCTAATTGTGCTTATAAATGGCACTTTCACAAGTATGCATGTTACAATAAACACAAATTAGAGGTAAATTAAACCTTAATTATATCTAGCAAGTTTTATGTCCTAATTAAAAATGGTATTCTAACAATAAAAATTACTTACCACTTAAATTAGCCCTGCCACAATTGTCTAGTCTTCCCAAACATTCTTTGTGTGCTCCAGCTCCACACTTAGAACATAAATAGCCTTGATAAAATGTTCCCCTGTAAAATAAAATTAAGTAGTGATACACTAGAGGTGACAAATTCCACACATAAAGGACATAAGAGACATGGCAGAAGGTATTAGAAGTCATTTGCTGTTCTACATAATGATGGTCCTTAAAGGCTTGAGAAAAAGACAATTGACAAACAAGTAGCTCATGCACTTTTCATCACTACAAGCCACTTAAAAGTTACAACTAGGTAGTTCTTTTGGATTACCACCAGATTAACATATCTCCAATTTAATCCAAAGCAACTTTGTAACAGTACACTTAAAATGGTACCACTATGTATCTATTCCCCTATAGATATACACTTTGTTTCATCTCAATGGGAATTGGTCTAGGCAGCATGAAGCGTAAGATCCATTTCAACAGAGTTGTCAGTTTGAACATGTATTTCAGCATTAAGGAGTTTACAGGCTATATTGCAAATATTCTTGACTTTAAATTTGTTCATTTTTAAAACAATAGACATCACGGTACACATAGTTACTGTAAATGTCTATATACCAGAAGGCAGCACCTGGGGATACCCAAGCTGCCCTCAAGCAATGTGTGTGGAGAGCAAGGCAGCATCGTGCTGGCTGTGTCCTGAATGCAAGGGAGCTGGTTCTCACCAGCAGCAGGCAGTGCAGTAACAGACACAATAACTCAACTATACTGCTTCAAATTCAGAAATTAGCCCTTCTGTCTTTAAGTTTAGAATGTCTGTACCATTCTTCATAGCCACTTAGACGTTATTGTTTTGAGGAAAGGTAAAAAAAAAATCTCTGAAAATCCAGGCCAGTCTAACCATCCAGGAAAGAAAAAATTTATGACAGGGAGGAACATATCTGAAGTTATTTTATTCCAGGCCTGTGCTTAACAGAAGCACTACACACACACCTATGCTAAAATGCTGTTGCTATATTTTCGAGAATATCAACAATATGCAACATAGAATTACAGAGGATGATTTGGGTTTCAAGGGACCTTAGAGATTATGTAGTTTGAATCCCCCCTGCCTTGGGCAAGGACACCTTCCACGAGACCAGGATGCTCAAATCTCTATCCAACCTGGCCTTGAACACTTCCACTGATGGGAAATCCACTCCTTCCCTGAGCTACCTGTTATGAGCACCTGAACTGGCCAAAGTTTACAAAATGTTTTGCATCTGCAACTTAACACTATGAAATTTTGGTTCAATACATTTCTCTGTATCACTTGACAAAAAAAAATTATGGTAGGTTCTAAAAAATACCTCAAAAAACAAATGAGAAACTACAAATATAAAAGCACACATGCTTTTATACACATACATAAAGGGGCAGAAAACATGGAGTTTCTTAGCTTGCTGGCCTCATAATTCCTTGTTTATTAACACATTAGTTGTCTGCTAACATTTCTTACCTAGCTTTGCAACATCTATCTTCAGTTTGTCTACGTATCTGGTTCAGAAATGGCTGTTAATGCCTCACAGTTATTTTCTGTCTCTCAAAGTAATCTCCTCACAGCAAACATTTACAAGCATCATCATCATTTTGATTTTCTGAAAAAATATTCCACCTATTCGTCTGACTGGGGGTCGACAGCAATGGGCTCCATGGAACAGTCATGGTAGTCAAAACTGCACAGAATGGCTGCCATTTACTCTTACGTAAGGTCTTTGGTATTAAATAAGATAAATCTCACAAAAGAACCATGATCAAGCCATCTTCTGACAATGAGGAGCATCTGGATGTTTTTAACAGCACTCCTGCTGATATTTGGAAATTTGATTATAAAAACTTGCCAATACAACAAGAAATACTAGGTATGACTTGGTTAAAACCTATCCAATGTTACCTCAGAAGCATCTGGCAGACTTTGCAAGATGTCACACGACTGAAGGTATGCATTTTGAACTCATGGAAACTCGTATCTGCGAAGTCTGGCCGTATGTTTGACCTGATAAAAAAAATTGAAAATCTACATTGAACAAATGAAATCTAGAACACAGTGCAACATTCACAGCAGGAAATCTGAATCCGCAAACAACTAGTTTTATTTGTACTTCCATGTTTTAACTTGAGAAGAATCAGAAATACAGGGTTTATACACCTTGAAATGAAATCTGAACTATGATATTAAGCAGACCTAGTTCTTAAATACACCCTGTAACTACCTGAGCTGTCACAATAAATAGAAAACTAAACATCGAATCAAACTTCATCTTGTTTTTATTCCTGTTTTAGTAACAAGAAACATTTTATGGACCTAAAGAATGCTCAACTTTTCATTCTCAAAAATATTTTATTATTTTATTATTACTATACATGTGCTTTGTTTATCCTCCCTACTAATCGCTTTGAAAAACAAGTGTATCATTTTAAAATGACCGACTGATCATTTTCTTGCACCAGTGACTGTTTGCAGGTTTATTTAAATTTTATTAAGTAACCTATTCATTTTTTTCTATTATCCCTCCCATGTCCAAGACTGTGGAATAACAGGCATTTTCAATGGATTTTTTTTTTTTATTTAATACCATCCCCAAACTAGCTTAACACTGTCAAAATCAGTAATGCTGAAATGCTAGGTTCATAATTGAATATTAATCTAGATTGTATCAGACAAAAATATATATACACACAGAGCAAGGGTTAATGTATTTTTAAATATTATTAGATTTTAGAATAAATAATAAATATTAGAATGCTTAAGATGCTAGAAAAACACCAGATATTTATGGCAAGAATATAATAATAAATGATAAACAGGAATTAAATTAGGAAAAGAATTCCTGAGGGTAGGAATGCAAGAATCTCCAGCACTCAAAGGAAAAACCAGAATTTTTTCTGACACATCAAATTACATATTCATCCATTAAAGTTGGAGATATTTATAATATGTAAAAATGAAACTTAGTAACTTCTAGACTAAAACATGGACCAGCCACAAACTGCAATGAAACATAGATAACCATGCAAACATCAATCTCTCTGGGACTGAATGAAAAGGTTTACAAAAAAAAATCACTCAAACGTTTTAAGTATCCAGTGTCAGAAAGGTCAGTCTTCTAATCTGCCTGCTGAAAAATGTATGTGCTGAAAACAAAACCCTACTCAAAAGGTAGATGGGATTTTGCCTTTATGCCTGAGAATAACTGTAGTCCTGTAACTACCTCATTTGGTCTCTCTCTGCTATGTTATGCAAGATGTCGATCCCACAACGCTGCTAACTGAAGCTGGAATGCATATCACCTGCCCAGTTCAGGAAGGTACAAGGATCAGGAAAAATAATAAACTAAAGACCTTTTTAAACCAGGAGAAAAAAAAAAATTATTTTGGGACTCAAGTGGCAGAGCCTGCATTTCACAACATGTTTGCCCCAAAACGTCTTAGGCTACACTCCAAACAATCCTGAAAACTCCATACAGGTTACAGTACTTACATTCCCAATAAAAGCTCATTTTTATTGACCATTTGGTTCTGACCAGGATATCTTACAGAACTGCATTCAAAATATAAGCCAAATGTGCAGAGACTCATGAGATTGAAAGCATATCAAATCAATCCTAACAACCTCACCATTTTTCAAGAACAAACCAAAGAAAAAATTCCATTCATTTAATTTGAACACAATCAATCTTCAAAAATAATAAGCATAGTGGATCAAAAGAAAAAAAATTACAACCTCATACAGACAGTTGTTTAACACATGCATATGACTACACACCTTCCTGCCATATGTAAAAATTCTTTCATTCTTCTCTCAGGCTATCTTCCCCAAAGATTGAAATGCATGAGCTACTGAAAATATACCTCCTATTAACAGAACAAAGATGATACACCATATTCTTCCTCCTTTATACTAAAAGCAATATTCGAGTTTCTTTATATTTTTATAAAGCCATTCAGTTCCATTTTACAGTTCTTAATAGAAAAGGTTATTCTTGAGAAGAAAAAAGCATAGTGCAGAAATGGCAAAGAGGGAAGTTATGCTTCACAGAAGAGTTGCCGCAAGTCCCCTAATCTTTTTCCATTGTAAGTTCTTTTGTTGCACCTGTAGCCTACATAATTGGCCTAAACAAGAGAAAAGATTTATCCAGATAAACAGACTTTCAACGACATCTACTGTGTGCTAAAATTTGGATATATTTGTCCTACTTGCATAAGTAAAAAGACAAAACTGAAAACACAATACAACACAAACTTGTGAACAGAATGCAAACTTCACTGCAACTTGTCCACTATTTCAGAGGAACTAGTTGGGTTCCAAGTACTAGCGAGTTCTTAAGGATCACAAAAGTGTTTCATAAAGACTGAATCCATCAGTCTCTTTAAATACCAACAGGTTTTAAATTCCCTATCTAAAATATCTGTTCTTTATTCACCATCTACATATCTTTTATACTCCCTATCAATTTACTAAGATCTAACTTCACGTATTTCCCTTTTGGCTAAGGCAAAGCTACAATAAAGATCCTATAAAATAGCTTCTTTTTTTTTAAAGACATGAGCCTGAGCAGTCTTTTAGCAACTATTCATAAACCAAAAGGACCTTTTCAATTTTGCTAGTCCTTTCTTCCACCACTGAAAATATGTGATTTTTTGCCATATTTTTTCCCCCAAAGACACATCACCCAAAAAGGAAAAGCCTAAAAATCTCTAACAAAAGTTTAGCAAATAACTGGAGATGCCACTGATGTACATCATCTACAGATTAAATGAAGCTGGAAGGGACTAGAGCCTCAGTGTGTAACGGAGGATCATGTGCAGGAAGACAGAATCATACAAAGAAGAAACCTAATCCGCTGCTGAGTCTTTCTTTTTGTGCAGACCTAAAAGATTCTTCCAAGCCAATGTTTCAAAATTAGCAATGCCATTGCACCCACTCAGTAAGGATAGTTTGTGTCTCCTCCTTTCTATTTCCAATCATTAATCTGAATTGTCTCAGACTGAGGTCAAACAGGAATGGGACAACGTCACATGGTTTATTTCAGTTTACACATCAGCAAACTATATTCTCAAATTTCAGAGTCCACCACATATCATAAAGATCAGGATTGTATCCATTATCTCATGATTCTGTTTATAAAATAGTCTATTAAAAATATTAATACTGAGATACATTGTTATCAGTTGATTCCTGTTAGGCAACAAGGCATTTAATCTCTGCTCAAAAAAAAAGCATTCAGTTATGAGGAAGCAGTTTCCAGTCATTAATATTCTGATAAAGGCAGCAGAAAAGAACAGTGCAAAACAAGAAATTGTATGCTTACTCTGAAGACAGAGCGCTGTAAAGTGAGGCACAAGATACAAGGAAAAGTAATGATACAACAAAATCCATAAAAATAAAAAGAATGTGCACTGTTGACTGTAAATGTAGGGGTGGAATAAGGAAAGCTTTGTAAAAAAACACATATCACAGTGCTAACTGTGCACAGGAAAACTCTTGCACGTTCTAGTACCTGATTATTAATGCTGCATTATGGCAAATCTGCTTTTGTAGTCTCATTACATATATCAGACAAGTCTGGGACAATGCACTATAGCTATATATATCCAGGAGCAAGTCTTTTAATATAAAGTCTGAAACTTGATGAATCTAGGGGGTTGATATTTTCATTTTCAAAATATTTCTTTTCAACAAATAAAAAATAATTCAAGAATAACATAACTTGATTAACACATGCAAGTTTCCAGCTAGAGATTAAGCCCAACTCACCTGTGACTGTGCAATTCCAAATACCACAAGGACTACAGGAAATTTTTTTTCCACAAAATGTATCACTCTGAATACCACATACCATGTCTTGAGCTTTTAAATACAGTAAATAAAGCTGATAATGTCAATGAAAAAACTATCACAGAATAACATACAACTTTTCATAGCCATGTCCAACCCTAGAGAAGCTCTTTTAGTTACAGCATGCAAGCCTTACACTGACACTCAGAACACAGAGCAGAGCTCTCACAACATAGTAAAGAGAACATTTAATCTTTCTCAAATCTTCTTCTCCATTCTGCTTCCCAAACTGTGGGCACATGGAAAGACATAGAAAAAAAAAAATCCTGGATATTCTGTCAACATTACTTTTGAGCATAAAAAAGGAATCCACACACAATTGTTACCAATCAATTTGTTTCAAACGTATTGTAACGATTAAGAAAATCTAATGTGGGTCTTAAACTGCATTCCTTCCCCATGACAAGTGCTCTTGTGGAACAGTCAAGCCCTCTTGCAGACTCCTCAGTCACTTCTATCACAACCACTTCCATTATGGGGTGCCCCAGGCTGCAAGCGAAATGTTTTCTCTATTTCTGCTGTCGAACAATCTTGACGAGTGTCCAGAGCAGGAATTCACTGATACATCAGAAATACTTAATCTCAGGTAAATAATGACAGAGAGCATGTCCCTTATTTTACACTAAAACTGTCTCTTATTTTTACAAGCAACAGCCATGTAGGGAGTCAAAAGTAGTTTCCCTTTCTCTCTTTTACTTTTTCACCAGGCTGTTTCAATTCCTACATTCTAGCAGGGACAAAATGTCAGTATGAATCTGTTATTAGGACAATTTTTCCAATTCTCTCCTCCATTCAGCAGCAGAGCTTTTGTAAGGGGCAACCACGAGTGCCCTCTCCCGCACAGTGCTGAATCCCCATAACCAGATTTACTTCAGTCACTACAGCAATGTCCTTGGGCTGCCCCTGAGCCTTTTGAACAAAGCTTTCTCTTTCCAAGTTTCTCACAGAATATTAGTCCCACTGGGACCAATTCACTGCTACACCACCAACCCAGAGACCTGCAGGTGCTTATCTCGCCAGTCTCCGTCACTCGGACACACAGTCTTGTTTCTACATCAGCCACTGGAGCCACTCTGCAAGGAGCAGAACCACCACCTTCTTCAGTCAAGCCTGTACCTGAACAAGCCCTTTGTCTGTAAAGTTTGCAGAGTTTAGTAAAGAAAACAATTATCCAGGTATCTTATTCAATTGCCCTTGATATCATCAGACTTCGGAGTGCTCCTTGCACGTGTGAAATATTCCCCTTCTAAAAATATTCCCTCCACATTTGCAGTGCCACTTCTTTCTACTGACTCTTACTCCTCAGAAGAGTATATGATTGTAGGCCAATCTCATCAGCCATCTACATAATGCAAACCCCTTTATAAAGGGTGTCAGAAAGTGTCATGCTATCAACAGTCCCCCACAAACTTTACAGTCAGAATTCATTCTAGCAATCATCTTTGCCTTGATTAACGGCACAGCTGACCACAGAGTACTGATATAGATAGCCCAAAATTGCCTTGTCAGACAAGACATCTAAGTGCTTACTCCCATGCCTATGGAATCAGGAATAAATTCTCTCAGCTATCCTACCTCAAAATAACAAAATAATTGCACATTTGAATAAAATGAAACATTTTAAACAACAGTTTTCTAACATTAGAAGCTGGAATAGCATATCAGACTTAAAGCAATTCTTAACCCTCAAGACACAAACATGTCACAAGCAAAAGGTTAATACTTAAGTCAAAATAAAGCAATGAACCTTGGCAATCTTGACATAACCAACAACATAAGTTCTACACCCCATTTTTCAAAACTGAACTTTGATTATCTTCAGTCTAAAGTGTTGCCAAGGTGCATACTGCAATGAAAAGTGCATGTCACTAATGTCAAGTGCCTTAGATAAGATTTGTTACTGTCACTTCCTTACTTAATCAAAACCATATTCTGATGGGAAAACATTACCATCAGACTGTGTCTGAAGAGCAATAGCACACAACAAGCATTTGGCTCCCTTAGAGCAACAACTCAGGTTTTTAACAACATTCTTATATTCATGTTTGTTTCCTACCAAAAAAAAACCCATACAGAGTACCTTTCACAACAGGTTGGACTAAACAGATGAACTGCAGCATCTTCAGTGGGGTGGGCATACATATGCTTTCTTTTACTGTCAGTTAAACTTCACCTACACAGTTAAGGCTTATAAAATAAAATGCACCAGGAAAATTACTAAATTTTCAGTCACAAAACTCTATCTTATCTACTAAACGTGTAATTACTACAGCTGTATCCCAGGAGAATGCTAAGAGCTTACTATAGCTGCTTCCTCCTACTTTCCGAGGTAGAGAATAAACATTAAAATCCCAGTCTTCATTTCTAGAAAGGATATATTTCCAAATATACAAACAATGAAAAAAATCTTATTTCATAAATTTTGAAATACTTAGTACGTCTTCCCTTGGATGTTTTGCCCTTCAGATGTTTCATATCAGCCTTCGAGACTAAGAACTATAGTCTTGAGTTGACTTGCATGGAAATATTACTGAAAGCTTACCGGCTGCCAACAAATCTAACAAAAATATAATCAAGGGATAATATGAAGTATTACACTGGTTAGATTAATTAAATCCTTACAGCAAGTTTAAATATTAAATAGGAAATTAATAAAATGCCAAGCACATGGCCTTTACTGGGAAAAAAATGCACAAAAAAGTAGCCTTATGAAAATGCAAAGACTAGAAGCAAATAGAATCTGGAGCCTTTGGCTCCCAGTTAGGGATGTCAATCTTTCAGCACAAAACAAGCAACAAGAAGGTATCCAGCAGCAGAGAACACTGGAAGTCTACCATCTTGTGGCTTCAGCTCCTGCAAGGAGTTAAAGGAAGAAGACTTCAGAACACAGCCCCCCAAAAATTCTCCTCTTTCATTTATTATAAATCTATTTACTAATGCATTTAATGCTACCAGGTAAAAACTGTAGTTTAAACAACCTGCAAAGTCCAACGCTGTCCACCGTCAGTTCTCTCTTTCTTGGTTTACATCAGGGGCCATTTCTTTTAATTTCCTCCCCAGCAGCTTTTCAATACCAACTTGACTTCAGCAATTAAGACCCATACAGGTCCCCCCTTCCACCCTCAGATCTAGGCCACTGAAAAGTATTGCTTATACCCATTACAAACATTTCAATTAATGTTGGAAAATTGCTGCTCTGGAGTATTTAATTAAAAACTCGACTTGTCCTTAACAAACTTCACATATTTTTAAACTAAATTTTTTCTTTTATTTTCTTTAACTGGAAGGGAAAGCGTATTACAGGAGGGGAAGCAAAAAAACCTGAAAAATGTTTGATACTCCTTGGATAAATGCACACCACTTTTCCACTACAAAAAGTGCATACATGCTTCATTGCAGGAATCACAGCACACATAGAAAAAGAAAAAACATATATTTCACACAAACAAAAACACAAAAGTAATCCAGATCAAGAAAGCTCCTTTCAAAAGTGAATTGGCTGTAAAACAAGACAGTATCAGATCCTAGATACTGTTGAGTAGATCACTTCTGTTAGATGCACAGAAAGCAAGGCCATTGCAAACACTGCCTGAATCGAGTTAATAACCTCTCAGTTATCCTCTAGGCCCAGAGATGTTCCTCCAGAGTGCCACAGCTCAGTGGGACTCTCAGCTTGGATAGAAGAGGAACCTTCTCTTCCTCCAGCAGCAATCCCAAAACAGTTCTCTGAATGACACAAAACAGCACCAAGTGCCCAGATAGAGATGCTCTTGGGTTGGGAACAGGCTGTTTAACAGTCACAGGTTCTGCATAACACTATGGTGAGGCAGCTGCCCTTTGTTTGGGGCTCACCCAAAAGTTTTCCCCAAAAGGAAAAAACATGCTAGGAGATTCCAATGATACTTCTTATTTTTGGTTTTGACTCCTTTTGCTACTTAGGTCAGTTTCGAAGATAATTTTCCCGTATCAGTCTCTTCAAGAAATACAACTGTGTCACAGGAAATTACACAGAGTTCAGTATGCAGGTGCTTGCAAAATATCTATAATTTTGAAAGTGCGTTATATCTGAAACTTAGTAGCCATTTCATTTGATTAGACCTTGGCTGCAGTGAATAGTTAATGTATGTATGCCCACCTGTGAGCCCAGAGGCATAACAAATAAGCAGATGCATGAAGTATCAGATGAAGAGTGTGCAGTGAATTGTAATTGTTTTAAGTATTAACAGGAGAAATACTACAGGGAGCTCAGATAAAACTGAATACCTTGAACTCTCCTCAACTCTCAACCTCAAGTTAGACCTTTGCATTTCAGATATTATTCTGCACTCCATGTTATGCTTATAAGAATTTAAAATGCTCCATACAGAACTGCTCAGAATTATGGACACCCTGAACATGAACTGCTGAAGATCATTTTCAAGTGTATGTGACAAGAAATCAGATGCAGTATTCATGCAATTTAGCTTATAAAGAAAATGGCACAGGTTAATACCACAGGGCACTGAAAAATTTCATTCCACATTTACTTATTATATTAATAATTGACATCATTGCAGAAAACAGAAATAAACCCAGACCTAACATAAGTATTTCTAAGGTAGTAGTTGCTAAAAGAAATTATTTATGAAGACATCCTAAGTTAAAATTTCTGGTTTGTGCCAGAGCTACCACCTTTCAAAATTTAAACCACCTTAAAATTTAGCTGTGACAACTGGTACTGAGGAACTCAAATTTTTGGAAAATTTTACTAGCAATACAACATAGCTATTGTCACCTATGTTGTAAGTAATAATCTAGGCAGTAGAAGAAGCAAAAAACCATGCATGTCACTGTCAAATAAGACTGAAAGCTCTCAGCCAAACTTCACGTGATGAATTTCTTGCAAAGTTAGTCCCCAGAGATGTTAGACTTCACTCCCTGCTCTGATATGCAGCAGACTTGCCCTTAGAATCCCATTCCCCACAGCAGCAGAGCCAGCACTGTGCTCACTTCCCACTCGAAACCTTTCGGCTCAGTGCAACTATGACCATTTCAACTGATCACTTGCTACAACACATTGTCATCTCACAGAAAGGCATTTGCATAATAAGAAAATAAGAGGGCAGACAGAAAGCCACAAATAAATATTCCTCTTCCAATCTTTACATGAATTTTATTATTCACCAAAAAAGGTTAAGAAAAAATGGCATTCCTAAGGGATACTCTCACTAGAGATGAGCAATGCCATTTCACAAAGAATGATTTCTCAGAAGCAATGCTGATTGCTTATAGCTAATTCATTTTCTCTGTTCCAGCTAGGCTGTTATATTTGAGAATCATCTTTGAAGATGCCATTTACTGAAATAATCAATCAATCAATTCTCCATATGCTAATACTCAAACTTCGGGTTTGTCACATCAAAGAGTCTTCAACAAGAAGACATGTCATATAATTAAATTAACCATATCACAACTAAATTGTGCTTTTGATCAAGAATGCACAACTTCTAAGAATTTGCCAGGAAATTTGCTTATTTGATCATATGATGAGTGGCTTTTTTGAGATCAAGGAAATTATCTTGTTAACTTTTTGGAAACGTACTGTATTGTTTCAAACAAGATAATGGCTTTCCTTTTGTTCCTTATCAGCCTGCTTCCATGAAAAGCATGAAAGATGACTTTTTGAGCTAATCTATTTCTGTAGAACATTTTTGAACACTACCTGATAGAAACAAAGCTCTGTCATACATCAGTACTAGGGAATCAAAAGCATCAATACTTTACATACTTGAATATTAACTGGCTGAGTCTTTCTTGTTAAAGTTTTAAGTCTTACAAAACCAAACTTATCAAGTTGTTCATATTAGTAAGTTTTAAATATTTTATTATATATTTACACTTAGCTGAAAACAAATGTCTCTGTTTTGGAGTAAAGAAACATGAAAATATAGGATTTATACAGCCATAAACTTGTAAATTACTGGACAATCACCTGTGTCTGCTAATCAAAAAGGCTGCGTTGGTTTGCAGGGAGAAGCTGTTCATACAGCCAAATTACCAAGGCAAACACATAATGCAGCATTCCAGGTTTTAACACTGAAAAAAAACCCTTGCACAAACCCCACCAATATTTAGATGGTGGTACTTCACTTCTTTTATGATGTAGTGTCACCACAAATTGATTTCACTTAATTTTAAGAAACACTTATTAATTTCCATAGTAATATACCTCACATGTTGTAAGTTGTAAAAACATTAGGACTGCGACAGCTGTGACTTTTCTGAACCAGAAGCATAATATCAAAGTATATTTATCATCTCCAAGTGTTTACCCACTGTTTTCATAAATTCTGGTTTGCTTTCACCTTTTAGACTGTCCTTACACTGTGCTCTTAATCATATACAGCATCTTCACACAGTTCTTGCTGTGTCTAGAATAATCTAAAGAAATTTTCTAACTATAAATATGTTGTGAATGATTGCTTATAACCCTGAAAAACACTTGATCAAAACCAACTGGAGTCACAGCAGAAAACAGGCAACCATTCTTCTTTGGCAGACATGAACCTGGCATTCATTTCTGCAGTACTGCAATATTTATACTGATGAAAAAGCCCAGGCAGACATGTTTGTTTATTGCTTTGGTAACCTGTATGAGGTTGGTACAAGCAAAACACCTTTGCAGGTTATCTAAAAAATGTAACAGACATCAAAAACTTTTAAAGTGCTCTGATAAGAAAACTTTAATTTAATATGTCAGTGTTCAATATGTCAGAGCTCAAATATTCTCTCAAAAGAAATCTTAATGCACATGCATTATTAACGCACTCTCTGAGGCAACACATCTATTTGAGCTGAATCTGACCATTGTCATTAGTCACAGAGTGCAAAGCAAATTTGGAAATACATATGATCATAGGTAAGAGAACACTTATCTATAGTGACTCAAAACAAAGCACAGTGTGATTAAAACTAAAACCACTATTTTTTGAGTACCATACAGCTTTCATGTCTGAAATCTCTTAATTCAATGTTAAAAAAATACACAAACCCAGATTCATTAACTCCATACAATTAATGCATACCCTAATCACTATAATGATCATGTGTTTCCCACTGATTTTTCAGGCTTCACTAATTAAACATAACATTAATATTGCTACTTCAGTTACAATGTCAAAGCAGAAACTACAGTCATAGTACCTCTGAAGGTGAAATTTTAACTGAGCACGTTAAGAAAAGAGGTCTGTTCTTCTGCCTGCAAGATGGTTTCATACATTCAGTTTGTGAAATGGAGATGTTGAGTAAAAGGCTAATTAAAAGCTGTGTTACAACACTGTTGCAAGAGCCTGTGCAATATTGGTTGTGTGCATCTTGAAAATCAGCAGGACCAAACTGAAGCTGACACAGCCCTGAGCAAGCTGAGCAAGCCCTGCAGAAGAATGAAACCAGCACTCTCCACAAACTCCTTCCAGCCTAAAATCTTCTTTAAATTGCATTTATGTGTAAGATGTTTCTATACTGGAGTCACGTTTGCTGATAGCCATTTTTACAGTAGATTACAAAGCACAGTTGAGAAACTAAAGAAAAGCTTAAACAAATCAGCAAACTGCACATCATGATGAAAAAACAAATTCAGCACAAACCAGCGTAAGATACTCTACGCCATATTACACTAATGGATTCAAATACTGTCAGTAGGAAAAGACAATCTGGGGTCTTTCATGGAGGAAGAGAACACACACCTGCTCCATGCTCTACTGTGATCAAGAAATAAACTGCACACAAAGAAATACTTAGTGGATGGAGGCAAATGTCAAGTGTCAGCATGAGACAGCTGTAGAAATAATCAACAGATTTTCTTTCAGTATTTGCTTCATCATCTCATGAGGAAATAAAAGAATTAAATTCATCACAACAATGACGAGAAAAGCAGTTGCTACATAATAAGAAATTAAGCCTGATAATTAGTCAGCTAAGTAGTACATATGTAGAATATGTATATATGCATACAATGCAGGAGGAGACTTTCAAGGAGTTGATTTTTTTCTTTTAATAAAGAATGGTTAGTATAAATTCATTGACACACCTCTTAGTCAACTATTTTTTAAAATAAGCATTTTAAAACAAAAAAAACATTTGTAGAAGAGCTTTCTAAGAAGAAAATACAAATCAACATTTCTACCTTTTACCACAAGCTGAATAACATGAAAGTATCAAATATTTTATGTAATTTGAAGGTATATTGGGATATTACATATTTGTTCTCATTCTTCTGGCTGTTTTTAATACAGGAGGAAAGATTACACAGGCTGTGCTACTAGAAAACACAAAAAATTTGTGTCTCATATTCAGTTTTGAGGTTTTCAATTACTTAGTTACAGCACATAAACCATGCATTTCATCACATTGCTGACAAACTTCTACTTAATACACAATGTCTATAATTTGGCTGAGTAGGTACAGTAATTTGGCTCTACACTTCTATTAACATTATCCTGGATATTGAATGACTTGGCTTTTAAACCAATGCTACTTGACTTGCTAAACCAAATTTAAGTATTCCACTAGTAAAGTCTTTGTAGCACTACCTTTTAGGAGATTTTTATTTACAGGTTCGTCCACTGCTATAAACAGAACTCCAAGAACAAAATAGCAACTGCTCAAACTGACCACTATCACAGTTAAGCACCACATCTCTTCTGAGGCAATAAGCAGGTTACACTCTCCCTGTGCAAGCAGAACTTTCATTCACATCAGTGAGGGAAGTGGCACACCAAGACCGAACTCAAGCTCCTATGATATGATGGCTCCTGTTAAAACATCCTCTGCTGGTCTCTGCCTGCCAGCTTCACAAAAACCTCTAAAATTCATCAGATTTCTGAGTCCAACCAAAGTTTCAACTTCAAAAGCCTGACAGTAATATTAACTGGGCTGCCCCAGTGTCCTGCTTCATTTTACTGTGATCTGGAAAATCCAGTTCTGCAAAACAACCAGCAATTTTGAAGGTTATAGACAATAAGCCTTTTTTTTCTTTTGGGGGCAGAGGGAAGAGGTGACCAAGCAGGCTCAGCTGTGGCTATTACTGTGAATAGGGCAACAGCATCAAACTCAGTGCAGCCGTACCATTGCTAATCTGAGGAAAACAGCAAATACATATGATAGCAAACAGAGCTTTCATAGGAATAAAAACAATTTACTCAGCTTCCTGTGACCAATAACTCAGCATTTCCAACCTCCCTCACAACAAAAGAACTCACCACACACTACAACAGCACTGGCTAAGGTAGAATATTTTCATAGGTTTGTGAAACTAGCTTCCTAACAGCAACTTACTAGTCTGAAAAGTAATGCTCTGGAAATTGCACTGGGGTTTCATCCATCCCTCCCTCCCTTAAAGATTTTCCATATCAAGTACACCTAATGTATTCCTGCCCTCTAAACCTAAATCAAGTCCAACCAGCAAAGCAGAGTTCTCCTCTATTTCATACTACTCATCAACAACAGCATCTCAAGAGTAGATGCTTTTTCAGCAAATATAACTATCATCACTATTGTTCATATGGTAGTATAAACATCTAAGATGAAAAAAACTAGCTAACAACTATGCCTGTAAGACTGTTGTAGTGGCAACAAGGTTAATTCTTAATCAAAAAATAACAAGGGATCCCATTTTTTTGTTTTGTTATGTTCTTAGATTAACACTTGCACAAGCCTGACTCCATCCAGACTGCTATCCCAAACGGCAACAAAACTGCATTGAAATTTTTCTCTGGAACTCACTAAACAATAGAATTTCTGATGATCAAAAACCAAAGTCATTCACACCTTCAACAGTGCTGGTTTTGCAGTCTTATCAAATTTTTAAGTAATGAGAAGTATTTTGCCCATAGAAGCAGCAATTATAATTGAGTATGATGAATAAGAGCTTAATTTCAATCACAGCTGCTTTTCAGAGCAGAACAGTTAATCTACACAGTAGACAGTGAGACCCCTGAAAAACAACAAATCAAAACAACCAAACAACCATACAAAACACTTAGTTTTGTTTATTCACAAATGCAAACTCTTGTGTCTCAACATGCATTACAATTATTGCTACATCACCAAGACTTGTTTTGGGAGAGGTGCTGAGGGAAACATGCTATCAAATCAAATCCACGTAATGGTGTTGGGGGCAAGTAATATAAACTTCAGAAATTATAAAATAATAATAGCACTATATCATCTTGCACCTCAGCCCTGATCTTGCTGCTCCAGATCCTGTGCCTCTGCATTACAGCCTTAAGCCACACAGAAAGCCGTTAAAATACAGATAAGGGTTTACAAGACAAGGCTGACGCCACCATCCATTTTTGAAGACCAAGTCTGCCCAAGAGTGGCACAAGACCTTGTCAACCATTCAGGTCCTGTTTGCTCACACAGGCTAAGGAGCAGCAATAACCCCCTGCTCACACAGACACGCTCCCCACCAGCTCAGCAGTGCTGGCTGGTGCCCAACACTGCAGAAGGGTAAGAGCTGCACTCATCACACACAAGCAGGAGCAGGGAACAGTCCTGCACAGAACCATAGAAAGGTTGGGAAATAAATGGCAAAGAAACAATAGCACCCTCTCCCTCTCCTTAGCTTCTTGCCTCACTTTTGGTCGGTTTGGTTGGGGTTCTTTGTGCACTGGGCCAGGGCACCTGAATAGTGATGAACAGCTGCAATGCTGAAATTGATAAATCTGAGCTCCCCATTTTTCATATAGGTTTCAAGTAAATATCATTATGACATTACACGAAGTACAGCAGTGAGAACACAGGGACAGAAAGAGGCACAAATGCAAATAAACACCTCTCTTCATTGCAAAACACATGCCATTTATGTCTTCAATAAAAATCAGCAAGATGGGAACCCTAGTAAGCAGCCTTTACTATATCTGTCCAGCCCAGACTCTGCTTCCTTCTGTTTCCATTTAAATTATTAGCACTTATCATACTAAGGTTTTTAAAAAATATACAGAGTTTATGAGCAAGTTTCACTCAAATCAGCTTATAGCCTCTCTTTCCTGAATCCACATATCTTTACACCCAGATCCAAAACCACCATTGTTAATACTGTTTTCACTGACATTATCTCGCTCCCCCTCACATTTTTAGTTTCCATAAGGCAAGCATTACCCTGTCATCAGATTTCCTTGTTCATATGTTTTAAATTTAATCAGAATACCTGAGGTGTCAATAATCCTGTTTGCCTTTTTGACAAAACAAATCAGCCTTTTGAAACTAAATTTAATATGTTAAGCAACTTGATCCAAATAGTAATAAATTAGTTAAAAGCCACTAGAAAACATGCCAGGATCCCCTCTGAAACCATCAACATTGCCTTTCAGAAACATACTTCAATTAGTCAAAATTAAAATTGGAGAGGAAAAAATGTCACTATAATGACAGATATTTATTTTTAATGTAATTAATATTTCCCCATGGTTGCTTAAGACAGCATTACTAAAACAGTTTTAGCAGCAAAGCTGGAAAGTACTACACAGCCTAGAGTGCCCTCTTTCTTTTCCAAGAGGAAATTCAGGGAAATGTGCAGTTCATGAATATGTCAATCAGTTGTTTCTCAGAATGTCAAACACGTAACTACACTGGATTAAAATATGAAAGAAGTTCAGCATAATTTCAGTGATATCCTTACATGAGTGATGACTTTGATTCTACTTCAATTAAAATATACTTACAGAGCCATCTGAAATTGTTCAAGCCATTTTTTCTTCAAGTCTTTAGTTTTGCAATAAACTTCTAAACCATTTTCACCTTGGATATGAATGAGGTAGAAGCCATAAGACCACTGCATAAAAAGATTGGCAATACGAAGGTCATCAGTTATTAAGAAAGGGAAAAAACCCCTAAGAAATAATAAAACATTTCTATGTCCTTTAATTCACTAATTTTGAAAACAGCAAGACCACATTACTGTGTTCCCTTAGAATGACTGAGTCAAATGTTTTCATTGCATCAAAATAGGCAAAAGTTTAAATTCCTAAATATTCACTTTAGCTTACATTTAAAACACAAAACTTCAAAAAATTTTACCTACATTCTAAAACCCTGCAAAAAGTTTCTAATTGTTACTAAAAATATAATTTTATCTGAATTAGCAACAGATATTTACCTTCTTGTTTTCCTTATCAGTAGTGGGATTATTTGTAATTTTGTATTTCTGAAGATCTATTATTTCCTTCATTTCATAATTATCACCTCTCCGTTTGCAAACAATTACAGCCAGATCAAACAAGAAGATATGCCTATAAGAATACAGTATAAAGATGGTGAAAAACACTCCAGAAAGCCAACAACAGAAGCCTTATTTTACACCCTTTTGCCAGTGGCACTTAAAATTTTGAAGGTGAAGAACTAAACTACTGACAAATAAAAAAAAAAAATCAAACACCAGAAGTACTTTTGCTTGAGACTTACTACTTGCCAGGGACTTAGTGATCTTACATAATAATGTCATAGCTAATTTCCCATTAATGACTTTGCAAATTCACTTGATAAACAGTAGAGAGTCTCTGAATGCACAGTGAAATGGAAAGCACTCAGGAATCACTGAGCTGACCTTAAGTCTACGAAGAGTTACTTTACAGGTTTTCAGAAGCAAACACCAAAAGTTATGCCATCACCTGTCTTGCCTCGCACGTTTGTCTAATGTCGTTATCCTTATTTCCCCATCACCTTGAGGCCTTCCATACTGTAAGAGGGAGTGATTCTGAAACAGAAGTAGTATGTGTGATTCTATAGAGCACAAGTGTAACCACTCACTCCTTTTACCCCACCACCCCCACCACCCCCCCAAAAAAAGGACTTTTCAGGCCAGAAAACACCATCTTTTCCTCACCATCACCTAAACTAAACACTATAAAGAATCAGTCCATTTGATTTTTGACTTTAAACAGGAAAGGTTTTCCCATTACAAAAACATCTGAGTCACTATACAAATACAAATCTTTAACTATGCAAATATATTTAACTACAGACATCCAAAATAGCAGAGATTTCTGTACTTTAAATATTCATGTCATTCTAAACCAAGAAAAGCACACTTATATTAAATATTAACAAAAGTACTACAATGTCATACGAAATGAGAGAAAACACATTTGATCAAAAATATTGACAGAAGTGACTGAAAACCAGCATATCAATTAAAAAAAAAAAAATCACATACCAAATTCTCTATTGATAGTTGAAACTGCCTAATTTCACGAAGTGTTTCATTATCTCTCTTTACTTCATTTACATATTGAGCCAAGTCCTACAGTATCAACAGCAAAAGGGAAGAAAAAATAATTTTCTATAATAAGCTAATTTAACACATTATTTTGACAAATTTATTTCTAATTTAGTTTTTGACTTATCAGGATATTTAGAAATTTCTTTTGAAATTACTGAATTAACATTCAAGAATTACCAATATGCCTAAATAAGGAAGGAAAAAAGTCTCTGCATATCTTCAATAATATTTACAACTCTCTTCATTATATCTATTGAAACATCAAGAAATTTAGCATCAAGAAAGAAGGGAAACTAGTAATAAGTAGTAAAAAAAGAGCTGATTTTTTTTCTGAATTTTATTAAAGTCTTATTTACAAGATTAAAGATGGAAACAATTTCCGCAGTAACTGCTGAAAAAAACAGTCAGCAACATTGACTGTCTGAGGTAAACAGAAGCATAAATAGAAGGTAAGTAGAGCACATAGTAGAGAAGTACATAAGGCAACTCAAAAGCAGAATGTAAGGTGTAAATGTATGACAGACCTGGGTGCTTATTAGAAGAGAAGCAGCTACAGCCCCAGTAGCAGGATCTTGTTCTTACTGTTGCACAGCAGAGAAACCATTACACAGCAGATTTTAAAAGGGGCTTTTGATGGGATATACTACCTGAAGTCACAGGTTGAGATCATTATTGTGCCCTTTACCAGAACATGTACTGTACACATTCCACTAAAGCCTTTAAAATGCTCTGAACATGCTTGAGTAATAGTGACAATTTGCTGTGGCTTCTCTGTTTATGGCGAGAGATGAGGAGTGAGCAGGAGAGATAATTGGTAAGGTCAGGGATGCTGAGAGCAGCAGTTGGAAAAGGCATTCAGATCTTCATAACTTGCTTTTAAAGTACCCCTTCAATATGGTCACAAATTTGGAGGGTGGGAGGAAGATACATCTTCTTCCCAAGATGTTTTTAATCAGAATCTATGAATAGCTGCGATCATTATGCCAGCTTCCCAAATGGATCTGTGCAGGATACATTCACGTCAGTCTTAAAAAGAGTTAGTTTAGAAATTAAATAACCTCTTTCCTTGCTGTTAGAAGAAATCCAACAGCATAATCCTTCCTAAAAATTTTTTTCCTTGAGGGCAGGTCCACTTTGCAAGTAGTTTTTCCAAAGTAGTTTTTCTTTTCAAGGAGAAACACCAGGCTTTTCAGAAGCAAAACACCAATGTGACACTGTTACTTCAACTGCAGTAAATCAGGATGGGAACAATGTTGCAACCTTAAGGAGAGATGCTCATACCTTGGGGGGCTTTGGGGGCTGGAGGGGTTGGAGTTTTTTGTTTTTTTATTGTCTGGCTGCATCCTACCAGCCAGTACCTATCTGCCACAGCCACTCTGGCAAGATTTCTTTGATTTTCAATCCAACAGACACCAACAATAAAGCAAGCCAGACAATGGGAATGAAAAAGCATTGGTGAATAAAAACCAGAATTATTTTCCTGGCCAATTAGCAGCAGCCAGGATGCACGGCTTGCCACTAGATGGAAGCAACACTGTGACATCTCTTTTCAGGCATCTCTCCAAGGGAAATTATCATGGTGTCTCTCGCTCTGCATTCACTGCACAAAAATAGATAACAAATAGGGGAACTGAAAATCTCATTTGTGAGCTGGTCTGTATTCCAAGCATTCAAGAAAGTCACAAAATATGAGACAGCTGTGTGACCCAAAACTAACTTAGTCTGACTTTAGCATCTTCTGTGGACCATACAGATTAAAAGAGGAGATATAACTTATGTCATGTTGGCTTCTTTCCCCACAAAAGACTGAAAAAAATTCCCAATTCCAGCACATGACTGTCACCATTTATGCCATAAAGACAGCTGAAACAGAACCGTGCAGAACTTCTTGAAGCTGTGCAGAGGAACACATATTACCTTATGCATAAGGCAGCACAGCTATTTTATAAAGCATTTGTTTGTATCACTGGCAGGTGAATGTACAGTGACAGATACTCTACCTCCAGGGAGACACTAATGCTTTCAAAGGTAAAGCCACAGAGATCATATTAAGATGACAGAAAAAAAGTCTTGTAAACTAAGATAACTCTTCATCTCACTGGGAAACTACTGACATTGATTTGAATTGACTTACAGTGGTAGAAATATTCCTAAATTTCAGAAGTGAGATGAATATGATTGAAGTACCTGGGTTTTATCTTATAACAGCAAAATCATGCAGAAGTGAAGTGAAATTGGGAAGTTCCATTTCACAAACCCTCCACTTCAGAAAACTACTGAACCTGTTTCCCAGACTTGGGCAAAGCCCTCGACTATATAACTGCCAGAACATACAAAGATCACAGTCACTGTGAAAACATGTTTGATTTGTTGTGAAGAACATGATCTCCTCCAAGAAATACAGTTCTGAGCTACCATTCTAAATGCCAACAGACAAATACTTGCCATGAACACTCACCTTCATTGCATCAAGTGCCAGTTTTAGATTTGCCTTCTCCATAGGATCAGTAGTGTGCTTTACCAGCTCCTGCGGACAGAGCAGTTAAAACTTTCCATCCATTGTTTGTCAGTTTAAAAACTGAAATTTTCACTGCTCATTCCCACCAAAAAAAAAAAAAACAAAAAAACAAAAAAAAAAAAAAAAAAAAAAAACAACCCAAGGATTGACATTTTCATCCTCACAGTGAGGAGCCTACCACTGTGCAGTAGGAGACTACTGCAAACAGATAATTGGCAAGTTGTTTAGGAATGATCCCTGTACAGCCTAAACACTGACTTCAGCTGCTAATGAACCATCACGAGAAGCTAATTTGGTCTGTCTAGCATTTAAAACTTGCCAAATTAGATCATTATTGTATGTGCATGCTGAAAGCCCAGGTAAACACCCGAGTTATAGCACATTGCTATATGGTACATCAACCCATTCCAAAGCATTCACTTGTCCACAGAGAGGGATGGATAAATTCTGCCAATAAACCCTCAGCTAAACTGTGCACTGCTTAAGAAGTCACAGTCTCATTATACCCAAGATAAACCTGACTCAGAAGAGATACTGAAATCAAATGTACATGTTCAAAGAACTCTTTTAGCCACCTCCCATATGGACAATACAAGGGGGTTTGGGGCTTTATGAAGTGAAAATGTAACAGAAACAGGTCATTTCTTCTTTGTAATTTGAGAAGTGAATTATACATTTCAGCTCACATAACTTAGTAAAATCATAGGAAATGAAATAAGTATTTACACTTCACATTACAATTCTAATAATTTACCCATTATTTTCTTTCCAAGTCTGTAAAATATTTCTTTCTTGTACAACATTTATACTATAGTGTCACACACAGTATAAGGACATATTGTATACATGATTTTATAACCAACGTGTATGTTACGAAAAGATGACTCAGATCTCATAAGTTTTTTTTAAAGCTTTACCATTCATTTTGTCTTTTTCCAATTTTTGATGACTCATTTATAGAAGTATTTCTAATATTTAATATTGCAGAATGTATGTTGTTCTGCAGAGTCAAAATTATGCCCCACATACAAGCAGTAGATCTTTTTTGAAATGACATTTTACCAGCATCAGCAGGGCTG
This sequence comes from Hafferia zeledoni, assembly GCA_035583235.1. NCBI lineage: Eukaryota > Metazoa > Chordata > Aves > Passeriformes > Thamnophilidae > Hafferia > Hafferia zeledoni. Next base: position 20,709,935 of record JAWWEV010000004.1, read on the forward strand.
ACAGTCTAACATAGTAATACATTTCTTTGCAGCTGAACTAATGAGTCTCCTGGCACAGCTATCAAATTAAATTTATAAGACTCTCCACCCTTATTACAGGACTAACTGCAAAAGCTAATGCTTTGTGGGTTATAACAAGAAGCATTTCAAAAAAATTATGGCTTAATTGTAATTTATGACAGCAAAGAAGTATCTTAAAAGTATGCTGTATGCATGGTCCAGCATCCTCTTCTGCGGGGCAATGATTCACATTTCAAAGTACTGCGACTAGATTTTGGTACTACTAATCACTTTACACATACCAAGGACAACAGCTTCAGATACTGAGGAAAAAATCCTGTTTTCTTCTTCTTTCCCCAGGTGTACTTCAGCGCTGAGAAATCATCTGTGAGAAACCCTGCACTTGACTGATTTTTTTTTTTTTTTAACAAATCTAGGGAAATGTCAATCACCTTCCTTTGATAAACACATTTAGCTTTTATTCTTACAATCCACTGATGATAAACAATCAATTTTTCTCTCAGCCCCCTTAAATTTCTAAAATAAAATACCTGGAGCAGTAGGTGATATTTGAGCACTCTCTGCATTGGAACCACTAGTAGATCCCTCAATGTAAATTTCCCATTATTGGCCCTCTTGGAACATTCCTAGTTCAAAGCATAAGAAAGAATCAGACAATAGAAAATAAAACTATTCAAGTGATATACAGGAAAATTCAGTCACATATAAGCAACTATATTAAACTTTTGATAAAAAACCATGAACAAAATGAAGGAAAACAGTTGATATGGCAATAACAGCTAGGAAAAAAGGACTGGGTCTAAGTATTTGATTTTAGGTATTCCAACATGCAAGAGAGTTGAACAAAGACAACAGAAATTGTATGAAATTACTAATTTTTAAAAAAATTATATATACACCTATTTAAAAAAAAAAAAGAAGGTAAAAGGTAATCTTCTAAACATAGGCCAGTCAGTCTCACTTCAGCCCCTGCAAAAACTGTGAAGCAAGTCCTCTTGTAAGCAATTTCTGGGCACATGAAGACTGTGTATGGGAATAACCAGCACAGTTTACCAAAAGTAAATCAATGCTTGACCTATTTAACTGCTTTGCACAATGAAATAGTTAGATCTATAAATGGGTGGGGAGCATCTCCCTTGACTTTTCCAATGCTTTTAGCATGATCTCACAGTATGGTAATACCCAGATTGGGATGTTATGCTCCAGGTATACAAAAAACTGACTAGATTACGAGGCTCCAAAAGTGCAGTGACTGTTTCCTACATGACCTGAGGGACAGTTGCAAGTAGAGCTCTTGAGGGCTCTGTCCAGGGTCCCCTCCCCTTTAGTGTCTTTAGCAACGATCTGCAGGAAAAGATAAACAACAGCTACAGCAAGTCTCCAGACATCACCAGACTGGAGGCACAGCTGACATTCTTCAGGGCATGTCCAACAGAAACCTCTCAAGAAGATAACCACGAAGACAAAGTCCTTCACGTGGAATGCACTAGCCAGGGACACACCAACCCTGAAGGCTGAGCAGGTAAGGGAGCTGCTCTGCTGGAAAGGACCCAGGAGTCACGGCAGACAACATTGTGAGGCCATGGGACAGGGGCTTGTTCACCCCACAGGTCCCTCCCAATCTGCATGATTCTGCAATTCTGTTCTAGCTGAGATGTCCCAGTAAATAGAAGGGTGTCACTAGTGATCACTTCCTGAAAGGAAACCCTAATGCTCCCACCATCAGTGGTAAAACTCCATTCACATCAGTCCTGGGACGTGTCCTGCAACAATGCTCATATTCCATTGGTCACAGGCCCCAAAAGAATGAAAAGGAACAGAAACACATTCACTTACCAGTCCAACTAATTTTGTCATCATAAAGATTTTTTACTTCAATGAAAGCAGGACATATTCATAGAAACGGACAGTTTTATGTATGTATATACACATGTAAAAAAAATACTGATACCTCTAACTTCAATTTAACATCTTCTTTTGTCTTAGACATACTGTCTAAACACGATATTGCTATCTCCACTTGACTGCAGTACTGTCCATAAATAACCAACCTAAATCAAAGAAAGAGACAAAGAACAAAAGGAACATTTGCTTATTTAAGAACAATCCTTGGTCATTTTTTCACAAATAATCATTAAAAATCCTTCTTTCATGAGGAGCAGTACCTAAGTAAGCATGGATAAAGTCAAGCCACAGTGCTCAGTGGGCAGCATAAATACAAGAAAGAGTATTCAGGAGAACACAGTTTTGCTCTACCTTCAAAATTATCTAAAATCATTGCAATTTCTTTTACTATTCACATATATGTTTTCTGACAAATACAAGACTCACTAAAAAGCAGCATAACTTCTATTGAACAGAATCACAGTCCAATATTTACAACAATATTGATTTCCAAAGTTATAATGAATAAATTCTGTAGCACAGGTTTAATAGGATTATTTACAGCCATTCTTTAAAGAACTTCTAGGTTTATCCAAACTCATCCATCTCTAACAGTTTCTACATATCAGGTTATATTATGTGAGCTCTCAGATCAAAATGAAAACTCAAGAAATTTTCAAGACCTGTCAAATGAAGCAATGCTTTCTGAAGGGGCCTGGGTTTATGACAGAAGTTTCCTGCCTCTGCATGGAGAGTTTCCTTCTGCTAGTCCCAGTGCAAAGAGTGCTCTTTTCTTTCACCTTTTCATACATTTCTTGAGGTGACTCCTTATGTATTCTTTTCAAATCCTTCTCAGGGGTCCCCATGAGCCTTCCTTTGTAGTCTCCTAAATTTCCTTTTCTCTCACCTAACCTCTAACCATTTTTTTTTCCACAGTAAGGTGATGACACTGATTTAAAACTTACCCTTTTAATCACTCCATGGTTAAGACAGTCTACCTCTGTCTGCTTCCTTTCTTTGTAACATAAATATGGTATTTCTCCTCAGTGCCCTTTGTTCCCCTTTTTGCACACATTTCAGAATGACTTTTGAAAGATAAGCATTTTCCAGAACTACTTCTTCCCTAATTCCTACCTACAGCTGCAGAAGGTGTAACAGTCTGGGAAATAACTATGTCCTGCTCCAAAGTAAATGCTGAGACAGTGGGTCTATGAAGGAAGGACTGTTTATGGGTGGTGTAGGACACTCTCCCTCCCTCAGAAAACTCTCCTGTCTAACATTTTCCAGATGCTGCTGTCCAGTTTCTCAAAAACCTGTTCTTACTGCAACAATCCTCCTTCACCCATCACCCTGAGGCAAAACCAATTAGCCCCTCCAGGTCTTGCCTACTCTGGTTCCAGAAGGAGCCAATTTTTAACCAAAACCCAAGGGTTACTTGAAGGTGGTTCAGCAATGTAGCCCACAGTACAAGTGTTTTCCAGCCAAGAATCACAGGCATATAAGTTCACCTATATAGTCCAACAGCTGTTCAGTGCTGGCAGAAGGAACATTCTGAAAAGGTGGGTCAACAGGCACTTGGCCTACAGGGCATGGGGTGCTGCCACAGCTACCCTGTTACCAGTCTGGCTGCTTTCACAGCTTGAAGGCAAAGGGGGTTTACTTTACTGCCACACCTTTGACTGCAGGATAAGGGAAGAGCATAGTCTCTTCTCCCTTCTCTTTTACACCTGCTTTCTCTTCTTTCAAGTTATGGCCTCTTCTGCTTTCTTTAATCTGAAATATCTCTGATATATATCTTTTTTTAATCTGTTCAACAATACAGGTACATGCTGTAAAATATGTGGGGTTATCTGCATAAAAAAAAATGCTGTGCAAAATAAGATATTTAAGTATTCTTGAAAAATACAGATGATACCTGCCTATGCAACAATATTGCCAAAACTGGGCTAAGAAGAGGAAGGACTCATATAACAATAGGCTACATTTTGACTTCCAGGCTCAGAGCACCAAAACTAGCTTAATAAGGATAGTGACACTGAATTTAATGCTCTTTCAGAAATATTCACACAACAAAAATACAGAGAAATACCAAACTGAGCACAGATTAGCACAATTAGTAGGGGTACTTAAATCTTACCTTTCCTTGTAGTTAATAAAAATTTGATACAGGTTCTGATCATTTTTGTTAATAATGGAATCATTGATGTCCTGTGTAAGATTCCTGTGAATTTTCACCAAATCCTTAAAAACAGCAATGGGGAGGGGAAAAGTTTTGTAAAAACAGAATGGCTTAAAGCTTCGAATATAAAAAAAAAATTATTTCATGTTAGACCCATTAATTTTAATAAATTGGAAAACAGATCATTTGAGAGTAGACTCTAATTTCAAGGTTTGCCACATCTTCTACACAGTGCAACAAGAAAAACTAAACTCCAAGAACTACCTATTACAGACTAATTTATTCTAGCTTGGAACATGCACTGTTAATTCACCTTCATTTTATAATGATAATTTTAAAATTAAGCAAGTCAAGTAAACGCTTTAGTGACAAGATGGAGTAATGATTCATGTCCCTGAGCTGTGAAAAATTAGTTTTGTACATTACGTTGGTCAATTAGTGATGTCCTAATGCTAAATTAACTGCAATCATAATGAGTTTTCCAATACAGCACACAACTAATGTCTGAGGGAAAGAAAAGAATATTGCAGGAAGATTTGCTCTCTGATTATAGTTGCAACTCACCTTACTTGTTCACTATTATACATAAACTATAGGAGATTGCATTAGCCTTAACACAGTATGGATATTGCCAGAGAATTCAAAAGAAAATAAGTCAAAACAGGTTAAAAAGTTTTGAAATCAGAGTAACTGCAAGCAGTGTATACACCACTGCAATGAAAAAGATACAACTGTTTAAAAGAGAAAGCCACTGAAGATGATTTAACACAGGAAATCAGATACTACAAAAATAATATGCAATATTGAGTTGTGAACAAAGTTAAAACATTTCACACTGATGAAGACTAAAAGTACATACAAGGTTAATCACTGATAAGGGAGGGAAATCTTGAAACAGAGCAAATTCAGTTGCTAGCAATTATATGGACACATCCTCAGAACCTCAGGTTACAGCAGACAAAGACATTATCACAGAAATGCTTCCCAATTAATATATTACAGGAGCACATTTTGTCAGGAGCACACAGGGACTCAACTAAGCAATACCACTGAAAAATACCTTAATACTATGGGGACAATATGTCTTTTTGAGTTGCTATCTCTAATTCAGAGTACAGTTATAAATTAAGCTGATGTCAACGCCATTCAAAGTTAATTAAGTTCTAACACTTAGGTTTCTGTTACATGCACTTTCATCTCTCTCTGTGTATGTCCACATGTAATTCACATGCATCCACAGGTGCACCTAAAAATGCGTCTATATATGTGTGTACATGTATATACATAGACAGATGTGCATACAAATGCATCTATACGTACATATACAAAAATACAGAGCCATACATTCATTTTCTGGGACAGAACTTAAAAACGAGCCCTAAAGAAAGGCACTCTCTTCAGACTGGTGGGTATTTTGGAGGTTTTCTTTAATTTTTAATTATTTTTACATCGGCAGTTGGTTTTGTTCAGCAAACATCTTTCAGAGACTATTTAAGGAAGCCATCCTTCACCACAACCCTTTAAAGAGAGAAAAATCCACCCTGTTCTGACCACAGCACTTGCTCTCCCCATTGACGTTTGCTGCAGAGCCCTGTGTAACAGCTATTTTTAGTTTAAAACAAGCTTCCACTGCCCTCCAGCCTTCCTGCTGAGGAACTGCTACACAGACAAGGTCTGAGCAGACAAAGCGTTTGCAAGTATTTCTGGCTTAGGCGAGTCCTATATTTCTTTTAACATTATTGGATGTCTATGAAATGCTCCTGGAGTCAGAAATAAGCACCATCTTCTAACAGCAGAATACTGAATGCTGACAACAAAGTAAAACAACTTTTACTATATGCCTTCCCTAGTCTACAATAAACAGGTTTTGTTCTTTTGACTGTTTTTACGTGATCCCCTTACATATCTTTAACAAGTAGGGAGTAGGCTGACCTCCCTGTTAGTGCTCACAGCGTGCAAGCCCATTTCGTACCCTTGTCAAGTGTTTCACATTAGCTGGAATTAGGTCTTTCAATAAACATAAGTCAACATGCCTGGGCACACAGAGCCTTAGGAAAGAGGTTTACAGTAACTTAGGTAGGACATGTCATGGTCTTATTTGCAAGGAATAAGAAACACTAATATGGGGCAGAATATAAATTTGTTTTCAAAAGCAAAGGGATCTCTACAGGCAGTGGATGTAATTCAAGAAGACAAGTAGGTTACCGACATCTGTGACAGTGTTTTGGACTAACAAGCAGGAAATCACAGCAATTGAGAGTCTGGGTGAAAACTTTACTAGTGGGACAAATATGGCCAAGAGTCAGGTATTTTCAGCATAATAACTGTCATAATTTAGCTTCTATAAGAATGATGCTGGAACTAAAATATTCTTACAGACAGACCAGGCTCCCACAGGATAAAATAAAATCCCCAGCATCTCCTCCTACAACCCTGAGAACCTGTTGGACATGACAGAGACTGTCAAAACAGAGGTGATATTTTACAGGCAATAAAGCTTTGATATGGCCCCATCGGCCACACTCTTGAGGACCTTTTCTTTACACTAGGTTTCATAAAAGAACATTCCTTTCATTTATCTGTGTTGAGACAGCGTCAGACCATGTTTGATGCCTTCTTTAAAATCAGACAGAGCAAGGCATGTGCTGAATACTTACATAAACTAAAAATACATGTAAATTGTCATACTATTATGATTAATCCAAAACTAAAGGGAACAAAGTCACAATCAAAGAAACCATTATTATTTCAGTCAAATAAGAGATCTCTCAGACAGTACACAGAGGATTTCCTTATCCTTTCCAGCACCAGATCCCAAATCCAAAACTGAGTTATGTTAGCTTTCAAGTGTCTTCAATGATGCCAGAGCAGTTACAAGCTTCTGCAGAGCAGATATAGATGCTCTGTATACAGTGATGGGTAACTTAACAGTCACAGCTTTGTTACTAAATACCAGCATTTATTTAAAGATAATACATTTCTAGAAATTCTTAGCTTTAAGGCTCAAAAATACTCATTTATAATTATTCACTATCTGACATGGTAATACTATTTATCTTACCTTATTCCCTCAAGAAAAGAAAAACTGAATACTGCACATCCTTTTTCACCAATTAATACCCACATAAACACATTGTGCACCGTATTTCAAATAATCAATTTGTACAGTAACATACAACGAATATATCACAAACAGCTATGAGTCCTATGTCTGCTCATTAAATATGCAATTACTCACAGGAATATTGATGAAAACAGTATCAAATTCTGACGCTGAGAGAAATCTTTTCAATGGTACCATGAAAAACTGCAAGAAAAAATTATATAGACATTGGCTATTGTACTTGTATTTTCTAGACTGCTATAAAAATGCATGTTACAATTTTTTAAGTAGCATCTTACTTTCTCGATTGATTCCAGAGTTTCAGTGTATTTCTCTTCAGTTTGTTTTATTTCAGCAAGACAACAGCTCCTTATGTCATTTTCAGTATACTTCTGCAATTACAATGGAGTCAAGTTTAAGTCATTAAGAGGCACCTAATGGATAACAAATGTTTTTATTTGTTTAGAATTATGCAATTAGGGTAACTGCTTCCTGAATCTCTGAGTACTGCAGCCTCCAAAGATGACAGCAATAACCAAATATTTTAATGTCCAATTAGCTGATGACTTTAGTAAAATCAAAATAATATTATGAAAAGTTAATGTTCAGACATAAAATGCTGAAGCATCTGCATGTACTTTGGAAGCTGAACTACAAGGTCACATTTAATTTACATCCAGACTGAGAAATCTTAGTTAAAATACTCAGTAGTTAATAATTCCATTAAACTTAATGGGGCTAAATCATGTAACTTTGCATTGCCACAAACACTGGATGCACTCTAATCCCTGCACTTATTTTTTACAGTTTTTCTCTTTTTAGTTCTCAAGGGGAGCTTTCTCTTCAGACACAATAGGAGTATGTCCTCAAATCAGGAAGAGCAGTGACCTCCAAGTTCAGCTCTTGCATATGTATGTGTGTATCTACAAAGAGACCTTGGGAGTTTTCTATGTAAACCACCAGACTCATAGGAAATTGAAGTAATTATCAGCCCAGAACTCTATAAAGATAGTTTACAAGCACTCTTACCAAAGATCAGATTTACAGCATTACTGTTTCAATAACTTGAAGCTTCAATAAAATCTGATTTCAAATAAGAGTAAATAACTGGAAGAAGATATAGAATCATTTGTGTCAAGCAAGACTTAGTAGATCTAGAGATATACAGGTCAGCTCAGAGACCTCACATAGTAACTGGATAGGCTTTTGCAACTAGAAGCTGTAGTTGAGCCAAAATATTATCTCCAAAAACAACAATAAGCAACAGTACTACCACATCCTTTCTGAAGCCTATTTATGAATTTCTGTCATCCTTTAGCATATCCCTGGATGTGTCTTACCTATTGTCACCCAGTGTAGGAAATTCATATGCTGCACATAATAGACCTGATGACTAAATATTATTCAAATACAAGGGTAGTCAGGACTAGAAATTCAGTACTACAGGTTTTTCCAGTAAGGGGATTAAAAAAAAATTAAGACAAAAAAAAACAAACCCAGCAACAAATTTTAGAACAAAACACTTCTCTAAGAATAACAACATTTCTAGACTGAAATTTTTCAACAATTGCCTCCTGCTGTGTTCAAAAGCTGGACTCCTTCCACTCCCCCTCTCTGCTACCAGTCTACTTGACACACCTGCTAAGCAAACCACAGCAAATAGCAAGCCACACAAACTGTTCACGAGCCCCACACAGCTCCTGTGACATTTCTCGGTCACCTGTGTAGAGTGTGAAATGTACTCCTACCACCTCAACTAGATGTCAAGCTGCACCTCATACAGGTACAGGAAGCTCCTATGCTGCTTTGACCAATCTCCTCTGCCCTTTTCTATTTGTCTCCATGTGACTCTATGTAGGAGAAGACCCAGGTTTTGTAAAATGGCAGGAGTGCTACAAACGCTGGGTCAATGAGGATGCAGACTTTACTAACCCCAGTGCTCCTAATACTGGTATTTTACACAGGGTCTACAAGGACACAGACTCCACTAATCCTAATGCCCCTTATATTGATACCTCACAGGTGTAATAAAAACTGCGTCACAAACATGTCTTCCCTATTGTATTTTCCCTTAGTCATACCCCTAGAGTTTCTTTCCTGCCGTTTCTCCCCATTGGTTAAAGTTCTGTATCCTCATTGGTTCTTAACCCTGTTCACTGATTGGTTGTTATTCTTGTTCTGTCATTGGTTGTTGTAACATTCCACCCCTTTACTCTATTGGCTCATTTTCAATCCCTCATTTGCACGTTCCCTGACCAATAGGAAGCCTTGTACCACCCACCCTTCCAGAACCTTCCCTGCCTGAGGTTATATAAACGAGGCATTCAAATAAACTTTGCTGCTTCTGCCACCAAACCTCCTGCTCCCTGATCATCCTTCCTTGGCAGCTGCGGCACATCAGGGGCTCAGGCGGGCTTGGCACAGGGGTAGCCTTTCCCAGCTCTGGGGGGAAATCCTCAGAGTGATTTCATCTACCAACAACTCTATGAGCAGCTCCTACAAGTGGAACGTGGCTTCTCACTTCCATCTACCAGGTGGCTTCAGTCTCACAAAATCCAGTCCATGCAGTTTTTCATTTTCCCACAACAAACATTAAGGTGCCATATTTATCAGATGCAGCCACAAGCAACTATTTTGCAAAAATACAGTCTTAGAAGAATTGTGCTTTGTGAGCATCATCATCTGATGATCACCCTTACCTCAAATCTATCATTTAATCCTAAATCTTTGGTAGGGGTAAGCAGACACTATCACAGTCAACTGCAGTTAATTGATCTCAATAAAGTATTCAAATTTGACATTATTTAGACTTTCAGTTATTTTTCACCTCTACCTTTGTGAGCCCAATACCATTCAAATGGTTTGCAGCATTTGCCCCAATACAGAAGTTGCTGCACTCAATAGTTTATATGCATTTGCAAAATGTGGGCATTTGTTGTTCACCAACTCTCATATGAGCAAGGCAAACAAATCCTGGGATTCCTCTTAAAACCAGTCACTTGAGTTTTGTGATCACCTAACCCAAAGAGATCATTCATACAGGCTCTTTGGGCAGAAATTAACACATCATTTTTTCTATTCATACCACAAACTTGTAGAATTTGAATGCAATAAACAAAAGGAGAGAGGGAATAGGAAATAATGTGCAAACACCAGTAGAGTTGAGAAAGATCCTCAAAGGTCAGCTACTTAAAGAGAAATCTTAGTGGAACAGCTTGTTTCACAAGATAATCTAATGATCAATGAAAACTACATGTTTGGATAAGCAGGAAATACACTACCATGAAGCAGTTGTTGTCCTTGTTAGGTCAATTGTCCTAATTATGGCTGAAACAACAGTATTTAACAATATTTTAACAATTTTGGAAGTAGAACACTTTCAAGTAAGCAGTTCCATTAATTGTTTTTAAAATGGCTGGCAAATTTCACTACTCATAACTAGAAAACAAGGTAACTACCATATTTCATTTAAAAATTCCATTTCTTTCAAAAGATTACCATAGTTAATGTTTGACCCTTTACCGAACAGCCTGTGAAATCTTACATAGGAGACAAAGCACTGCACATGACAACTCGGGATGCAGCTGAGCATGAGTGGTGAAGTTCCAGTGAAACTAACTATAAAGAGATAATTTCAACTTTCCAAGAGATAACTGCTATTATTCCAAAGTAGCATGGAACTGGAAAACATACAGGTTGTTGTGCTGCTTCATCTTTCATGAGATCTTCATAAACCTCCCCACCTTCATCTTCTCCATAGACACAATCATACAGCTCCTCATCTTCATCAACACCAGTTTCACTGAAAAGATATAAAAAAAAACTGTGCAGTGCAGTCAAAATACCATGAGTTCTGCAAGGAACTACTCCTCATAGGAAATGTTACTTCAGTAAACAAACAGATTAGTTATTAGAAAATCTAATGAAAAGAAATAATGAAGAGAAATTAAGTCCCTGAATTTTCTTTTCTCAATGCATTTGAAATACAATTGTAGAAGATCAACACTGTACTTAAGACTACATGACTTTGGAACCACACAGGAACGGAAACAGACAGCAAAAGCAATATTATGAGGACGGTTTTGTCATGAGCTACTATCCAGCTGTACTCTTCTCTTTGACCATTCTCTCCTCACTGCCTGGCATCCCACTGCAATGGGATGTGAGACACTGTTACAGGTCGTCTTCTTGCCTAAAGAAAAGATTATCTGGGGTAAAATTAGTTACAGCATGGTGCTAATAACACCAGGGTTGTGGGTTTGATCCTCACATAGGCCATTCATTTAAGAGTTGGACTCTATGATCCTTGTGGGTTCCTTCCAACTCAGAAGATTCTGCACAAATACACTAATGACTGCAGAGCCAGAACCCAAGACTGTACCTCCACACCATAATCCAGTATCTCAATCACCTCATGGCAACCTTCAGCTACTTAAAAATTAAAAGAGCAACCTATCAAACTAAAAATTAGACCGTTCACAAGAAATGTCCTCCTGATACCCAGACTACAGAAATAAGGCATAAAGTCAATGCTTAACTCTGCCCTCAGCTAATTCAGCTTCATTAGTCAGTTCCACTAGAGTTTTACCTACTTGGTGCTAGTATCAAGCCCACACCATCTTTTACTTCTATTTCTCAGGATGCATGTACAAAAACTCTAAAAGGGATTGAAAGCACTGCAATCACAATAACAATACAGAAACTGGATCAGATGTGCTGATAATTTTGCATTTTTCCTGATTAAAAATGACACCGAAATTCTTCTGAGTAAAACCCAACAGGTTAGTCTAACATTTCAGCTTGCAGTGATGGTGCACCAGCCCTTCACATTAAACACTGGCAGCTGTCAGAGGCAGCAGACATATTCCATTTTACCACCTCTGCTCCAGGGAACAAAAGCTGGCAAAAAGACAAGAGTAAGGACAGAAACATTTAACTATTACAGCCCTTTCTGACAAAAAGACTTAAAATCAGTTTTAAATTCTTTAGACACTATTTAAATTCAGGGACAATTAAAGTAATTTCAGTCAAATACACTCACTAATAATTAGGAGAAACTAAAAAACACAGACCATTTGCATCATTCAGTGACACTTTTGTTCCTTACTCTTGGATTGCTTCCTTATCAATTAAGACAGCATGCAATTATCAAATTTCAATTAATAAAATGTGCAATTTGATGCAAAAGAAGAGTTACAAATATCAATTTATTTGATTTAATTATTTTTTTTTAAAGATGGTCTCTCAGTACTGAATTTATACACCTGTTTAAGAACCGGCAGAAATATTACTTTCAAACAGTGATAATACCATCACATCTAAGAGATAAGGACATCATCTCTAGCCCACCTGGGTCTCTCAGAGGAGACTGCAACTCCTGCCCCCTGCATGTTCAGCTACAACAGTGAAAAGCAATTACCCATGACAGTCAGGCAGCTGTAGGAAACAAGGACAAGCTTTGCAGGGGAAGTGGTAAATTGAGTAATGCCAATCATGGTGATGTTTTCTCTTCATATGCACTAAATAAACAAATCCCTGGCATGAACAGCAGCTACTTTACCACAGTGCAGCAAGCAACATACAATGTGGCCATGGAGCACTAATGAGATGATTGCTGGGCAACTTTGAACTTTGGGACACTCAGCTCTGATTCAGCTCTTGTCCAACATGATTCCCAATGGACCTTGAGGGATTCTAGCCATAGAAGAAAGAGTATCCTGACAACCCTGCAAACACTTATCCAAAAGAGGCAAATCCATACATATGAAGAATTTCATTGACTTCAGGGAAATGATCCACTTGAATTATGATCCAAATATGCATTTTGTTTGCATGTTCAAGTCACTTTCCTTGGGTCTCTTACAACTGATACTGCAATTTTCTGAAAGCATTCTCATAGTACAGAGATAATTTAGAAACACATTCTTTATTTACTTTGCTCCCAGCCCTCTCTATGGAAGAAGCTTCCTTACATATACAAATGTATCACAATTATTCAAACAAGCTTTCATAATTAATTCTTCCTGGTAAACACAATTGCTAAGACAATATTTCCAAGTCAAATAAGTATCCCATTCCCACTGACACTGTGTGTTCTATAACATCATATAAATAATAGCATACAACTGAAAGTCAAAATCTTTAGTTAAATATTTACAACATACTCTATTAAATCAGGAAGAGCTTTGTAGATATCTTCATCATCAACACTTTCTTCTGTAGGGAAGGGCCTATAGAAAAAAGAACAGCATTAATTACAGCACTAGCTTTGTCATACTGTGGATTTTTGGTTTCCAAAACTTTCACAGAGGTTACAGTATGCTAATATGTTTGTATGTTCCCCTCTTTCTCTGATGAACAGTATATATGTATTCAGATTTCTATATGTGAATTGACACAACATAATAAAAACTCTACTAGATGGAGTTGTTACACATCATCACTACTAATCATAATTTTTCAACCAAGGGGGAAAAAAAAAACCCAAAAAATTAGCAAAACTGTCAGGTTAGGTCTGGTGGTGGTTTGGGGTTTTTTTATCCTTTGTGAAAACTATAATCTCACAAACTTGACAATTATGTTGGTGGGTTGGTTTTTGTTTTTTTTTTAAGAAAGAAGAAAGAAGATAAAACCCATTTGTCTTTACATAAATCAGCACTGCATCAGCTTGACTTGTGATGTGTGTGTCACTATTATCACGCAAGTTCCACAATGCTGACTGCCCATTTGTTCACCTCAAGTTTCAGCATGAGAAGTGCATGTAGTTCAGGCACTCCAGCAAGTGTCCCAGAGGTAGGAGATACCTTTCATAACTCCTCAGAGGTCCAAAGCCTTGGTTAGCTGCCCACAGAGTAATCTGGTTTATGACTAGAGAAGTTCTTAGTGGGGGACACAGCCTATAACACCTCTAACAACTTTTTCAAGGAGCACCATGCCAGAGACATTACTCCCACCACTCAAGAGGCAATAACATACCTTATTCCTGTGCCTAATGCAATAGGAGTGCGAGAAAGTTTTGAAAGTGTTTCTATCACCTGGAAAGGAAGGAAACAGAAACTATGATTAATTGTAGAATTGAAGCAATAAAACATTTTGTTCTCTACTGTTTCAGCACTACCACAAACTATAGAAACAGACACAGAATCTGGCTATGCCAAACAGTGAGTGCACTGAACTTCCATGGAATTCCCACTAGCTGCTGCTAGGTGGTTTTGCACTGGGAGATGTGATGGAACAGTAAAGAGAGAAAAAGTAAAAGCCAATTTAAGTGCATTTAAATCAGGTAATATACGTCACAAATCATACATTCAATTTGCATTTGGACCTGGATGCACTTGCAAACAAATTTTATCTTACAGACTGTTCTAAACATATGGGGATTCCTATTGTAGCTTCAGAAGGAAAATCGTATGGATTTGAGCTTCGGCACACAGCGGCCCGCAGAGGGAGCCAGAGGCCAAGGCAGCAGAAAGACCCTTCGGGGCCGGCTGGGACGGGAGGGACCGGCCTCTCATCGGCCAGAGCTGATCGATCTCCCATCGGTCCCACAGCCTTAGGTGCACAAAGGAGCCCCGAAGCTGTCTTTTCTTTAGAATGTGGCAGCAATCTGGAAGGTCTCATTCCAAGCAAATAGCTGCTCTAAGTGCTGAAGGTTACACAGAGCGAAGGAGAGCATTAGGGAGAGTTGTGTACACGCACATACGGTCACACACGTGCAGTTGTTTTGCTGACAATTCCAACAATACTGGCTTTGACTCTGCTCAGCATGTCCTCTCTGCCACACATGTTTTCTATTATACTGAGCACTTGCTTGATAGAGAGAAAAAGACCCAAAATGACACCCTTTCTGAATTTCCATACTTCCAATGACAAGGTTTCTCCCAAAATTTGAGGAAGTTTCAGCTCAGATCTTTTCAACTTAAAATCCATATTGAGCTGAAGAGAAATCTCAAAAGAAGGTTTTCATCACAGTATCAAAATTCGGTACAGCAATTCTGAATTTCATGGGCCTTTGGAAGTAATGTCTGCAATTTCATCTGTTTATTTTTGAAATCCTTAATTGCAAGACTACCCTGACCATAAAAGAGAGTTAAAAGTGCATCTCTCAAAGGAAGTAAAATTACATGTTTACACAGGAAAATGACAAAGTAAAAACCACAGAGAATAATCACAAACTACAGAGCTTAAACTGAAGTTACAAAGCCTCCAAAGTAAATTGTATCTCCTATCCAGATGAGCAAAAATAAGAATTAACAACATTAGATTACTCCTGTAAAAAGAATATTTGGGGTTCATTTAAGCTGCTGTGAAAATTAATGTCACAGAAAATCTGGTTTTGCCTTACAGCAAAAACAAAGAATTATAAAAACAAATAAATATGCTATGAACGTAATCAAAGGCGGGGCATATATTCAGCTTTGAACAGAAGAATTGCAATATGGTATGGCCTAGAAAAAGTTCTAGAATTTGTGAAAAAAAGTTGTCTGAATAAATTATAAATTTGTCTTAAAGTTATAACTATTTCACATTAATCAAAAGGGAAAAAAATACTCCTTTATAAAGTGTTACTGTTGTAGGGGAGTTGTGGATTCCATACAAGACCAGAACCTGTCTCTGCACACACGCAAGAATTCCTGTGCAGGGTTGCAAACACTACTAAACCACAGGAGGCAAGACACTATCGGAAGTTAACTAAATATTCAATAGCTGGCAAAATAATCTGACAAATGGGTGGACATTGATTGGCAAAATCACGGGGAGAGCTTTAATGGTTCTCAAAACAAAGAGGGGCAAGTCTAGTGATCTGAATATCCCTTTCTTGTTTCAACACGTTACTTCCCAGCACACAAAAAGTCTTTTGCAAGCTATTCCGCCCACACAGACCCTTTTCCTTAGAGGGATTCTCACTTATCTAGCATAATCAAACCCAGTAAAGATAGAGCTTACTCTTCACAGCTAATTATGGTTGCTTCAAGACAACACAAAAAAAACCCAAGCTGTACAAATTATAAATTTTAGGTAGGTAACTAGAAACTATTATTCCCAAAAGGTACTGCCAGATTACATTTCACAGCTATCAATATGAACGCAAACAAAAGCAAGATTTATAAATTAAGATGAATAGAAAAACTTTTTCAGGAACTGATGCAAAAACTTGGAGGGGACAGGCAGGTGACACACAAAGACACCTGACACCCACACACACTGAGGAAACCAGAGGAGTGTTTACCAGAATATGCACATACACAGAAAAGGCCAGAGAAAGGAACAACGTGACTAGAGACAACAGAAGACTACTAATAATCTTCACTGCTCTTAGCAAGTCTGGCACTGCAGGAAGAACAAACTATCAAGCTAGAAGCCAACAGGCAGAACTCTATCAAAAACTGAACACTGGATAATCTGCTAACAAGAAAATAGTCATCATCTCAACAGCTGTCAGCACCTCACTAGGGACACACTGCATTCTCCAGAAGTGATTAAGCATGGCCACACTGGCATCACAAAGGGGGAAAGGCAATCAGAAGATACCACTATACTATTTCAAAATAAGACAATTAAGAACTTAAGATCATTAAGCTCCCCAGTCTGTAGTTAAGATTAAAATATAGACATATTTATATTAAATACTTCCACAGAATAAAAAGTAATGCTCACCCATTGACCCCTGTTATTAAATCACACCTTCAAATAGGACTCTGTCAAGAAACAAAACCACATCTACTGAGGAGTGTTTTTCTCACAGCTGTGGTTTCCTTAAGGAATTGTAAGAAAATGTCAGGAATACTCACACCAGTAACCACACATGAAATATCACTTCTGGTCAACAACCATTTCAAAACCATATACATGTAAATGTCTTTGCTCCAACATAAAGGGAGGGAAAGAAAGATTCTCCTTCCACATGAAATTTAAGTTCTTTGGTTCTGAGCCACTGGAACAACTAAACTTCAAGATCCATGGGCATGGTTGCTGTTACCTATGGCTTGAGTTGTCAGATAAAGTCAGAATTTCAATAGTCATTCATCAAAACAAAACTAAATCCAGCAAAATGTCTGATTTTCAAACTGACAAGGACAGACTCAGGAAATTTTCAGAACAGTGCTAGTTTGAAGCCCTATACAGTTGGCATAAGGGAACCTATAATACAGTACAATTCTGAACTCCTAAATGACTATGTACCGTACACATTAAAGGCCATAACACTCCATTTAATACTTTACATGTGCTTTTCTTTGCCTTCTTCTCTTCCTTTCAGCAGAGCCTTAATCCCTTTTATCCATTTAACCCTAAATGATTGACCAGTTCTCTTCTGCAACATGGACTCTGACCAATGCTCCTGTACCTCTGAATGACACTTAACTGGATCTTAGTTTAAGTGCAAAAGTAGCACTCCTTGCTTGTACAAAGTCCAGAACAACGGGGGCTTCCATGCCTGGCTCTGCTCTCTGATAAACAAACATACAAAGGGCTGCAGAGCCTTTGCACACACCATAATCAGGAACAGTCAGCAAAAAACAGATCCTGAGTAAAGATTCAGAGTGACATTCTGGCCAGCTCTGACACAGGAAATAAGAAACGTTTCTATGTTTACATTCCTTCACATTGAAAACTCAATAATTCTATGACTCTCCTGCAGGGAACCTAGAACTGAGAGACTTCCAAGATATAAAAGGAAGCCTCACTGCAGCCACCCCAGTCCAGCCCCTTTGCACTGCCTACCACCAGCAGACAGAGGTTAAACAAGTCTTTAGAAGTCACATCAAAGTCACACTCACCTCAAGAAGATAAGAGCATCCACGTTTGTTTTTTGTACTTAGCCAGTTTATGCAAAATAAAACATGAAATTCAAATCTATAGCCCTGGAACAGGAAGCACATCTCAGCCTACACCCCAGTGAGTGGCTCTGTGCTCAGTCATGTTTCAGGCACTGCTGGCAAAGGCAATGGGCTCACACTACACATTCACTCTTTACTTCATTAATTACTCTAACAACTTTTTTTGGTCTTGGCTTGGTATTTATTATTGTTTCACTTGACTTACTGTTGTAGGTCAGATCTCCAGTGCATGTAAGAACTCTAATACCCCTTGCCAAAACATTATTTTGTAATTTCCTGCAGCCATACTCTTTTCAGTAAATCACATCAGATATTCCTGTGCTTTCTTACAGCAGCAGTACACTAGAGGGACTATTTTACTTCTTTCCATAGCAGGGGTGTGTCTGAGTTTAAAATGTGCCTTTAGAAAAAGTATTTTGGTGCTGTCCCTTTTAAATCTTGTTTCTTTAAAAAGAACTTGCAAATGATCCAGTTAAAAAAAAAAAAAAACAAAAACACCAGATTAAGTACATTTTAAAGGTACTTTTCCACTTTTAGAAGAAACAGAAGTAAATCATTTTGCAACCCACTGTCTCCCCAGACAGGCAACATTTCCTTGTTTTTGACAGCTGCTGTAAGGACTAGGCCCATATTTATATTCCTGATGTTTGCTTAAACTGAAAATAGTAAGTGATCAACAAATGTTGATGGCAACAGCTTCATAGCTTATGCCAATAAAACCTAGAAAGAATTACTTGTGGTTAGATTTCAAAGCAGTTGCTTCTACATAGGCACTTAAATCAGGATGTGTTTTTTTTTTAAGACACAGTAAAAGTCACCAAGAATTCACAACAATGTTATTCATCAAGTAATTTTTCAAAATCTGGGCAACTAGCATAGTAGTTGAATGTTGCGATTTGTTGAAAACTTTGCTTTACGCTCTCTCTTGAAGTGAATTTATTTAGCCTACACGTGGAAACATATTACCATACCAAAGAGGTTATCTGCCAGTGAAATATATTTCCAACCAATCTACTTTTTTACTTGCTACTTCTTGATACATTCACATGGGATTTTTTTCATAAACAGGTCTGATTTTACTTGGCCAAATTCTGGAGGGAAAAACAAAAATCTTCAACTATAAAGGGAAATTAATCCTTCAGAGAGCTGATAAGCTCCCTGTCTGTCTCTGTTTCAGCCAGTTGGAAGAGCACTCTTACATTCAAGAAAACTTTAAATCTATAATTCCATGTCTAACATGTCCCCTTATCAACAGGCTTTGAAATAGTTCTGGTTGTTGGCTGACAGAGTTATATAGAAGTATAGCATTTTCAAGTAGATTATAAAACTAATACCTGTTTTACATGTAGTAATGCTAAAGTCTAGGTATGAAGACAGCCTGATGGCTGTATAAGACTGGTTTAGATACCACCACCTCAAAGGAAACTACAGAGCTGCTATTTGCCTTTTCAGAGAAGCGAGCAGACCTGTAATTTGTTATGCAGAAAGAAGGATGCTTTACTCCCTATGCTTGACAAAATCTTAGCAGCCTTCACTTGTGCATGCAGTATCAGTGTTAAGTAACCACTGTCATTTCAAGAATCGATTTCTTCAAAAGCCTGTCCCGAGGACACTCAAATTTCCATTGGCAAAAAAGGCATTTACTCATTCAATAAAGGATGGCTTGTTGTACAAGAAAAATAACGCATAAGCTTCCAAATTGCATCCTAATCAAATTTATCAGCAAGACAGCCATGAATGCTTAGACATACTTTAGACCACTTATCATGGCTATGATACATTTTCTGTGGTTTTTTTCCTCACTTTATAGCCTAATACCTTTGTTTGAAAGAAGAGCATACTGGTTTTGGTATGAAAAATATCAAAGTGTATAATTTGATATGGGAAACTCACCACAGAATCTTTTAGAGACTCAAATTAGGGTTATTCAAAGATAGGAAGTCTTGAAATATGTACATGCACATATTAATTACCTGGATATATACACATACACAGCTCAGAGCTCTGGACAGATTATGAAAAACAAGGCTAATGCAAATAGAACTCCAGCATTCCTAGAGAATACAAAGTAATACATGCTCTGCAGCACTAGGATAAGGGTCTTATGAGGCCAATTTTAAGTGCCACATATCCAGGACACTTTCAAGCCAGAACTGCTGGTCATGCCCATATGCTGAGTGAATTTTTGTTAAGCTGTTTTCACTCATTCATCAGATCGGTGAGGAAGAAGGGGAAGAGAAATCATCATGTCTCTGTCACTCAGAGATAAGATGAAATTGCTGTACATATTCTTCAATAACTTATATTAGGAAAGAAGGTTTATCATTTGCTACTGTTGAGTGTACCAGGCAAGGCTCTGGACAACCCTGGATCAATACTTCATTTGGGGGTGAGAGAGGGCCAGTGAGAAAGACATATATTAGTATATATTAATATTTTACACTAATCCATCACTAATTTTAGAAGCAAAAGATCTCTAAGAACTGCTGCATTTACATTTTACTTTGTTAACAGATGTTTGGGTTTGGGTTTTTTTTTTTAAAAAAGGACACGTAGCCAGACAACTCCAGGGTGATTACACAGCTGCTGATCTAATGAGCATATTATTCCAAGCAAAGCGTGTTCATAAGTTAAACTGAACATTTTCTCCCCATCTGCCCTGTTTGCATACTGTGTTAGTCTGTTTTGGTTCAGGTTACTTTTAATCAAACCACAAGCCTCTAGAGAAGGAGAAAGGATGAGGGCTTTATCAAGAGGCAAAATGAATGAAAACTCATTAAAAAGAAAAGAAAGGGGGGAAAGGACAAAAAAAAAAAGTGAAAAAAACTCATGACTTAAAAGCAAACCTTCGTTTTACACAGTGGCACCTCTAACAGACCCTTAAAAACAAAAAGCAAATTTCGAACACCAGCTGTGCAAATATGCCTTTACTAAATACTCTTATAGCATGCACTGAGGAATTGAAGTCATACAGACACAAAGATGCAAAAGACAATTGACAGCCTCAGCACCTGCACCATCTCCTTAGGAACACAGACTGCAGATCTCCAGCAGGTAGAAATGTAATAGTATGGGTCTCATTAAAAAAAGCTTCATATATAGCTGAATATCAATTTTCTTCTCATTCAAATTATCAAATCCCAGCTTCAGGGGTAGAGCACTGATAGGTGCAATCCAAAGGAAAGCTCCAGACTGACTTTGCAGCTGCAGGATACTGCCCGTTTTCTCACTGACATTAACCTTCAGCTACCCTGATTCTGGCCTCTCTCGTAGTCCATGTCCATTCTTCCATTTCCACTGAACTAGATCCTCAGGAAACACATCTGAGGACGACTTCGTCCCTCTTTTCCATCAAGGTTCAGTACTGGCATAATAGCAATAAGAAAAACAGACCAACTGTCCCATGGCAGAGAAATTCACAACCCCGAGCCAAGTCTCCGTGACTGACAGCAGTGTGCCAGCAACTCTGAAAAAAAGGTTTGAAAGCAGGTGCCAAATGCTTTCATGCAGAGGCTGCAGGGGTATGACTGCTGTACAAGCTGGTTTTGGCAGTCATGCACATTTCCTCTAAGAGCTGAGCCTCAGCTCCCAGCTGCGAGATGAGAGCTCAGAGGTGCTGCTGGCTCCGGGCACGCAAGACCTTCACACCATACAAGCACCGCCCGAGGGAAGTCTCATCTCATATCCATTTTCTCCAGTGCCTCCACAGTGTCTCCACAATAAAGTGGCAGGAAAGTTTCTCCAGAGTTAAAAAAAAAAAAAAAGAAAAAGAAAAAGCCAAGACAAAAAGCCTGCTGGGTGTTGCCTCCTTCTGTTTGTAGATAAAGTACAGAGATGCAAACTGGTGGGACTTCAAAAGCCCTGGGGAATCAACAA
This sequence comes from Hafferia zeledoni, assembly GCA_035583235.1. Lineage (NCBI taxonomy): Eukaryota > Metazoa > Chordata > Aves > Passeriformes > Thamnophilidae > Hafferia > Hafferia zeledoni. The sequence goes on from JAWWEV010000004.1 coordinate 20,731,836, forward strand.
TTAGAGAAGATGCAACGTTTTTTTCCAAAGCTTTGTAAGGAGAGGTGAGAAGGGCAGTTCAGTACCAGGAAGGCAGGCAGAGACAGAAGAATAATTTTTAAAAACCACTCTGGAAGACATGAGGACAGATGACCTGAGTCCGAAAGGACAGGTTAAGGGGCAAGCATATTTATCCATTTCAGTAAAAATGGAACATCTGGCATAAAATTAGAAATACCCAAAACAGAGTTCTGTTGTTTTCTTTTCAAATCTCTAAATTATACCAAGGAATGCTTGATGTCATATGTTTACATTACAGATGTAAAGTATCTATAGAGGTTTTTCTCTAGATCAATAGTTAAAAGCATAAATATTGTTTCCAACAATAGCAAAGGGCTGGTTGCACCCCTCACTAACCAAAGTCATCCTCCCACTTTTGCACACTAAAAATTTGTAACTTTTTATCAGAGGAGATAAGTCTGATCATGCAAACTCCTGAACTAGAACAGTAGGACTGGCAGGCATAACTGCACACATGAATCCTAAATATTAAAGGAGGAGAAACAACATCAAACGCTCTCCAGGAATCTGTGAAATTCAATGCCATTCTATTAGGACTATAATGAACAAGTCTTTAATCATCAATATCCAATTATGGACACAACAGTATGCACACTGAACACAAATTGTGCTTAAAACTTTTTTTTTTTTTTTGAGTTTTAGGTCAGTGACAAGGCTACAGTTGCTAGTTCAAAAGCATGAAAGGTTCCCTTGACAGCTTTGCTTACAAGGATCTGAAAAAGGCCAAACTGCACAAGCAGCACAGTCCTGCTCATCTCTTGCCTCGTTTTGTCCAAAGGCTGAGACTCTCCAAAGCAAGCACGGGGGGAGGGATTTCTAGCAGCTGCTTCCTGTCTGCAGCTCGTGGTTTTGATTCTATGAATACCTTCCAGCCCTTACCATGCCTGCAGGGGGTTTGGGGTTTCAGTTTGTTGTTTTTTCTTTTTAAGATCTTGCTTAAATAATGGCAACCTTACTTTGAGCACTGCTGGGTTATGAACAGAGCACCTCATCACTGTAACTAATAGCATGAGTGCAGGTCACTTTCCTTGTGAAGAAGGAGATTAAATAGGATGGCATAGGATAACCATACTTACAAACATCATCTTCAAAACTGTATTCACTTTGATCAGGGGCTTGTTTTCAGTGCTTTCTGAACACTCTTATTGATGATGCAATGTTTTTCCCCCCCATATTTTATGTGGGTTGTAACAGTAGTCAACCACAGGAAAAATGGATTTTTTTCTCCATTTTAAACAGGATATTTTAATACAATCTTTTTTTTTCTAAAAGTAAGCATTTCTTTTAAAATACCTAATGATTGAACAGTAAGATTATTCAGACTTGGAGCAATTTTGTAAAATAGGAATGGACATATATCAATGCTGTGTGCTCCCCAAAGCTACATTTCTTTTGCCACTGCCCTTTAACAGACTTCAGAAGACTATTTTTACACATTTTGAAAAGAAAGAGCAAAGTGTCTAAACTGCAATCACCAGTTTATATATTATGTATACACATTTTGGGTGTTCTTGACCTTGGATGTTTAAAATTGGCATACAAATGTTTTTGAAGGAAATTAGTGCTTTCATATTCATTATTGATTGCACCTCCAATACTGTTTTAGATATGCATCCTGCAGTTTAAGTGACATGTGGTTTCCTCACTCCTACTGTGTTATTTCACTTCAATATTTAAACAGATTCCTTGTCAATTTAGATCCAAGCAAGAAGGATATTCACAGGAGGCTGTGCAATGGAGCTTTTCTTCCTCTCTTCAGCTAAAAGCAGAGGAAGATCTTTCTCTTCCCATCTTGAGTAAACCAGTCACTGCCACACTTCTCCCTCTTCTGAATTTACTTTAACCATTGACTATATAAATTCAACTAGCATTGGCTTTGCTGAACAGTACCGAGTCCCACTTGAACCATGAACTGCATTTACTCCAGTACACCATCTCTGAAGACTAGAATACTTACTAGGCATAAAAACATGCTGTATGTCCCCCTTACTCTCTTGGAGGAAAAAAAAAAAATCCCCTGCTATATATTGGGCAGAGCAAAAGAAAGGGAGCTGTTCTCTGATATAATTACCCTCCAACTCACTCAGAGAGGCTTACAGGAGCCCATAGCCATGTTTCAGGCCTCACACTCTTAGAGATCTCTGCCAGAAGAGACAAGGGATTGCAACAGTCTGGCTGAACAGCATTGCACTTCCCTTCCACACTACAAAAAGATACACGGTAAACAGGATGGCATAACTCTGACAAGTCACTGTTTTCCCCTCATTTTAAAAATCATCAGCTTTGATAAAGGATCACAAAAAATTAAATTTGAGAAGACATCCTGCAATGGAAATGGCAATATTATCAGCTTCTATTATGGAAACCTGATAAGAGCAGTGGTTTAGTTTTCTCCCTAATCATCTGTTCATTTAGATAAAAAAATTTAACTGCACTTACAGTAGTGAAAGAATATATGAGGAAATACTTAGATTCCCATCATGTTTGTACCCAATTCTCCTTGAACTGGATCCTTATACTGAAAATTACAAAATGAATGACAGAAAATAACTTGCTATTTTTATTTGAGACTGTGTAAATATTTCCTTGCTTTATTGCCCTGAACATGCAGCAGTTTGCAGGTTTTACCCAGAAAGGGTACTGCACTTCCAAAATGCCACTGCAGAACTGCACAACCACGAGAAAATCGGATTCCTCCGTGTTTTTTAAAATGTTGTTCTTTAGCTTCCATTTGTCTGGAGGTTAACAAAATTTTGAGCTCTTAAAAATATGTCAATGGGGATCACACTATTTATTTTAGATGCAGATATTGTGATAAATAGGAACAAACCACAGGTACCTATCACTAGTAATATAGTTACATTTATTATTAAGATGTCTCCTGGGATTTCATCAGCACTATTTACTTTAAAAATTTCTGTCCTCTGCCTTGTGCTCTTTACCCACTTGTTTCTGCCCTGCACTTCAGGTTTGCTACTTTCTGAGCTGTTCTAACCCATCAGGAAGAATGGTCATGTCATAAGCTACGTCTGAGAACTGATTTGGAGAGAGAGGGAGGGACCAATTTCTTAAAATGTTATTCTGAAGGGCAGGTGACCTCCTCTGCCTATCTCCCAGCTCAGCCACATCAAGACCTATGCTGCCATGACAGTGGTAGCAAAGGAAAGGCACTAACTTCTGACATGAAGATTGCCTCTTAGGGCACATAAGACTGGAACTCACTTTTACTCTGTAGGGTTTAAAGGCATTTTCAAATATTTGGCAGCCGTTGGATGGGCAATCCCGGCTCCCGCTCCCAGCGTCACTCCCGGAAAGGTGACAGGACTCCCAGGGCAGTGGAACAGAAGCACTTCATTAAGGTGAAACGCTGCCTTTTATAGGGTCAGGATGGAACTCTCTGGAAATATGGGTGGGACCTGGGCTCCTATTGGTGGAGAACAGATGCAGGGATTCAACAGCTGACCAATAGGGGATCATGTCCAACAGCCAATCAGAGTTCGAGGCTCTGACAGGTGGGAAAGCAGCCCTGAGCGGTGAGTGGAACAAAAACCTGGATAGGATCTCTAAAGGAAAAACAAACAACTGGGACACTGTTTGAATAACCATTACTGAACAGGAGAAAACATACGTAATGCAGAAAACATTCATTAAAAGTCCATTAGAGTCCCTTAAACAGTCACAGTGCATTGATCTTCTTCAAGGGCAGCTGGTTCAAGGTGGTCCTCATCACTGTAAATCCATTGCCAGTAAAACCTCTTCCACTGATTGTAGGATTGCCATTCTACTACAAATATTTGTTGTGGAATTGTGCTTAAAATATCTGTGAAAGAGCACAGCACTGAACACACCCCATACTGGTAATAGGTCATAAAACTTATCTAAGGCCAACTTCAGTCCTAACTGCTCATGATAAAAACACCAGTAGCACAGAAGAGTCCAGTGAAACCCTTAAATTGAGTTGGGCATTTCAGACCAATACAGTGAGTTCAAACCAAACAATATCTCAAGCATTACTTGGTTCCACTACAGTCAATCCCAGCAGTGGCCCACACTGAACAAATGCAAGAGCAGCTGCAGGCAAGCAGATGTAGCCAGATAACACAACAGGCAGGTAATGAACAGCTTTTGCAGGTAATGCACAAAGTCATTTTAGGTAGATAACACTGGGGAAATACTGCAATCAACCAACTTTGTGTAAGTGCTTTGGTTTTACCTAACATACAACATCCAAGATAAAGTTTATCAGATACCAATATTCTCCAGAAGTTTTCATAGGCGTTATGTTCTCAATGAAAGGCAGTATTTGTGTCAAAGAGTGTTAAATTTCCATGAGTCAAATGCCCATGGGGGGGAATTTCAAAGCTCAAGTCCAACAGCAACCTGAGTTATGTCTGTACCTTCATTTTTTTTATATCAAACTTCAAGTCTAAAACATATCAGTTAAAACGTACACAAGCTGAAGAACATTAAACCAAGTGAATGAAACAGCCTCAATACTGAAATTTCAAAAAAGCTCTTCCACATTACAGCTTGTCATTTTATCCCACACTAGTTGGAAGGTTCCTTAAAATTTTGTCCCTCAATATAGCTCTCTTTTTACTTGGCAAGTACTAATTTTACTGCTCAAAGGTATTTTCAACAGCACAGAAATTCCCTTGTTGCACTCACTGAAAATAGTAAGGATGAGACAACATCAAAACCAGTGAAATAAGGCTGAAGCTTTGGGAAATACAAGAGATGTCAACAGGAGTAAGATGTGAGAAAGTTGAAGGAAGGCAATAAGACCACAGAGGAAGAGGAAAAATCTCATTCAAATAAATTGATGTTGTCCATTACATTGTTGAGATTACAAAAACACCACCTCAAAATACAAAACAAGATAAAACTGAAACCAAACCTGAAAAGCAAAGGAAATATAAAATCAGAATAAAGAAAGTGGTAATTTGTTTTTTAAAAAAAAAAGCTTATCCATGTTTTCCACCAAAAGGAACAAAAATATAAACATATAAACTTTCTATGATGGCTGTATTAACACTGGTAGCTTGTTGCTGTAGCTGAGGTACCTACAGCATGCAGAGCATGCGGAACAGCTCAGTACAAGGCACAGTATTTGTTCTAAAATTAGATTTAACTTTTGCAAAGTTTTAATTACTGCTGTTCAAGAATAATCCAGCCACTAAAACCACTCCTCTACAACAGTTTTTGTATCATTTGCTCTGTAGACTATGGAGAAAAGCCCTTAAGACCTGCATACAATAAATGATAACTATTGATTTTATGCTAAGATGAAGGTCAAGTTCTCATTCAAAAGTAGGTGCTACATACGTAACAAACAGGCCAGGCTACTGGAATCCAAGTTAAATTTTTCAATGGATTTTTGATTATTGTTGTACTTGTTTCCCACTGTCTGTGACACTCAGCATATGCACCACACGATCTCCAGCTTCAGAACAACTCCTACTATAACTCATTTAAGATCCAACAGAGCAGCAAAGGGCTTCTGACAGCATTCACTGCCTTGCGAGTTCAGGGCTACTCTGTCAATGAGAAGCTTCACAGAAAGGGCATTTTTTTCCCTTAAGAGACTTCAGTCTGCCACATGTGCTAACATGGAGCAATTTAAAGGCCTCATAATGTCTGAGGCACTCTGTCAGATGGATTCTTTCCTACCAGCCAAGGAGCTTTGATACAGTGATACCAAGTCACAACGTGTGTTTGAGAACGCTGACATAGCTTTTAACATTTTACCTCACATTATCAAATACATAGTTGAGTTCCCTTGCATACCCATCAAAGTCATAGCTGAATTCCCCTGCATACCCAGAGCTCTGCACCTGCAAACAGACCAGCAAACAGTAGTTCCTCTGGTACCACAGCTACCAGAATGCCCATTTTCACTGCCTGAGCAAATCATTTTCAACGTGCACACAAATAGCAGAACAAGATCTAATAAGTTTGGATTTCTAGCTTCATAGTAGAGGACTGAAAATTTTTTCAGGTAATCTTAAGACTCAGTATAGAAAGCAGCTCAATTTCTACATAAGCTTACATTATTTTTACCTGGCAAAAACAATACTTTCTCTCACATGCTAGTGAAAACAACTGCCTCTAAACCAGCACCTGTATTCATCTTCACTTTCCATTTCTGAGACACCATTCAGAAAATAATTGAGCTTTTTGGCTTCTCATTCTCAACAGAGTAATGCAATAAAGCATCTTTCATGACTCCCAGAAAAACATATCTAAGGAGAAAAAAGTTTATGCTCACTAACTCTTATTCACTCTCCTAAATGAGACACATCTTTTAGTCATCAACAGAAACATCCTGACTACATTCCCTGGTGGTTTACTTGCACATACTCCATCTACTCAACAGTAGAAGACAAAACCTGTCTTTGAGCATCAAGCTGTCCATTATTAGACACAGGTGCGCAATTAAGCAAACCAATGCGTCAGCATCCAAATTAGCTCCTACACAAACGAGCAAATATCACTATTTGTCCCCCCTGGACCAGGAAGAGATTTGAAACCACACTAGCCCTGAACTGTCACCCCCATACACTTGACAATACCCCTCTCTGTGCCTCCTGGCACTGCCCAGACATTTGCCAGTGGACAAAACAGCAGTAAGAGCAGTAGAGCAAAGCAGTCCTTGCTGGCAGGACCTGCTACAGCAGAACACACTCACACCAGCAGCCACAGTGAAAAAAAGGCAGGGGCTTCACAACTCAGGGGTCTGAACAGCCAAGCTGTGGCCTCTCCAGAGGGAGAATGTAAGGAACTCGAGTCATCACAATGGCCTTGCAGTCTGACTTGACACCAGTGTTTCACTCACAAAAGTTGGTGTATCATTGACAATGTCAGAGGAACAGAGGGAGGGTGTATGGCTTTTATCTTTTATATGCCTCACACAAGTCAGGCTGCCAGCACTGCCTGGAGCCCCTGCTTCTGCAAACACACAAGCAGAAATGCACCATTAAAAGCACAAACACACCACAGAGCAAACTTCATTTCCTTGATACTTTCGGGTCAGCCAGAGCTGTGCATTGACACAAGAATCCAGCTATTTTCTGTGTAGCATTGTCTCTGCAAAGACCTTGAGCAGCTTCTGGAGTTCATAATCCAGGCTTCTAAAAAGTGCTATCACTCAAGTACTTGTTATTGCCTTGTTTTCTGAAACATGAGCCTTGTTTTCTGTATTCAAACACCACTAATAGTTTTCAGCCGCATTTGTGAGTCCTGATGTGATTAAAAAGCAAAAGGTAAACTCTCCCCCAGATTCAATGTTCTTTAATTGAGTTTTAAATGAGGAATCAGTTAACTTCATCTTGAAATTTGCTAAATGAACTCAAGAAAAGTAAATATGGTATAGGTCTACATTTCTGACTTCTTGAGGCATCACAGCAGCTCAAATAGGCATACATTGAAAAATACATGTTACAGACAAATAAATACATGAAGTATAGACAGGTACATGAATGATCTCTCCTAAACACCTGTTGCATTCCAAACTCACTACTGTTTAATGTCAATTTTCTTTAAAACTAAGAGAAGGAAATGTGGTTCTAAATAAAATACATAGCTCAGTTAAAACCTCCTTTTGGGGCTTTCCAAATAAATGACAATATTATCTTATTGCTTGTAAATTTTAAATTAACTTTTCTGACAAACATGCATCAAAATTATATGTTCTTTCTTTGCAACTTCTTTTCCAGAGTACTGGGTCAGGACTTCTTTCAGCACAGAAAGAGGAAATAAAACTTTACCAGAATATCAGTGCTAAGAACTCTTTTTCCTTTTCTAAGTTTTGCTGGTGAAAGACGACATCAAAAACTGGTCTCACTGCACTACTAAACATATAAAAATATGCTCTGAATCAGATGCAGGAGGAAGCAAACAAAACCAAGCTTGAATATTTCTTCTTTAAGGGTCAAAAATGAAGGAAGATGCCCTCATATTCAAGTTCAAGAGGAAGAGAAGCTGAATTACAGGAATATCAATAGAGCTATAGTTCTCTTCTTGAGAGTAGTGAGTCCTTATCTGCAGAAGAATCTGAAGATATATTTAAGTAAGCACAGGAATAACAGGACCACTCTCACAGTGAAAACCAAGAGACAAAACAAAACTGCAGAAACAAACATGAAATGCATAAAAGGAAAGGCCCAAGAAGCACTGCAGGGAGGGGGACAGACACCAGGCTGCAAGACAGAGTGGGGAGAAAGCCAAAGAATGAAGGAAGCAAAGGAGACAGGGCAGTGATGAAGAGTAAATACTAACCAAAGAAAATTAGTTTAAACACTACTTGATGAAAGCATAATTAAGTAGAAATGATCATACAGATTACATTCTTTAGGTGTAAGGCTAGAGCAAGGGTGAACACAGGCCAGTTCCAAAAGCCAAGCAAGGAGGAAGGAAACTGGGAGTTCTGCTGTCCAGAGCCCGTGGCCAGAGCACTCTGCCGCTTGGCATAATCATCCCTTTGGTAACATGAATTCTGAAAGTAGCACCTTTTCCAAGTGTTTAGCAGACTATTCAAGGCACAAGTGGACTAGTCACTTCCACAAGAGAAACAGATGTAAGGAACTACCTAAAGTCCCCACAATTTGAATAGAAACGCTCTCATGCACTCCCATCTAACTCCACACCCAGCATCACCGTGGTTAATCTAATTAACAACACACAGACAGGATTTAAAATCAGTATGGTTACAACTCTTACAGATTCCAAATTCATGCCACCCATCTGTGGGTGGCAAATTTTCATTAAAAAAAAAAGTGAACTACTTTGTAACAGTTCAAAATCAAAGAGCATGTTATGCTTCAAGGTCCTAATATTCAGCTCTTCCACTAAGATTTGGTGGATATTATCTAATGCTTGCTAGATATAGGAAAATTACTCTTTCCTATGACCTGAAAAAGAGATGAATTCATATTCCAATTTGTTTAATTTTATAAGGAAAATGTCTCTAAAGTGAGACAGTAATGAGATATTTCTTTATTCAAATCAGATGCCTGGGTTATAATCCTCTTTTTCGATGACAAACCACATGCTAAAATGTGTTAATATTCATATAAATAAAAATATTTATCCTATTTTAAAGCAACATTGTAATAATTTGGCCAGGAAAAACCTGTTTGTTTTCTAATAAGGTGCAATCATGCTTTTCACAAACATTTTTTTCCCACTAAATATGCAACTGAGAAAAACCATCTTATATCCAGCCTCCAAGTTAGCACATACAAAATAGACCTCACCCCTTTGAAAATGGTATGATGGCATTTCTAATCAGGTGCTTTAAGAAGTTTCATTAACTTCACTGAGTTAATACTTCAAGATTCATAACAAAGCTCATTTCCCACAGATCACAGACAGTGTCCATCCACTACACAGGATACTCAGTTTGTCTCAGTTTTACCTAGCTGAAAAATTCTAAGGGTGGTCTCCCCAAATCAAACACATAAAACTCAGTCTCAAAATAAACCCAGAACTACGTTGCTCAATACTTAGTAAAGCAAATAAGTTCTAAGAGAGGCTGCCATATACACAAGTGCTTAAAATCTTAACAGATGTGTAAATATACATACATATGTATACACAGTACTTTTCAAACAAACTGGTGGTGACCAAGAGATAAGACAAAATCATAAGATATTGTAACAGCCAGGTAAACAATCTTATAAATGTGCACAGCTATTCCAGGCTGCTATTCCAAACAGCTATTAATTTCTTATTTATTATCTAAGTGAGGAAAGCATTTGAAGAGAATTTTCAGGTTAAAAAAAAAATAAAAATTAAAAATTAGGTCTCAGTCCCTGTTCCACTGCTTTTGAAAGCAAGAACACATCAAATGGGATCATGATGCTGTATGCAAACTGCAACATCTTATCAGGATTCAGAGTGATAATATTTAGATGAGTAGAGCCAACTGTTTGGACAGGGCTGCCACAAGCTTGGCATTGTTTCCTTTCCTTGTGCTGCGTTTTATTCTCCAGTTCTGCTGTGAGGTGTTGCATGATGACACCTCCCAGTTATCTCCCCAAGCCCAGAAGCAACTCCCTAAGTCTATTCAAGTACATCAGCCTGAGGGCATACAGTTAGAACACAGTTGGTGCTACGCCTCATAGCACTCAGGAAGATTAGCCTATTTTTGTCTAGCACTGGGGGCGGGAAAAGCTACATTATGCCCTACTGAGTCACTATGAAATCAACAGCATCTCTTCAAACTGCAGTCTGAGTTTTGGACTACAGCTTACCCCACTGAAAGCTCAATGGGAATTTGTGTAAGACTCCCCAACCTATCGGTGGCCTACATTCAATTTTTTAACTCTACTCTCCTTCAAGGGCACAAGCAGCAAATCCTCCCTAAAGTAATTTACATATTTTGGTAAAAAATGGATTACATACTACACTGAATTACTCGGCTAGGATCAATTAGCCACTGCAGGAAGAACACATCATGTGCTTGCACAGTGTCATGGTGCATTTTTCCTCAAATCAATTTTACTTTAAAAACACTTCAAACCTTTCAGCATCTTAAAGTTGACTTGGGGAACGAAATGTACTTATGTCAACTAGCCCTCAAATGGTTTTCTCAAGTAATTCTGTAAAGTGTTCCTTACATGTTCCCAGAAATGGGTTTCACTTGAAGACCTATGGGCAACTTACACAAACCTATATGCAACTCTAATTTGGTAATTTTATCATATTAATATTAAAATAAGCATATAAAAGTAAGGTCAGAATAGCACATTCTAAAAATTCAAATAATATACTTTTGTCAGTTCCTTAGGCTCCTTATGAGCTGGCTTGAGACCTATGCTGGCATATCAGAGTTTTAAACTGTAGCTGGGTGAAATCTAAGGACTTACTTACGTGTAGAGGTTTAGCAGTAGCTAAAACATGCCATTTAATTTCGCTAATAATTTTGACTGTTATTTCTTCTGCAATATTACTTTCTACTAAGCAACTGTCATTATTTAAAACTATTTTTAAACACATTGCCAAGTTTATCAGCTAATACATTCATAATAAATTTTTACGTTGAATGATTTAGTTATTGAATGGTTATTTTGGAAACTAAATCCTCAGTATTCAACCACCAATGTTTCACCTTCACAACCTCAGGAAGAAAGCCATGAAAATGCAAACAAATAGTTTAATAAAACTTTCTCAAATAAATCTCCTTACTCAAAGTTAACAACACCCAAGATCCAAAATGTAAGATCCTGAATTTCTGCTATAGCATATGTTGTGTTGACAAGAAGAAAAGCTGTGTCCCTAAATACATTCAGTATTTGCACAGAAAGATGCCTTAGTTTTCCTAGCAAGATAGTCTTGATGATCTCAAACCACTACAATGTAAGCTTTTCAGATTTATAGATAAATATGTTGGAATACACTCTTCTGACTTATTTTTTCATTACCAAACTATTCAAGTATCCATCCTTTCCAAAGGCATGTGCAGCTGTACATCTGACATTTATTCATAACACAACTACTGTGTCAGAATTAAGAACTGCAGAACACAATCCGTAATTAGCAAACACCTCTCTGGCCTCGTCACCAACATGTTAAGCAAAAGTCCTTAACAGATTTTGTAAACATTTCTCATTAACTTGTACCTATTTCCTTTTTATGAAATACTCAAACGGTGTTTCCTGCTGCAAACCATTCACTTCAGGTTTCACTTTCTACTGAAACTGGACAGAAAAAAGCAGTGAATGAAATTACAACCAATCTAACTACCAGAGCATTCTTCAGGTTAAACAAACCCTGATTTTTTATGCTTAAAAAGAAACAAGCACAACTGTTTCACTGTCTTTGAAAATAGGTTATTACTTGGGACTTTTCACCTATGTACACTTCTGCTCTATATAGAACTACCAACCATAAACAGCTGAAGTCAGTCTCTCCCTTGCCTGCACAAAGAGGGGGAACTCTGAAGACTGAGCAGAAAAATCATGGTCTGGCTTTCCCCCAGCACAGGAACATCTCCCAGGTGTGGCCCCGTGATGTCATTGGCTTCTAGTCTTAGAAAACACTTCCACATGCCTGACTCCCCAGGGGAAATCCTAACAGGGCCTGAGTAATGGGTTAGGCCACGTCTCTCTGGCTTGCAATCTGTACCTCTCAAGTAAAGTTCAAGAGCAGCCCAAATCTCTTTGGTGGAGGTTTAGTACAGACACCACTCAGTAACATTTTAAACTCATGATATAGAGATGCAGGAGAGAGAGGCAAAGGAGGGAAAAAACCAAACTTAGCAATTACACTTAGTAATTCTCCAACTTTTTCATATTAGGATGGAGCAATAAAAGTTATCAAATTTATTATTTTAAAACTATACATAAAACTATATTAAGCTAATTGAACCACTGTTTTCATCATTAATGCATACAACAAAAAGACATTTGGCAAGCAACACAGGGACTGATAAGTATTTGAAGTTGCTCAGTTCTTAATATCATTTTCATTTGTTTGTTCTCCTTTGCCTCCCAATCATTGATTTTTATCAAGATGCAGTCAGCCAAGATTCAAAGTGAACTGCAGAAAACAGTAAGAAAAGCAGGTAAGAGTGCAAAAATGCATTCCAGGTAATTCACAGCTGGGTCAGTCTCTTGCTCAGACAAAAGGCCAGGCACAGAGGAACTACCAGGAACCTTTGGGAAGAACAGCTTAACAGTACCACAGCAATTAAACTAAGTCTGTTGTAATCGAAAGTCTTGAAGGATAAATCACTAAGGAACTGAAGATTTTTTTTTATCTGTATCCTGCACAAAACTACTTTCCATTTTAAATGGGGTGCCCAGTGTGGTATTATGTGAATAAGCATCACATTGTATCTTAAACATAACCTTTTATGGTTTATTTCAAGACAGTCTTTTTTTTTTAATCAAATACCTTCTCAGATTTTCTTCTAATTTTTATTAAAGTCTCAAGTCAAAAAGTAAAACTGAAATATAGCAGGTGATTCAGACAGGTCCAAAACTGGAAAATATATAGCAGATGAAAAAGGGGTAGAGGCAAGTAAAACCAGGAAAGAGCATAAAAGCTCAACAAACATAAGAAAAGACAAATTAAAGAGACAAATGAGTATTTTTACAGTAAACATAGCCATGAACAACAAATCATGAAGATAGAATCCTTAAATCCAAAGGAATATGGTGGTATATGCACTTTTCAACAAGAATAGTAGACCACTTTCTGCACAGTAATTAACTTGAGATGCCTGAGGGATGGGATGCCATCCAGAGGGACAAAAACATGCTCCAAAAGTCCACTCATGTGAACCTCATGTGCAAGGTGATGCACCTGGATTGCACCAATCCCAGCTGTTTACACAGGCTGGAGGATGAAGGGATCAAGAGATCCTTGCTAAGGACCCGACGGTGCCGGTGGACGAGAGGCTGGATGTGAGCTGGCAACGTGTGCTCACAGCCCAGAAAGCAAATCATGTCCTCGGCTGCACCAAAAGAAGCACGGCCAGAGACTTGAGAGAGGTGATTCCTTCCATCTCTCTACTCCACCTTCATGAGATGCTGAGCACTGTACCCAGGTCTGGAGTTCCCAACACAGCCAAGACATGAACCTGTTGGGAGACCTCAGTGTAGCCTCTCAGTACTTACAAGGGGTCTGTAAGAAAGATGGGGACAAACCTTTTGAGCAGGGCCTTTGTGATAGGACATGGAGCAGTGTTAGACTAGATCTGCAATAAGAAATGTTTTACAATGAGGATGGTGAAACACTGGCACAGGTTGCCCAGGGAGCTGGTACATGCCCTATCCCTCAACACATTCAAGGTCAGGTTGGATGAGACACTGCACAATGTGGTCTAGCAGATGTCCCTGCTCACTGCAGGGAAGGGTCAGACTCAATGACCTTAAAGGTTCCTCCCAACACAAACTATCCTATGATTCTTAAGTGCACCTACACTAAAGCACCCTGTACAGCCTGCTGTCCCCTGCTACCTAAAACTCTGGAGATAATGTACTATTTCAACATACCAGACAAGTACACAGGCTGTCCTTGACCTGATTATATTTAAATATGATGACCAAAACTGCTCTGTCATTTTGTCTCTTGCCATCATTTAATAGCAATAGTGGCTTCTTAAGACACAAGAGTAGCCAAGTGTTCAAAACAATCCTGTAAAAAGACTATACTTGAGACCACATGGCTTAATGAAACATTAGATTTGAATATATATAACTATATTACAAGCAAACAGAAAATGTAGTCCAAACTTCTCATTCTGTCCCTAGAATTATTAATATAAATTGCAAACAAAGAGAAGACAGAGCAAAGCCTGAACACGACATGCAAGTGTTTTCTCATGGTTTTGACAACGATGTGCAGTCAACCATGTCAGAAGGCACTGTTCCAGAAAATTAGAATATAAATGAAGAACGCAGATTTAGATCTGAAAACAAATACTCTCATAAAACAAGTTCTGAACTCAACGCAAAGTCCAGTCAGAGACTACCATGAAGTAAAATTAATTAAACTGCAAAAACACTCGGGCTGTTTGAGTAGCAATAAATGGTAATTGTAAAACATTGTTGCCACACATGTTAACATAACTTTACAACAAGCCTTTGCTGTAAGCTCATGACTGTGTGGATCAGGTCAAGTCCTCCCTACCTCAACTGTGGGGAAATTAATCATGAAACTACAACCAAGGACCACATTGAGTTTACCCAGTTCCTGGCTAGGAAAATAAAAGGCTGATGTGCAATGGCTGGTCTTCACCAGAGCTGAAACCACGCAGAGACACCGAGCTCTCTTTCTCTCCTTCATCATTCATAAAGTATAAAAATAATTAAATGGGAACAAAACAAACAAAACAACAACCACAACAAAAAAGACAGGAAAATAAACCACCGGGATATCTCCATTACACAGTGGTGATATTTTTTACTTAGCATCTAATACTTACAACAGACATGAGGAGTATCAACAGAAAACAAATAGCCCCCAACTCAAAAAGAGGCAGGGAAGGATCATTAAGTGAACAAAAAACCTTTAGCTCTACAACTGCATGCTACTTCTATCTCTGACTTGAATATTTCATTTGCACTGTTGATCATAAAAATAGCAGTGCATTGGTCCAGAAATCACAGACCAAGGCTTTTTAAGTTAAGGGGAAAAAACAATGTTGCCAACAGCCTTTTAAGGCTGATGTCAAGTCCAAGCCCATTTCACGTAGTAACCAAAATATCAGAATGACCAACAGGCCCAAGTAACTGTAATAGCAACATACTATTTGTTTCTAGAAACAAAATAAGTTTACACCTATGACACTTGAATCTCAAAATCCCAGCACAGACAGAGAACCCAGGCTGCAAGCAGGAGAATCTAGGTCAAAGTGGGAGAAGGATTTCCTTAAAATAAACTACAGTTCAAGCATGTGAGAACATGGAACAGCTTATAAAGATGTGCTTCAACTTCTCTCCCCTCAACTCCTTCCATCTACCTGCTGTACTAACAGAAACTTGTTGTGCTTTTCCTCTTTGGAAGCCTCCAGGTTCTTCAAAAAATGAAGGCCAAACAAACAAAAAACCCCATGTTTTCTACCCTTCTTTGGTGGTAAACAATTTCACTATCACAGGGAAAAAAAGACACAAAACTCTTCTAAGCCAATACAAACTTCCTCCACAAGTCACTCATTTATTGCCTTATTGTAGTTTATATTTGTGTTACTTAGACAAATATTGGTAAATTCAGGAAGTTTTGGGGTTTATTTTCCATTTCACCATCAACTTTTGATTACTGAAATGATTGTATTACAAGTACTGCAGAGAATTAATTTCCGCTTTAAAAATAAGGTTTAAAACCAAATGTGTAAGAAGACATAAGTCTTAATCCACGTTAAAGCTACTCAAGCTCCAAGTGTCCTCTGCCTCTAAATTTTTTCACCTCAAAAAGAAATGCAGACAACCAGAATTCAATGTTATGCGTTCAGTGTTCCCAGCATAGGTCAATCAGATACAGGTAACATTTGCACAGGATCATCTTAACACAGAAATGAGTGCAGAAATTCAGCTTTATTTTTCTCATATTAACAGTTTCTCATTAACCTTGACTTTCTCACTGGTTATATTTGCTGAAAATTAACAGAGCGACATTATACATTGTGTGATATAAACTGTGTGATAGTTCCAAAACATCCCAAGCACTCCCTGAATGACAACTGTTCTTTAATGAACAAATGTTTGTCATATGTTCAACACTTCATGTGGTCGAAAACAAAGATTACTGTTACACTTTCCATCTACTGGAGGCAAACGTTTTAACTTGAAAACTTACGACAAACATTTACGAAATAAATGAGAATTCATTTTTCAAGGCCAGTGAGGTGATGGCCCTCTAGTATTTTATCACAAGAACATTCAAGACCATAATCCTGAAATATTCAGCCCTAAGTATATATGCTCATGTAGAAGGTATAAGCTCACGTTAATGGGTTTAGAGTTATTGAAGCTATATGCCTAGAAATTTGTAGGCTATTTGGCAGTGATCACTGCAACAGTGTTACAACTAAACTTAATTTATCCAGTGTTGATAATGATTTCCCTGTCACACCACAGCAAGCCATTTCTGTAAGTTTTCAGGGACTTTTCAAAAAGCTGGTTAATAAGCTATACCATTATTCACCTCACTTGTTCAGCCACCCCAACCCTTTGCCTAAAACTATGATTTATGTTCTTTGGGGGTGGCAGTGGATTTTTTTTTTTTTTTTACCATTTAAGGGATGCCTTTAGGGAGGCTTCTGAGTGCTTGACTTTTATGTAAGCCTATACAAACAGCAGTATCTAACAAACAAGGTCCCTACATGCCAAACATTTCAGTAGTTTTGCAACAGTCTAGTGTTTTCTTTCTCATTTTGTCCAAAGCCTTTCCACAGAGAAGAAAGCTGAAACCTGTCCCTATCTCTTCATTCTCCCACGTTCACAAGTACCCATGGAAGGAGTTCAAATGTCCTTCATCCCAAACAAGTCCATCTTACTGAAACTCTAAAACATTGGAATGCTATTCCTGAAAACAATTGTATGGCTACTTTCTTGAGCAAACCACTTTTCTGTTTTTTTCCTTTAATTTTACAACTAAAAGAGCTCAGGGAATGAAGAACAGTGATAGTCTTGTTTTCACCAGTTCAATCTCTTTTTTCATTTTAGTATCTCTACAGAAATACACTATAATGTCTTGACATGTTCCTCCCCCCCCGTTCTGCAGTGAAAAGTGATCATATTTTGCTCTATTATCTCATTGAACAAATTCAGTGAATAAAACATGAAACAACTGCAGATAATCTTAACTGTTTCAGTTTTATTGAAGATTTTTCCTCCTCTTTCCTCCTGGAAGGTTATATAACTTTTTATAGCAACTGTTGCTTTTTGTTGTGTTGATTTTGGAGTATCTCATGCACATCTGCCCAATCTTCCTGGAATCTACTAAACCTGAGGGAATACTAACACACCAGGATTCTCAACTTCAGCATGACTTTATCCTGCATCATAGCCCGGATTTCCTTTGCAGTAGGAGAGTGACTAAAATGATCACAAACTATATGACCTAAGTATATATGCACTCATTATTTTCACAGCAGTTGCTTGCTTTTATATAAATTAGTCTTTTAAGTGTCACCAGAAGGTTAGCTCCTCTAGACATTATGTTATATGCTTTTAAACAATTACATACTTATTTCATTGGTGCAGTTGATATCTGATCTCCTTGTTTGTCTTTTAAAAATCACAATTGAGTATTGCACATTATTTCTAGACATCTATTGCAGGATCCCTACTATGTTCATGTCAGATCAGTTATATCATAACACTCTGTGCTCAGTTACACATTCTGTAGAATATTTAAAATCAGAGCACACAAAGGGGTTTTTCTGACAATATCAGGACACCATTACTCCCACAGGACTCCAAATACAGCTCTCTGAGGCCAGAGAGCTTCTATTGACATCAACAGACACCAGAACCAATCCTCAGATTCCCATTTCTGCAAGACATTAGTTGCAAACTTCCTTCAGAGAATGGGGATGGCAGCAGTTTGTTGTTGTGGTGCACCAAGCAGCAGAGCCTGCTGTTTGAAGGGCTGTGCAGGGCTTACAGAGCCGACAGAACAAGTACCAACATTATTTGCTTATTCTGGCACACAGGTAGAAAGGAAGAACCTGACAACTCTGCGGTAGTGAAAAATGACTCTCAAGCATGGAATTCATAATGAAAACACTGTCTGGCACCGCCAGTGTGTGGGAGGGCATTTCATGCTCTGTCAGGAATTACTGCAGCAGCAATTAAATTTACTGATAGAAAGGTGAGTGGGAATGAGTAAATACTGTAGATCTCCAGGAAAATCCATTTTTATATAGTTTTAAAAAGCATGATTTAAGAACCTTCCTATTTCTATATAATGAAGCCCCTCTTTTTTTCAAGCACACCCTAAAAATAAGAAAATCTGTGCTACTGTACTTGAAACAGAAGAAATCCCTCATCTTGTAAGAGCAGATATCAATATTCATACAGAATGTACACATTAAACATACTCATGAGGTTACTTGCTTCCATTGCTGAACCTATTCTTTAGCTATTCACATTTTGCTACTTCAGCTTCCCCTCTGATTCCCATCCACTCCACATCCACCCTGCTTTTTCTCTAATCATTGAGAGATCAAAGAGTCTCTGCAAAGTGGAGCACAAAGTTCAAGTCAAACTTTCATGTTATGTCAAAGCATCTGGAAACAACTCATTTACCTCTATTAAATGCAGGTTTACCATTACAACAAACATTTTGTAACCAATATTTCACAAGGCTGTTAAGTCTTATATTAGCAATATACAGCTGTTATTCCTACCATCCTCTGGGGTTTTCTGCCATTTTCTTTAAAGAGTTGAAAAATATCAGAATATTTTTTAAAAAATACTGTTGCCTTCAATTTAGGGAATACCGTTCAAAGAACTCTTGGAATTACTTGGTTGCAGTGGCAGGAACAATGTGCAACACTGGTTTTTTGGCCTTTTGCACATATACAACTTCTGTTCAAGGAAGATGGAGGACTATTCACAGGAAAACATGAAGGGGAAAGTTGAAAAGCAAAGAACCGCCTGAAAAAGACATACTTTCTTATTCTCACCACTGTTACTAAGAATCAGTATTTCCAAAGTAATGCATACATGATCAGATGTGCAATTGAAATCCCATGACACTTACAGATATTCTCCACTAACTGTACAAACAGCACACTTAAAGGCACACAAATAACTTAGCATACATGTTATTAATGCAATTTTATTCATTTTAATACAGTTGTTGTTTTTCCCTTCCGCTTTCGTAAGTGGCCTCAAGCTCACCAACAGCCTTCAGAAGCTGACTCCATGTTCATTTGCACAGGCAGTAAAACACAGAGCTCAGCCATCTAAATACAGTGTATTCCAACCCCAGCTTGTGTGTGGAGAGTTTCCACACAAGCACCCCATGGCAAGGGCTGAAGAGCACAGCCATGAGGCACAAAGTGTGGCCAACACTCCCACTGTGGGACTGCACAGGCTTGTTCAGCTCAGCATCTCCACCCCTGCACAGGCAGCTGCTCCCACGCACATAGTTTGTCTCACTAAAGAATCCCACAGAGCAACATCTTTCATGTTTGTCACTGCATTTTTACCTGGTGGCTTTCCAAGAAAGGTGACCCAGGCTAGAGAAACCATTGCTTTTACACACTACACCACTACAACTGGAAAACCAGTGCCAGCAACAATTACTTTATCTGTCCTAGGACAACAAACAGTTAAAAAAAAATCCATGTCTCTAGATCCAAATTGACTTCAGGGAGAGAAATTAAATACTAAGCATATGGAATGGACGGAATACAGTATTTTTTTTAACAATTATTCCATTTATATTCCAAAATAAATTCTGTTAAAATTACAATTAAAGAGTACCAGAAACACATTTTTGGGTTAAATTCAACCTTAATTCAGAACTTGTTTACTGGGTATTCAATGACGCAGCAATAGTAATTTACACTGCAAAATATGTTTTCAAAACTAGACTATATTCAAAGCAGGATATCTTTACATGGCACAAAACATGAAACTCTCAGCAATTATTTAGAACATACAGTATTTAAAAATTTCTGTGCATTAGGCATAGGTATCAAAGATTTGAAGTAAGCATTAAGATATCTCATTTAATATCTTAAATAAGACGTTTCTAGTGCACATGAAAAAATAAAACCCAACAATTCTCATTTTCTGCTACTTGCACAATCAAAGGACCACATTTTAACAAAAGCTTTGTCTTAAATATGATTTATGAGGACAAAACACGTTCAGCAAAGAACAAGTGGAATTACCAGGTTATCTAATTTTATGCTCAAAGAGCTTAAAACCAGACAAAATATTCAGAAAAATAATTAGATATTTAAGTTAATGGTAATCACTGAGCCATTTAAAGTAATCATATTGCAGCCCTGATTCACACTTGCATTGTCACATCATCTTTACCTCTATGCCTACTTATAAAAAGAGCAGTACATTAGTTAATACATTTAAAATCTCTTTTAAAAAGCAATAATGCTTAAAATATATTGAATTTGAATAATTAACTATTTTTAGTGCTACTTCAGGTAATTTTTAGGCTTCCTGTGAAATTAGGGTAATGATACCCTATGAGTCAAAAGCAGAAACTGAAGCTGAACTAAACACATGTTGGCAATGACAGATCAAACAGATATGTAGGAGGTTGTGAACAACAGACTGGAAAAAGCTTTTACATATAGAAAAACTAATCACAGACTTACAGAATATATGTAAATACACTGTGTAAATTAGAATAGCCACATTTACCTACCATAGCTTGTGTCTGAGCTTTACAGCAGGTCAGGGGGAAAAACCAACCGTCAAAAAAAAAATTTACAAGGGCACCTACTTGGGTGCATTTCAAGCATCTGAGACTAAAGAAACATGTTCTGTGCCATGTGGCCTTACAATGTACAGGCCCAGCGTTTCCAAAGCCACGCTATTTTTGCCAAACTGATTTCACCAGATAGCACTCACCTACAATTTACCATCTTCTTGCATTTCTTCACCTTCAACTCAGCATCTTTCAAACCATTTTTTTCCATAAATTTATCTTTGGTTTTCACACTCTCAGAACATTACTACCAAAGATTTCTCTCTGCCCTTTATTAGCCAGCCCCTCCCATATAAATCTTCCCACTTTCTTAACTTTTCCCCATCGTTTATTCAGTAGTGAATGCTCATCCATTGGTCACACCTCCTATACCCCAGCTCCCATGCAAGTCTTCTTTACTCAAGCAGCACACAGGTGTTACCCAGGATATAATTCAAAGGATCCTTACCTTTCCAAAATCTCTCACGTCAAACAGATCAAATGCTTCAAAAAGTTCACTTTTCTTCATTCCAAATATTTCACAACATGCAGAAAGAAAAGTCCTTATATTCTTCAAGCAAAGAAACTAGGGGAAAGAAAACAAAAGTGTCAAATGTGTCAATTAGCAACTTAGGTGCTCACTTTGGTCACAAACTCATTATATAATTCACCAATACAATTATTTGTAAGTCAGCACTTCCACTATGCTGTGATCTTCCACTGGTTCTAATTCAGCCAGAGAAGTTCCCTTCAAACTCAAATGTGTTAACCAAATTCCGAGTAGACACTCTGAGAACAGAAACTATTTTCTCTCTTTTTACGCAAACAAAGAGACATGACAATGTGCTACCAGATACATATTAGTCTAAATACAGACTTACTTTTCAGTTCCCCACAGACAGCATAGAACAAAACTATTTACCTTAATGAAACTATGTTAATATATGAAAGTTATTCTTCATGTATAAGCCAAGTGTTTTCAGCTGTTAAAAGTCTAGTTTGAATGTTTAATGAACACATGTCCCCTCTTTTTAACACACTAAAACATTATGGATACATTCTCCATCTGGAGCACAGGAGCAGGTAAAATTTGCAGTTGAGAAGTCATTTACAATTTATCTAGTAGAGATTTAAGATATTCAGACCACCTGGATTTCTGTACTGAATCAAGGCCTTTAAGTTATCCACATGCATCAATGATCACCTGAGTCTGGGAAAGAACAAGGCTGCTGCCACAATGCTCTCCGTAAAAGGCTTTTAATGTATTTTCCTGTAGACTAGTTTGTTTCAAAGACCTTATCAGTACAAAAGGCAGTAACTATCAACAGCATTACCATAACTTAAGAGGGAGAGCTCAAAAGGGCATGATAATTCTTGATAATGATTAGCACAGTAAGGTACTGGCACCTTATGAGGACATGAGCTCAATTAAGATGCTGTTGTAGAGTCTTATGATCCACAGTTCAAAAACAAATAAAATATTTATAAGCAGCAATGTTTCAAATGACCCAGCACTGAGCTTTGAATATGCATTTTAAAAGTAGTGATACAGCAACTCAACATTAAAACTGAGTTCCTAGAGTTCTCCACGTTATAGTGGATTCATGAGAATCACTTACATTACTATGGATTGCAGCATTGCTATCTGTTCCAACCTAATGTTTTGATCAAAGCAGTATCTTGGATATTGTCACAGCCATACCTTCTCAGGACCATGTAACAAATACACAACTGCTGACTCAGACAAAATATGTCTCTCCTTCACCTTCAGCAGGAGACAACAAAATACAGGTCAACAAAAGTCAATAGGGAGCCCTACTTCATGTCACACAGAACCAACTAGACAGACACAGAAAAAGCAGAACCCCTGGTAGGCCACTCTTACAGCAAGAGGTTACACATATGAGAGCACTGATCCAACAAGAGAAGCTGCAAGAGCAGATAGCTCCAGGAGATGAGGAGATCAGGACAACAGCCAACCAACTCATCACAAAGCATCACAAAAGCAGTCCCTGTTCAAATCAAAGCTCCCAGGAAGGCACCTGTGGCTGGTCACAGTTACATCCAGTGTTGTGATCCCAGAGGTACCAGGTGGAGCTGCACCTTCCATGCTTTCCCCCCTCTCCAAACAGCCTCGTCAGGCAACTGACTGGGCTGCCCAAGGGCAACACAGCATTTATGCCAGACTGCTTTTATGTCTAGTGAAATTTTAAAAATTACTCTGGCTTGCTTAGTCAATATGGAAGCTTATGAGGTTTTGCAAAGACTGTCATTTTGAAGTCCAAATTGCAAGGTTAGAAGGCCAAGAGATGTGCCATGTAAGTGCTTCTTCCACCATGAGGGTGGCAGTAAGAACCAGAAGATGAACTGGTTTGGGAGTCTGCAGCTTTAAAAAAAAGATGGCACATACAAAGTGATTACTGTTTTCTGGTTTTTTATTTCCCAAGTTTTTCATTATTTTCCTTAAAAGCTATCACTGGTCACTAGGTTTGCCCAATGCACAACACTGATTCAACCTGAACACCCATCTATTTTCTTACATCAAAATTCTCAAAACCACTGACAGATACGATTCTCAGTGGAAAACTCAGCTGCCTTTTTAAAGTCTAAGTTTTGAGTTTAGATTAGTTAGTGCTGAAGTCCGGCAAGGCAAAGAAAGCTTACGGCTGCATTAAGTTGTTTGCCTCTAAAGAGAGCAAGAAGTTAAGGGAGAGATTTGCTGGAGAGCATTTTAGTGAGTTGCACTTAGCTTCTTCATATAGCTAAAACAACTGTTTAATGGATCAGCAGCTCTGTTCAAAGTGCCCTTTCCCTTCTGGAAATTTTCTCCAACTATTTTTAACAGACATCAACAGAAGTTAAAGATGGTGTATTTTTTCAACAAGATTGATTGGTTACTTCAAATTTGGAGGCAATTTTGAGAAATCAACTTTAGTCTAATTTATCATTACTATGAATTATATGTGAGTAGATTGAAAAGGCTATTACAAAAACTTACAAGCCCGCATGTTTTAAAGGAAATGTTAAAGTACCTACATTGTAATCAATAAATTAAATTATTTGGAATATTCTAACAGAGACACCAAGGAAGACTCTAATCCCCTGTTGTTCCCCGCTTTTTTAAAAATACTAATTCATAAAGTTAACCTGTATCATTACATTAAACAGGTTTGACATAACTATAATCTAATATTTAATAACCATATAAATGACAACACAGCAATTACATTACATGTCCTGTAGGCTCCAGAAACCACAGAGCAAGCATTTGTCAGTTCTGCCTACACTTGAGATGGGACCATATCACTGACGAGTGTGTGCCAACCAGCGCCTTTAGCAGAACACAAGTCCTGATGGAACAGTCTAATCCCTGTGAGTTAAAAGACTGCTTGGTGAGTTTGAGCTGGGCATCTAATGATTCAATATCCATCAGTTTTCTCTTGTAAAGTGAAAATGAAGTTCTTATTACCAACTATTAAGCTAACCACAGCAGCTACAAGGATAAAATTCTGAGACTATTAAAACAAAAACATGTTCATATTTAAATTAATTCATTTTGCAATAAACTATATGAGGAAAAAAACTGTTTTAAAAAAAAAGTTCATTATATGCCGCTCATGTTTTGGAAAAGTTACTTGATTATATTACCCAGAAAACTTTCAGAAATATTTCCAAAACTTTACAATGCAATCATCTAAAGAAACAGTTCTCCTCATTGAAAACAAAGATTTTTATCACTGTGGTTGTTGTATGAAGAAGTACAAATTACTAAGAGAAACCTCCAAATTAAAAAGGAGCATAATGCTAAAATCTAGGAAGTTCTATAAAAGACAACCCTTCTCTCTGGCAATAAGAAAAAGGCACCCTCAGCCTGCAGTCTCTCATTAGTAAGTACAGTCCTCAGGATATTTGGAAACCTACTACATTATTGTGTTTCTCTTTCAAAGGAAAATATTACCCTTCAGCACACCGCAAGGGAGATCATTAGAGCAGTTGGGTACCCACTTCTCAGAGATGCAAGCAGAGCTAAACATCTCTCAGTTGGTCTGATCTCTCAGTCTCCTCCACAGGAAACGCGGTCTCCTAGTACTAGAACTGGTTTCTCTTCATTAAAAAAAAAAAGAAATAATAACATAACTTAAGAATGTTCATTATGCCTTTTTTCATTTCCCCCCCTTAATTACATGACTATATTAGGAGACAGCAGTTCAGAATTCTTAATACACAGATGAGTGAAAATATTGCAGTGGAGTAGTATAAGCCATGAGTCTGAAAAAGTTAATACTAGTGAAAGGCATCACTTCTCTTCACCCACCTGCAGGCCAACCATGAGAGGAGAGCACATCCAACACACAGAGACAGGTGGACACAAATCACAACCCACACCCATTCTGTGATGGAGGTTCAGGACCTTGAGAACAATGTTCACTATTAACATCTATAGACCGAAAAGGTATTTCTAAAGCATCCTAATGTTTCACAGTGTAAGTAGTCACAGTACTACAAACTAGTAATTTTGTCATTGTCAGAGCTGCTGAAATGATGTAACTCTTGTGATAAACCACTGTGTTTTTATGGAATAGATTACAGTTTTAATGGCCTCTGGTCCAATCTGCACTGAATTTAATTTTTTAAGAGGCACTAACACAACACTTGATGAAATAGAAAGCAGCTTTGGAAAAAATAAAATGCCCATCACCTAAAAAAAGTAAATATGGTTTATATAATTGGGGCTGTATTTGTCTGAACTTTAAGCACAAGAGAGTGGGAAAATCAAATTATACCAAGCTCCACAGAAAAAGCATGCTGTTTTCTACCATAATATTTGCCACTTCACACAAAAGAAACATTTATTTGAGGGTTTTTTCCACACAGGACATAGTTGTGTGTGCTGACAGAAATGCATAGAAATATTTTACAAAGGGTACTACTGAATAGAAATGACTAATTAGACACTAAAAGCACAGGCAGGGCTCTAGCTGCCCACAGGGAAGAGCAATTTCTCCAACCAGACCTTTAATGAAGTGAAAGATAAAATGCCAAAGGAAAAAAAAAAGGAAAAAAAGAGTCATATAACCTCTATTCATATAATCTAAGTGGCATTTATGAGAAAATATATTTTAGCATCAAAGTACTTCAATGGAATAAAAGTATGTTTGGTACAGACCATAATATTCAGTATCTAGAGGTATCCTTTGTACTGAAAGCACTTGTACAGGCATTCAGAGACCAGCACAAAGACCTCTGAAGATCAAATTGTGCCACAAGACATTCATATGAAATTCCAACATAGCAACACCAGTCAGGCAAGTGCAAACTGAAAGGACGAGAAATGGCAAGTGTTTGGGAAAGACAGTTCTAACTCTGCTTTTTTGTTTTAATTACCAACAGCAGTAAAAAAAGCTATTTGTGTTCATTTCAACTTCCACCTCCTTTTTATGATGGTGCCTGAGTCACAAGCACGGATATTAGTCACAAGTTTGGGAAGCAGGCAGTTCCCTTCTTATTTGTACCTGGATCAGACATTCACACAGCACTGAGGGCAAACTAGAGAACACACTGAAGCCTCAGTTATCCAAGACAGCCTGAACAGATGCGAGGCTACAAGGGGTATTAAAACCAAAATGTAACACTGTCACTTAATGTCAGGGAAGGTGGGGTTTTCCCTGTGAGATTCACTTTTGCTGACACTGAATACCCGTCCCTTCAGCACCCACTTCACTGGCTCTTTTGCATGTCGTGTTCCCCACCCCACACAGTCTCCAGGAGCCACCCAATAACTGCATGAGAACTGAGGCCAGTTGCTACTACCACCATAATGTGATGAAAACACAGAAAATGGACTCTACTTAGCCCATTGTTCACTACATCCACTTTCGCTCCAGTGGAAGACATAAGGCATGCCAATCACAAAGTCCAGAAATCTTCCCCTCCTACTCCTCCTCTAAATGGCACCACTTTTCAAAACACACAGCTGCAGCTATTGGTCTTTGCCTAAAGAGCCTTAGAGCCAAAACCAAAAAGTGATGGCATTTTATGTAAAAGCAGCATTTTATGGCACAAATAGTTGAGGAAAGGCCAGACATTCAAAACAAGTATATAAATGGGCAGTAATGAGATGAACAGATTTGGCTTCAATTCACACATCTCAGAAGGTACAATCACTTTCTCTTTTTCATTTGTAAAATACTGATGTTACACACAGGGAGACACATATAGGTTTGTGAATATGGGAGATTTTTCCATTGCTTTTCTATTTTAGGAAAACAGAATTATACAAGAATCCAAGGTAGAACAGATCCTTTCCATAACAGTTAAACGCTCTTCCTACACCCTCAGTGCTTACTGCAAAACATGAGCTCCTGACCTTTCCTGTCTTTTTCTGGGATGTTGATGAGAACAGATTAGCTGGGAATCTCTCGATTTCATTTCCACTCTGTTCCTCAGAATGGACCCAAACAGCAAAACAATGCACTTATACCTGTTGAGCATGAGGAGAAATGCGAAAATTGCCATAATGGATTTAACTGGAAGAATTGCTTTTCTACATTTTGTCACCAAGACTTGATATGTGCAAGTTGTTCCAGTGAAAGAAAGCAACAACAGAACTTGTCTCTTCATCTTTTCTTCAGAGAAGTTGGTTCATGCCCTGAAGACTGCAGATTTTATCTTCTCTCACTTGTTTTAGTATTTGTTGCAACAACTGTGTAGATAGGAGCAACATAAATTCCATTTAAATGCTGTTTGAATCCTGCTAAGTCCAAATTTGAGAGAGATCCTAGAAACTGGTGCTGTGACCAAGGAGTATCATCCCCTCTAGTCACCAATCAAGATTCTGTGACCATAGCAAAGCTACACAGCAGCAAGACAAAAATTGCAGCTACATAAATAAGAAAGCAAGAATAAACTGGAGATACAGACCCAAGGGTTTAATCAGCTCCTACATAATGTGTGTGCATATGAAATGTCCAGCTTCCTTACAATTCTTTCAGCAACACCCAGTAAGGTGAGCAAATTAGGTACTTAGAGAGACAACTGCTCCTTTCTGTAAGCCAGACTGGATGGTTCGCCAACACGTGCCATCTTTGACAGAACAATCCCAAAAGCAGGGTTACAAAAGAGAAGCATGTTATACCTCTATTACGCTTTTTTTTTCTTTAACAACTGTATGTTCACTAATACCAGATTACTGGGTCATCAGACAAAACTCCACTGTGGTACTGGCAGAATTGCATATTTGGGGTTAACAATTTAACACATAAATCATTCCTGGCTCCTTCACAGATTTCAGCAGCCAAAGTACATTAGATTAGTTCTGCTCTGCCAAAAGGAGTAATTATCACTATATGCAGTAAAAAATAGCTGTAAGGATTTCCAAGTGAATGAAGTATGGACTCACTGATGAAGTCTTAATTCAACATCTACTAATGTCATTTCATAAGCCAGCAAGAGAGAAAAGAGCAGTATCAGAGTTAGTAATAGCATGTGTAACATTTTTCTTGTTCATATGTATGCAGTTTTTCTTGGAATCTTTTCTTTAAATCCAGAGTGTAGGCAAAAGGGTCATAAGGAATTTAAAAACCAAGTCAATGCAAGAGGATGAGTGCTCCTATTTTCAGTCAGCAAATAAAAGCTACCAGGCTGCCTCCAGAGATAATTTTTTTAAGTGTCCTAACACCACCAGTAAGCCTTATGCTTTCTTCTCTCTTAGATAAAACCTATTACTTTGCACACTGCATTTAAGAAAGAAACTACCACACACAGGAAGAACATGTTACTCACAGCAAAGGAATTCAGTTTTAGGTTCTGTATTTGGCCTCTTGTTCTGAAAACACCATCTCAACATTCAGATGATCTGTCTTTTTAAATCTCAAAGCAGAAGCAAACAAGTCAAATGTTAAATACCTCCTCAAAAAGGAGGTTGTTCTCAAAAAGTTACAAAGCAGGTACACTAACACATATGGAGGACACTGCACTGAGTGCTGGAAGAGGCAGGTCATTATCAGCATCTCATCAGCTTACAGCCTGTACCTTAGGTCTTTGTATAGTTAAGCTTAAGAACCACTTTTGGGTAACAAAGCATTCAAGACTGATATCATTACATAACTGAAGAATTTTACTAAGAAATGTGCTAAGCAAAGAACAACAGACCCTTCTTAATTCATGAGATTAAGGAATAGTTAGAGAGATCTGTAGTGTTATTACTTTTCTAGATGTGGGCATTCTTTGAAGGTCTACACAACACATAAAACATATTAAATCCTTTTGAACCACTGCTAGCACTGTATGAGTATTAATAGTATGTTCTTTACTTGCTCAGTTAATGTAGTAATTAAATATTCATAGCAAAGCTCTTCTTAAAATTCCTGACTACTATTCAATTGTGTCTATTGGATTTTGGCTTGAGTATGAAGCTTTGTTTATGTACGTTTGCTCTTCTCTGTGCTTCAAAGAAAGAAAATGGAAATTAAAAGCTGAGGAAGCACAAAGGATGCTCAGCTTTTATTAGTAATGATACAGAGTGAATGGAGGCCAGGAAAAAAGAAATTCAGGACTTCTTGTGCATTCCCAACTGTCTCCTTGGCTATTCTGGCACTATGATACATTAGCTGAGCAAGTAAGGGCAAAGAAGCATTTAAATTCTCTGTGTCACTTAAGTCAAGGTACTCCTATAAGCCATGAAACTGGCAACTTCTCCTCAATGGTCATAGAAACACACTGCCCAACACCTTTTATGGCCTATGACATGCATCAGATGCATCAGAACAGGAGTCACTGGGCTGCTGAAAAAGCAAGACATCTTTTCTCCTTTACCTATGGCAAGATAAAAACTAAGAGGGATTCAGAAAAGCACATAGTCACTGAACAGATGGGAATACCAGGACCATAAAACCTCAACTACAGGAATTCCCACGTGTAACTGGCAAGAGGCATGGGTGGGAGAGTTCAGGACAGCATTCCTCTGCAAAGGGCAACTTTTAGAGTAGCCCTTTGTTCTCCACTAGCAAGATTTAACTAATCTATTCTGCAGTACTTTGCAAAAAGGGAACATGGTATTAAGCATGCAAAGCACAGATGAGCTGGGGAGTTCCTGTGTTTAGCTACCTTTTCAAATAACTAGCCCTGCAGTCTTACATACCAAAGTTACATCCCTAAATTGTCTTTCACTGAAAATCTGTGCCTTACAAACAATCCAAAAAGAAGGAAGACAAAAGGAACATGGAAAATAGTCCTGAAGAGAACATGAATAGGAGGAAGACAGCAACAAAGAAATGAAAAGATGACCACCGGAAAAGGAACAGGAAAGAGACAGAGACACACTGAAACAAAAGTTTAACAAGAAAATCAAAATAGACAACAGAAAGACTGAGGGGGAAAGAACACAAAAAAAAAACCCAAAAAAAGGAGATATGAGTCACTAATGATTAAATTGTAGGAAACATGAAATAAAAGCCAAACACAGGAAAATAATGTGTTAAAATTTTTATGTCAAAATGCTCCAGACAAAATTATTTATGAAACTGCCATTTAAACTAAGACTGTGGTCCCTGTGCTCTAAGGCATATTTACAATTGTGACATGGAAAGCTGCTTCTGTAAAAGGCAGAACTCGAAAGGACACAGATTTTCTAATTGGATGTATTGTCATTGGTCCCAACTTAGGCTTTCTAATCACTCACATTTCAACTTAGTTGATGAAAGCTGTACCTACCTGAAGTACTTAAACTTACTATAGGGCTGGGGGAACCCTACAGCCTCATGGATATATTTGAACAGACAAAAGGATAGAAAGCCTCAAAGTAGCACTCAGTGTTTCTACCATCAGAGAAAAAAAATTATATCCACACTGAAACCATTATATACCTTACAGTACGAAACGCAGATCTTTATCTGTGCTAAAGAGAACACCCAAAGCATCTGTTCCATATTGTTCGCTTGGCACACTGAAAAGCTGCTTCCATTGGATCCTGCTATCTTTTATTCATGACCATGCTTGGTTTTTACAAAGTCTCTAATGTTAGTGTAATAACATAACAAGACCTCTTACTTTCCCTATACCTGTGCAAAGGAAATTATTTTGGGGTAGGAGCCCTATGAAGATGCAGCACAAGGCTGTCACATGTACTGAGGGCACAGAATCCACCTGAAGGATCCACACTTGACTCCAGTTCCATTACAGAAACACAATCCCATTCGCTATTTCTAGCCCACACCTAAAAGCTAGCAGCACTGAATTCACCATTTGGACTAGATCTCCTCTGGGAATAAATTGTGGCTCTACTGCCCTGGACACAGGCTCTACAAGCCAGACCTGGACCTCAGCTATGTAATTCCTTTACAAATACCTGCAGTGTGTTTAAAATCATGTTTTAAACTAAAATGTACTAACTTGTTCTTTTCTAAGAATTTTTAAAAGTCTCAAAAGGGGTCAACACTGAAAACTGCATAGAAATAAACGCAAGTGGGAGGGGCTGATGCCCTTCACAGGGTTAGTCAGGATCTTTTAGAGGTGAACCCAACCCACATAACTCCTATGCTTTTCCGTTTTTTACTGGCAGATCACTGGCAGGAATATTCTTAGTAACATTCATTCCTGTTAACATATGTGATTCATTACACACTTCAAATGTTTTCTTGAATTGCATCTGTGTATTCTTCTCCAAACTCTTACAGTCATGGAATAAATTCCTACCAAGACTTTGATGTAAATACAACTCTCTACAAATTGCCCAGTGAGAATATGACTGTCCTCTAGTTACCTATCTGAAAACTCCACTGTTCTATTTTTGCTGGTGTGTCACTTCAGGTTTCTAGTTTATTAGACCGTGCTCTCCGTGGCAAGGACAGGGGTTTCCAATATATTCAGGGAATACTTCTCAAGGATTGCAAGTCAAGTAAGTAGAACAGATCAGAAGTCCTGAAGCCCAAACCACAAACCAGTGGGAATAGCCATGAATGAAAAACAAACTTCAACAGTAAATTTGCAGGATTTGGAAGTATATTGTGAAGTGTACATTTTTAGACCTGGTGATATTCTCTGGAGCTTCAACATACTCAACTGCTACCAAAAGTCATCTTCCCTGCACCAAGTGCCAGTTGGGATCTCAAAAGTTAAAGGAAGAAGGAAAACTCTTAACTTACCACACTGGAAAAGATAGCAAATAATTTTCTCTTTCCTTAGGTTTCTCATATTCTGCCCCTACATTGCTTCTTGTCAAAGCTGACAAATCCTTCTTTTTCTATTGGTTTCTGTTGTTTGTTTGAAAACCTCTACTGCCCTTCTCTGAACCTTTCTCATTTTTTAATTCCTTTTTAAAACAAGAGACTACAGCTATAGAATACTGGAGTACTGTGGTTTATGGAGTAAACTGCATAGTGAGCTGTAATGCATAAGAGCATAATGAATGTTTTGGGCACAAAACAAGCTTTGGCATGTGTACTTGGCAAAGACCCTTGGATGCTACATCCTCCATGGTTATCTACAGAACAGGCTTCTATTCTGAAGAATCTAGTCCAGATGAAGATGAAATACTCAAGCAGATGAAACAGTGGTTTGATCCACAACTGCCATTCCTGTGATAAACAGGACACAAAAAAGAGGTCTCAACTTCCAAAAATTCTAATACAGTTAAACTATAACTCTAAAAATGTAAAGACTAACCTCTTTTTACTCACAACTGTTTTCCACCATGTCACTGTGAAATCCAGCCAGTGTTAGGCAAACTGCACTTCATTTCTTCAGTGACATATAACCTTCCTAATTAAGGAATGCAAAGTGAAGGTGCAATGCAAAAGTTAGTAAGTTTTGGAACAAATCTACCATCAGCAACCTTAATTTACATCACCAACTTGAAATCCGATGACTCTTCGTGAAGCTGCAGTAGGTTTCCTTCCTTAAGAAGGCTGACAAACAGTGAAAGGTTAACCTGACACAAAGCATCTCTCGATTGTACACCATCATAGGCAGCTGATGTCAAAGAGGCTGCATTCACTCACCCCAAGCTGTCTGCCAAAATGAGATACATCATTGAAGGCAGCACAAATTTGTGTGAGAGAGCAGTCAAAATTGCATAAATATCTACTTCCACTAGTATGAATTAACAGCTCTGATCATCTCAGCAGAGGCAAATGAGTGAATGTTCATGGAAATTCAACTGTCACTTGTATATGTGGCCCATTTCATATCACAGGTAAATCATATTGATACCTTACCTCACAGGAACAGTTGAAATACACCAAGGAATGCTCCAAAACTATTTCAAAGGATGTCCATTTGTCATGTTACAAAGTAAAATAACCATAAGCATGGTCTCATGAGAATGAAGGATATTTATGAAGAAAAAAAAATTAAAATCCTAGAGCAACAGCCAGTATTTATTAGATAGCCCAAAAAAATCAAATTGTGAATAAACCAAATACTTGGAAAGCTGAGCAGCAAAGTATAATTTAGCATTATCTGGACTCTTAGATTGCTGAGCAATTTGATGCAGTACAATCAGGGTTTTAAATTGAGTATGTGGGCACCAGTGAGAAGTCTGCATTACTGAACCACACTATGTCCTGAGTCTTAAGATATAATTATCATATTTTTCTAAAATTCAATTAAGACAATTATTCTTAAGTTACCATAACATAGATGGCTGTTTCAAACAGCTCATTATAACCAGCATGAAGACAGGTTCAGTAAAGAAACCAACATAATTGTTAAAAGATCTAGTCTTCAATCTTTGGCAGGTGAAGTCCATGGGAGACCCTACAAAACACCACACATGAAAGCTGCCTTTTCAACAAGAGAGCAGCATGAAGCCCAAGATGCAGAGCAAGTTTAACACCTCCACAGAGCCACCAGTGCACTGTCTCAGCTCCAGTAATAATTAAATCCTACAGCAGTGTGGAAGGCAACGAGCATACTGTCAGAAGCTTTATTTTTATTGTATATTGGCAGTTCCTGCAATATTAGGCTACAAAAATCGAGGGTGCTGATGAAGCCCAGGAGCAGCTGGTCAGAGCATGGGGCAGAATGAGATATTGCACACATGAGACCCCCACTTAAATAACCACCCAGGGAACTCTGCCTCCTATACCTTGTCAGGTATAAATATCTCCCCACCAGGTATTATCACTCTCTTGCTACACAATCACCTTGAGAAAGAACTACAGAACATTCTACCAAAATAATAATTCCAATTATAAAAGTACAATATGCTTTGTGTTTGGGCACCTTATTCCAAGTGTCCACAGATGATGAACTGTGTTAAGGATCATTTTAGAGTAAACAACTCAGCCCAGTCTTTAAGCTACTGACTTACAGCTGAATTACTTCAGAACACTACGCATATATTGGTGACCTCATGAAAAGCATATTTCCTGAACCACTCAAACACACCTATAAAAGGAATTCCTCATGGCTGAAGAAGGGCTGTGTAAACTACTACTGTTAGTTTTATGTTCCCATTTTCATGTCCCTTAAATTTACAAATAATATACACATCAGTACCAGAAATAGTCTACCAAGAGGACCTGAGAACCCCTAACTTAGCGAGTCCTCGTGCACTGCTGCTCTTCTGGTCTTCTGAACTTAGTGAAGAGAGCTGGATCCTGCCTGTTTTATTCTTAAAATCAATCCTACTAAAAATCTAAGGTGGCCATACATGTAAAACAAATTAATTAAATATTTTGTAATTTAGCCTAAGTGTATATGATAGCATGACAGGGAATTTAACTTGGTTTTACAAATACACCCCTATCACCTTAATGTACTATCATCAACAACTTTAAGTTTAAAATAGCACTGTAAAATCATAGCAAGATACTGCACAAATCTACATAAAGCTCAACAGTCACTCTTGTCATTGCTAAACATTTCTGCATGAGCAGGAACCCACTGCTGGTTTTGGCACTCATGCATACATAAAGGAAAACACAGCAACCTGACGTAGGGACAGTGAAAGCATCTGCCTACAGGCTGTAGGCAAATATTTTTCCAAACCTATTATACAAAAGAACACATACAAAAGCAAAACAAGCAGCTGCTATAACATACTTCCAGACCTCTGAACAGGCATCAGCTTACTAATTGCCTACAGAACACCACTTTAACAGAAATGATTCCTTAGCTGTTTTTTAAATAACATGTTGAATGCAAACATTGGAGCTAAGCTGTAAGAATATCTAGGAAGCCTAAATTTTGTCTAGGAAGCAGAGTTTTACATCTCCTTTTGTTTAGTATTGTTTTGTTCCACAGACTATTCAACTAAATAAAATGGAATCTAAATGAAACAGAAGATGATCCTGGATTTGTTACCATCTTCTAAAAGGCATAACAGCTTATTGAGACAACAAAGCAGGTAGCAATTAGAAAGAATAACAAAATCAATATATATGCAATTTGTAATTGGGAATTTATAACAATGACAGATCTTCCTCTGCCTCTCTATGGAGATGGTTCTCAGCACAGATGCAACAATAGTGATTTTCAGGCAAATGGACACAACAGTCCTGCAAGGCGGATTCTTGCCTTTCAGTCAGATAAGCAGAACAGCAGCATGGAGTCCCTGCAGCAAAAGACAGACTTGTTTGATTTGTTGAAAGATGATAATAGAGTGTGAACAACTAGACAGAAAAATTATTCAGCAAAGGCCTTTTAATAGATCGGAATAAGCAAGGTTATGTGAAATAAGGACAGGAGAGTAATTAGGCAAAACAATTAGAATAGACTCTTGAACTAGCATTTTTCTATTTGTGACAATAATATGCTACTTCTCAATGTGTTCTTAAAAAAAAAAAGTCATCATTACACTGTAAGTACTTGACCTAGTCAGCCTAATTATTTAATTCTTGCACTGCTCATTTATTCTACATGAAGCCACAAGAGCAGCTAAGTGGGTATTTTCCTTACCAAGGCCTGGAAACTCATGAGTTTGTGACTCACTGTTCCGCGGGTGAACACAGCTGTGCCACCCCCAGCTGACCAGAGTGACTGATCCTCTGAACGTGACTCACAGGGCCACCAAAACCTGTGGCAAGAGCCGCTGCCAACAAGAGGCCACCCCATCAGGAGGTGAGCATCTCTACACAAACTCTGGGCAAACTCTGCCACAGCCACTCTGCTCAAGCCTTCCCACCTGCTTCAACAGTCCCGTCAGGGCAGAAAGGGGCAGCAGTCTGACTTGAGGAGACACAAGTTCTCCAGACATCTGCTAAAGCCTGGGAAGTTACACCCTGCCATCAGTAAACAAGGCAAACTAACGTTTGTGGAAGTCTGAGCTCTCAACTCACAGAGAAAATTACTCTCTAAGGATGGCAGGGGGCCAATAAGCTGTCCACCCTCTACCCACTCACAACAGCAATACCAGAGTTAACACATGCAACTTTTCTACACAGATTTTATTTTTTAAGTGAAAAACATAAATTGGACAACAGGGGTAGTCATTATCATCCTATGTAAGGAATAAGAGATAAATATAACAATAGGTTTTACTTCATTTTTCTAAATCAGTAGAATCCAACCAGCAGGAAACAGTTTCAACCTCAACAGATTTTAAACTTTTAAAACCTGAGATATGTTCAAAACACATTTCAAAGGGAGATCCATTAGCACGATTGCTACTAAAAAGTAAACTGAAAATAATATATTTGAGGTCAATCCTGCAATGTCATCAGAGAGCTGGAGTAGAAAATAATCTTGTATCCTCTAATTCAAATGACATTCCTTTTTTAGTACCAGTATGCCTTGGCACTCAAGGGTATTTCCGACTAATATTTTTGACAGCTGCAGAGAACTAGTAAAACTTAAATTGTCTCATCTCCGTATCTGTCACAATAAGTCAAGTTACTGTCTGCTAAATGTAGCAATTTCTTGAATGTAATAGAGGACACTGAAGAACATGCATAGGAAATCCAAGAATCTCCTAAACCAATATGAAAATCACTTCTTTTTGTCAATGACTACCATTTTGATAATTTAAAGTTTTTTAAAAAAATCATGCTCATTTCAAAGCAGCTGAGCAGGGGGGCGGGGGGAGAGGAAGGAAACATGCTATTCATTTATTTGTTCTTTCCAATTGTTGAACACTTCTACTCCAAAAAGGTTTTAATGATCCTAAAGCAAACAACACTGTATTATCATTAATACCAAGGGAGTAGACATAACCAAAAATATTTCTTTAATGTTGACAGAAAACAAAAAAACCAACCAAACACACAAACTATTTGGTCATCATGTGTCCTTCCAGTGAATTTGTAGCTACTCAAGATCTCAAGCTTCCTCTCCCCTTGGGACATTAACAATCAATAAGTGAATAGAGAGACATGATAATGGTTGGAAAAGAATATGTCTCAGAGAGGAAAAATTTATAAAAGCATTTTCCCAGTTACAAATCACTCTCACAAGTATAAACAGTGAATAAAGTTGAAGCAACCATAAAAGCGCAGACTAGAGTTTACAACAAAAACTTTCATGATAGAAAACCAGTCAAAAGACACTTTCCTCACAGCTGCAGATTTCAGTTCTGAAGGGGTATTGTAGGGAAAATTATTCTGGAGTTAGGAAAGTTCCAGTACTGAAGTGGAAAAAAATCACTGACCTGGATTAAGTTCTCATCAGTATCTCATCATGAAACAAAGTCTAAAGCTGCTCTAGGTACTTCAAATCATATGAAGCCATAAAATCACCCAGCATATTAGGATGAGTATCACAATAATTATTCTTCAAATATATGTTCCCCATTAAACCAGGAAATGCATGACAAAATTTTCATCTAGTCCCACGAGAACCTTTAAAAAATAATTGCTTCATCCTCACAAGCAGAAAAATAACGTGAACAAACAAGAGGTTCACATTTACAGAACAGTTACTTGCCATTTATGCCTTGATCTTACTGAGCTTTCCTTTACAGCACATCCACAGACGTCAGTGGAATAACCAGCTGGGCATCACTTCCTTCTCTGCCTCCAACTTCTATGAATTCTAACAGGCCTATAAAGACTGTGTCCATCCACAGAAAGCAAGCAGGCAGAACTCCAGAAATCTGAAGAAAAACTGTAGTTTGAACAAAATCAAAAAAGTTTAAGGAATCTCTGGTAAAGTTACTCTTATATTTCCATCTAACCTAGTTTATAGCTGTCATCAGCTATGAAGGTAATCCCTTGGGGACACCATTTTATTGCAAATGCTTGTATCTCACAATACAAGTGTACACAATACAATGTAGTGGCCGTTTCACTTTGAGCATAGTCTTCTCAGCTCCAGCCTGTGAAGAAGAAATAAAAACTATCATGCCTATAAACCTCTGAAGAGTGAGTGGAGCTCACTGGAAAAGGAGACATGGAGTCTGATGCCCAACATGTGGCAGCTGCAGGATGAGCATGCTGGCTACCAGGACTTGCCATTTCTGCCTTGCAAGCAACATGGATAATCAGTTTGAGAAGTGGTTAAAAATAACTACTGTTCCCATGCCCACCTGCTCCCTTAGGACACAAATCCAGAGTAATTTTGCTTAAGTACTGCCATGGTGGCACAAACCCCCTGAGGCAGGTGGCAAAGGCAGGAATCAGGTGATTGCTTGTGAAAAGAACAAGTTCCCAGTGTGATTCACCCAGCAGACTCCCAGCACCCATCACTCCCCACCAGCGCTCTGCCCCATCCACCTGGAGCAAAGAATCAAAACAATTTTTGGGACACGCTCACATACACTGCAATCAAAAGCAGGCAGAAGTTTTTAAAATAATGGGTAAGGGCAAAGCAACCACCATTTCCAAAACGTAGTCACTGAAAAGCAGCTCAAAACAGCCCAACATGTGATTGCTGATCAAGCGCTGTGTGGTCCCTTGAAACCCATTTTCTCTGGTCCTAAAAGTGTAACTTCCACTGGATCCTTCCTGCCCAACACTCTCACCTACGCAGGATGCGGCTTCCGGAGGAGACACACTCTTATCCATGTAGGAAACAGATTTCAGAGAATCTGCAGATGGATAAAGCTAACAGGAACAGTGAGGACAACAGGGCTGGGAAAACAGCTGAAAGGAAGAAAGAGCATCAGGAAAGAAATGAAAGGAAACAGATGCACTGGCAGGAGAAGAAAATACGAGTGGAAGGGGGAAGGTGAACGTAGAAGGTGAAAGTAATACAGTCCAGTTTGAAAGAAGAGAGCACGAGCAGAGAACAAGCTGCAGAACAGAGATGAGTCAAAATGGATGAGAATTCCAGGCAAGAAGAAAAGAAAGGAGGAGAAAAACAACTAAAAATAATTTAAAAAAAGAAAAGCCCAGACCTGTCAGAGCAGTACCTCTTACTAATCACAGAGCAGTCTGGGTTTCTGATACATAAGATCAAGCCACCTGAGCCAAGGCAGAAAAATGTGAGAAACACATTTTCAAGGGCAAATTGAAAAAAGGTTGTCACTAGCCAACCTGTCAGGAAAATGAAATATCCTGTAGAAATACTAACATTTCAAATTCTGCTGCTCTTTCAAATCAAGATGAAAGGCATTTTAAGTTCATTAAACTTTAACACAACTTTATTGAAACACTGGATTTTGAGGTCAAACTCTAATGCTATTCAGCACTAAACAGCAAAAGCTAAATACTACTGCATTTCTTTTCCAAATAGTTTTCAGAACATCTCCCAAGAATGGCATTTATGCAAAACATTTGGAGAACTAATTTTCCTGTTCGATTGATAACGACAAATTTTAGATTAGACATGTTAGATGAAATCACTATTCCTCATTGGAATTAAAAGATAAATCACTTAGGCGTTATTTACAAACTTAAAGAGTTTAGCAAAATACATTTGTGGTCCTGCACGTTGAGCCACAAATTTGAAAAAATATTTCTAAGAGTTAGAAAGCCATTCCCCATGCCTGCCCTCCCATTGCATGGAAATGGACATGAGTTCTGAGCTAGAAAGACCAAGTCCTTAAATAATATAACTACCCAGAAGACCTACAGGGAGATACTCCACTAAAACAGCCAATTCTGCACCAAAAAAAGAACACATCAACCTTTCTTCACTGCTAATCAGAGATCACATGAACTCACAACCACACTGCAACACTACTGATGTTAAGGATCAACTCTGCAGGCCTTTTTCTAGTGAGGTGTGTTGAGAATGTTACAAAATACATTCCCCCTCCTGTATC
This sequence comes from Hafferia zeledoni, assembly GCA_035583235.1. Classification (NCBI taxonomy): domain Eukaryota; kingdom Metazoa; phylum Chordata; class Aves; order Passeriformes; family Thamnophilidae; genus Hafferia; species Hafferia zeledoni. Next base: position 20,771,932 of record JAWWEV010000004.1, read on the forward strand.
AGGATTTTTAAATTAGTTTTCTTGTGTTTCTCCCATTGGTCATGGCAAGTAACTTATAATCTCTTTTAAAAAATTATATTTTTTTACTTCATAGTGGGTATGTTTAACACTAGAGAATAATTCACATTACATTAATATTAGTAGAGCTCGTGCTCTTGAAATAACATGATGCGCTATGGGGCTTGCAAGCTACAAAAACCTACATTCTCAGAAAAGAGAATGCACACAGTTTAAATTAATCAGATTCCCCAGGGGTCTATGAATCTGAGCAATTATAGCTGGGAAGACACACAAATTTGAAATATGCTCCAGTCTGCTGCTCAGGAGCCTCTCATGAGGAGCAGCCAACTCTGCACCCAGCACGGCTCAGCCATTCCCACATCCACACCCTCTCCCATCACCAGGTCTGCTCTCACATGCAAGTCATACACGCCCCAGTCAGCAAAGCATTTCATCTCAGGTAATTAATTTACCAGGGTCTTCAGCAGAAAGGGAAAACAATAGGACTCTGATACATCTATAGAGACATTTCAATAGGATTACAGGCATCACTTCCCTTGAAGCTTTAGAAAACCTGCAACAACAAAGTGACAGTAGCTACCAACACTTTCTGAGGCACAGTCCTCCAAACCAAAAGCACTGCTTAAAGGCATCACTGAGAACAAAAAATGTGGAGTTAAACTTCAGCTTTCACAGACTGCCATCTGCTCAGCACACTGACAGTGAAACCAGTGGCCTCAGCATAACCCACAGAGAAGATCCATCACCACATTCAGTGCTCTCAGCCGCAAATGCAAACTGAATGAATGCAGATCCTGAATAACTTTCTCATGAGTACTTGTAGAGATTATCAAGGTAAAGCACTCCTTTGTGATGGATAAAAAGAAGATCAGGACAGGCAGAACTCAAAACAAAATGGCTCCAGTTAACTCTATTCAGGACTCAAATAAAACCTCAGGACATTACACACCTGTTAAAAAATACATAAGGTTTTAACATACTCTCCACTTTGAAAAATGCCCTAGGAATTCCCTAGAACCAAACAGCCCTAAGAGAACATACACACACCCCAAACAAGTCCTCTGGGTATGGCCCAGAAACTACTATTTCGTACCAAGCATTCAAAAAACATAGGTGAGATCTACAAAGAAAGAGAAAAAGAAAAGGAGGGTGGAAAATCAAAGCTCAGCAGGGATTTTCAACAATATTTAAAAATAAGCACTTGCCAATTCAGAAAAGTATGTGATGTGACCCAAAAACCTTGCATCACTTTGTGCACACACATGGAGGGTCAATCACTAAGTGAAACAATTATTTCCTCACACAACTTTGTGAAATTTAGCAAAACTGGCACTGCTGTGAAATGCAAAACTCGAGCCACAAAGTAGCATCAAGAGGTTTCAAAATACCTACCTCAATATAAGTTCGGTTTTAAAACCTTGGCAGAAATCCCTTCCCAAACGATCAGAAATCAACTGACTGTAAGCCCAAAGGCAGCAGCCTGCAAGGGCACTTCAGGGAGTCTCACTCCTTTTTGAGAGTGAAAGATGCTGCAGGCAATTGCAATAGTTTGAACATTCTCTCTGGTGTTTCCTACATTCTACTTATTTTCCAGGAAAAAGAAATTCAAAGCTTGATCTAAATTCTACTGAGATAAGTAGGATTAATGTGTTCACCTCAAGTTACAATTCACATGGCAGGACCATGTCAGCATCATACCTCCATCCAGAGACACTTAAAATCCGTGGGGACATTAGTGTAGGAAAGGTGGGGTGCTCCATCTACCTTTAACCACACCTGCACTGGAATGAGACACTCACTCACAGATCCTAAGGAATCCAGAGGGGAAAACACCATGGCCCTCATGGCCTTTTATCAGCTGATATAAGGCATCAGTTGATGGGAATCTCAAGTCAATTGCTGGAGCATTCAAGTATAATTTAAATTTTGACTGTCAACATGCAAGCAAGACACAAAGAATTACACAAGCTATGATAATGCTGTCGTTATTACACTATTAGTTTAGAGTGTAGGCAGGCAAAATAACAGATTAATTTTTTAATGCATCTAATTTCCTACACAACAGTGAAGTGAGGCTGTTTAGAAAATCAAAATCTCCAGGGCCAAGCTCTAATCATTCTGTTTTAGTTGACACTAAGGCTTCTTTCTATGTAGAAACAGTGTGAGTCAAGCAACAAGCAAGGATAAAAAGTATCCTAACTACAGATTACACAGCACATACCCTTATATAACTCAGAAAGAAATAGGTAAAATTGATAGTGGCAAGGATTAAAGGGCATATCTACAGATTTTGGAAATATAAATCATCTTGTCCTACTTAGCATTACTAGCTAAAAATATGCTTTAAAAATGCTTTGCTTTGTTGGGTGGACTTTTTTTCAGAAAATATTTTATTATAGCAACAATGTCATATACATATTTTGTTTGCTTCTGCAAGGCAGTCACACTGTATTCTGTGCATAATTTTAAATAAGTTTCAAGTCATTTTTAGAGGAATAGAATTAGTGAAAAATAGGTACTGACTGATTACTGAATACCTACTAACCAATTATAAAACAAAATTCTGATTGAAAGTAAAGGCCAAAATATTTTGGATTGTAGTACAAGACGCTGAACCATACCTGTAGGGTCTCCAAGAACATTTCAAATAGTACATGAACAGGTTTTAGACAAATTGCTACAATACCACTATATTATGCAATTTGATACTAATGTTTCATGTTCTGAATACAGAAAGAAGCAAATATCCCACTAAGAGTCCTTCAGTGTTTCATGTTACCAAGACATTCACTATTGTCATTTAATACAGTATGAAAGAAAGGGTCATTGACTGGTATTTTTCCAAAAAATATGTTCTCATTTGACATGTGGTGAACTGAAGCCAATAGCATTCACTGAGCTTTGAGGGAACATCTTTTTGGTACATATAAAAATTCAAAACCTTACTATAAAGATGTCAGTTCAGATTGCATTTTACACATCATAAGTCTTAGCAAACAGCTGGTATTCCACAATGCCTCCAGTCTTAAACATGGCCTGTCAAAGCAAAATAAGAGGAAAGAAAAGGTATCTCCAGATAATGCTGAGTACACTGGAAAGTGCAGGGGGAAAAAACTAATAGCCAATTTGACAAAGTACACATCAATTTGTACTTCCCTGTGAAACAGAATTTTAGAAATACTGAAATAATACAGTATAAGGTAGTACAAAACATTGCTATGAAGTATTATGGAATGACATATAAGTACTGCAACACTTTCAGAGCAGCAGAAAAGGGGGAAAAAATGGTTTTTGATGGGAGTTTTTGCTCAATTTGGTTGTTAAGGAACTACAGATACAAATTTAGTATTGGGGGAAAGAGTTCAAAAACTGACACCTCTATATCAAGTAAAACTGAAAGAAGATAAACTGTCAGTGATCTAATAAAACAATACATACTCTTCTGTACTCAGAGATACCCACACAATGCAAGGCACGAGCCAGGACCTCTCCCTGCCTGCAACAGGCAGTGACACATGGGAGGCACACAGAGGAGAGCACACTCCAGTGGGTTGCCTTCAACCACAGGAACCTGCCCTAATCCTATCTGGATTAGCTGCTGGTCAGGCAGCCAACATCACTTCAGCAGAAGGTCCTCCTTCCCTGTCTGCCTGAATTGTTCCAATTGCGTTCTGAAAGTCCTTCCTGCCCACCCCTCTCACCAGCCTGCAGGCTACTGCTCCCAGCTCACCCTCCTTCCCAACACTCACACCAGTGAAGCCCAGACTCCGTCATACCAGAGCTAGAAGGTGCCAGGTCCCTGTTGGCACGGCCGGGATGGAAGGACCACTATGCTCCCTGCAGGATCACTCCCCTCACCCCTGGCAGCTGCCTTGCCTCTCTATCACCTTACAGCCCCTTTGTTCCTTACCCTGTGTTTTCTTTTTTACAACTCTGATTTAATCAATTCTTTTGACCTTCAGAGGAGAGTGGAAAGGGATGCACATGAGAAATCCAAGATCCTCTATCTCACCAGTGCACAGACTATACCAATGCACCGTGCTAACCCACCCTGATCTTTGCAGTCTGGCAAATAACCTCCTGCACTCACAGGCCCAAGGCAGAATGTTGTAACAGTGATCCACACGGTCAGCAACGATAATGCCATTGTCTGTTATCATGAAAGGATAAGACAGCACTCCCAAGGATTGCCTTTCTGTACTTATCTTGGGATAAATCACAAAATCCTTAGGTGTCTTGCTTGCTGATACCCTCTTCAATCCAGCTTCCCAACTTTTTCTGACCATTCTCTCTAGTTAATATTTGTCTCTTTTGATTATTGCCTCCTACTTATATATTCTTCTCTCCTTCCTTGAACCCTTTTTATTTATTCTTTTCCTTTGATAAGCAGTCCAATTTGCCACTATAACAAGTCTCCCACCTTTGTCAGACAAGGCTCAGAAAATAATTTGGCTTCTCCCACAACACAGCAGCATGCCATACACAGTCAATTTAAATTACCCATTACTGGCACACACTAAAGCCTCAGCGAGAAACCAGTATGAGTATTTTTCTAGTAATGCTTTAAACAGCTGCCAGCACACTAGAATTTTGTGCAAAACCAGACATTTGAGACAATTCTTGGCAAGATACATATTCAACATTTAATAACTGTATGATAAATATAATATGTAAAATAAGCTTTACCGTACGACTGCAGTTTTCCCTTCCCGTTCCAACCAGAAAGAATCAATGGGGATCAATTAAAATCATTACATCAGTTTTCAAGCACTTTTTTCTCCATCTTCATAAGGTAAGAAGAATTATCTAGAAAAACTAGGTCACTACTTTTTCATCAGTTGCTTTTCTTAGAACAAAACAGAGGTCATATTAAGGTTTTGCTTTGAACAAATATTTGTTCAAAATACTTTACCAAGTCTAACACATACAAGTTGCATATATATATATGTATACATAACATATATATGGATAAATATACCTTGTATGGATAATATATCTTATGGCAAATATAGTTCTCATTTAAATTAATCACAGAAATAAAGGTAAATGTGGTAAAGATATTTAGTGGACCAAAGTACCAGCAAGTAAGCAAAGAGATTGAAAAAAAATGAAAAGTTAAAAAATATTTTTAAAATAACTGAATTCTTTTAAATGTATTCGAATATACAGAGTTAGTTTCAAGTAATTGAAGAAGATGGGGGGGTGAAACATCTCTTTTTTCTACACACTGACAAAAATCAAATCAGTTGCTAAACACTTGTTCAAGCCCAAAAAGTTTTCTAGTTTCAGAAAAACTGTAATAATCTAAATGTGTCTTTGTGGTACATCCTAGCACCTAACACAACAAAAAAAAAAAACCACAGTGTAAGTTATTTTGCACACCAGTTCTCTCAAAGGTTCTCTGGCCAGGGAAAACAGATTACTGATATCCTGTGACTCCTGGGGAGGGTCACAAGCACCACTCTGAATTCCTTCTGAATCCCTTTTATTTTCTTATTTAGCTCACCTGGTCCCTCCTAAGATCCTAACCACATCCTCAGGCACGGAGGTCAGCACACCAATTCACATCCCAATCTTTTTCCTTTAGATAACATGCAGGGTCAAAAGACTATTCCTGTTTCCTCCTTTGCAGAGCCACATGGCACACAAGGGTTGATACCCTGACATTTGACACGCTGAGAAGTGGGAGGGAATCACTGCAGAGAGGCGTGCACGGGGAGAGCAGCGGGACCAAACCCACCTGTGGGAAGCTTACAGAGGTGGGATACACACTCACAGAGTTAGGGGCAGGAGATCAGGGTTATCATTTGTGGGGGATGGGGACGCTCCAAGCCAAAGGCAGGATCAGAGGAAACGGAGAGGTATGTCTTGCTCGACACACCCACATCCTGAGACTACCTGATACCATTGTAACAAAATAAACTCCTTTTTTTCCCACACCAAAATATTACATGGATGACAAAATCAATTTCCTTTGGACTACATGGTCACATCAGAAAAAGTAACTCCCTAAAATTAGAAAAAATTTGAACTTTTAATACTAAATGAGGGATATTTTGTTTATTTTTATTAGAATAATAGGAAATAGTTATTTTTAATATTTAATCTATGTCAACATCCCCTTTAGTAAATTCCTGTGCCAGTATTACATTAAGTGCTGCTTTCCTGTTTAGCAATCTCTCACAAGTTAACTGAATGCCTTGCAAAAACCATTTCAAAACTAGTTTGCAAAGTATTAAAGATAAAAGATAAGCATTAAACAGCTGACATCTTCTGCAAATCCATCATAATCCATTGGTTTAGGTTTCCTATTTCTCGTGATAAATTTCTTAAGTTCCTGTATGATTATGATTAAACATTAGGATTAGTACTCTTTGTTATGGATCACTTCTATTTTTATTATTTTTACCAGCCGATATTAGCCACAAGGCAGCACCTGAGGAAAGTGAATTACTACAGTGAAGAACTCTGGAATACACAGACACTGAGCTGCAGCGCTCCATCCTCTCTTTCACTGTCACCAGGGACTGATGCTCCAGTTCAGGGGAAACCCTGCAACACACTGGCACACCAGGCACATCTCCATAGTCATTTAGCACATTCCCTCTTCTAGCTCCATTCCCAGTAGCTACAACGTTTAGTGCTTGGTGCCTGCACAGGGACCAGTTGCACAACACCAACACTCAAGTCTGAATCAGGCAGGCTCCTCTATAGTTAAAAGCCATCTCTTAAATTTCCTTTTCTAATGGCGCACACACACAAGTTGAAATAACTCAAGTGCTAGCTCATGAGAGTTCAGACAACAAAGTTAGCTTGGGCCTGGACACAAGAGCTCTTAACAGAGCCAACATTTTCCTGTTCTGTTCAAAGTGGGGGGAAAAAAAAAACACCAAACCTGGGCATGTACATCCCTGGACCTGAATTTCCAATCTCATACAAAGCCCACATGTAAATTTTCACAGGCGACCTCACTCCAAGACACACCAGCCCCTCCAACAGGAGCCAGGCAGCAGTGAGCTGGCAACCCAAAGGACAAAGGTTCACTAGCAAAGCAACAATGCTGCTCATCCTTTATGTATGCAAGGTTTACACTTTCCCATCTGAGGCTCACGTTCTGGAAAGCACAACTGACTGAATCAGCTTCTGTTCTTCAAAGGACAATTTCCATTAACCAAATATACATATTTTCATATACTTACAGTAATGCAAATGGAAACAGCCAGCATTCAAACAGCTTCTAAACCCAATGTTGTGCAGTCTAAAACCACCAGGACATTTCCCTTGCACAGACATCGTTATGTCTTAAAAGGCAAAGGAGGGCAGAATCTACAAATCATAAATATATAAAACAGCCCACCCAGAAGAACAGCTGTGACAAGGTGCATGGCTGGTGGTGGCACAAAGGCATGCACCTCCCCCTGCTAGCCAGCCCATAAAGGAGAACATCTGCCATTTGGCCAAGCACAAGTTTGTGTTGCAATGCTGAGCATCATCAGTCTCAGTTTCTGTTCCTGCCCCAAGAGCCATAAGCAGCCTGTGCTTGCAAAGCAACAGAGCTTCTGTTTGAATGAATGAGGCTCCATCAAAAAGCAGCATCTGAAGCTTCAACATCGGTCACAACTGCACTACACTTTTCATGTAGCTTGTAAGGGGTTACCAAGCTCTACTGCACCAAACTCATGAGCATCACTGACATCTGATCTGCCGTATTCATTCTGAAAAAAATAAATAGGTAACGAAATGGAAGAAACTTGACTCATGTCAGAGAACTGACATCTATTCCCAGGTTGCCGGAGGCACCACCTCTCACTTTACTGTTCTTTGGAGCTGCTGCATTTTTATCCAGCCTTAAGACATGAAAACTTGGTCCATAGAGAAAGGCCTGACAAACATCAACAACAGTAAGAGACAAGACCAAAATCAGTCTGCCCTCAACAAGGCCCATTCACAAAGCCTTCATCCACCTTTCTCAGTCTGTTTTTATTGATCAAGAACTGTGCAGTAAGACTTCCCTGATCTATTCTAAGATTTAGTGGCAGAAAACAACATGAGATCAGAGAGTACAGGGCCACATGAAGTCCAAACAGGTCAGTTTGGAGCAGTACAGACACAGCAACACAGTCAGACAGACTGCAAAGTCAGCAGACAAAATGATTTCTATTCTAAAGCCAACTCTGCTCTGGCACCCCATGCCTCCAGTGCCTATAAATCATTATCCCACAAGGAACAGGTGAGTTAGCTTGTGTTTCTACAAGACACCAAGATTTTATGATGCAGAAAATTTATGATGTAGATTTACTATGATGCAGTATCAGTTTACTGACAAGAAGTATTCTGACAAAATTCACAATTTAGGGTTCAACTGCAAGCAGATCTCACCAACTGAATAATCTTCAAGCCATTGAGATTTCTGCATAAATTACTGCTAAAAGCTCTTTACGGTCTCAGCCACAAATTGCAAGCAATTTGTGGAATTTAAACACACATTTTTAATAACAACCACTGAAATTTTCACTAGTGTTTCCAGCAGAGTGTCCTCCAAAAGGCTTCTCATAAACCCCACAGAACCTCAATAAAATCACAAAATCTTGAACCCACAGAACACAAAAGTATCATTCCCAGTAAATGTAATCCCGCATAGAGTTATTCATTACAGGTTTTGATCCAGAAACAGTTCCCCCTGTTTAAAGGGTGAAATCATTGTACAACAGAGAAATGCACCACTGGAAAAAGTAGCTTACAGCACCATGGAGTGCAGGTTCCTCAGGCAGACAGCAGATACACAGCCAAGGAGGCAACTGTCATAGCTGTGAAACAATTTCAGCAGCTACACTGTACATATATAAAGCTCAAATTCAAAATGTGTATTATAAATAATCCAAGATCTACAATTATAATCCATAGTTCAAACACACTTTGAGAAATAAATATTAATCTTGATTCCCAAACCTGCTCTAAGAAAGAAGACAGCAGAGCATTTTGGTACTTATTTTTAGCCAACAGAAGGAGATAACCATGGTTTTAATTTGTCAAAAATAAAATTAAGCAATAGTGGTCCATAAAAGCAACATTAATCTCTTATTAAAGTTGATTCTATGAATTAGCCACCTCAAAAATACTGTGTAATATCATGAAGACACTCTTACAGTTCATTTAAAAAATAAAATTAAAAAAAGAGAGAGAGAGAGAATCTGTTTCTGTGCTTTTTATCCACTCTACGCAGGGCAAGTGACCATTTCCAACAGTTCATACATGAAATATTTGCAGCTCTGCAAGCTAAACTGAAAAAGGGTCAGTTTGGAAGCAATCGAAAATACAAACCAAGACTCTGGTTTAATCAAGTCTTGAAACTTTCACAGGTTTTAACTGTGCAGAGAGAAAGTTTATCTGGATTTCTTCCATTCAGAGGAGCCCACCCTCTGCACTGCTCCATCACTCAGATAAAGTATTGCCTCTATATATGCCATTCAAGCAGGCACTTGAGCTCTCAAGTACACAGGGACAATCTTTATACCATTCACATCCAGTGCAAGGGTCTGGGAGTGTTTATCTGAAATACGTTTTTCCCTTTTGCACTGTGGGGTTACAGAAAAGGTCCCCTTCGTAGTAAGGCATAGCTACAAGAAAGAATTAAAAAGAAACAAAATAACTGGCTTTGTAAGTAAACATGGACAGACAAAACAGTGTAATTCACTAACGCTTTTTGTCAGTGTCCTAAACGTGAATGGCAATTTGCATTTCTATAAACCTAAAACAGAACTATAACACTGCAATGTTACAGTGTATCCGTTTGTCAATGTTTTAAAACACATGAAAGGCTCAGAAGTCAGTTTCCTTCCAGGCAGCGTCTGCTTGGCTGCCACCGTCTCTGCGGAGGCATAGGTGTGAGCGAAGCAGTGACAGGAAGTCATGTATATATGGAGCCTCTTCTTGAATTATTAATATTATCTTATCTCGATATCTGAAACCAACTTTGAGTCACAGCAACACAGTATCAGTTCAAGCTAAAAACCGCATCTAAACAGGTCTGAATTTGGAGTTACATTTAGTTATTAGATAGTAATTCCAAACTATCAACTTAAAAAGCCAGCTATCAAGAACGTGATTTCTCATTATTAATCACGCTTCGCCGTTCAACTCCGTAGGTCACAACAAGCCGGGAAGTGCAGCAGGCAGGCGCTACCGGGGCTTCTCCTGCCGCTTCCCAGCCCCTGCCCTGGCCACGCCGGCCCGGCGCCCTCGCTCCCCATCACATACCCAGGTATAGCCAGAAAAACTAGAAGCAAGAGGACAATTTAATTTATAACCCGCTCACGCTAAATAGGCAACGCGCGTAGAAATGTTAAAGTGCTGACTCTGGGACTACTGCGGGACCTCCTCAGCACGGCCACGGCGATGTGAAGGGCCCGGAGGGTCCCGCCCGAACCACCTCCTGAGCAGGCTACGAGCCCTCGGGAGCCGCCAGCCCGGAGGTGCAGCCGAGCCCTGTCCCACGGCCCGGCCCGGGCGACCGCACCGCGCAGGGAGAGGGCGCCCGACGGGGGCTGTGTCGGGTCCGACCCCCGCTCCCGGCTCCGGCGGCACACGGACAGCGCCGCTCCCCGCTCCCCGGTCCCGCTCCGCCGCAAGCAAAGCACGCGGAGACCCCGCGAGGGGCGCGGTCGTACCTGGGACATCTGGGGGCGCAGGTTGATCTCCTTGAGGTTGATGGAGTGGCTGCGCAGGTTGTTGAGCAGCTGGCAGAGCAGGACGCCGTCGCGCAGCGTCTGCGCCAGGTCGAAGACCTGGGCCGTGTCCCAGGTCACCCGGTGGTTGGGCGGCAGCACCTTGCAGCTGATCAGCCACTGCCCGCACTGCTTCCAGGGCTCCATCCCCGCCACCGCACCGCGATGCTTCGGCCGCGGCGGCTCCTGCTGCGCCTCCCGCCGCCGCCGCGGCCGGCCCGGCCCGCCCCGTGCCCGCGCCCGCCCCGGGGGCGGGTCCGGCGGGTCCCACCGCCCCGCAGAGCCCGCCCCGCCCGAGCGCTCTGGGGGATGCGCATCTCGGCTGCCCGCCCGCTGATGGCACCAATAGAGCACCTGCGGTACGCTCGGCTGTGACAGACAGGTGTAATGGCACGTTCTGCCTTGTTGTCAGTCTTTTGTCCTCTCACCAAGCCAACAGCTCACTGCTCAGAAGAGGTTAAAGCAGCGTACGCTCAGCTAGAAATGATAGCATTGTTTTCACCACTGTTCTCCCTAAAGTATTTTCCACTGACATCAATTTTACTTGCACCTTAAATACTGTTTAAAAAATGTAATAGCTTCCAATAAGCATTCAGATGATTTCAAATAAAAATAAACACTAGTGATGTTAAGGTATCGAAGGTGACAAACTCTAAAACCAAATAATACAAATACCACAGCTGACAATATCCTCCACAAGTCAAAAGGTGTAATTTCCTTTGGATTTTTGAAGCAGTGCTGGAAACCATTTCACCCCACAAAAAAAAAATCTTACTTTAAAGGACACAAAAAACTGGTTTTATCCTCTATTAAAATACTCTTTTTTTTTTCTTTTAAGTAGAGAACCCTTTTAAAGTACTATTAATGTGTAATTTATGTGAGAAAAAAAACCACAGTCCAGAGTGAGAAAGCCTCCCAAGAGCAAAACACTAACATGGTTATTCAAGATAGCCCACAACTATCCCTGATTTTCACATCTCTGCTAAAAGCCTCACACTTATTCCTGTCTGACCTCACAATAATCTCAGAAATGCATTTAATAGTGTCTGAATTAATACAGCAGTTCTCTGGGAATTTACTTCAGAAATTGCGGCCTAGTAAGTGATTTGCACATTTCAGTAAGCCTAAAATGCTGAATAACTTTTTTATTTCTTTAAACAGGCAGTATGCCTGCTATTCCAGGCATTTTCCTGAGCAGACAGGAGTATTAACCACTGGCCTGCAGAACATACCACAGTACAACTCACCATTTTGCATTGCATTCGCCCAACAAGACAAAGGAAACCATGGCCCAAAATGTAGGATCCAGCTCCATGAACTGGAACACCTGTGCCACTGCCCAGCAGGTGATGGGATGAGGCAGGTGTGACTTATTACTTCATTAAAAAGGCACAAGTTTCTCAAGGTCATCTGAGAAGAGCATTTGTTTCCACTCAAAGATGCACAAAGTTGCAAGCACCTGGCTTGGTTTTCAGCCCTCTGCTTACCTGAGCTGGGCTGGCAAATTGAAGAAGCTCCCAGGTCGGAGCAGGACAGAGAGGGAGCTCCCAGAGCTGCTCTGGACAGGCCAGGCCTGTTGGACCACAAACACACTTGAACAGAACACAAATTCCAGTTAGCAGTAAGCACTTTGGCATGAATCAGAAGAGGAATCCTAATTCCAAAGGATTGCTGCTAGTGCAGCTGAGTTTTAGTTCCTTACAATAGCTGTTACATGGGAGAGTGTGACTTCAGGTTGAGTTGCCTCAGCAGTGCCTCCTTCCCTGCAGGTCCCTCCTGCTCCATGGCCACCTGGGCAGCCAGAGCCATGCAGCTTCCATTTCTCAGGAGATGGGAATTCTCCGTTTAACCACCTCAACCCAAACACTGAGTCACCAGTAACAGGTACCTCTGCCTACCCACAGCAATATTTGATTGTTTTATGCCTGAGAAGCTGGAGGAGGGGGCAGTTTGCAACACAAACATTCTATCCAAGTATCAGACTATAACCTACAGAAATACCTACAACCAGAGACAATTTAATTCCTAATTTAAATCAAAAGGGATGAAACTAAGTCTGCACTGGGATCATTTGGATATCATCATCCATCAAAACAAACATCAGAGCAGCTTGATCAAGAATACAATAAAACACTGTCTCGTAGAAACATGTTTTTATCTGTGACAAGTTAAATATGAAGTGATAACTGAGTAAGATAGTGCCCACAAGCCATCCACTCTCAGACTGACAACCACCACAACACTGAAGCAAATGCAGAAGGCAGAAGAACAAAATAGATAAAAGAAACAAACCCATCTGCACTACGTTATCCACATCCCCACTTCAGCTGCCTTCAGCCAGGATTGGTGGTACAGCATCCTGAAAGCAACATAAACTGCAGAGATACAGAAAAATGAGCCCTATTCTCATTAATAAACAGCAAGAAAACCACTTCAGGCTAATTGCTCAAATGGATCTAATCTTTTTTACACAGTTAATAGGAGCAATCCAACACTCCTTAATCCAAACTTGACATCCAAAGAATACATTTGCTTTAAAGGTGGTAGTTGGAATTCTAAATATCTGAAAAACCTACACTAGAGTTTTAAATTGTTTATGTCATGGATAGTTATAGTGCAATAAAAGAACTAAATATCATTCAAAATACATTGGTTTCTCTACTGTACCTCATTTATTTGAGTGACATTCTTGAAAGTGGAGAATAATCCATATATACATACAAATTCCAGAAAAATATCTCTCCACAAAGAGTTAGATACTTGAGAGAAGGGAAGGGGCAAATGGATTCATAGCCATAATTCATGGCCAGCACAGTCTTGCTAGAGCAGAAGGCTGACTGCTACAGAGGTCCAGAAATACTTGCACATTCACTTTCCTTCTCTCAGAATACTCTTAATAACCTCCTTCAGCTTCCTACATTGTCCACAGTCATTTATTGGAAGAGGTTCAAATTTTCCTTCAATCCTTAAATTTGTTTATGTTCAAGAGATACTTTTACATTGGCTCATTTTTTTGCTATTGATAGATTTAAACACAAAACCCCAAACAAACAAACAAGAGGGAAAAAAAAACCCAAACCAACTTTATAGTTCAAATATGAAATACTTTAAATGAACCAGCTGCCAAAGACATACTGAAAGTTTGTCCTATTTCCATCATGTTCCTCTCATACTCCATAGATCTATCTGGATTGAAAGGGGGGGCCAATTTTAAGTTACCTCAGTCCATCTCCTCCAGCTTCACTAGCACAGTCTGACCTGGCAGATAGGTCTCAGCTTACATTGCTCAAAAGGTTCAATGTACCTGACATACTTTCATTTTTATTAATGCATCAATAAGCCATTTGCTGAAGCAGCTTTTTCTTCTGATTTTCTATAAAGAAAACATTTCAGACATACATTCCCACGTTCAAAATACTGCAAAGAAGTGACATAAAACCAAAGAAGTCTCTATTACAAGAACAGCAAATCTGAAGGACAATTTTTCAGCAAAAGGCACACAAACCCCCAAGCTTCTGCTTTTTTTTTTTTCCCCTTCTTCTAGGAGACAGTTGCCTCCTTACTGGACATATCATCATAAATTTATTGTCTTTACTCATATACTGTGCTGCACTCCATGAAGGTGGCAACTTTCCAGCTCTTTTCTTGTTGCTTTATTTAAAGGAAACAAACAAAAAAAATCCACCTCAATTTTTTTTTATAAGTGCACATTTGCAAGCTTTCTGAAATAATTCCTTTCTGGTGTCACCACACTTGCTGCATTTGAATTACTCCTATTGCTCAGTTTTGGGTCTACTAATAGATAAAATACAACAAGTAATAAACCAAGGAAGGTACATACATTCCCTCTCAATTACTCTTGAAGATACAATAGTGGGCATTGAGCCCCAGGCACAGACCCCGCCTTGTGTAAGGCACCAAACAAGGATAACAAAACAATAGATCTGCTCCCAAAGAGCACCGCTCCTCACTTTCTTTTCCTACTTACTCTCTTGTCCACTAATAGGTCCATCAGTTCTGGTGCTGAAAGTTTTCCTGCCTTGGGATGGTTGCTCTTGAGCACATTTTTGAATGCTACAGGCAGAGAGAGGAGCAAGCCCAAGCAAAGAACTGCCCTCATTTGTGGGTACCAAAGGCCCACTAATGTCTTGGCTGAGCCAGCCCTGAGCTCATGCTCAGTGTGCCCCAATTAGACCCACTCAGTTATACCAGTAAGAAAATTGAGTTACACATGATCTGTAAGCAAGAACATGCAGTCTTGTGCCTTGGTCATTTGTATCTTCCTTCTCTTCAGAAATACATAAGGCCACTGTGACTCCTGGCCGAAATCCTCCCTTGGGCCACTCTCTTTTTGGCTGGAGAGAAATAATAGTGAAGTGGCCAGAGTCGAGCATTTCATAAGCAGCCTGCTTATCTTGCAGTAAAAAGTAAATGAAGGTAAGATGGCCAGGCAGAATTATTCAGTAATTCCTGTCTGCTGCTGATGAACATGAGCATCAACATGGATCAAGATCTCCCAGATGCATCTGGCTGTATCCTATAGCTATAGGCTCTAGTTTCAGAATTACTTTGGGACCTTTGTGGCAGAAAGTGAAAGGGCAGTGCTACTTTCAAGTGATTCTTATTAATTTTTTGTTTGAGTTATTGTCTTACACTATAAATAAGATAGACTTCAAAAAATAATTCTAGAATAACAATGTCATCTGAATTACATTTTCCTTTAAATAAGTGCTTCAAGCTAGCATGGAAGAAGTCACAGACAACTGACCTGAAATCTAAAGAAAGCACCAAAACAAAAGACAAAATAATAAAAAGGAAATAAGCTGGGAGGATGTATGGAACTGAGTGGAGCTGAGTATTTGCTTTTCAGTAAAGACCTGGAAAATGCAGACAGGCAACACAATATATAATGCATAGGTAGCCATAAACTGAGAGAAATTCTGAATGCTAACACACAAAACAAACCTAAAGATACTCTTTTCAGTATAAAATTGTGTGAATACATAAAATGCATTTGAGAAATCAGTGATGCTGGGACAGAAGATGCACTCAGACTAGCCAATGTCAAAATAAGACAGTAAACCAAACAGGCTGCCTAGTTTTAACAATTAACTACCAAAAGTCATCTTAAGAGTTGAAGGCATTGGCTCACCTCCCCTGACAAAAATCTTCCTTTCATTGAAGTCAACAGAAATTTGTCACATTTTACTAAGTCCAGAATCTCATGCTGAATTCCTAAAATAGGATAGTTGCATTCCAGAAGGCCAAGTTTCAGCTTTCTAAAAACCATTCATGCAAAAGGAGAAAGCTGCTGATGTACCACCTGCTTGTGCTGAACAAAAAGGGAAGCCACGCTCAGGGGACAGCCATGGCATTTGTGATAAGGAAAACATTTAAGGTCAGACAAAAGAAATTGTCATGTACTACTTTTTATATTTCAACCAAAATATCAAACAGGATTCTTAAGAATCCAAACAACGTGAAACAGTAAATGAAATCGTAACCTTCCTCCCACCTTAGCAGGTCCTGCTCAATTTTCTTTGATTTTTTAATATCTCTAAGCTATACACCCTTTCCCCCCACTCATCTCCATTTCTCATCTTCCACAGGTTGTTCTCAACAGTCTGATGATGCTTTTAATGCAAAACCAGATCAGACAACAGTTACAGGACAGAAAAAACTCCCCCCTGCACTCAAGATAGAAGGAAAAGAGATGCGACAAAAATAATTTTTGTGGTCTCAGCTGACAAAAAGTGATATTTCTATGAGAAGTCAAGGTGTTCAAGTGCATATAACCAAGACATGAAAAGCTAGAAAGTGGCATAAGTAAGCCCCAAAGAAAGGAAAAGATGTTTTCTATGCTTTCATAGTCTATTCAGGACCTAGTACCAAGAACCAGGAAATTTTTCCCACATTATTGAAAGAAGGGATCAATAGCTGAAAGTGTAACACTTGCAGGTAACACTGTGCACTGGATGAGGTCTGAATATATAGAAACCAGGAAAAATACCTTAACATTAAAATAAAAAGTCTCCACTCTACCTAAAGATTGGAAAAACTTAGAAGTGCCATTCATGAAATACATCCTTGAACTGATAAGTGCCATTCATTAAATACCTACTTGAACAGTGAAAGAATATCTGGAGTAATGTTTCTAACTCTATTACTAATATAATATTTATTTCAAAATTACTACTATTAGGCAATTGAATTTTTCATATCCTAAAGGCACAATTTACCAGCAGCCTCTAAACTCATGCTGTGCTGTTACAAGAAATAGGGCAGTCTGAGACACTTCCAGTTTTCCACTTACAATGTTAGATCTGTATTTACATACTAATCCAAGTTCAGTAAATAGAAGTTTCCTTTTATGCTTACAAGTCAAAAATATTACTAATTTTTAACAAGCAGAACATTCAAATTTATTTTTAGAAAACTCAGCAGGCAAAACATTTCTAAACACTCAGCAGGCAGCAAAGGTTCATCTCTAAAAGATACTTACACTTGTCTCACCTCAAGAATAAAGAACATAAATATTTCAGAACATTCTGCTACCTACTTTTTTTAACCTTTCCTAAATGAGTGTACCTGGATATTGCTTGTCTAATGAGGCTGAGCCAACAGTAGTCTGCAGATCTGCAGGGGTTTAAGAGATAAGGGGCTCTGGATTCAGACCATTGGGATTGAATTTGCAGCAGCAGGGACAACAGCTAGATTAGGGCCTAAAAGTAATAGGGACCATGAGCACTCACCTTCAGTTCAGAAAAATAAACCATCACAAGCAATGGACACTAAATTCTCAGATGTCATCTGAATGTTATGCACATCCATTTCTGTAGGCTCAGTTTTGGACATGATGTGAGACCCTGCTCCTCCAGATGGAACATTTATTCTGAAAAAAACTCCCCACACCTCAGCCTAAATCTTTAATTTTACTGCCTAGAATCCCCACTTCAGTTGAAGTCAGTGGTATCCGTAGCTGCCGGTAACTTGGGTTACAAAGCTGTGTATCCAAATTAGGGACCTTGTTAATATAATGAGTAGTAGTGTCATAAATCAACCACAGACCATTGACAGGCAAGACACTGACAGACAGAAATTATGCTGTGAAGACACAAGTTGCTTAGTAGCAAGATGCATTTAGAGCTTACATGTATGTTAGCTAAGGCCAGGATGTGGCAAACTCAAGTTGTAAAACTATTTCACCCTCTCTCATTTTTTGTTATAACACTACACAAGGACTAAAATAGGAGTAAAGATCCTTTAGTGGCTGCATAAAGTCCAACAGATACCTCTGGCTTACCTATAAACTTATTTTGTTCTCTGTGGGCCACTATCTAACCTACAAAAAAGTGAGGGATTGCCAGAAAACAGCTCACTGAAGAAGTAAAAATTAACTGCTGGCATGCAACAGTAAAGAAGCAATACTCTGTGACAAGATGCAGGTTGTATCGAATGCACAGTGAAAACAAACACAACTTGCCTCAAAGAGCTTGTGAAGGTAATATGAACCTCAGTTCAGTAAACTTACTGTAAGGCAAAAATGTGACCACCCAAAGACAGAAGTGTTACAGATGCATCTACTAAAGAACTGACTTAACTGACAAAACTGAGAGAAAATGCATTGTCCAAACATCACTTACCTCCCATTTTTATTCTTCCACATTTCCTTGTGGTCAGACCTTTTCATACAATTGCAACTTGTACACAAGGTTCAACCACAAAGTTGAAACAAAGCTATCTATATGCCATGCTGTAGCACTTCCACCACCCTGTGTAGAGAACCACTTTACAGTACAGCCTGGACACACAAATACTCTAGGCACAGTTTCAAGGGCAATAAATGCTTATATGCCATCAAAAGATTGCAGATCAAATTAGATAAATTGATGTGGAGTATCTTTTTTAAGTAATAAAAACATGCCAGTAACAGAAAGAGATCAGTATGACTACCACAAATTCATCCCCAGTAAAGTCTGTCAGCATAAACTGCAGCAGAATCTGACATTACAATCACAAAATAAAAGATCACTCCAAGGAAAAGTAGTTTCTACCAATGCAATTCAGAAATAGCTGTGTTACATTATCTCCGTCACTGGGTTTACAAATAGGATGTACAAATGAATGCAAGTGGCATTAAGAAGTTTCATTTTTTGGCTTTTAGTTTTCTTGTTCCCAGGGAGGTACCAAAGAGCAGATCAAGAGCAAAGGGCAGACAAAGGTCTAGCAGGAAAACAGTTCTGGCATGCAGTCCCTGGAGCAAGAACCAGTCCTGAGCAGGCAGGAGTACCGAGCGCCAGGCTCACCAGCAAGAAGCCCCGGAGAGATGCAGCACACATCCCGGAGCAATGCGAGGCAAACTATCAGCCAGCCCCAAAAGCCAGTCTTTTGTCTCCTGGGAAACTAATGGTGCCCAGGTGGCCCAGCCAGATCTTAATTGCTCTGGGAGCCTTAACAGCCAGTTAAGCTAAACCAAACTTACTCAAACAGGATTCACGTGGTCTTATAGAGGTCTCTATTGGATGTCTGAGTGAACACAAGATAGGTTAAACTTGAAAGAAGGTTGTTATTGGAGGGTTTTGTGATTGGCAAGGCTTCCACAAATTTGTCTGCCCTGCTAGTTTGTCAATATTATCCTCAAATGATTTTTTCTTCAACCGCTCTTTGTGCTATAAATTCAACTATACAACGATTTGTACTGGTCCAGAATTACTGAGAATGATCCTACCAGCTGTGACATTCATTCCCTGCTGCTGGAGACAGCAGAATTATGGACAGTAGTCTCTCAGGAGTTGTAGTCTGCAGGTGGTGCATATGCAAAGAGTCTGCCATGAATCTGAAAAGGCATCTGAAAAGAAGCACCTTTCAGCCATCGGGTGGTGAAATGTGCGTTGCTTGATCTCAGCTGATAAGGAGCTATTCAGCTGCTCTTTGGCTGGCTAAGTAAGCACTGCTTGCATGGCAATGTCTGATAACGATGTCCCAGCCTGCATCTTAGAATTCCAGCCCGGTGTGCGGGGAAGAGAGAACTTGCAAGTCCACTAACGTGAGAGTTGATACAAAAGTATATGCACAATGATATGCGTACAGTGTCAGGGCCCACTGCTAAAGATCCCTCTGTATGTGTTCAGGGCACTTGTAGATGCTGAGACAAATTCATCCCTGGTGAAAAGCGTTAATTTCAGTAGAGTTTTACTAGGCATGAATTTGAGTCACTATGTCCTTTTAAAATGAGCCTACTGGGATTACAGAACTGCAGTGAAACTCAGATATAACAGTTAGCAAGTTCAAAGCCACTTCTGAATCACAATTACAACTGAAGGAAAAAAATGTACTAATCAGCTACTAGTCAAACATATGAAATTAATAGCAATTATAAGTATCAGCTATTTTTAACAGCATGCTCATCCTTGGACCTCAGATACCTTAAACAATCTGAAGCTCAGCATAATGATTACTCCAACAAGGGAAAAAACCTCTATGTTGATAATAGTTGTTATGAGACAGGTTTTAAGCAGACGGCAAAAAGTGTCAGTCTGAGGCAAAATATAGATCTCCCTTCTGCTGAATAATTAATGCAAAACTCCTTCCCCATTATAGCCATTGTAACTTTGTGACTGAGTAGTCTCCATTTAACAAGGTCTTGTGTATATGAGCTCCAGTCATCCCTTAAAATTAGACTTTTTTCCAGGGCTGATTTCCACTGTGCTCTCTCCTGATCCTTTTCCACAGGACAAATTCTGGTGTGCCTAATCAAGCAGAGCTTCCACTGAAAGCAATCAAGGCAGTTTGATAAGGCAGTTTGATTTAGTAGTGCAGCTTTCCTTTATTAGAGAAATCCTGACTCCACAGAAGGCACTTGGAGCCTTGACATTGACTTCAGCCATGCAGACATGCCATATCCTGAGTTCTCCCTTTAATTGGATTGTATCCTTCTCCTGGTTTACACCGAGACAAATGGTAATTTTCTCAGAAAGAATTTTATTTTCAGGTATCTGAATACATTCACAGGAAATGTTTAAATACACCTGAACTAAAAAAATAAATCATATTTCAGGGATATTATCCTAACATTTAGAGTTTCTTACCATACCAACTACTGCCATTATGTTGTCACACATGTTTCATAACAGAAGGAGGATCTGGGAGCCTAAGTAGCCAGAAAAAAATAAAGAAGAAAGTGAGATTAAAAAAGGCTTGGAAAAAATTAGAAGAAAAGGAGGTAGTCAGAAATAGGCACAAGAGGTTATGCCCTAACTTAACACAAGGTGAAAGACACCGATGTGGACAAAGTGGTGGGGCAGGTCATGAAGGGACATTTGGGACCAGAAGGTCAGTGCCTGGCTGCTGTGCCAGTAGTGAGCAGAGCAAACCAGGGGATAATTGGAAGGAACACTGTATTAGCTCTGAGGGGAAAGCAGCCACTTCATAATTTCTCTTAATGAATTCACTTAGCTATGGTATTTGTCACAAAGTGTTGGGTTTTGCCCAAGTTCAGAACTAACAGAAACTCAGAGCAGTTGTCAAATTCTCTTCGTACTCAGATATTTATGACCCAACAGTTACCTCTGTCTCCACAGGCAGAGAAGGCAAACCCTCAGAGCCACACGCTGCGGGTAGAGCAGGGAGCTGCCAGCTCAGCAGAGCCTCTCTAATACCTTTAACCTGGGCCTCTGGCTCTCCACCACTGCTACAGACCTCAGGATCTCAGGGAATCAATCTGTTTTCTTGGAAAAGATACCATTGATGATGGGTGAGGATTGAGTGGTGAGGACAGCTCACATTTCTTTACCACAGCTGAGATCACAGCTAAGGGGTGTTTTAGAGGAAAGGTATTGTTTTTAAAAAAACATGGCATTATTTCTTTCCATCATCAGTAAGGGATGGCTGTGATAGCTGAAGGGAATGCACCATTTACAGTGCAAAAATGGAAAAGACAGCAAGAGCCACTATCATTCACTTTTTGTGACTTGGCTGGACCACATGCTAATGCAACCTTAAAGACTTGTAACCAGAGGAAGAGAAGTTCATTCACTTATATTTGTGCAGGGTGGGCAGATGGAAACCAGACCTCTCCCTTCACTCTCCACTGCCTGTCAGCCCTGGGGTGACCCCTGAATCCTGAGGCATCAGTGCCACAGAACAGCCAGTTCACCAGAGCTCACCAGCAGAACCACAAGGGTCACTGGTTTAAGGCAATAAGCACTGGTGGGTGAGATGAAGCTTCCATGTTTCCTCTCAGATTCACCTTAGCTTCTGCAACTAATGACAAAACATGATTTCACATGGCATTTCATTTCTGTGGGCATTTCATTCAGTCAGTCCATGCATGCAAATGCCTTTTGCCACAACAGAAATGGAACATGGAAATATAAGCAATAAATACACTAAATTTTCAGTATGGCTGTCAGAGTAGTGTAAACAGCTCTTCCTATTAGGTGCTACAATCCAGATCCTGCCTGAAATTAAATCTCCTTTAGGAGATTGCATGCTAGCAGATCTCTTTGCATAATGCTCACAGCTTGCCTTCAAATGTGTCCTGCATAAATAGCTCAGGGAAAGGAAACAAATTCAAAGTCACACTTGTAAATTATTTGATCATGTTATTCAGTATTTGCCAAATTCTCTTATCTTTCTACAGAAAAAAAAAAAAAGAGTTTCCCAATGCCCTTCAATCACAGCAAATTCTTTCAAGAGAAATACCAAAGATGACAAGCTGCAGTCCCTTGCAAGGCACAGCCAGGCAAACAAAAGACATCTGATACAGATGACTCTGAAGAATGCCGCTGAAAAGACGTAGGATGTCTGCTGTGCCTTTCCCCGAGGCTCTGACACCACGGGATGGCCATGGCCAGCCAGGCCCTACATCCCACAGATAAACAAACTTGCTGGGTACAAGGTCAAGACAAATGTTGCTCAGGATGAAGTTGCAGAGTCAGGAATGACACTGGGAGCTACTCTGGTCTCTCTGCACTGCATTTTGGGTGTGAGTCTGCAATAATCCTGGCTTTCATCATGTGAGCTCAGAGCAAGCAAGCCTTCTTTGGCTTTAAAGGATTGACACAGAAAGAGCTTTGGTTATTAAAGCAAAAAAAGTTCATGTTGAAAATAAAGATTATCTGAATCCTTGCAGTGACCACAGTCCATTTCTAAGAACACTGTTAGTGTGAGACGGCACCTAACGCACATTTGCCAGTGTTCACTGTCTTGAAGGCACAGTGTTCACTGATCAGTGATCTCACTTTGGCAGCATTGACCTCGAGTCCTAAACACAGCAGATGACAACAACCAGGTACTTATTTAAAAATGAAAGAGCAAGAACCAACCCAGGACTTCCCAAAAATCAAAAGGCACAGAAACCTCTGGAAATGGCAATGGAGGAGGAAGCCTTTTGAAGTGCCACACAAGTGTATGCCATTGAAGTAAAATGCCACTTGGATAGTCAAAAACAAAAATATTTATTCTAACAAAAAGTAAATAAATGAAAATTGAAAATATTTAAATGCAAGGCCAGGCAGTGAACTCAGGGATAAGGATTTGTCCATGTTCTGTTGGGGCACAGACAGGTCTTACTGGTGTGAGACACCACCCTTCCTCAGCTGAGTTTGCAGGGGATCCAGGGATGCTTTTGTCCTTTTTGCACATAAGTCAACTGCATCTTTGACCCATGATCTGGCTGAAGAGTGAGTGAAAACTATTTCCAACCCTTTCTCCTTGTATGTATTTAGTACATTTTTGGCATTGTTCAGCCCTGCCAAGTATAATGCTGGGTGTGAAACGGGGATCACTTTCCCTTTTGTTGGTCCTGTCTGTAGCAATAAAAGCCCATTGATTAAGAACATCAATAACAAACTCAGATAAAAACTTGCAACCAAATATTGCAGACAACAAACTTTGCATGAAATTTTCAGCTGCAGTGAAAGAGATTGCTCAAGGAGACTACAGCTGCTAAAAGCTGTCCTTTCTCCATGTTGACCACAAGTAGTTTTAAAGAGCTGTCCAAAAAGACAAGTGGGGATGTTTTGTCCACTCTTACCTGCCAAAGTTAGTTAAAGTTTCAAAGCAAGAGCTACAAATTCTCAAGATAATTCAATTCCTGCCCTTTTTGACCCTGAAAGCTCAGCCCTCTGGGTGCTGCTGGACACCTCACAGGCTGCCAAAGCAGAACAGATATACACAGCCTCTGCACAAGCACAGCTACACAAAATGCACATCGACAGAGAATCAGCTGCTTTGATAAAGGAGTGCTTGAAACACTAGGAACTCAGGAAGATAACTATTTTTACTGTCATTGTGAGCATTTTTGGATATTTAAATTAAGCTGTTGATGAAGATAAAGGAAGTGCCTCTTGAGAGATACCAGCTTTTAAGTTATGTGAGTTACCATCAGAAACTGTAGGAACAAGGGGCTGCAGGTGTGATTACAAAGGAAATTAGTGTTACATTTGTATGTTTTACACAGAGAAATCACCTTGGAGCCAGCAGTGAACAGGGAAGACACAAGGCTTCTTTGTAAGATATTGTGATGATTTTTCTAGCTAAAATTCTTCCCAGACCATACTCTGTTATGGTAGATGAACATATAAATGGGCAATTTATCATTTCATACTGCATGGCTTTCCTTTTAGTGACTCACACCTGATCACATTTACAAACAGATGTTATACTTGGTTTCTCTTATGGTCCATGTAGAGGATGAAGAAGTGACAGCTTGAGAACATGTTTATTAAGCAACATGAAACATCTGCTTCTGTCTTTCAACACACACTACATGATTTACCTATTCAAAGGAGATCCAAATTTATATTTACTCCACAGTTACACCCACCAAGCTGTTACAACTATGAATGCAATTATTATTTTAGTGCAGGTATGGAGCAGTTTCCTTAACCCCCAAGGTACTGGGTGTCCATGACACTGCATATGTTTGATGTCTCCAGAGTGTGTTTGTGTGCCTCATCATCACAATAAGAAAATCCTTGGATAGCAGGGGGTTTTTGCTGTCTCAAAGAAATTTTACTTTTATTTAAAAACTGATAGTTCTTCTATGTCTGGAAATTCTGATTATTTATGAAATTCTATAAAAGATGTAATGTTTTTCGCAAGTTGGTACTCTCCCTGTACGAACATGCTGGCAAACACAGAGCATATGTGAGCACTTAAGTGAGTGTTTAACTTCAAGGGCAGCAACAATCCTGCTCTGAACAGTGACTTTAGCAAAGCTCTCTCAGACATTATCATTTGACTTTTTGCTCTGAGGGCTCTTCTTACTCATGTGCTTAGTTACAGCACATAAACATTTACCCTTTTTAAGGCTGAACTCGCTTACAGAGATATACTTTTATCACTCCCAAGACTGTAATCTTAATGTTAATATCAACTCAATACAAGACAGCACATGGAAGGAAGGAGAATTAGTTACCTGCATTATTTTCATTGATTGTCGCATTACTTTCCATTGCAATGATAAAATGTCATGACACTATAACATAGCAACAATTCTGCTGGCAATGCCTTCTTTGATTCTCAATGCTCAGTTCCACTAGAGGTACTAGTACAGAAATTCCTTGAGTCCTGGTATTAGATATAGTAGAAAATTCCACCATAGAAATGCCACTTGCATCTTTCACCCACAGACAAAGCCTCATGCCTGGACATTCAGCTGGTGCAGCTCCTGCCCCGGCTGGGGCATGAGGCTGGCACACAGCACTGGGGATGCAGCACACTGTGGGACAGGGTGACAACACAGCTTTGCTGCTGAGCAGTTTTGCATGGCCACACTGTACCCATGTCCTGGCAGAGTTCAGGGCCAGCCAGGGCAGGCCTGCACCTAGGTATAAGCTTCTGTTACCTTACAGGCATTCCAATTGCCGTCCTGCTCCTGGTGCAATTCTAATGAGTGGTTACACAGCAATATCTGCCTGTGGTCTTGCTGTATTCCTCACTTTAGAAAACAAAAAACAAAACCAACCCCCCCCCCCAAACCTCCCCCTATTTTTTCCTGCATTAAGTCTGACAAGTATAAAGCAGTTAAAGGGTCTTTGAGTCTGATAGCAGGTAAA
Source organism: Hafferia zeledoni (assembly GCA_035583235.1). NCBI lineage: Eukaryota > Metazoa > Chordata > Aves > Passeriformes > Thamnophilidae > Hafferia > Hafferia zeledoni. The sequence continues at coordinate 20,797,739 of JAWWEV010000004.1, forward strand.
CAAAAGCAACCAAACAAGAGGTAGCATGGTGAAGGTGCAGCTAATAAAAAAGACAAGCTAAAAGCACATATACTAATGATTTCTGCCAGTAAAGAATCCCTTCCTTTTAATTCATGAAATAACATGAATTTAAATTACTTGGGGAAGCAACCATCTTCTAATAGATAGATTGCATATTTAGGACTATAAACAGATTGAAAGTGAAAGCTATGCTAAAATTGTTGGGGAATGTAAATCCTTGTTTAATTGATGCTGCGTGAGCTGCCAGGAATAATTAATAAGGCTAAATTTAACTGCTTTGGCAGTATTTCCCTTTCAGATGCAGATCTGGCCAAAACCCAGGCAATCTAAACCAGGTCTATCTTTCTTATGGTGCTAGGGAAGGCCAGACCTGGAAGAGAGGTGTGCTGGGTTTCTTTGTTCAGGAGAGCTGCAACCCTTTTGTGTTCAATGACACTGAAAAGTAAATCCTCTGCTATAATGTGCTGTTTCAGAATGAAAACTCTGCTCACCTCGGCCTCAAACTGGTGAAACCAGATGCAACCAAACAGGCAGGTTTACCATTCCCTTTTGTGCTTTGGTGTGTGAGCTCTTGTTGAACTCACATATTCAGCTCAGGAAGGAAAGCAAACCCAGACACCGCACAGGCGAGTGCTGGGGGGTAAGTGCTGCAACCCTGCTCTGAGTGTGAGGGAACTTGGTTTTGTGAGACGCAAAGAGGCGAGTGACCTTTTTGGCCCAACCTGAAGGTTGGTCTCACTCAATTTCCTGCCTGCTAGAGCCATGCATGGGAAAGAGCAGAAGAAACAAGTATAGACTTGTTATTCCTGTAATTTAATTTTAACATCCTCCTCCCAGTGCTTTACCTGTGAGAAATTCAGGTATCCAGAATAATACCGTTGCATTAAGAAATGAGGAACAAATTGCTGAAAAGACACCAGGATCCAGGCAATCTAACCCAGTGCCTTCTGCTGGTAAAAACGGCTGCCCCTATGAAAATCTGCCCAAGATGCTGCCTTCAGTTCTCAAGATGCAAATCCTAAATTTGAAGGCAAACCAGGCTTCCAGCAGGACATGAGCATGGCAATTCAAACGAGCTTCTACACAGCAGCAGCTCAGAAAAAACTCAGCTCTAGCTGTAGCATCAAGGAGAAAACCAACCTGCCAGTCATGGCAGCAGGTCTTAACCTGGGTGTTAGCTCATTGACTCGTTTTCTGTTCTATAGCAGGAAAAGATGACTCCAAAACTCATCCCTGTTAGCTGGCAACCACAAGCCCTGTCCCATGCACAACCTCAGCTTCTTCTTTCTCTACTATGTAATTAAAGAAAAATAAAAGAGCACAAGAATGACCCATAAAAGCCAATTGAGTGGCAGTTGACGAATAACTGTATTCACATTCATTACCATGGTGTTTGTCTGTGTGAAAGAGCACCAGGAGGCTTTACTGATGTTTTAACACAAGAAGTAGTGCAAAGCTCATAGTTGAATGATGCACACAACTGTTCTTCAAGGTACAGTGAAGAAAAGAGAACTCGTAGCAAAGATTGTCTTGAATGAGGTAAGAAAATTTATACTTTGATCCACAGTGGCAGGAAAATGCTGCAGACATAAAGCTGGTTGTCCAAGCATCAAGGGAGCAACCATAGCACAGCAACAGCTTTAAATTATTTTAGCACTCCGTATAAGAAATGTTTTAAAATCCAGAATAAACTGTCCCTAGTCAAAGAGAAAATTCGTTTCTGTGGTTAAAACAAAACTGGAAATTCAAAATACATGTTAATTCCTAGTCTGCATGACATGGGAATAATTTGATTCTCTATGTCCCAGTTCCTCACCTACAACACAAAGCTGAAAATATTACCTTTTCTTTTTAAAGGTCCTGCCATTTAGATTATCAGTTCACAGAGCAGGTATTACATCTTATTTTGTATTAGGTACAGCATTCAGAATAAAGATGTTATAATCTCATATGGGCAAACCTATACTAAAAACTTAAATTTATATGGTAAGATTTTAATTTTAACCTAATTCCATGTCTTGTCATGTTTTACTTGCGATGAACTGACTCAAAGAAAAGACAATAATAGCATCATACCTATGCTTCATGCACTCTAATAACCCTTGAGAGAAAAACATACCACAGAAAGTGAAAGAGAACAAGAGCTGAAATATTACTGTAAACCTTACATTGACACAGCAACGGCTTCAGCTCACCTATACATGCTGTGATTTGCAGAGCTGAGTCTTTTACTTTCAAGTGTTCCATCAGTGGCTGCCACTGCCATTGTATCCCCTCATTCAGCATCCTGCTGCCATTTCCTCGCTCACTTCTCACCCCTCATATCTGCACCACTGTTCGAACCCAACCTTAGGGAGCCAAAAGCCAGAGCAAGGGGGGCATGAAGCAGGGTCTGGGGAGGGCAGGGAAGGTGAGCGGCTCTGCACATCCCTCAGCAGAAGCACTGCTGTCTGTCCTCTCCCAGGAGTGCAGGCTCTCATGGGGGTTACTCTGCTCTATTCCTTGCAACCTTCCAGTGCAGATGCACCTCCTGTGTGGAGGATGTGTGACCCTCTTGAGCTGCAACTCTAAACCCTGCAGCCTACAAACCTGCAGTCCTCCATGCCTGGGAATCAGCCTGTAAAACTGGGACTTCCACACACTCGCACATTACTTTGCATGTTTCCAGCCAAGATCCTGCCAAACCAGCATGATCTCTCCAAGCGCTACTGCCTGGCCTGAGGCAGCTGCCCTCAGTTCTGTGGGCAGCTCCCTGCACTTGTCCGAGCCCTGAGTGTCCATCCCTCTGTCCCACAACAGCCCCCGCCGCCTCACTGCTGAGCCAGCACCACTGCCTGCAGGCTGCTCCTGCCCTGCACCAACCAGCTGGTCCAGGTCCCTCCTGGCCTGCTTCCCACCCAGCCCAGTTCCCCCTGTCCACACTCAGCCACACCCCATGCCCTCTTCAGACACACTTTTGTTCTTCAGGCAAATGTAGGCAAAATGCCTGCTGGCCACAACTTTTCCTATCACTCTGGACAGGCTCTTGGTTGCTGTGTCCTTGAACGAACACCTGGCTGCACTCCACTTGCTGGTTAAACTTGGCTTTGCTGCGGTTGCCCATGGCAGCCTATGCCATGTCATTGTCAGGGTCTTTGCTTCCCTTCAAAACAGTCACTCCTCGTGGGTTGAGGGGGCTGCTTGCAATGGTTCCCGTGCCCACACAGGTTAATAGAAAGACTGAAGGTGTTTCCACATCGTTTGCAATTGCTGACTCCTGAAGTAGCCCAGCATCTTGAGCTGTTAAACTGCCCATCTGCCACTTCTAGGGACAGTCCTGCTTCTACCTTCAAATTAATTTGTCCGTTCAGAGCCTCAAGCTGGATCTCAAACCCAGATTTCATATATATGCAAAATAGGCTAATCAGTGAATTTATAAGAGGAACTGTGGAGGCCTGGATGGCTGACAGTACACACCAAATAATAATTCAGGCAAACACTGCCTGCCTGTGATGATAAAGGACGATTGCACAGCACAGGCAAACACATCCCAAATAGACTGCAGTGCAATCTGTCTCCATATAGCCCCATGAGTCATGCTAAGTTGGAAAATACTTTATAAATGCTAGTAATGGCAGGCAATAATTTTAATTAGATACAGCCTAATTAAAAAAGAATAGAGGCTTTTATAGTTCATGCTTCCCCAGTGTGCAGTAGGGATCCCCACTGTTGGGCAAACAGGAAAAATGTTTTTATTATTTAATAAGCACAGTGATATCAGCAGAGCTTTAATGCAGGATTTAATGTGTATGCTCTGGCTCACCAGCCCAAATGCTGACTGGCCAGTATGCAGCCTGGATGGAGCAAGGTTGCAGGCTTTTTGCATCTCTAAATGAGATCTCAAAATGTGTCAAAAGAATGAAGTACACACAAGGAATTGGCTCAACCTCCTGGGTGTTTATTAAGCTGTATATAGGTGTTGGACAGATTCATTGAGAATAAAAATTGGCCTAAAGCTGCAAAGCAGCACCTCAGGTTGATCAGCAACTCTGCAAGCGTTGAGTAATGAGGAGAGAGAAGCAATCCCAATGCCCTCCTGTCAGATCTGTGTCTGCCCAGAGCCCACCCTCCTGCTGTCCCACCAACCTCCCTGAAGAGGACCAGGCATTCCTGGCTGCTGAGAGCTGGGGAGCGCTGCCATACGAGCCCTCAGCCCTCCACTGCCAAGACAAGAACAGCCATGGAAAGCAGAAATCCAGTGCTCCTATAATCCAACCCACTGGAGGTGCAGATTCCTCTCTCATTTTCACATGCCATTGTGTAATGGTTCCACTCTTCTGGGAGAGGAAGCAAAAATACCACAAGAAAAAGCACTTCCTGCAGTATTTCTGAGCTAGTCAAATCCAGGAAGCAATGGAAACTATGGTGATGCACAGGCTATCGAGTTTCTTGTGCTTTTTTTTTTACATTTCTGTTATTTCCTGTGCTTTTCACAGGAATATTTGAAGTCATAAACAAGATAAGCCTGCATATGTGATCATGATAACATGAAGCAGTAAAAGCTTCTTTTCTCCCCACACATATTTAAAATAAAAGGAGACCTTCAGTGAGTGAGAGCTGTGCATTGTGCCCAATGCATTTCCAGAGCCAGACTGATCCTACAGACTAATTGAAGACCATTACTCCTGGTCAGGGGATGCCAGTGAGTGAGTCTGTCTCACAGAATAGCCCAACGTGCTGCAGATCTGCAGTGTCTCCCTGAGAGCCTGCTGCTCTGGTACAACCAAAGGACCTTCGTGGGTTCAAACCACCCTCCCCGTTACCTGCCTGCATGTGAGGGGGCCAGAGGCTGCCCAGAGCCAGGGTGAGAGGCCGAGGTCAGGGGTGGGCAGGGCTGCCATGGGGCAGAACTTGGCTCGGGCTGCCCTACACTGGCGTCTGTATTTCTGCTGAGAGCAGGTGCTGCTTCCAGCAGTCCTGTATTGATTTGCCTCACCCAAGGTCATCTTAGAAGATGATTTACATTAAGAAAATCAATTTTTTAAAAAGTCATTGCTGGGAGCAATGCTTGATTACTAAATTCAGAGCACAGCCAGGCATGCGTCTGAGTTACCCAATTCTTATTAAAGGCAGCAGGAAATCTTTTGCCCATTCCATTATACTGGGAACGTGCACAATAATTTTTCTATCATTATCTCACTATTGTAACTCTAAAAGGCTTAAAAGCAAAAGAGTGCTTCCTTATAATTATGGCTTTTCCTAACTCCGCCTGAAGTTGTTAGCAGTGTCTGCTTTGCCCTGGAAAGGAAAAAGGGGGTTTGAAATGGAGTTCTTTCCAAGTATCTTGCCCCAGTTTCATCATTTCCTTCCTGAGTGAAACATGCATATTCACCTACTTTTCATTAACAGAGAATCAGTTGATACTTAGTCATCCATTGCTCAAGGCTCTGCAGGGGTGTCATGCAATATGCAGCAACTCACCACTGTAATGTCAGGAATATTGCCCTGACATCAAAGCTCATTTATGGTTCTTCCAATGGATAGCTAGATCCACACACATAAATGATCCACATCACTACCTACAGAGGTCCTGAAAACCATCTTTCAAGCTCTTTTCAGGTCTGAGGGCCACTCTTTGCAATGTCTGTGACAATCCGCTTGAGTGCCAGAGTCCCTGAGGTGAATCCGCAACCCACCCATGGCAGTGAGCTGGCTGCTTCTCCCACCTGTAGGCAGGGTGCAACCAACCCAAACCACAAATGTCACAGGAAGAGGTAAAACTGGAGGAGATCTTAGTGGGCCAGAGGCCCCAGCTCGCTCCAGCCTGCCTGTGGCTACATTAGACAACTTGGGCAAGTGTCCCAGGAGGGTGTAGATAGTGGGATGATGGTTAAGGCACCTTCACATGGGAGTTTCTTCTCCTCATTCAGTGGAGCAATATGGAGAATGGCTGAAGGACCTGGATAGAAGAGTATGGGCCATGAGCAGAAGAGCAGAAGCAGGAGCTGATGTCTCTGTAAACCCCATGTTCAGCATTCTCCTAAAGCTCATTAAGCAACTAATTTATATGCAGAGATTTTTCTCAAACTCTGTTTTTGAAATCTGTCCTCAGAGCCAGAGGCTCTCAGCCAGAGCTGTAGTTTGCACTGCCTTGCTGCATGCTCACCTTCCTTCAGAATGACATCGGTGCTTTGCCACTGTCTGGGTCACTGGCTGGCCAGGCTGCTCTGCCTCATGGGTGGTGCAGGACACTGTGCTGGGGATCTACAGCGTCCACCTGCATGTTCACTACAGGAGAACCTGAGCAGCATAGCATTTGTGCAAATGCAGCCTGGTTCTGACAGTCCAGGGCCTGCACAGCCTGTCTATGCATCCACACTTGAGCTGCATAAAGCTAAGCTTGACATGTTATGTGACTATTCCAAGCATTTCCCTCCAAGATTTCATCTGCCATCAGTCTGTCTCCTTAGAGGGCTGTGAATCACCAGCCTCTTCCCTCCTTCACTCTCTCACCTCACCAGGGAGTCACATAACTCCTGCCTCTGTCTAGAGGTATCTTGCTGCTCCAGTTTGCCAAACTGCCCCTCCATTTGTGGGCAGAGGATACCACGCTCATCTCCTGTTACAAAGGGGATAGCAGTTGCAAGAGCAGTAACTTGCCAGTCAACTTACACAGCTCTTCCGCCCCACCACAGGTACCTTCAAAGTCTGAACCATCATCCTCAAAAAGTACTGTACTCTTAAAATAGTTTAAAATTTATTTACACCTCAAAAAGTTACTTAAATAATACATTAGTCTGTGAGAGCTGCTAATTTTTTGAAGTCTTTACTAATGTACATATTTATGCACATAAAAATGCAATTATATGCTTTTTATAGTCGTTTATCCTCTTTTCAGTCCACTATGACAATCTGCCAGGGTGCTGTCAGTGCTCTGAAGCGCTGACGGCGTGCGGTGCCTGCGAGCTGCATTCAAGCACTTACAGAATGCACGTGTCAAGTGCTGCACATTTCCTGGTGTCAGCACCATTTGCTCAACACATGACAGACAAAAGGATGGATTTGGGCTTTTCTGCTGATCTTTTTTTCCAGAGAATGGAGGTGTCTGTTCCCGAAACTATTAAGTGAAATACAGATAAGTGTTCAGATTACCAATATAAACCAAGGATGTTACTGCAAACCTACAGCACTGTGCCTTTGTAATTAGATAAGTATAATAAACAGTTCCCTGAGTTTACAGTAATTGGGAAGCATCACTGAGATGCTCCTACCAACACAGCTGGGTCTGAAGCAAATATTTACTAAAGCTTCTTAACCTGGGCTACTTAGCTATCCTTACTAAGGCTGAGTATTACTGCACTTTGCATTAAAGCCAGCGAGATGAGCTACATACATACCAGCTGAGGGAGAGATGGCAGATTATCAATCTCCACACTTGTGAGATTAATCAGACAAATATATCACAGGAAGATCGACAACTGACTGCCAAGGTTATTCAGTGAGCTTCCTCATCAAAGAAGTCTCCTTTAGCTCAGAAGGGCCTTCAGCTCTGAATTTTGTAATAAGCAGTCCTGACTGGTCACAGATGTGTTACAGTAGGTTTCTGGAGCCATTATAACCCAAGTATTTTCACCTTATATTTTCAGCCATCTGTGAGCAGACTAATACAGCAGCACCAACAGGCTCTTCTGTCTCCATGACTGGATTACATAAATTCAATTACACGCTCCAGACAAATTTTTTCTTAAGCATTTGCTTTACATCCCCATTCTGTGTATCTTATGTCCTTATCTGTAGGACAAAGTTCTGTACTAACTTTGTGTTTTGCTTTTTCCCTTCACACATTTAAATAATTCATTTTTAAAATGTATGCATACACCAGGACCAATTTTCCTCTAATTGAAAACGGGAATGTTGAAGGTTATGAATTATCTCATTTTAAAATGGGTAAAATGAGAGAAGAATTATATAATTACCTGAGGGGATGGTGGGGAGAAATAAGATACATTCATGCATTAAAATAAAAATGCATTATGACATTTCCTACCTCACTTTACATTTGATAAAGTTAACCTTTCTTTTCTTGTCATACAACAATATTCTACCTATGTCTGCTGTATTTTAGGTTTGACTGGATGTTTTTATTCACCCTTCTGCTAAGACAACATAAGTTGATCCTAATACCAAATTCAAAACTGAATTTATGAGTCCTGCCATTCAAAAGCAAGAACCAAGCGGGGGTGGAAGGTCACAATGTTATGGAAACATGAGAATAACTCAGATAAAACCGCGCAACTCCAAGAAAGAAAAACAGCAGCTGTATACAAACACTGAATTAAGATCTTCAGCCCCTTCTGCCTCTTGTAATGGTGCTATAAATCCTTTCCACTAGAAGGATTTTCCGCTTCCATGATTTGAAATGTTGGAGATGTGTGACACAACAGAAAGGAGGAATTTAATCAACATTTAGTAGAATCAGGTGGGACAAAAAGTGACTTTGCCCAGTCCTGTAGATTTCACTGAGATATTGATGTTGCTAAGACTTTTGCTTTGTAAATAATCCAAAACCAAAATTCTGCCAGGAAGTTCATGCTATCACTGGGAAAACATATTGCTGTGTGAATAGGGGAGTCTTGCCAAATCCTTCCCAAAGATCCAGCTCATGGATGCTGAACCACCTGCACGTTGTCACATGTGGCTGCCAGATGTGGCCCAATAACGCAGCCGTTACAGTTATGTCAAAATGATCATAATTCCACTAAACATCAGGGGGGAAAGCAATAGAGTTAATAAATATTTAAGGTCCCCAGAAGACAGACTACTGAAACAGGTCTGGGGCTTTCATAGCAGGCCTGAGACTACCCCCAAGAAAGAAATCAGCCAGTTCTTCCATGATAAAAATCTGCTTGCCTGAAGCAAACAGTCAAGGAATCATGCTGATATAGAGGGAAAATAGGTCAGTTTTATCTCAGCTATTTTATGCAGCTACTTTCTATGAAAAATAAAGATTTCTGGTGAGGCAATCTCAATTTCTGTATGGTACATTATATATTCAACTCATTCATTTACTGTCTAAGATGAAAGTCCTGAGTGACTAACACTGGGTTTGATAGAATATTAATTAATGAATAACACTCCAATGTTTAATTTAGCAGTGGTCTAACCACATGATAGTCATAAATGCTAAATGATTATGCCTAAGCATGGAAGTTCTTCCTAGAGAAGACCAAGAAAGTATGTCATTGAAGATTCAAATGCGTGAACCCACAGAACAAATTGAATAAGAGAGAAAAGAATTCAAAATATATATTTTTTTAAAGAACTGAGAAACCTCGAAACTGTATTGCTGTCTACCTCTTAGTACAGCCAATGTTTTATCCAGAGTGAACATGGTTTCCCTTCCTTCTTAGCAGCTGGCTGAGAGGAACTAAACTTAGCAGGCCTGAGGTGTAGGAAACCAGATAGCACGGTGTATGGCTGGATAGGAAATACAGGGCTCAATGTGTGTGAGGTTAAGATTAAGCCCTGACTTCCTTTGGGTCTATTTTAAACAGTGGCAAATGATGGCATGCTTTCTTACAATAAAATGACAGATGATCAAAGGTCGAATATGATCTGTATGTCAAGCATTTGCACAAGGACCTTTCTTTGGGGGACTGTGCAGGAAGTGTTTTAACATGGTGTCTCATACTTCCTCTCATCTGTGTTTGCTCAAAACATACCAGTAACTGAGGAAAGCTGGATGATTGGCTGTGGATAACTGGCCAAACAGTGTATGCCTGAGCAAGGAGAGCATATGGTTTTGGATGGAGTGAAAGAAAGATTACCATGGTCCCAGCCATTGCTCATGTGAGGAAAACAGTAAGGCAGCATTCACTGTCTCACACTTTCAGGTGCTCCACCTGGGAAACAAAGACACAGCATGCTGAGAGCATCTTCACATTCCGCTTTCCAGAGCTAGTCAGGGATCAAAGCAGAAAAAGAGAAAAAAACGATTTGGGAACTCTGCATTTTTTCCAACTGCCATTTTAAATAGATGTTTGCAACACCTATGGCAAATAGGATGCAAGACTCACTGTGTCATGCTGAATAGAGATGGCACACTTGCTAAATTTGCTATTATTATGTAGTACCCATGACTGGTGCTGAGGCAGCCAAAGGAGGACTTACCTTCATGAGAAATTGAAAAACACAAGAAACACACAGGTCACCATCCAAGTGAGGGGGTACCTGAACACTACAGACAAGGCTCTCTTTGCTTCTTCCCTCCTTCTCATACCTAGAAATCTGCAGAACAAATGCACGTGCTTGAAAATTCCTTTTAATCAGATTTTTCATCTTGCCTCAGGCAGTGCTGCAACAGTCCACAGCTCCAGCCCTGACCTGGAGCCCACTGGCAGCTCTGTAGCTGCCCCTGCCAAATACTTGTCCTACTTTGCTAAGGCAAAGGAACAACTTGCTAAGAAAGATCGCTGGAATCACTTTGCTCCCTGAAAAGCCACAAAACCCAATTTATTAGTTACAGCAAGAGTGGAAAATAAAAGAACCATTCAGTCCATTATTTCTGAGGATTCTGCTGATAGCACCTACTCTCATGAAAAAATGATGTAATTTGTACGTGCAGCTCTGTGGACTTTTAAAAAGCAGCACAGAGCTGCTTCCATTGAGATCTGAGGCTGGCTCAACAGAGCAGGAAGAAATTTTAAGTATGGAATATTAAATATGTATTTGAATCAGAAAAGCATTTTCTGATGTTGGGTGGGTGGGAAATCAGGAGAGCATTTTGCAAAAAGCCACTGTGTTTTCTCTACACTCTGTCCTTCTTAGGCATTTCACAGGATGCTGGCAGGAGTCATAGGAACTGAAGCACAGTTTTAAAATCCCACTATGGTTTAAAGAGTGAGGTGAATATCCTCTTACACTTCTCTGGGTTGTAGAGAGGAACACAGCAACCCTATAGAAACAATTTGGTACAAGCAAATATTTTACTGCTCCGAGAAAAAGAAGCTCATCAGCAAAGCAACCATTAGAGGAAAAAGATGGGAATAATCTCACCTAGATGCAGATGATAAATGAACATAGAACTTGACTGACAGTCAAGATGTGCCAATCATAATTTTTGGACTAGTGGCTGAACTACTACATAGTTGGGATCAACACAGATACAAAGAATTCTCACTCAATGCAAAGTATTCTTTTTATCAGAATAATAGGAAAAATATCCAAACTGCCATTTTTGGTTAAAGCAAATATATTGTTCAATAAGTTTTAAGTTTTGGATTTCAGAAAACTCACTTTCTCTGTTGTTTTCTCAAATTTCAAAACAAAAAAAAATGGGTTTGAGGGGTTGACTTTTCAGTGTTTTTGAAACTGAATGTTCTGCTTAGAATCACAGAACCTCTTAGGTTGGAAAAGACCTCTAAGATCATTGAATCCAAACAAAAACCCAGCACTGCCAAGGCCACCATTAAACCTTGTTCCTAAGTGCCACCAGGGATGATGACTTCACCACTTCTCTGGGCAGCCTGTTCCCAACTCTCAACAGCCCTTTCTGTGAAGAAACTTTTCCTAATACCCAATCCAAACCTCCCTTAGCACAGGTAGAGGCCATTTCCTCTCATCCTTTCACTTGTTACTTCGGAGAAGAGACCAACTCCCATCTTGACGCAACCTCCTTTCAGGTACCTGTGGAGAGCAATAAGGTCTCCCCTGAGCCTCCTTTTGTCTAGACAAAACACCCCCAGCTCCCTTGACTGCTCCTCATCAGACTTGTGCTCCAGACCCTTCTCCAGCTTTGTTGCCCTTCTCTGGACATGCTCCAGCACCTCAATGTCTTTCTTCAAGGAAGGGGCCCAGAACTGAACCCAGGATTTGAGGTGTGGCCTTACCAGCGCTGAGTATAAGGGGAAAGTGCTTAGAAAACACTAAACCATTTTCCAGGTACCCTAATCCCACCTTGTGTCTCTGAAAGTTTTTGCTAAATTTAAGGTAACATCACTTATGCTTCCAGTTTCTGTAACCTCTTCTCTGGCAGATCACCCAGCTCTAAAGGGCAATTAACAAGTATGAAACAGGGATAATATCTCAACACTGAGCTCAGTTGCGACCTGTTCCTCTCACAGATTCAAAACAGCAAGCAGGAGCAATTTGGATAAAGACAGGCTGTGATGACCAGGATAAGCTGACACAGGAGGCCATGAGAATCTGCTATCTTGCACCTTCCTGTGCCACAGCTTGTGGTCTTCCTACATCACAGCAGCTGTAACATTCCAACATGTACACTACAGACCAGTACAAACCACGAGGCCACAGGGAATAGACAGAAATGAGCTGCCCTCAGGTTTAAAAGCTCAGCAGAATTAACACACTAATGCTCTCAACTGTGAAAGAGCCCCCAAGATGTGTCTCAGAGGAGACAGAAAGAGATCAACCACTGTCACAGTGAAAGGTATGGTGCTTGGCAGGGCCACATTTCCTCATTCCTTGTGCCATGATAGCTGACTGCCAGCAAAGGGGGTCCATCCCCAGCTTCACACCCAGCAGGGTGCCCCTGTGTGGCAGGGAGCTGTGATCCAGAGCCTTCCCCGCTGCCAAAATGGAGTGAAGGGAATGCAGGGAAGGATATCCCAGGGTGGGGAAGGCTACAGCTGAGCTATGTGAGCATTTTGCAGCTGCTGGAGTGGATCCTGGAGCACATCCTCATGCAACACCTTTGAAGTCAAAGAAATTGCCAAGGCATTTCCCCTCACTGTGACCGCCTCTGCTAAAGGTATGGAAATTATTCCAGCAGAGGAGGTTGAGAAGGTGGAAGCTGAGCTTTGTAATTTTTACTGGATTTGTAGTTCATTCTTTATGTTCACTTACATAAACACTTGTCTAATATTTAGACCACATTTTTGTTTGTGGGCTTTGTCAATGTAAAAACTTAGCCAGAGTCACTTAGGATGTGACCTCCTTTCAAAATGCAGAAGTTTTGAGAAAAATACAGCGCTTTGGTTAAAGGAAAAATAATTTATGCTGCTTAAAATAATTTACAGCATTTTAAAATATTCACTATATTTAAGCATATCAGTCAGAATTCCCATAGTTTCACAAATGTTTCCTGAAGACTGTGTGATTGACAACATTGTCTCCAGAGAAAGACTTACCATTTTTAGGTGATTTAGCATCAAGTGAAACAGTAGTATCAATAATTAATGTGATTCAATAAAAGCAATGGCCAGGTATTTCATATATTTTAATCAGGGCTGGGGAGAAGGTTCAGTACTTTTCTTCTGAACAGTCCCATTCTAAATATAGGCCTGGCATGGATTTACTGGGGGAAGTACAAGGGAGTAGCCTCCCTCCTGGTACTGCCCACACTTTGTGTAATGGGACATGGGAAGGTCTGCACCACTGGGCAGATCCAATATTAATGAGCAGAGAAGTGACAAACTTTATATCTGAAAAGGTACTGAAGTATTGAGAAAGGCTACACAGGATAATGATGAAGGTTTTAATTCACAGTGAGTCAGTGTGGCTGGAAGGATAAGCACACGCATTAAAGCACAGGAGTTCTCTTGCCAGCTCTGCCACTAAGTCCATGCAAATCACTTAATCTTCCTATTTGGTTCCCCCTTTGCTAAAAGGGGAATGCTAATATTTATTTACCTTCCAACTCACAGGCATGTTGTGAGGATTAATTAGTTAATAACTGTTAAGTGCTTTGAAGATACAAGTGACTGTGCAAAATACTAAGTATTATTAACTAACATTAGGCTAATGATGCAGATAGGAGTGGTAATTTTTCCATTAGCTGTATCAAACCAGAGTCCAGGATTCAGCACCAAGAGGTATGCTAGCTAGTGAAAAATTAACAAGATTATGAGAAAGAGTAAAAAAATACAGTGAACTTAATACTATTGGTCCACTGAAACACAAGAAAAAAAATAAACAGCTGTGCTTTTCCTGACCTAGCAAAATCATGTCTCTATTAATAACTCAAGACCACATTCTGAAAGCTGTTGCTTTGCACCTTGATTAGTCATTTCCACCAATCTGCACAGTGTTACGGTTTTGAGTTAGTGGCAATTTTCACTCCTACATCTTGCTCTGCACCTGTGAGAATGGTGGCATGCAGCTCAAGGCAAGCAAGAATCAACCACAACACGCAGGCATTATGTACTACAATTTTGCAACACATTTGCTTGGCATTAATTCCTATCTAACTTCAGTGAGAAATCTGGACAGCTGTGTAGAAGGCTGCTTTTGCAGTCAGGCAGCTCTTCTGGTCCAAAGGAAGGTACAGCCTGGAGTTTGCAAGGGCTGGCTGTTTGGGAACAGCACACACACCTCTGGCTTATACCACTCTCATCATTCTAGAAAAGGAAGATAGTAAAGACACAGCCTGGAAAATTGAGAAGTCACTAAAATAACTTGGGAAGATTCCTCCTCAGAGCAGCTGTCCACATAGCTCTGCTGAGGAAACCAGGTGCAGGCCCCAAGAGCCATCAGCATGTACACCTGTGGATCTACATCACTTTCTGCTTTTAGGAAAAAATACAGAAATTCCCCAATTTCCATTACAATCAAGCATTTTGTGTATTCTTGCAAACAATTTACAATTCATGTATATAGCAATATGTATTTCTATCTTGTTATCTGTATAATTCTCAGTACTGTTGCTCTAGGTGCACAAGGCAACATTTTATCAACTCTTCATTTCTCCACATGAGCTGGCAAATTTAGTTTTAGGTCTTTCCTATTTTTAGTTACTTCAGTGGTAGGAGAGGTGGGTTAACACACCGTTTTAGGAGGGAAAAAAGATAGTAGTCTATAGACCTCTTTTAGACAACTCTTCATCCAAGTGTTCTGGTCCTGGTCAAAATTTTTAACGTCTATTATCTCAAAACATCATTGTGCAAAATAAATACTATGAGACAGAGGAACACTGAAGTTGAAAAAAGTGAGGAGAAAGAAGGATTCCAGTTGCCTGGAAAATGTTGTTAGAAAAAATTTGAAAAAGTTTGTTTCTTTTGAATGTTACATAAACACGTTAAGCACTGCTGCTGCAAATGTCTGTTGGCAGACACAAGACTCCACGTGAGGCAAAGATGACCTAAGATAGCCCACAGCCTCCTTTCAACTGAACATACCCTCTCAGGCAGATGGATGATTAAGGAAGCAACACAGGCAGCCTCTGCTGCACTTGTTTGACCCAGTTGTGAGGAAGGAGGCAATTCCCCTATTTTCACTTCCAGATTACAAAGCTCAGAGGCAGAACACCATTCTCAGAGGTACAGGTTTGACATCATCACAAAGAAGTCTCATCTCTTTCTGCATTACAATGTGCTAAGTCCTTTGGGAATCCCTACCCTGTGCTCAGAGTTTCCCAGGTACTCGCCTCCTAGGGAGGGTGGGAGAAATGCCTTCATGAAGCCATCTCCTCAAAAATACTTTTGTCAAAGAGAAGCAACTGCTACAACTAAAATAGGTTGGGAGAAGAATTTCTGCTGAACCCAGTGAAAGCTACTGAAGCCTGACACTCAGTTACAAGGCCTTGTACAGTGGGGTGACAAAATGTAATTAACAATTAGGTATATTAAGTTATTGTAAAATTTAAATACAGTAAATATCTTCAACAACTGCATCCCAACACAGGAAACACAGGAGCTTGAATTTCACATTTCACTTTAAGGCTCAGAGTAGTTAAGCATCCTTGAGATTTTAGCAGTCTTTTGATGATCAAGCTCTGCTTTCAGATACTTACAACATGACTAAACAGTATTGATTTGAAATTAAATTTCATGTAACTCAACACTGACTTTGATTTATTTATCTTAGCAATATGTGTGTGTGGGGGGGTCCATTATAAATTACAATGAACAAAATCTCTTTTACATGTTAAAAATATATCCATTGTGATATATCTCTTCCTGCACCTTATTTAATAAGCTCTAACATTAGGTCAAGATTTCTGTTTGCCTGCAAATACCAATGTACATTATAAGTATACCTACATTTCACTTGCAACACTGGAAGGGTTAAAAACATTTAAGCAAGGACAAAGGCCAACTACTCACTCAAAATATCTTGCCCCCCAGACATATCATTGGTTAATCAATTTTCATATGGGTTTTACTTTTGCTGCTGAAATTGCTGGCTATTGTTTGACACATATTGTTGGACTAGAAATACTATAAATCTGAAATGCTAATGTGCTTTCCACTGCATGTGATTCCTACCCATTGCATACATCATCCACAGTTACTTTTATCTCAAGCCAAGACTAGTAAGGGCAAAACACAGTCTTTCATTGACTTCAGAGCTCTTCCATTAAATTCCTTGCTTTTTCCACCTCCAGAGCAATCATAGGCTGATGGCACCAGGCTGGATTTTATTTTGCAATATTATGAGCCCAGCTTCCTTACACAAAGAGTGTCTGAGGGGCTGAGAACCTTCTCGAGGCAAGGAGGCACATTACTCACCGGCTGCCTGACAACAGGGGTAATTGCCTTTTCTTTCTGAAACATGCAGTGAAGGGGCAGGCTCAGCCAGTGCAGAAGCTTCTGCAGAGCCTCCGGGAAGAAGAGGAAAAACACTTCATGCTCCTTGCCAAGATGTTTTAGATGCTAAGTGGGGCAGCAGCAAACCTGAACCAAGCAACTAAAGCTCTCACAAGCCAGCCATGCAAACAAGGAAAACAACCCTTCAGGAACAGACTTTTTTAAACAACCCATAGAAAAGCAAATGCACATTGTTACAAACAGCATTGCTTCTTATCATACATGAACCAGAGATGTTCCTGTTTAAAGGACAAAAAATCATCAGCTCTTGTGAGCGCAATATCCAGTGCTTCAAAACCTGCTAAATTACCAACAGATTTTCTACATTTTACAACAAGGGCATGAATTCAGGTTCATCACACACAGAAGGAGTGAGCAGATCCAGCACACTTTAAACTATTTTCAGCAGATCTGGCACAGCTATTTTGCAGTTCAAAAGAAGCTGCTGCAGCATCCATAGAAGGTCTGTAATCGCTCGCTCCAGTGGCCTGGGCACAGAGACACCGTGTACACAGCACAAAGCCTGGACAAGCAGCTCATAACTCTTGCTGACATTATGGCAGCTCCCAAGGCCAAGAGCTAAAGATGGTGATTCCTACTCATGTCGTTCATGGGCTAAAGAAACACAATGTCAGTCTGAGGGCAAAGGCGTTTTTCCATTTCTTGCATAGCTGATTTTACATATAAAAGTTAACATTAAACACCTGACTAGAACTGGTCAGAAAACATCATATTTCACAGGAGAAAAAGAGAACTCTAGCATCCACCATGGCTAAAATCCAAAGTAACATCAAAGCGCTGTTGTATCCAGGGCAAAGATCCATCAGAATTCAAAACACCAGACTGCCAAAGCTTCTGCCTACCAAAGTTTGTTGTATGCTGCATGAGCCCCCCACAAAAAGTCTGAACGTTTGTTG
>JAWWEV010000004.1:20815299-20826916 GCA_035583235.1 Hafferia zeledoni
AGACTGCCAAAGCTTCTGCCTACCAAAGTTTGTTGTATGCTGCATGAGCCCCCCACAAAAAGTCTGAACGTTTGTTGCATGTTGCATGAGCCCCACACAAAAAGTCTGAACGTTTGTTGCATGTTGCATGAGCCCCACACAAAAAGTCTGAAAGTTTGTTGTATGTTGCATGAGCCCCACACAAAAAGTCTGAAAGTTTGTTGTATGTTGCATGAGCCCCACATAAAAAGTCTGAAAGTTTGTTGTATGCTGCATAAGCCCCACACAAGTTCTTCTGACTCTGAAGAACAGAGAGGGCAGCAAGGAACGAGAGTGCTCATACACTCAGTGAACTAAATGCTACAAATTGTAATGCTGCTGGTTTTATCCCATAACAGCAGCCTACCTTGAACCTAATTTATGTGCTGCAGTAAGTATATGTGGTATTATGAAGAATGGAGGAGTAAAAACTGCTACAGAGAGAGTATTAGGTGAGGATTTCTTGACGAAAGAAACAAGTTCATTTTCTCTAAGATTCCTTGAGACAGTGCAGTCAGACTACATACAACTTTCTTAAGATTTTCTGAGTTTTGTTAACTCTCTACTGGTACAGAATACAGTCTTGGGTTCATTAGAAATCACTTTTACCATGTGGCTACTAAGCACTTGGGAAAAGATGTGAGTGGATCTGTAACCCTACCAGTGATAGCTGCCTACAGCAGGGTCACTAGATAAACACAAAGTCTGTTATAACAGCTGTGTTCAATTTTGTGCATACAGAGGTCATTAATAAGTAAGACTGAATCATTATAATAATCCTTGAAAACAAATTAACTGGTTGATTTCCATATTACTGAGTTCACATATTTCTCATTTGTTCTGGCTGGCAGGACAGCAACCTATTAGTTAAGACAGGCTTGTTTGCTTTGTTAGAGCTGTTGTCCAAATGTCCAAACACAGATATCATTACATAAATTACAATTTCAAAATCAAAATGTGTCTTACCAACAGAGTGTAAATTCATAGAATATAAGGATTTTTTTTTCCTAGACTTGAAATAAAATGTTATGTAAAACAGACACTGAAACATTAAAAATCCACATCAGCATGCTGAGTTTATTACAGAACAGCTCGCTGGAAATTATTGGGTACTAATCTTTTAATACTGCAGCTGATCCTCGGTCAACCTGTTACAAGAGCAAATTGCCATTCCCAGCTGTGCCATACTATAAGAGGATAAACAGCAGAGTGGCCCTTAGGAACAACCTATTTCAAGAATCTCTCTTCAACCTTTTATGGCTAATCAGAGCCACATTAACAGAAGAAAAGCTGTCAGAAGGGAATGTATGTAAATATCAATCCAACTTGATGCAGTAAGGCACCCTTTTTTTTCTTTTAATGTAGTAAGATATTGAAAAACTATTAAAGGAGTGCAGAATTGAGAAATTAAGACTCAGGGATCTAACACACAAAAAATCTGGGCCTAAGTACTTATGGGAGTCATTTTTCTCTCATTGCAATAAAGCCACGTTGAAGCCTGGGGTGGGGTGGGGGTATGTACCCAAGTGCTCAGCCTCTTGCAGAGAAAACCTGGTGGACACACCTCAGAAGTTGCACTGCCAACCAGAGCATGATGTACATTTGGGAACCCAAATGTCTCTGGATCTTACCAGCTGCTACATAAGCTAAATTTCCACTGAAAGAAGTTGTCCTCAACACTTTTTCATTTTCACTGGCTTTTCATTCCACAAATGTATTTTTTCTTTCAGTTTCTTCAACTTTCATTTTCATTTGCACTTACTCTACCTTGTGCTTCTTTCACAATTCCAAGATGACTAATCCATAAATGAGCAAGAACCCTCTGCATTCACAAAAAATCTTGTCAAAAAAAGACTGTCACCATTTGTAAGCTTTTTAAGTCAGAAATATTTACTTACTGTTTACACAACACTTAAAGCCATGGGACTTCAAACATAGCCTAGGTCTTTAGCCACTACTGCAACATGAATGTTACAAAAACATGTTAAATTTATCATATTTTTGCCTTCTGTTTCATATGCAAAAAAAGTGTATTTGTATCATCAGATGATGAAATGCCACTTCTTTTAATCATCCCCACCTTACTCCAAGATGACAGTATAGATTAATTCAAGAATCACACTGTTTATGTAATATACTGCAACATGGCAAATAACCTCCATCTATCAAAACATTTATGTGGATAAACAAAGTTCTAGAGAAAGCTATTTTACCGTTGTATTTCCAGTAATTACAGAAATATAGATGAGCCAATTTTTAATACCAATAAAATGTAGCATATGGCTGGGCTTTGTGAAAGCCATCCTGATGCTCTAAAATCTAACCCCCAGTTCTGGTGAAATTATCAGAGGAAGGAAAAGCTATTTCTCCACAATGACCACCTTCGAGGGCAGCACCCACTCCATGGTGTGGGGCAGGAAGGGCTGTGTTCCCTGCCTTCTCCCTCCCCATCACAGAGTTCAGCTGCATCCACCCAGCATGACCCAGGCTAGCGAGCAGCTGACTGATTCATACTGCTCTGGAGTGTTCGCTGCTACTTGTCCAGTCTGGCTTACATAGAGTTAGCACTTACCCTGTCGGTTCCTGCTAGAATTACTCTCAGTGCAGCCTGAAAGGAGAGTGGAGTGACACAAGATGGCTTGAGAGATGACTGCCGAAAATCAGGAAGTGGTGTTAATCACGAAAAAAATCAGAGTATATGACAATTGCTAATATAGCTGAACATTACTTATATGTATTTTCGATGACTTATGCCAGAGCTAGATTTAAAAGCTGGCACTAAAGAACATCTCTTCTTACCAATCTTACAAGCTCTTCCTTTGTATATGTGCCTGCTACACCACAGACCAAAGGGCTTCACACCTCAGGATGGACAAGCATTACATGGATGTATTTTTCCTCCCCCTTATTAGCCCCTTCAACAATAACTCTCTCAAAAAATGGTAGATTCATCTTTGCCTTTTTTCCTGTATGGGGATTATTCAGCCAACCCTCATAAAATGAGTCCAGTTTGAAAGCAGCCAAAATTACAAAATCATTTGCGCCATGAAGGCAGACTTGCATGTAAAAACCTTATGCGCTTCTGCTGATGGTGTTAGAATCACCGGAAAGGCCTCTCTCAAACCACAGAAAGTACTTCCCTTTCATGCCAATGCTTCTCTGTGTGCAGGAGGAAGGATGGTCTTGTGGCTCACAGAGACTTGGCTGTCAGCATGTGTGGCTTCTATTCCTGGTGGTCAGCAACTTCTCTTGTGACTTGGGAGTTATCAAACTTCCCCACCCACCAAAATGCCTGTCTGCTACACAACATCACAACATCATTCAATTTTGCTCTTTAATGAAAATACAGTAGGAAAACTTGATGGCTTGGCAGAAATAGGAAGCAGTTTAAGAGTTCAAAATATTTTTCTTTTCATGGCATTATTATTTAGTGGCATTTTAGTTATCCTCAGTGAGCAAAACTTTTACCAGATGTGTAGCACCTTTATCTCTGAATATTGTCAAGACATAGAGAGAAAACTACTTAAATATACTGATATTTCATCCCCTGAGGGACCAATGTGGCAAATACAAACAAAGCAAGCACATCTTGAACTCACTCCCATCTTCATAGTTATGGTAATTTTGAAGAAGTAAGATAACAATGTTGTTTATATGTATGTGTTTCTTGTAAATCCCTCTCCAAGCAACTGCTATCAGATCAATAGTCCACATCAAACAATCACTGAAAGTTCTTAATTTCTGCTTCATTTAGTTCTAAGTAGATGTATCTCAAGCTCCCACCAGCACTGTGCAATAGGTGTCCAGCCAAGTGACACAGGTCATATGGCTCAAATGAAGGAGCAGCTATGCTGGTCCACATGTTTCTACTCAAAATTCCCAGTGATAATATTTACCTTGGCAGAAAGCCAATGGATGTGCAAGACCTTTGTGGAGGTACTTGCCTAGAAAGCTGGCTGGAAAGACAATGCTCAAGGAAGTGACACTCTAGCCACATCTTAAAATGTTTTCTGCAGGTTAGGAACTATGTTTGAATTCCACAGATTGACACAGGCATCAGGGAGGCCTCCACTGACAGTCTGCAAACACCACATATCTGATAAAAAGCTGAAGACAGCTGCTATGTGAATGAGGAGCCAATGCATTTCTTCAATCTTGACATTAAAGAAAAAAAAGTTACTTTACGTAAATAACCAGGTAACCTTGAATTGTAACTTGCAGTTAAATTCATAACTCACATTCACATCCTGACTCAAGAGAACAAACTTCAGGTGGCTCATCTGAACACTGAGATTAAAATAAACTCCGTCTGAAACACAGAGGTGAAAAAAAATGTCAGAGATATAATTCCTTTTCCTTACATCATGCCTATTTCTCTTCAGCTATGAGGCTGCCCAGCTTAAGGGCTGCTACGACAATGCAAGAAGAAATGTCATCCCAGGGAAATTTATTTTTTTTACTATATTGATCATTGTTATCTATGACTTGTCATCCAGTTTCAAAAATAGTTCACATTAAATTAAGCTATTGAGCACTGGATTACATGTTCTCACATTTTAATTTCTCAGATAGAAGCAAGGTGTGATTGCACCTAAAACATTCTGCTGCCTTGCATCATTCAGATCTTTCTACCGAAATGATTCCAGATCTGTTGCAGAAATATTAACTCTGGGTTTGTTCATGGAGCTACCATGCAGAACTTTCGCTCCTGCAAGGCCACTATTCACAGGATTATCTGGAAATGCCACATGCACTGCACAAGTGTGTGTGTGTGTGTGTGTGTGTGTGCGCGTGTGCAGAAGGTGGTTAATAGGTATGTGATCCACACCACCATCACTAAATATTTATGCCATTAGGGTAAATTTCCAAGTATGAACAAGCTACTCAGGTCTGCTTATCTGACACTAACACAGTAACAACATTGTGTTGCTGTTTAGTATTTCCTAAGCAATAGCCAGTGTACACACAATTTTGTGTTTTCCTTTTGTACTGTGATAGGAAAGGCAGGTTGAATGCTTCTGTAGTTGCAAATGGAGACTACAAGACGCACTTAGCTTTCAGAAATTGTTTCAGTAGAGCAGTATGAGCTACTGTCACTAATGAAGAAGAGTTGTTTTCATGACATGATTTGAGATTTTACAGGCACCTTCCTTTTGTGGTGGTAAAGTTGAAAATCAGAACCAGAAGCAATTAATCTTCTTCCCTACATGCATGAAATTCCTAGTCAGTGACACTTGTTTTTCGCAGATCCTCATTCCAGAGAATCACATATTCTATGTAGAGCATGACACACAAAGCTGCTGCATGTGTCTTTATCCCACCCAATCCTTGGGCTCATTAGTACTGTCCTAAGGGACACACGTAGTACTATTTTTATCATTTATCTAACTATTTTGTCATTTGAGAAACTTCTCAAGAAATGTCAGTCTCCTGCTGTTTACTGATTAAATTAATTACCAAAGACAGAATTTAAATCATGATAGAATGGGGGTTGCTCAAGCTCCTTCTCTTTACCTCACCACTACAGCTAAAAACTCCCAACAAATTAAAACCCACAAACTCAATTATTGTGAATAGAAATGGACAGTAAATGCTCCTACTTTACAATCAGTTAAGGAAAACTAAAACCAGCAAGTTCCCCCTATTAGAAAGGTACAGTGTAGTGTACACAGGAGTGTAGCAAGAAGAAAATTTGTCAGCCAGACACTTATAAGGAGAGTGACCAAATAACTAGATGTGAGGAGCACATTTGAATACTGAGAACACTCTGATTTTTTGCTTGAAGTTCTCAGTAACTACGAATTACATTAATTAACACTTGAGGGAATATTCATGTATTTTTCATACACAAAAACAATCTGCATACAGATGCCATCCAGACTCTCCCAAAGTGACTCAATCTGAGTAGAGCCAGGCTATAAAGAAAGGACTTTTGAGCCCTTGGACTCATCCCCTGAGAGAGCACACTGTAGGCCCTGGGGAAAAGGAGTTTCAGCTGGCTTAGGTTACATTGCTTCCCAAGGTCGGTGCCTACTGAAGGGCAAACAAGGTGCTGAACACATTCTGCTTTAGTGCTTCGCATCCTTTCTTCAAGGGCCCTAGCAAGTTTTAAAACACAGTAAAGGCAATTTGACTGTTTCACTAGAAAGGGAAAACATCTGACACCTTCTTAGGAAATAAGCTATGAGAAACTAACAGGAGATAAGCAGTTTAAGTAAAAACATTGAAATGCCTCTATGTACACGGATACAAAAGAAACGCTGCTTTGTCCTCTCAGCTTTGGTACCTGCTGGTGGATGCTAATTTTCTGTCTCTTAAAATGAGCACTTTTGAAAGGAGATTGCCTATAGAACCATACAGCAATTAAACATGTTAGTCAAAATGCCCCAGATTTTTACATCTCTTCTTTATGCCTCCAATGCTGGTTTCAAGTTTTGCCTCTAGGACTTTAAGACCTTACATTTTATATTCAGCTACTGATACACAACTGCAAACTAGGGTTCAACAACACGAGCTACGAGTTTAATCTTGAACACTGTGTATTTCCTCACTTTGCCAGTTTAAGACAATGTAATGAAATATTTATCATTGATTTAAACTCTTGAAGCTGAACTACGCTTATGTCTTAATTCTATTATCAGATGGTGACGCATCAAAATATGCAATCTCTAAAAATGGAAAAAACCTCAAAACACTGTCTGGCAGATCAATAGCTTTAAAAATATAACTGACAGGAAGTTAAATCCCTTTGCAAACTGTTTTCTCTTATTTTGTACTGAATTGATCACTGTCTTTGTACATTAAGCACCAACCCCTTCTGTTAAGTTCCAAATACACACAGAACACTTCAAGCCCTTGTAAGCGAATTCACAAGTGCCTCAAACTGGGAGAGTAGGCACCGCCTAATGGAGCAGCCTGCAATGAGGGACAAAGTGCTTCAAGAATACAGGTTAATAACCTTTATTCCCATGCTGGCAACTCATGCTCTATGTCTTCCTGAAACCTTGAAAAAGGTTCTTGAACTTCAGCCTATGGAAAACAGCGCTAACTGTGAGGAAGTAGCTCATGCACTACACCTGTTCCCATCCTGATGTCCCACCGAGGCTCTGGGACAGCACTCCTATGGATTGTTTGGTGCATGGAGGAATGCTTTTTCCATGACATCCTCTCCCTAAGGAGGCACTTGAATTATTTCATACAAGTAGTTGAAAGCCATCAAGTCACCTAGAAATTCAAAACTGAAGCTTGCTTAGGGAGGACATGAGAAGTGTCTTCCCCCTTCTGCAAAGCAGCTTCCAGACAGAACCACTGAAAGGCTTTTGTTGAATTTGGGTCATTTTTGACGTAAGGCCCATTCTCAACAGATGCATTATAAATGCCTTGTTTATATTTCAAGTATTAATAAGATATACTCGAAAGTTAAATAAAGAGCTTGTAATTAGAAGTTTCAAGGAGTTCTACAGAGGAACTTCTGGGGATAGAGATGCCTTGAGCACTGCCTTTTTACCACACAGCTTTCATGGCAAACTCCAGTTCTAGTATCTTTACATGGAATAAGCCACATGAAAGTCAACTTCTAGCATCTGGGAAACTTTCAGAACTTTTGGGATCTTAGATGCCATTTGACTTACTTCTTACAACACAATGGGAAATTAAAGTAGATGAACATACAAAATTACTAAAAAAAAAATTACTGCAACTAGCAAGAATGAAATATCCAATTATTCACTGAAACTTTCTCATGACAAGTTACTGTGGTCAGCCAGAACCTCAGATTTCAGCCTGGAATGCTTATTTGCCTACATACTTCATTTAGGCTCTAGTCTGTTCAGCCCAGGCATTCCAGGTGCTCAAACACCAGCAGAAAATCGCAATAAAATCAAGATTCTGCACATGAAATCCTGCCAGCTGTCCTGCCGACTGCTAAAGGGCAATCGAAACCCTTCTGTCTTTGTGGCTACTGCAGTCCCAGGTGACCGACTGGAGTAAAGCACTGTCCCTGATACATGTTGCCATAGATTTTATTTATTCTGTTTTTAATTAGTGTCTCAAGCAATAGGAATCCCCGGGGGAGATTTCTGCATTGTTAGGAAAAAATTTCTGACCTTCAGTCTCGGATTTCATTGCTCACTTCGATCCCATCCCTCGCTTCCCTCCCCTCTTGCCCATTTCCCACCTTGGCAGTGCAGCCCCTTGCAAGCCCAGAGCCCCACGACGGCACAGGGCCGCAAAGCCAGACATGTGGCGACTGAGACCCTTCCTGCGGATCCCTCACAACCCGCTTCCCAAGGCGCTCCCCAACCCTCCTGCTCCCGGCCCTTCCCGAGGCGCTGATGGGCGGTGCGGGGGGCGCCCCCTGCTGGGCCCGCTCCGCCCAGCGCCGGGCAGGGCACGTGGCAAAAACAGGGAAGAAAACAAGGGAAAAGAGCGGAGAAGCGGCTCCTGCCGGCGTTGCACCCCACTGCTTCAGCAATGCCGGGTTCCTTCCTGGAAAGCCCTGCATAAAACACGAATATTATTATTTGCGACTCAGAGAGCACAAGATGACCCATCAATCCAGGTGTATTTTCCAAGGGCTGGGAGTATTTCCAGTGACAGCAGAAGTTCAAGTAACCAATATATTTTAAATCACTGGGCTCTGCAGTTTTGCATTTCCCTTTTTCTTTAAAACCAGAATTCACTACTGCAGTTCAGTGGGTTCTCAGTGTTCTCTGAGAACGTACTCCACTTGCAGTGTTAGAGATGGCAATATTAGGCTGAGAAACACAGCTGCCAATTAAAAATAAATTAGAAGAAAAGGCTGAAAGCAATAATCAAGTAGGAAGCCATATTTCCTTTTAGAGAGGAAAGACTAAGATTAATATGAATTTATCCCAGCAGGCAGCTCTGGCAATCAACTTTTTTTTAGAATATGATTACTTTCCTGCTTCCATGAGGTTTCTTTTCACATTGTGGTATTACCTTAATCACCAAAGCAACAGAAAGATCTCTGCCAATAAAGTGTGCGGTATTTTCACAAGCTCTGTTGTAGGCCAAGGTCTTTTGAATCAGGATATTATTTGTATCATAGCAAAACCCCAGGCTACACACTGAACCATCACAGCACAATGGCAGTCCCAGGGAACTTAACACCTACAAGACAAGAAAATACTGGGAACCAGAGATGCTGAGAAAGGATGTACATAAGAGCAGCAGAACTGAAATGAAAATCTCCATTTGCAAGACTCTTATCTACAGAATCACACTTTCCCATCAAAATGTCATACTGTGGAAATGATGAATGGCATTAGAATACAGCCCAGCAAATGCCTTGCAGCAAGGTATGGACATTAAGTCAGGAGGAACAAGTGAGAATACTGAATAAGTCTTTTCCTGTATCTCTTTTTTCTCTAGGATAGAGAAAGCACAGAAGACTGAAAGCAAACTAAAACCAGATACTCCTTAAGGGAGTAGTGAGCAATATTTGATGTCAAAGCCAAAATAACTTCAAGGGGATGGCAGTGTCATGACTGATTCAGAAGTGCTCCTACTCGAGCTCCAATTCTCTGTGGAGAAATGCAACACCACACTTGCTTCTTTTTTGCTGCTGCACAGAAACCAATCTTCTGCCAAACTCTGGCTGACTGGTAAAAGCAAAATTAAACATTTATGCTGCAGATGGATCAGATGTGTCCACTGTCACTCATTCATTAGTAACAGACACTTAACAAGGATAGGTTACAGATTGCTGCCATCCCAGAAGGTTTTGTATGAGCAAGTCATGGAGTTTTGGAGAGCCCAAGAGTTTTCCATCCACACAGCGCAACCTTTTCCTAACCCATAAAGAGTAATTTCAGTTACTTCTGCTATGAACAATATAACTGTGGTGATGTATGAATCAGAATTTTATATCCTTCCTCATCATCACCAATATTTGCAATTATATCTCATCCTTTCTTCCCCACTGAAACCTTTGCAAAATCTGTCTGACTAGTGAGAAAAGCTACAAACTTGGGAAAGGAATTCTGACATGTAGCTCTTCCCTACATACTGCAGGCAACCTTTGAGCTGACAGTAAAAACTTTTACACTTGTGATCCATCCAAAAAGTGAACTGCTAGTCTTAGTATTTATGCAGCAAGGCAACACTTTTTATATGCACTTCTTTTAAGAAGGGTGGCTTCAGAGCTACTGCCAGGATTGAGACAGTAATCTGTACCACCAAGATTATTCAGAAATCCTATTTGCAAACAAAGTCCTATTAAAACACCCCTGCAGTAAGCCAGCCTCTGAACTTCTCCTTTAGTCAATCATTGCCTGGCCCAAACTGTTTGAAAGGTTTAGTTAGGCTTTACACTGGAAAGAACATGACAGATTCAGACACACACTGAACCAACCTAATGAAGCTAATTGACCTGCAACTATCAGAGGAAATCACAAAAGAACAGCTTAGAGTGCTGACTTAAAAATTCATGAAGCTATATGCTATGTTAACCTAGTAGGGGCCCAGACAAAGCCATGCTAACGTACACAAATGCCCAGTAAAAGTAGTATCAATGTAAGGCATTCGTATCAAAAAGGCAGAGGCCATTGGATCTACACAGTAAGCTAGTTAAAATTGAGGAATTTGTTTAATTAGGGAAAGCAAAATGGCCCCATTACCAGCCTTCATCACACATGGTACTGAGGCACAGGGAAAGCTACAGGGACATGCCATCACAAAGGCCAACAGCAGTTCAGCAGTTCCCTTGCAAAAAATTCTATGATTCTGTGATAAAAACATGGCTCAGCTGTGTTTATCCTGCACTGTTACAGACTGTTTTCTCTTTGCTGTCAGATAACATCCGAGAACTGAACTCAGACGTTCCGCCCAGAACAGCCATTCCCCGTCACAAATCGGTGTCACAACGTGACAGTAGATGGCACTGCTCGAATTCAGTTCGAGCCCGCGCGCTTCCTGCAAAACAGCCCAGAGAGAGGAGAGGGGATGTTAAGGCTCATGCACGACACAAACTAGTAACTATAAAAAAACATGGCATTTGCTTTAGAGAGAGCACAAGCGCTTCCATATCAGCAAGAGCTAAACTGCAGAGCAAATACATTAGCAAAAGCTTAATTTAAGATGGCAGGGGTACCTGTCCAGAAGTTCATCCACTGTACTTCCATCTTCAACTTAATGGCTTTTACTGACACCTACTTCAAAGGGATGGGCACTATGTAGTCTGCTTTACGTGAGACTAGAGGGAACAAAGTCATTCTGGATTTTAGCACGAGTACTACTGACACATTATTTAAAAGAACTTACTGGTTACTTCTCCATCTCATACTTGCAGCTTGCAGGGGAAAAATCTGCAGGGACAGCAGTTTCACTGCTCCAAGAGTGTTCATGTAAAAGGCCATTCTGGAAGCTGCTCCAGCTACTGCACAAAGTTGATGCACAAACAGTGCAGAGAAGAAAAGGCTTTATACATGTATACATACACAAATATGTGTAAATACCTGTGCATGTGTATTTATACACTATGGGTTTTTTCATACACTTATATAGAATCATAGAATCGATTGGGTTGGAAAAGACCTCCGAGATCATCAAGTCCAACCCTTGGTCCATCTCTAGTCCA
>JAWWEV010000004.1:20826956-21164882 GCA_035583235.1 Hafferia zeledoni
TGGCAGAGCTTAAGCCCGTGCCCCCTTGTCCTATTGCTGAGTGCCTGGGAGAAGAGACCAACCCCCACCTGGCTAGATCTACTATAGTACATAGTAGAATCCTTTGTTAGCCCTTTAGCATAACAGATGCAAAGTCCAAGGGCTTAGGTGCACAGTAATCAAGTATTTAGTTTAGTTGTCTGAACACAGACAATTTTTACCCCAAAATGCACAAATATTGACCAAAAAAGTAGTATTTCTACACATTTTCAGACACCAAGAGGGCTTACACAGCAAACAGCCTGCAGGTTATATATCCTTGATATTATTGTAATTCACATGTAGCAACATCACACTGCAGCAACACTTCTTGCCATACCTTGTCTAATGGGCAAATATTAGAAAGACATGAAAAGAAGTCACCAGTACATCCCAGCAAGTGCAGCTAGCTCAGAGGTATGAAACAAGACAGTAAAGAACAGCAGTTGTCTCAACCTGGACCTCTGAAGCTAATTTGGGCATCAGCAGGCCCACAGCCAGTCTCACCTGGGTAGTGCAGCAGTTCTTAGCAGAAGGGAAAGCTGCCAAGGCGGTTCCAGCACACAGAGTTCACCATGGGCTTTATGCTACCAGGTGTGTGCAAAGCAGCTTTGGGCCTGGGTGGTGCCACTGCGGGTAATGCCACTGCTGCAGCTGGCATATCCTGTCAGGAATCCCACCACAGTCAAGAGGGAAAGACACACATTGGCAGCCCCATTTTAAATTCCATGCCTTTTCTGCAGTGTTTTCTAGTGTTAGTGCTCCTGAATAGCAGTCACATCCCACATATCTTGAAGGAAAAACAAATGAGCTTTTCCTTTCCCTTCTGGGCTCTTCTTGCAGAGAATTTCCAGTTGAAAGCATTCTTACCTTGAGTGGAATTGAACATCAGAGTGTTCATTCAGTCATAAATCACACACTGCCCATCTACTTCTTCCATTACTTAAAAGAAAACTTCTAAATCTTGTGTTACAAGAACTGTATTCGCAGCAGTCAAGGACAAGAAAAGTCTCCCTAATTTGTTTACCATTAACATTTGAAGAATTGGTGGGAAAAACTCACAAGGAGTTGTCAAAGCTGCCTGCTATGCAGAGTACATACATGCAGATCAAACTAAGTCAATTACATTGAAAAGATTTTATACTGATCTTTTGACTAACAAGTAAGATTAAGAACAAAGCAAGGTCAACATTAAGAATACAAGCAAGTACATTTGTCCCAAATTATTATGAGTTTTGTCACGCAACATATATTAAGCAATAAGACAGCTAGAGTTATAAACAGGATGACAATTGACTAGGTTTTCAAATAACAAACAGCAGAAGTGTAACATTGTCTCAAACTTATTTTTAGATAAATTACCTTCATTTTTGGCATTGAGTGTTACGCATATAATGCAATAAAGAAGCGTCATCTGTCTATCAGACCATGAAAAAAAATACATTAGCACACTCCAGCCAGATAAGGAAACAAAGATTTATTGATAATTTTACAAAGCTAAAAAGGTAAACACATATTTAAGAGACAAAGAATACACAACTGAACACAGTCATCATTAAGGCACATAATGAAAAATCAAATTTGAAACATCACATCTTTTCAACACTTGAAAAGATCAGCATAGTTTTGCATACTCATAATGGCACTTGCACACTATAAACAAAATGGAGCAAGTCTAGAAGATAGAAACAGCAAAAGTCATCTTTACAGCACACACACAATACATTTTCTCATTGGTCACAGTCAAACAAAATTATCAGCAACTGATCTCAAATCCCACAAAGATACAGAAATATTGGCAAAACCAGGAGACACTCAGATTAGAAAGGCATTATACATATGACTGATTTGGATAGAGTAACTTTTTGTTGTTTTTTGGTTTTTTTTTTTTTAAAAAGTGCAAAGTCCAAGGTTTCCCTAAAGGGAAGGCCAAAATGCACAGCTGAAGCTGCCATTTTCTGAAATCTGATAAAACCAACATTTTATAGTACAGATTTTATGGAGCTGTTATATATAAGTTTCTTAAGAATAAACACCAGCAATGGAAGCACTGATGACAGATTTACACGTGATTGCTGTTTGAAAAATATGGCCCAAATCATATATGGAACAAGGGAGGTTCAGGCAGTTACTTATCCTTGCTTATTTGTTTGTTAAAAACCCAAACAACCAAAAAAAGGAATTAAAAAGGAGACCCTTAATGACCTCAAAGGAACAAAGTTTGTCCTTCAGTAATCCAACTTGATAAAGTTGTCTAAGCCGTTGCTTTTAGAAGGTCAAAGTATGTATAATCTTGAAGTTACCAAGATTTAGACCCCACACATTGCAGAAAGTAGAAAAAGCCTAACCAATTGGTTCAGTAATAACTGTTAATCTATTTCAGCGTTCAGGCCTGAAGGCAACTGAAATGTGTGCCCCTCAAAAAAAAAAAGGAAAAAAAAGGGGTGGGGGGAAAGGGGAAGTTACTTTGGAAGTACCTGGAAATCCCTAACTTTCTGCATTGAGGAAATGCTGCTGTTTGTTTTTTGAGGAGGAGCTGTTTCTCAAGCACTAAAAAGGTCTGGGTGCGTGCTTTGCTTACTACATTAATATCAATCCAATGGGCACCTGAGATCAGCACTGCCACTCAGTCACTTGGACAAAACAATTCAGCATTTTACTGTCCGAATTTCACACACAGCCACTGTGCACAAAGAGTGAGGGAAAGAGGATTTATGGCGCATGACAGACCTGTAAAACCATTACATAATAATGCAATCCTCTAGTGGCTAAAAGCACATAGTGGACTGCAGCCCTCTGAGTAAGGGAAAGAATGGAGAGTCCATTTCTCTTCCCAAGGTAGCTGTGAAGAGCTCTGCTGCTGCTGCCTGTACTGCAATCGCTACCAGATTAATACCGGATCCGCCACCCTGTTTTTGAAGAGCAACTTGCACTTGTATGGAATGGACATAATAACCAAGCTTTGTCTGTTCCTGTGTATTATGATGCTATAAAACATGCAGCTGTAACCCCAAGCTTGCCATGGTTAATGATCCCAACACTTACAAGTGCAATGAAAAGCAGGTCCAGTGAAGCAAGTTATCAAAATCGCTGATTGTATTACAAAAATACCGTGTAAATCCATTTGAGGTATCCTGATCCCATAGAACAGCAGTTTGTCAGGCTCTTTAAATAACAAAGAAACAAGTCTGCCTGAAGATAAAGGTGATAGACTACATTTTAATGTGTCAACTCCATTCTTGTCTGTATCCAAGATCCCATTCCTTATGAACTTACATTCAGTCTTCAAAAATAATAAAAGTGCTTACTTTAGGCATGCAAAATATCATCTGTGAATTGCTTGAGTATAGGCAGCGTGACAAAACAAAAAGTCACTTTCATATATTCAGTATCAAGGCAGTTTCAACTTCTACCTTTGGTATGATCCAAGACAAATACACATTGAGAAAGGACAAATAAAAAAAAAGAGTAAAAGATGTATAATTTCCTAAAAATAAAATCATATTGCTGATTTAAAGACAGTTTCTTGATTTTTTTTTTTCCAACTCAGTGACATTTTAAAGTGCAATGTCAATATCTGTTTAGAAATGGTGAACTAAAATTTAGGAAAGTTTCTTCCCACTTAAGGGCAGAAGTAGAAGTTGCAGCATCTCTCCGCAAAGATCTGTCTCGAATTGTGAGAGCAGATTACTTGAGAAAACATTATTGTTCTGGTGTTTCCAACAACGTTAGAAGCATCTCACCTTTTCCTTTCTTTCATGCTATTCCCAAATTCTGCTTCATTTTTTCATATACAACATAGCTGATGCTGACAGCTGGAAGCACTTTCATAAAATTAGGGGCTATGCCCCTATAAAGTCCTCGGACTCCTTCTGTAGCAATAATTCTTTGAAAGAGACCAACCATGTTTAGCTGTGGAGCTCCTTCCACCGAGGCTACAACAAAAATATAAGGTATTACACAACAGTTCTAGTAATATTAAAATTCTTAACCAAGTACCAAAGTGGTTGGTGAGCCTACTGTTCACCTCTAGGGCCACTGAAAAAAAGTATCTTTTTATTCCCACACATTTGAGAGATATTCATGTGTCTAAATCCACTGAAAAGCATTATCCACCTACATTGCTTTGGAAATCTAGGCTCTTATCCTTAAGTCTGTGCACAACCTATCAAACAAAAATCTCAACTATGAAGCTGTCTTTATGAAATGTCCTCCAGAGCAAACATTGTTGTCTGCCTTCACAGGATGATGCAAGTCTTGCCATTTCATCTCTAAAATTTAGGGAACGTTCTAAATTTTAGAAAAGTACTCCCAGACTATGACAGGGTCTCTGTATCTGGTAGTCCTGTATGGAATGTGACTCTCAGACTATACAGAGCACCAGAGTCTGAAATGTTACTTTTGAATTGAAGAACAACAGTGTTGGGGGTAAGAGGGAGGAGGGACCAACATGAAATAAAATTTTCCAGACAAGTCCTTGCTTTTTCCAAGTTGGTGGGTTTGGGTTTTTTTATTCCTGGGTCTCTGCTACAGCCATTCCAAATGACAACAATTTTGATGTGACCACACAAACATTTTCAGTACAAGACAACTCACCTTGAGCCTGCATGCGTGTTCTGATAAGAGCCAGAGGGTAACTGGCTAACTGCCCACATGTGCTGGAAGCTGTTCCACATCCCAACAACACAAAAACACCTGGGTTAGCTGAGCTTGATGCATAGTGTTCTAGCCATGTACTCTTTAAGAGCTGCCAGGGTATAAAATTAAACAGTCAGATAAGAGATCTGCATTCCAAAAAATAAACAAATACTTCTTCATTCATAACAAATCATCTTAAGGGCTCAATCCTCAAAAGCACCAACCTCACTAGGCCAGTCCTACATGCTGACTTTTAAGTGCACAGGTAAACACCTTAGCACACAGGCAAGGACTTAGACCAGACTACACAAGTACCTAGAAAAGCAATCCTTAAATGATCCAGCAGCAGGGACAGTGCTCATGTTCTAAACCTGTAATACTTTGAGGAGAGGAGGGAAACCCAACTCAGCACCCCACGGGGTGCAAAAAAAGCTCACACAGCTGTGCACGTCACCCTATGCAGAAACAGGGATGCCAACTGTGGCATAGTAAGATTAGTGGAAAGTCTCATTTGTCTATTTTCAATTAAAGGCAATTGTAATAGTACAAGCATATTACAAATCTAACTAATGATACAGACACTCTAAAGAACATTTATGCTTTTTGTAAAATAACTGATGAAGCTACACATGTTCATTGATCTAAATTTACAGATTATGCTGAGCTGGAAGAGACTCACAAGGATCACTGAGCCCAACTCCTGGCCCTCCAAAGGACCAAGCCCAGGAGTCACGCCATGTGCCTGAGAGTATCATCCAAACACTTCCTGAGCTCTGTCAGGCTTGGTACTGAGACCACTGCCTTGGGGAACCTGTTCCACTGCCCAACCACCCTCTGGGTGAACAACCTTTAACTCACCTCATAAACAGCAAGGTCAATGCCAGCATAAGGAATTATACCCAGAATATTAGGAATATAGCCTTTGTAGAAGGCCTTTAGACCTTCTCTTTTTAAAATCTTCTTAGCACAGTCAAACATCCCAGAATATTGCCCTGTTTTACCCACAGCCAATCTGGTCTTTAAAACCTAAAAGGGAAAAAAACAGAAACCTTAATTCCCTATTTTATAATCTATTTTATGTACACAGTGTATCTCTGCTCATTCCATTCTCTGGAACTGTTTTGCATTTTGGTGGCTCAGGCCTCCTTTGTGATGATTCCTAGTAAGGATTTGTTAGCAGCAGCTTCTTCAGGTTCTATCCTTAGTGCAGAGCACCACACATGACCATATATATACTGACAAATTCCTAGTGCTTTTAATTGCATTTTAGCTTTATTTTCTTGAATAAAACAGAAATATTTTTTTATAAACTGGAAGGCAACAGTGTGGGCAATATTCTAAGGAACAAGTGAGAGCATTAACATACCAGCCAATCACACTTCTGGTCTGGAAACAACAAAGCATATGAAGAAAATCTTTCAAAAGCACAACACTTAGAGAGATGGTTAAGGAATAAAAGGATTGTGTCTCACCGCTGAAACCCAGCACTGGATTAATAATGCAAATAAGTCTGTACAGCATCTTAGGACAAAGAAAATAATAAGTTTCTAAAGAAACCACAGAGGAAATTTCTTGAGCAAGAATTCAGCCTACTTTAAAGCCTCCTAAGACTTCAGCTTCCTCAGGAGTTTCCTGGCACTTGGCTTTTCTCTCTCACTTAGAAATATCCTAAAAAAACACTTCTAGGACAGTGTCGTATCTTTTCAGGAAGACCAGAACATGCTAGTGTAGAATAGTTCATCTGTCTCCATTATCACCATAATCAGTACATAACATTTCAGTTATTCCCTAAATTAACCCATCTCTGTACTCAGCTTAGCTGGGATTCAGCCTCTGTAAAAGCAAGGATGGTCTTTAAAGAGATCATTATCACTTTAGCAGTGAAAACAGCTAATTTCTATTCCTACTGACATCCTTCCCCATGAAAAAAGTGTTTAGAATACATTGGCCATTACTACCAAACCTTGGTGTTTGGTTTAGTCCCAGACCCAGCATATATTCCAACATGTGCTTGCACAAGTGATAAACTTTATGGGGGAACAGCAGTAAAGGAAGGACATCCTACTTCTGTGAAATGCTGTGAAATAGTTACACCAGAGCAGATATATATTAACACTAGTTGAATTGCTATGTGTAGTACCATCTACAAACATGTCCTACAGAGGAAGGAACAGCCAATCCACCCAGCCTCAACTGTAGCTGTTACACCCTTTCTCCACACTGTTCTCCTTATCAGATGCAGATTCTCATCATAATGGAACACAACTTCAGCTCTGCTACAGACAACAGCACTCCTTGCTTACATATAGCAGGAAAAGGATTTACGCCCAATTTAGAGAATGCTCGAATGTGTACTGAATTTTAAATGTGTTCTTGTGTGATTTTTTTCCTGAACTAGGTTTAATTTAAATACCACTTTAAACAATATGATACAGCTAAATACAGGAAAAAATTACAAGAATCAGAGCATAGTATATTCTGAAATGCCTAGCACTGAAATTCTGAAATGAAGTCGAAAGGAAAAATAAATTAGGATATAAGAGTAGAGAGGAATTCTTACAATATTTTCAAGAGCAAAATGGGGTTTACTTTGGCAACAAACCAAGTATTTGGCAGGCTCCAATGGAAGCAGATTCTCTGTTACTTACCTCCATGGGATAAATAGAAGTTTGTGCTGTTGCTCCAGCCAAAGAACCAGATACAAATCTTTCAACAGTGCCTAACTTTCCATCATCCCTAGTGAGTATCTTCTTATACTGCATAATTAAAACACATAAAATAAACATCACATGCTTTTTAGGAGTTGCAAGAGTTACTATTAAAGGCAAGAGTACAGTACAAAATGTCTTTTCAATCTGTACTTAGTTGCTCATGTATTTACAGTTACATTTACTAACCCAAGAAATTTAGCACTGCAGCTCTGTGGACAAAGAATCTCCAGAATACAATAAACATTCCAGCCTACATGAACCCTTTACATTAAACACCTCAGTAACCCCCAATACCATCAGGTGTTCTACAGTCAACTCAAGGGTACCCATACTATGAACTGCAGAAAAGAAAGAGGAATCAAACTCCACTGCACATCCAGTTTTGCAATGAAAGAATGTAAGATCAACAAGCAATTTCTGTCCATACCATGTCATGCCAGGCACAGACACCATCATACAAGAATGCACCCTCAGCTCTCAAAAGGCAGAGCAGGAGTAAGGACTAACATGCCTCTGTGGCACCAAAATTTGCACTTCGGTCTCACAAAATCCCGAAGTTTATTTGATTTTTTGCTGCTTTTATTTCCTAGTTGTACAGAAATGTGCAATATGTTCCTTCTGTCTTGC
The DNA here is from genome assembly GCA_035583235.1 of Hafferia zeledoni. NCBI lineage: Eukaryota > Metazoa > Chordata > Aves > Passeriformes > Thamnophilidae > Hafferia > Hafferia zeledoni. The sequence goes on from JAWWEV010000004.1 coordinate 20,834,951, forward strand.
TTGAAGCACTAGCAAGACCCACAGAGGAAAAATAAAGCTCATTTATATACACCAGAATGGGAGTTCATTTTCTAAAGAAGGATTAGGCCTTAACATGATGCTTAAAGCTGATTCAAGGGTAAATATAACTCTGAAATCCAGGGTGAGGGCATCATAGCACTGTGATATCTGACTTTAAATGAATCCCATGTAGGTTCAGCAAGCACAGTGTGCTAAGGTTTAGGTTGCTGTCACTTTGAAGGAGCAATCTAAATATTAATGCAGGACTCCAAGCCATGCAGACTGGAGAACAGTTTAAAATGTATGACAGATTTAGTTTATTTACACTGTTTATAATACAATAGCAAAATCTGTTTAATACTAAGTATTCTAATAATGGAATAGACTATTTTAAATCTGAAAGTCACCCTAAATTACTGTGACAAAATCCCCAACCATGACAAGAAGTCCTATATAACAGTGCAAATAATGAACAGTGAGAGTGATGTAGTACTTTATTTGCCAATAGCTTCATTCCAGATTTATCATCCTACCTGTTCATAAGCCCAGAACTTAATAGCTGTTTCAGGAGCTATTTTCACAACATTGACACCATTTCCCCTCCAAAGGGATCGGACACCACCTTCTTTCAACATTTGCTTAAAACCACTGGCTATATTCATTTTGTTTGATTTTGAACCATGAACCTAACAAAAAAACAAAACAAGTCACAGTAAAGAACACTGCTCTGATTAGATTATAAACCTTACCAGTATTAAATTGATTAAACATATCAACTACCAAAACTGCATCCACTATCGAAAAAAATCTTTTTTTTTTCGCACAAGTACTATAATCTTTTGCTTACATTTTTGTCCATAGGCCTATGGAAAAGACAACTTTTATGAACACAAAATAAGGAAACTGTCAAAAAATAACTAGACCTCCAGAATTTAGATACTGAACTGATGCACTGGAAACCAAAACGTTCTGGAACACTGCACCTTACCTGCATCATCACTTTAAGGCGATCTAACGGTGCTGTACCTGTTCGAGACACAGCACCAGCCACTCCTCCTGCCAACAGCTGCTTCCACCACTGCCCAGTCTTTTTCTCTTCCTCTGTGAACTCATCTGGAACAGTCAGACTATCTCCTATATCCAGCACCTTTCAGAATCCAAAGCAAAGAAGTGCAAATAACTATTTCATTCTATCACCTCAATTTTATCAACAGTTCTAATTCCAAATTAACATATCACCTAAGAATATGTAAATAGAATGCTAGTTAAAAATAAAACAATAGCTCTACATTCTATAATTAACCTGCTATGCATTGCTATTCAGTGAAAAGCAGCTTTTAGTGACTTCTACATAGACATTGAAAAATAACACCACAGACCCACCATTTCAAAGACTGCACCATCATCATTAAAAATTACGACAAATTTCCGCCTTGAGTATGGCCCAAGCAAAGACATTCTGTCATGATCAGCAGTCCTTTACAGTCAGCACTAAAGCTCCAATGCTTATATGTTGCAGCTAACCTTTCACCAGACAGCCTCCTGGGATTAGTCTGGTAATCTCCTAAGGATGCTAACAAGAGATTTCTCTCTCACGGCAATTTATTCACACATATGTGGGATCTCCCCATCCCCCCATTCTCCCAAACATTTCTAAGTAGCATTTTTATAGCTGGTATAGCAGAGTATTCTATTTCAGGTAACTGCTGTGTATTATGTTCAAAAATGAGAAGTTTGACTAATGCTTTATATATTTTCTTACCATCAGTTATACTGAAAGACACATTTAATTACTTTTCTCAGCTATAGAAGTTTGAAATTTCATTAAGAGGTGCACCTTTGTATTACCATTCAATCTAATCCAAGAACAGGCTTTGGCAATAAAGCTGTCCAAGACATAAGACTATGAAATCTCACATATCACTTAAACATAGTGTTTGCTCTTAAGTATAACTTAGAACCATAATATATAAGAAAAAATACACTGTAGATAATGGAAACATAATATTACACATAAATTAAATTCATAAAAAGAAAAAGAATATTTTAATAACTGATAAATACTGACCAGAAAACATGTTAACTGATAAAACTTTTCAATTACTGTTGAATTTAATTGTAGACACTATATCCCTAATTTATGCTTCATTTTCTACCTGTCTTGGTCATTTGGAACAAAAATTGCATAACGCAGACTATAAACATAGCCACTGGACAAACAGGATAAGCACCAACTATTCTGGATATCGAACACAGAACAGATTAATTGGATAATCCTTTCATCTTTCTGAAATTTGCGGTTACCAAGTAAGGTGTCATCAGTTTCTCAGCTACATGGAAACATCAAAAGATCAATCAGAACTCTCAAAATATAAATTCAATGTTCTTTGAGATATTATACATATCTGCCAGGGTTTAAACCTTGTGTCTACTGAGACTTAAATGCAACTAAAAAAAAAAAAGACAAATTTGAGGGCCTTTATAACAGAAAGGTCACAGCTGCCAACTCATAATACTTCTATGCCAGTGCAGTTATCTGCTTGGAATAGTTTGACAGCAATTAAAATTTTATAACAAAACCAGAATTGGAAGGGTTGTCAATGGCAGCCAGGCTGGGAGGCCTCACATCTGTTCTTATCTGGAACAGCAGCTGTGTTGCCGCATAGCTGGATTTGGCTTGCGGTGATAACTGGGTCATCAGCTGACTGCAACACTAACAACACAGACTCCCAGAGTTGTTTCTTAGGGGCAACTAGTGACATTCCATTAAAAAAATTATATATCTATTTATCTATATATATCTTATGTTTAATAATAGTAATTAGAAGTATTTTATTAAAGCCAAGGTTTTTTACACAAAGTAAACAGGACCAGGACTGTTTGATCTCACAGCAGTGCTTCAAGTGCTTTCTTCAGCAAACAGGGAGCTAACTCTCCTTTGGCAAACCTTCCTGAATTGAGATTGTACAGTGTGACACCTTCAAAGCTCTCAGATCTCATAAACTGTTTTTCATTATGGAAATGCTGACTAATCCCTGGAGATATAAATGGTCTCACTATATTTAAAGAAATCTGTCTTTATGTAACTTTATTGATTCCAATAACCTACAGGAAGGATATTGGCAAACAGGATTACTATTGGTTTACTTATTTTATTACTGTCCCTAAAAGTCACTGAGGTGACAAGAGCTCCATTCAACAGTAACTTTAAAAATTTACCTGCAGAGTGGATAGCCTACTGTTATATATTCTGTCATTCTTAAATTAAATTCTATAGCTCCAGAGAGTAAGAACATGTGCACAGAAAATCATCACTAAAGACACCAGTGATTTTATGATGTTACCATACAAATGTAAATACTAATTTCAACATAAGAAAGTCTATATAATGTCTATGTAATTTATTTCAACAAACCAAAAGCACAGCACATGAGAATATACTGCAATGTGCAAGAGGCAAAAAATGTTTAATTTTGTGGTTATTATTTTTCTAACTACTGATAACTATTTGCAAAGTTTAGATAAAGTGCTTTGTTCAGAAGAAACTCACATAACACTATCCTGCTTGTACACAGGAGAGCACAAAGTGAAAAGGAAAACCAAATAAACACAGATGCTTGAAATACAAGTGTGAAGCTGTTATACTTAATACTGCAAATGAATATAGCAGAGATTAACTTAAGAGCTGGATTAAGTTAAAAGCTGAACTTACAGTGGAATGTTTCCAATATCGAATTATTTCCTCAATGTCTGTAGCTGGGTTAAACATAAAATGATCTCTCCACTCATTCCAGTCTACTGTCATTGTCCCATCAGCATCAATACTAAAAAGAAATTAAACAGAACTATATAAAGTAGCATGAATGGGGAGTTTTTTCTGGGGTTTTTTGCCTTTCCTCTGCCCTTTTTTATTGTTTTTGTCCATCACATCAGTGAGAACTGACTTCAAGTTCCACATGGAGATTTCAAGGCTGAATCTGCCATTGGCCTTTCAATACTATGCTTTTTCTACCCAAGTGCATCTGGCAGATTCCATTTAAAAACATCATTCTGTCAACAACATTTCCAGGGACATGAAGTAACATTCTTCTCCCAGAACCAGATATTCCAATAGTGACTACTTGCTATTACCCAAGAGTGGATGGAATATGTGAGAATTCCCACAAAGGCACCACTGAAGGTACAAACACCTTTCAAAGTTATAATCCCATTTATTCTGTTCTCTGAATTACAAAAGTATAATAATTTACAATACAAAGAAGCTTAAAATACTTCAAGAAATAATCATTCCTGACCTTTGCAAGATCTTTTCTGCCTGTTTTTCTGAAATGTTTATACCCAGTATCTTGAGGGACTGGACAACTTCCGATGCTTCAATTTTTCCTTGAAACATTAAAAGAAAAATGATACATATTTAAAACATGGATCTTACTACACTTAGCACCTTGGAGCTCACTAGGTTCCATTTTAACACCTGCATAATAGCAAAGATAATTTAAAATCTATTTAAATACAGGTGATGTATTTTGATTCTCTACTACAAGGACTGAACAAAGAAAGGTAAGTACATTAAAGTCATGCAACCAAATGGGATGCAAACATTCAGTTAGTTAGAAACTGTTTCGTCTTTAATAGGTAGAAATAGAAGTTACCTTATAGTTTCTCCATCTAGGGAACAAAGAGCCCCAGTTCAATGAACTTAGAAGATTGTAGTAAGAAAAAAAAGACTACAATAACTTATTATTACACTCTGTAGTAAACTATAATTATGATCCTGTTAAGGAAAAGAAGTAAGGGTTCCATATTCACAACTTTTTGTTTCCATTTCAGACAAACAATATAAATTAAAGTACTTTTAATGTACAGTTTCTTCAAACCATATTTGAAAAATAAATTAATTCAAGGCATACCATCATTGTTTTTGTCCAGGCTCTTAAACGCCAGTTTCATCTTTTTCTCATGCTCTTTAAGATACTGCATAAATTCTTCAAAATCGAGTTGTCCATCCTGGTTAATATCTCCAGCTTTAAAAATTTTCTGTTGAGAGAATATTCAACATTTGACTTTTCCAAATTACAGCAGGTCACAAAGCATGACTTTATTTTCAGAATTTAACACACTCATATTTCCATAAAGAAAGAAAACAGAAGTAAATATATATTTGAGAAAGCATTGTTTATTATTTACATAACTTTCCTATGCAGAAATTTTAAGGTTTCTTACTGGCACTGGCAAGATATACCTACAGGTATCAAATAATTTGTGGAGGAAGAAGTGTAAGACAGGACAAAATTATGAAAGAGACAAGTTTAAGCCTGTGAGTTTCCCGTATATGGAATATCAATATGTCAGTAAAATTAAACAAACAATCTTGACTATCCTCTTAATCCAGTGGTCTATTAATTATGAATTATAAATATAGAAAATAAAAATCATATTTAACAATTTAACTGCTGACAAAAAAATTACAAAGGATCTTGCCCAACTTGCACTTCCAGCCCCCAATGTCTGAGAGAGCAGGGCTTTCTGCTTCCAAGTGAGCACTGACCACAATCTTAAACAAACTTGTAACACAGAGAAACACAGTTATCTTCCTGGTTTTGCATGTGCTTCCTAGTAACTGACCTGCAGATAGAAATGTTTACATGTAAAATTGACCGAACTGAATGTATGGCACACAATAGCCAGGACTGCAGGACACAAGTCTGAAACAGAGCTCAGGGAGCCACATCCACCAAGCGGCCAGAAAACTTCCCCATGTTCATGTGTGAAATCTTACTTGCTAAAAAAAGGACATTCCAGCAGCCCTCCAAGCATCATCCTCTAACTGCTGAGGTTTGCCTTCAAAGGCCAAGCCCCAGGAAGGGTGAAGCCCAGGCTAACAAGCTCTGCAGGGTTTATTAGCTTGGGCTTTCTGCCACAGCAAGGGCAGCTCCGCACGCCAGGGCTGCCCGGCAGCCCCAGCACAGCCACTTCCCATCCACTGCTCGCACTTCCACAGCACTGCCGGCCCCTCTGGCAGGGTGTACAGGAAGGAGGCAGGGAAACCCACCCCAAAACCTGCTCTACAACACAAGATTTAAGGGAAGATTGTGTGTTATCTCTTCCTGGGGCATCAGTCCCTGCAGTTTCGCTGAGTTTGTGAAGTCCTAGGGAGCAGCACTCGGTACAACTCAGACAGGAGGCCAACCTGAGAGCACAGAAGTGTGAGAGCAGTTCAGGTTACATTTACAGCACATGCCAAAAATTCTTCGTAATACCTTCTATTTAGCAGACTGCCTTGTGCAACTCCAGTTGCTGAATAAATTAACTCCCAACAAGATTTGCATGGCTGTTCTAATCTGCAAAATCTGGTTTTAATCATTTTGTTTACTCCACTTTAATTAGCAGAAGTCCTTAAAAGACCAAAGTCCAACAAGTTCCAGCTTACAGAAACTAAACACCAAGGAGTTGAAAACTGATGTATTTGTTACAGGTGTCCGAAAAAATTTTAAGTCATGAATACATTTATGTTGCCTCCTTTGTCTTTCCTATTCCTCTATAAAAAGTAACATACTTTAACATTTCATCAGTAATATACAAGTTTGTGGAACAAACAGGAACACTGAAAGGAGCTTGTCTTCCATTTGGTGGGCAGAAACTTCCACCTGGGAGGTTATATACTCCATGGGCACAGCCAGAAGAAGGGCACATTCTTGATTCTGTGGGGAGCCTGGCACACTAAGTCCTAGGTACAAACTGCCCTTTCACAGCATCAAATAATAATTCAGGTTGGAAGGAACCTCTGGAGGCCATTGAGCACAACTCCAGCTCAAAGCATGTCCAGTTAGATCTGATTAGATCAGGTTGCATGGGACAACATCCAACTGAGCCTTGGACATCTCCAAGGATAGAGATTCCACAGCCTCCACAAGCAAACTCTTCTATCATTCAATCAGCCTCTCTTCAGTTCAGCAATGAATCCACCTCCACTGCTCTGCAGTTTGTACACTACCAGATTTTGTGTAATTACAGCCACTTGTCACGCTGCCACTGCCTGGTTCACCAACTTCTCTGATGGAGGAGAACTGGATGCATTTTAAAATAGGCATGCTTACAACAATAGAGTAGGAACCAAACTAGATGCCAATACTCACTTGGAAGTCCTGGGAAACAATGCTGAGCATGCCTGCCACACAAAACCTGCCATTTCTTGTAAGACTTACTGTGGGATCACCTCACCTTTACAAAGGCACAGACCCAAGAGGAAAATGTTTATTTTTCAAGGCACGCTATTTCTTTTCTCACTGTCTAAAAATTGTAATCCCAAGCAATAAGGATAATGCACTAGATAAAATGAAATGGTGACCATGTAAAGAACTGCTAATTTCTAGATACAGGAAGACAGTCTAGATGATGACATGAGCCAGCAATGTGTGCTTGCAGCCCAGAAAGCCAATCATGGCTGCACCAAGAGTGACTGACAACTCAAGGGAGGTGATTCCATCCCTCTGCTCTGCCCTCATGAGATCCCTGGGGTGCTGTGTCCAGCTCTGGGGACCTCAGCACTGTAAAGACATAAACCTGTTTCAGTGGTTCCAGAGGAGGCCACGAAGATGATCAGAAAGCTGGAGCACGTCTCCAGTGAGGTGCCGTCAGCAAAGCTTTTTACACTGAGGAAGAGAAGGTCCCAGGGAGACCTTACTGCAGCCTTTTGCTACTTTAAGGGGGCTTTTAAGAAAAATGGGGACAAACTTTTTAGCAGGGCCTGTAACAATAGGACAGGGAGTAGTGGTTTTAAACTAAATGAGTGTTGATTTTGATTATACATAAGGAAGACTTTTTTACAACGAGGGTGCTAAAACACTGGAAGAAGTTGCCCAGAGAGGGGGCAGATGCTCCACCCCGGAAACATTCAAGGTCAGAGCAACCTAACCTAGTTGAAGATGCCCTTGCTTATTGCAGCAGAATTGAACTACATAGACCTTTAAAAGTCACTTCCAATCAATACTATGATTCTCTTTTAGTGCTACAGGCCTTCAATTACGCCAATTAAAATGCTCTTGTATTTAGTCATGACACTGTTGCCTATTTCTCAGGGGGTTTTTGTTTGGTTGGGTTTTTTCTGCTACTTTTATTCTTTTTCTGATGCATATGTTGTGAATACAGCTGCTTTCAAAGTCCTGGCAACACCAACGTGATAGGCCACAAGCAGACTGAAACATCAAAGATATTTTTTTAAAAATCTTCTCTGTTATATAAATCATTTGCAGTGTTGAATTCCTATTCCTCCGGAAGACCTCTGTATTTGGTGTGGAAATGTAAGTCAGCAGGTCTGTTGGAAAAAAAGTTACAGACAGGCTTTATATACACATCAAAAAATCCTGACCCTCTAAGTGTCCTGATGAATTATTAGATTTCTCTGTGCCAGTTATGAACTGTAACACATTCATGGCTACAATGTAAAGACAAAGAATGCAAGAGACTAGAAATCTTAATGCTTTTATGTAGACTTTTAACTTCAGAGTTTCATTTTTGCATTATGATCACTATCTGTGTGTTGTGCACAACGCTTCACATTCTGTTTACAACACTGAACTGTGTGTGAAAGGTGAGGCTGAGTACAAATGATTACCAATCGTCTACTCATCAGCTTGTTATTTCAGCTAATTAATATAATGTAAAGAACAGTTAAAAGGAAGTGATTAATCAAGAATTTACTGGCTTCCTATCATGCTATCTACAAGACAAGCAAAAACCAGCACTTTAAGATACCTAATTGGTGCAAGTAGCAATTAATTTGTTCTGCAAACTGCAACTGGAGTTCCCAAGGGCACAGTTACAACCTTGCATACAGAGAACTCCAGCACCACATCATCATGTCTTTAGTCATTCACAAATTTCACATTTACTTTCAAATCCAGAGGTACTATATATAAAACCAATCATTCCCTTCTCTTTTCCCCTTTTTCGATTCTTTCCCTCTTCACCTCTAAAATAACTTTTTAGCATCAGCCATTCATATAGCTCTGCATTCTGCTATTTTAAGTTATTAAACTGTAATATTATTGGAAACCAAATTCGGTCACAACTAAAGTAGAGACAACTCTCCTCTCTTTACTAGACACATACCCAACAATAGTCCTTTTCCTACTCATATCTGCCAAGACTAAACAAATTTATGCAGACTATTATAACCCAAAAATCAGTAGGCAGTCTTGTCAAACTACATCAGCTGGGAGACAAATCCAGCATAAAGAGAAAGGGACTGAGGATGTGTGTTCATACAACATTATACTCCAGTGAGTACACATAACACACTAACAAAGTAGACTGACACTTCATCTCCTGAAATTCAACATTGCATTTTGACCAAAACAGTAATTTGCACTGACTCCAATGGCCTCACAACTTGTCCAAATTCTGCATCCATATTCACTCACTTGCCTCCCAAAGGATACCACCAACTTGTAAACAGTACCCAAGTAGGCCCTTTAAACCTGCCACAGAGAGACACTCAGAGCCCTCCAGTCCAGTACAGCAGACTTGAACCCCTGACAGCAGCAAATGTTGCTACCAGCTGCAGAGCTTCCCCTTCCTGTTCTCTGTCCTAAGCACCACTCTTCCTGGCACAGGACAGCACTGGCAGAGGTCTTCTCACTGGCCCTTTTCAGCTTAACAGAATCTCTAGAAAACAGGACTAAAAAGGACAAGATTTGAGTCGTGACTATGCTTTCCCCGCACGCCTTGTAGAAGCTGCTCCCTCAGGACATGGATAAACTCTCTCAACTCATAGCTATGAATTAAATTTCAAGAATCTAAAACAGCATACATGGAAGATGCAAACTATCCCTTGAACTTTTATTCAGCATTCCTTGCACGTTACACTGGTATTTTGGATTTTGAACATACTTGGCAGATGGACTTTCCCCGTTAAAAAAGGCTGCTCTGCTACAGAGGCATCCCCAAAAGATTTATCGGTTTACCTTGTTTGTTTACCTGGGACACACTGCTGTCTCAAGATAAGGATTTAGCAAAGCACTTCAGTACATGGTTAAGAGATGTCTCAGAGGTGAGGCTTCCCATATTTGGGAATTCTTGGCATTCTTGCATTTTGCAGCAACAGGAAGAAGAATTAATCACTCACTGTACCCTGTCACTGTTCAGAAGAAAAACTATCAGGTTAGTATAAAAAAAAATTCATTTTGTCTCCTTGGATGTTTAAAGTGTTATGAAAACAAACTTAAGATTCATATAGAGACTTGGAGACTATCACACAGATCAGTTAAAAGGTTCTGAAGCTGTACACATGGAAATGAAGCAATGAATTTATAATATACACATAATAATTAAATAACATTTGCTTACAGCTGAATATTACTGAAGATATTCAAAGTCTTCACAATTAAGTCCTCATAACCAGACATAGTTGTCACAACTATTATGACCTGAAAAGGGAAGTTTAAAGGAACTAAATGGTTCCTGTTTTCTACAAACACAGGACGTGATTATAGAATCATGTTTTGGTAAAAATCAAAGATGCCAGACTAATTTTATAGCACCAGGTTTTTAGCAGACTGTTAAGGTGAGACACAGCTTCAATTCAGATAAAGAATGACACATACACAAGGAAGTGCTGAAGCTTCTAAGACTGTATCTGTATATCACAGATACAATAATTTCTAAGAGTAGGTAGAGTGTGATAGATGTCCACGTATCTTCTTCAAAGTTGCCAAAGTAACTACTGTTTTTCCTACGTTTCTAGTCAAGCTACAACATAATGAAGAGGCTTCTCCCAGCCTTCTAATTTTGCCATGTAGAGGAAGTTACCACAATTAAGAAAAGTGAAAACATCTTAATAAAGCAGTGGAGAAATATTCAAGGACACACTTAGCTCAGTCAGTAAACAAGTGTGTGCTTTCTGGACTAAGAATTGCTATGATGAGTTCAAGCTCTGAAGTACTACCTAGCTGTCATTTTTAGAGGCCAGAATCAAGCACAAAAGGAAACAACACACACCTGGCCCCATTCTCACCCATCCTCTCATGCTGAGACATAGCAGTGGAACACAGCACAGTGGCCTGCCTCACTTCAGGGAATTCCAAATTTCCTATGGTTTAAAAGCAGAGTCATATTTCAAGTGTTGAGTAATTTTAGACTTCATTGGACTAAAATTTTCATAAACAGAATTGACTACTCTAAGCAGACCATATTCTGACAGTTGAGAATTTAGTCTTGATAGGCCCTGTCTCCACCACACAGAGGTGCCTCATCACTGTTTCTTTACCTAAAGGAGACTTAACGTAGACAAAGATTTATGTCAAAACACTACAGAGTCAGTCCAAATAAGATCATTATACTGTTTCCAGAATGTATTTATTCATTTCAGTAACATCTTTCTACTCCTAGCTCAAGGACTCAATGTATAAATAGTACCTGAATTTGAATGCTTGGCTGTTCCAAACTGAAGCTTGAAATGTAAGGGTTCACCTCCTACGGAATTACTGTAAGGACTGACTGCAACAGAAGGAAAGGATGAACAAAAATAGTACTTCATATAACCACTCACACCATTTATGGTGCTCCTGCCTATGAGACTCATGGCATTCTGAAGACATAGAATGAGATCATTCAAGATCTGATCCCAGCATCTATTTTGTGTATCTAATCAAAGTCACCTTACAATAGCTGTTAATATTTGTAGAGCAACATTTGATACTGTCCCCACACTGAACTTCTTCATAGATGTTGACACATTATGTCAGGAATCTTTTGCAAAATTTTGCAAAGTTAACCACTCCTGGCAGGTAATATACTACAATATAAAATAGGAGTCATCCTGGCAGCCCCCAAGGAGCACACATTCCAGATTTTCCAATGGTTTACTTTTGTCTGTCAGATACTGACAGAAGGCAGGTCAAGTAGAACACAAAGTCAGGAGCTTCTGCCATGTTGTACTATGATGCCTGGCAATAGGGGAAAAAAAGATTCTTCCTTAGAGAAACATGCAACCTACCTCCAAAGCTTACCACGTGGGTTCACATCTACATCTAGTTCTTGTATCTACAATGCTACTTCACCTAAGCAAGTGTCTCATAATACATTAAACATTAATAAAACTGCCAAGACTACTGAAGAAGGCTGAAATAAAAAGCACTTACTGGTAGTCTATTACTCAAATGGATGGTAACTGTGCATCCTTTAAAAACATGCATATTCCTTCTAGAGAGAAATTACATTTGAAGACAAAAGAACAAAGTAGCACTAGTAGCACAAACAGCAATTTACACAGTCAAGATGACAACTTGAAATCAACCAATTGACTTTGCTGTGAAACCCAGTAGTGCTCACATGGTCCCTTCACCAGGAGTTTACCAGGAAGCATCTCTGCCTCTCAGAAGAATGAAGGCCAACACTTCCAGGTACAAGGATTTCATGTTGGAAGCCAGCCCTGCAAGAAACTTTCTGAAATCTAACAGGGACCAGCATCTAGAACATAATGATAGCGCAAGGCTTAAGACTCTGGCCCAGCCATGATGTAACCAAAGCCTACTCTGCTCTAGGATATCCCAAGGTCTGCCCACACCATGGTGCCACTGTGCTGGCAGGGCTGAGCTGGTCAGTAGCTAACACTTTGCCACACTGTGTAATATTTCCACATCTCAATTCCTTACTCATTAGTTATTCGTAATTATAAGGCTACTTCTGCCTCTCCAAACAAACATGGCTATTCAATATCTGACTTCATTAATACAATACCTTTTACCAAGTAGTAAAAAGACGGAATTCAACATCAATTTAGAGCCTGAAGTGGGAGAAGGCAGCTTTGGGTTGCAAGGAAGTACAGGAAGCATATTAGCCATGTAAAAATAGGAGAAAAGCAGTCTTACTGAGGCTCTCTTATTACAACAAGTCTAGTTATTACCAGTTACATAGAACCAGTCCTGTTTCTAGCTCAAACTGTGCCCACCATTGAGTTTAAAACAGTGAGCATATAGAAGTTTCAGTGCATTCCAACAATTCTTCCACCCCTCCCAAATGCAAATGACTCATGGCTTACTTTGTTTACCCTGTATTCCTTAAACTAAGGCAGCATTTCCTGCTCTCTGTTCCATCAAGCTATGTCTGAAGTATCTCCATCTATTCCATGGGTTTCACGTTCAGTTTATCCTGAAGCAACTGAGAATTATTTGACAGCTATCCAGATATGCACTATTAATGAAGATCACTGATCTTGAGAGAGAACTTGGAACTTCAATTCCCAGTTGCTCAAAACTTTAGCAGCACACCACTTGGGACTTGGGGCTTTCACTGAATTATGTGGGAAGAATACCTTTGATAAACATCAGAAAATTAGTTGATCACCTGTTTCCCTGTTGTTCAATGTAAGTAAAACCCCCAAATTGTTATAGTCAAATGGGTACAAAAGTTTTATACCACTGTGTGCATAATGTGACTGAAATTCATAACTATCATGCCCTTAATAATGACAACTGTCATGGATAACCAAACAGGCCAAACTGTCCCTCCTCTATATATCAAAACCTAAGAACACAAAATGTACCTATTGTAAAGGTGATTTTGACCAGCAGCAATCCTGAAGTGAAAGTGTGCTTTCATTTATACTCTCGCATAAACACAATGTAACTAAGAGGCCTGTTGAATACTTTTCCTTAAGTGTAGGAGACAGAAAACTAAATACATCAGAAAGAGGTAAAATAGAGACCAAATAATGAGATCATGAAGGAAAATGGGCAGTATCCCACAATTAGCATAAGGTCACTGAATTATTGACCCAACACATCTCTTAACACTGGAGTCAAAATTCAAGCTCCTTTTCCTGCATCTCTTTCAGAAAGTATGCAACAGCTGTCACAAGCATGGCAGTGGAATGCCCTCAAACCATCCTTTAATCTGAAACAAACAGAATTGTTACAGCAACAGCTGCCCCACAGATCTCACCTGTACCTGTTTAGCTTAACTGAACCTATGCATGTCTTGTTAGGGCAACTTGCCTTATCACACAAACACTTTTACCTACAGAATTGTGCACTAAATGACTTTATATGCTGATCCCTGGGGATTACTGAAAATAATTAGGAAAGAGAAGGTTCTCCTCCAGATAATAGGTGAGATCTGCTAGTATAAGTCAGCATTGCACTGGAATGCTTGATGACTCAAGTTTTACTGACTTCTGAGGTCACAACATTGATAAAAGCAACAAAGCGAGGTAACAGTTGAAGGAATCGCTGCAGAAGCCACACCACGAAGAGAGTGCAGTTCTTTCATGGTTTGATGGCCACTGTTAAAAGTATGCATTTTTTTAATACAAAGGTCTCAGTATCTCACACAGTCCATAACAAGAATCATTTGCATGTCTCTGTGTTTAAGGAGAGCTGGCTAAAATAGCTAGTTCTGAAACTGCAGCCTATGGCCATACAGATTTGCTGCCCAAAGCAAAGATTAATTTACTCTGATCTAGATTATCAGTGGGTGGAGTGATGGACAAAAGCTGTAAATTACTATCCTTTACCATGCTGGAAGAGGAATGCGCTATCAAGTACCACCCAACAAGGAGTCAGAGGATGTCAGAAGTCCACACATGATGAGTAAATGCACTTGGCAACGGAACCGAGAGCCGTACGCGCCCGGGACCCTTCGCCGACAACTCCGGGCGTGCCCATAGAACACGGCCCCTGGCGTTGGAACGGCGTTCCGGGGAAGGAAAAGCGCAGGCCCGAGGCCGCGTCTCTCCAGGAGCGGCCCCGAGCCCCCGCACCCGGCGGTGGCGGACCCGGCCCGGCCGCGCCCGTCCCGGGGCTGCGCGGCATGTGGGGCGGCCGGGCCGCGGCCTCGCCCCGTCCCCCCGGCCAGCGCTCACCTCCTCCGCCTCCTTCCCCAGCGGGATGCCCATGGCCCGGAGGCCGGTCTGGAGCTCGGCGATGTCCACCCTCCCGTCTTCGTTGAGGTCCAGTTTCCTGAAGAGGTTGGCGTAGCGGGAGTCGCCATCCCTGCTCCCGTCGCAGGCGGCCGCCGGCAGGACGAAGCCTCGCAGGAGCTGGAACATGTCGGGGCCGTGCGGCGCGGACAGACGGACACTGTCCCTCGGCTCCGCGGGCTGGCGCGGAGCAGGCACCGCCCGAGCAGCTGCCCGGCAGGAGGAGCCGCCCGGTCGGGGCGGGGCAGAGGCGGCCCCGGCGCCCCCGCCCTCCCTGCGCCCTCCGCGGGAAACGCGGCTCGGGAGGAGCGAACCGACCGCACCCCGTGGGCCCGACACGGCGCTCCCCCCGCACAGACGGGTGTGTCCAGCTCGGGGTTTCCAGCACAAGAGAGAAACACCGACAACGCTGCAAAAAACCTGATTTGTATGCTCGGGCTCAGTCTCGTCCCCAGCGGAGGAGGTCTGGGTTGAAGGTGTATGAAGAACCCCCCAGCCCAAGGGCAGCCTGAAAGAGCTTGGCTTACTTGGTGTAACAGAAGACAGGAGACATCAAGTTCTTTGGCTTCATGAATAAATCAGTTGAGTAAATGGAAAAGGACACAGCTGGTCTAAGAGCAAATTGATAGAAAATGTCAGCAAGCAGGCTCTTCGGGAGAGAGCTGCAACAAAAAGGAATTTCAGCTGTCACAACTGAGTCTCGCTTTAGTGGTGCATCTTCAGCCAATACAGAACCATGGGAAGAGCATTTCAGCCTTACAGCAGAAACTCAGTACCCTTGCTCACAGCGCAATTAATAAAGCCAGTGTGCTACACTGCCTGCCCACAGACTAGTGTTTGAAAAAGGGCTAGAAGCTATTGTGACTTGTATATGTAAAGACTGCCAGATTGTGTTACAGCTTCATTGAATCAAAGAGTAAGTGGGGTGGGACTTCCTGCTCAAAGAAAGCTCAGCCATGAACTCACACCAGGTTACTGGGGCATCATTCCGCACAACCACTGAAGCTACATGCAAGCACTCACAAGAAACCCCCGGCACTGAGTGCGAGTATCTTTCCTAGCACCATAATATAACAGACACACTATCTTGGTAACTATTTCAGAGTAGATATGTATAGATTATATACACACTTTTTTAAAATTAGTTAAATAATATTGTTACTTTTAGTGGCAATACATAGAAGTTTGTAGACTGATTGAGCATCTGCTATAATTAATTTGCAGCGTGCATTGAAAGTAGTGCTTGATTGGGCATGGTTGATTAATGTATTAAATAAAAGATCCAACCAAGAGAATCACAATGAAATACTGACAGTTTTTTCTACAAACTCTACCTGTCCTTAACACGTGTGAACAATTAGTGTCAATAGTCAAAAATTCAAGGCAATAGAGGAAAAGATGCATTTGTTCTTCCTGAAGTACCAAGAAAGCAAGCTACTTCTGGCAGGCTTGGCTCTCATAAGTGCATCCTGCATAGTTAGAATTTATATAGCACACCTTGTACAGCTAGGAGGCCACAGAAAAAAGACAGATAACAAAGCTTGATAGTTGAACAATGCATATGTGCAAATAGGTTCTGCTATGACTTGCATGCATGGCAGAAGTTGGAGGTCCCGGCTGTACATCATTTGTCCAGCTGTTTATCCATGATGTGACAACAATGAAATTAATTTTTCATGTTTGCACTGGTCTCCCTGAAAATGGACTAAGTAATACAGAGCTGTGCAGAAGGTTTAAATGCTTTGACTTTAGTATGAGTGGCTGACAGCAATGAGACAAGTAGGTGAGAGTCTCAGGTATTTTGCACATGTTGATAGATAGACTATTAGATACAGTTGTGAGAAAGTCATTGCTCTTTGAAAGATACAGACGCTAGTCAGGTCTAATTAACCTCCTACAGTGACATCTGAGACAGTGACCACAAACACAAATCGAAAGATTTACCTCATTTACATCAACAAGAAAATGAGTCTTACCTGTTATTTGGAAGCAGGCACTACCATAACTTCTACAATGGCCTTCTGTGGCAGGTTTTGGAGCTGCATCCTTTACAGAGTCCCTGTTTGTTAAAAAGGAGCCTTGAATAGTTCGTAATTTTGCACTCCGATTTTTACCTTGCTTGAAGGAACTACAGAGCTGCAAAGGACATCTGAATCAAGAAATACCTTTGCCCGAGATATGCTATTTTAAATGCTTTTTCTTTAATTCTGTAACATTTTATTGTCTTTAGCGTTATAAGGCTTTTTGATATCAACACTAATTAGTATCAGAATATCAAAAATATATAAAAAAAATATATGCATTCAACTTTCCAGAAAAAAAGGTTTCAATTAGTATTATATCATACATGTATAATAAATATTTAAATTACATCAATACCATCCACTTAGATAAAGTGCTATAAATATTACAAAACCTCAGAGACTAAAAGCAGATTTGATATAATTTATTAATAGATTGAAAGGTAATTTAACTGAATTGCATCATTCAGCGTCTGCTCTAGATACTGTAGCTCTTTTTCTGTGAGTAAGAAAACTCTTCATAATAATCTTAAAATTTTGAAAATCTACTGCATGAGCCAGAAGTAATTTCTGGCTTAATGCCAAGGACTGGAGGAAAGTACAGTAATTTTTAAATGATGAAATCAAATACAGTTCTGCTACACAGTTAAAAAATAGTCTGTTAAGTACATCCAGAAGCTTTATGTCACCTGAAAGAGCAGTCTTCAGGTCACACATGGAAAAATGTAGTTAAAGAACACAATGAATAAATATTTAAAAGGCAACAGAAAAAGTTCAGTGTTTTTAATTTGTTCAGGGTAAAATGAATACTTGCTTCATTACATAGATGTGATTAGCTCAGTTTTAAACTATCACTATAAAATAGTTCTTCAGAACATACATTTTAAAATCATACTATCATATAAAAACAAGATATAGCAAATTTTATTACTTTATTATTATCCCTTTTTTTACTGGTAGTTGTCTGGCACACAGCATTGGACGGGTATAGCATGAAAAAGGTATTGTGTCTTAACTCAGAAAGACCAGGTCTAAAATTCAGGTAAATATAACTTACAAATTAATAAATCATGTTTTAAAATCATCAGTGGAGGTTCAGGTTGGTTCTGACTTTCACCTGTGACATATTACTATTTTGGAGAACACAGAACACCTCAAGACTGGGACTGTTACCTGAGCTTTAAATAACCAAACTACATTAAAGCTTTGATCCTTCAGAGGGTAATTGGAGAGACTGCTTTGTGGGTCTGTACTAAACATGTACAGACACATTTGGAGGACTGAGGCTTCATCACGCATTTCTTAAACAGCACGAGAAGTGTCATGATTATAGAGTTTACCGATGCACATTGCATTTAGTTCCCACCGACCTTACTGTGTGGTTTAATTTTGTTTCAGACATCCAAGTTCATCTCTTCCATGACCAAGACAGAGCGCTTACAATGGACTGCTGCTGGAAGCACTGACCTGGGTACAGGCTGCAGCCCAGACATTATGTCAGAGCCAGAGCAGTGATCCATCTAAAGCCAAACCTAAGAAGCATTTCAATGGTTTTCTAATGCCACTGCTCTCAGGAGAAAGAGCTACAGATCAGAAATCAAGTCTCTATCAGTAAGACGATAGTGCAGACAAAATACAGGCCGAATTGATGAACAGAGTTTGCATTAGTACCACCTCCAACAATGATAAATACACTGATGCTCTGCAGAATTTGAAAACCCAGAGAATTGAGCTTCACCTGTTCACAGAATCACCTGTCCCTAAAAGACACTCCCTATTAACAGTTTCACAACTGAAATCTTATATTCTTTAGCAAAGCAAACGTTTTTTGAGTTACTTACTTTATTCTGGTGTAACTGGTATTTTGTAAAATGCTGACTTTTCTTGAATCATTGAGTTTTATAGCATCCAACTTTTTAAAGATTTAGGAATGACTCCTAAAATAAAAATCCAGTGCTTTAATGTCAGAGAAGCTTTTTATCAATGACAACACAGGATTAGTGCATTACCCACAGCATTTATCCTTTTTTGAAAAAACTCCTCTGCTATTCTGAGAATCTTTTGATTAAAGATTCTACATATATTTAAAAATCTATACTCTGACACTCTTGACTTTGACTCTTTTGGTCAAGAAGGTTATACTTCAAATAATATAGAGGGTCTTTTATGTAACTCATT
Organism: Hafferia zeledoni; assembly: GCA_035583235.1. Lineage (NCBI taxonomy): Eukaryota > Metazoa > Chordata > Aves > Passeriformes > Thamnophilidae > Hafferia > Hafferia zeledoni. Next base: position 20,854,067 of record JAWWEV010000004.1, read on the forward strand.
CAAAATGTAAATATAAGCCCCAGAACAGAATAGGGCTTTTTCAGATAAGGACTGCCTTTGATTCAAACCTCCTAAAGCCATTTGGCATCTACCCTTACCTTAATTTTAGCAGTCAGCACCACAGGATGGCAGGGCTCAGCAAGGGCCTGCTCTCTCTCTAGGAGCATGAGGATGAGTCCAAGAACCAAGCTAGCAGGGCAGGGCCTGCTTAACCAGAATCCCCCCTGTAGTCCCCAAGCAGAGAGAAGAAGCATTTACTGCAGCAAGACAGGCCAAGGGCTGGGCACACACCTCAGGGGAAGGTCCAGCAACAGCAGCCACAGTCAGGCACACCTACAATAAAAAGAGACAGCTCTGAGATGAAGCTAGCAAGCCAACCTGCAGGTCATGGTCTGTAACAAGATACAGATAACACAAGAGCCACCCAACAAACAGACAGAGCTAAAAGGTTTCAACAAGGCCTGATAGCTCAGGGCTGAGCTTAAATGGGTCCCCTGAGCAGGGCGTGGGTGAGGACTCAGGTGAGGCTGGTCAGGGTTGCTGCAGCTCAGCATATAAACTTTCACAGCTCCCTGAGGCACTCAGTTATAAGAGAGGAGCTGTTTGCATGGGATGCTACTCAGACCATGTATGTGTATAGGCTATAATAATTTACAAGGGTTGCTGATTTAAGAGTGAATTAGTTCAGATATTCTATGAGGGTTTGTTCAGTAAGTAAATGAACTGTATGTATTAAACTTCAACAGATAATTTATTTGGCCTGTAATCCTGTTTTTCTTTCTCTATCTTAAATAAGGTATTGGCTTTTCTTAACTAGAAGCATTTGTTTTTAACAAAACTCTGGAGTATGTTCTTTAGCCTTTAAAAAAGGAGGATCTTAGTATAATGTGATATCAACTAAATACTAACTTTATGTCTTTAGGTGCTGAAAGCTTTTTACTTACTGTTTCTTTGGATGGAAAGCTGATGAGAGCAGTAGTCTGAGAGTTGCCTTGTATGATATTGAAGGCTCTTGTGGCCTGTTAAAGAGAAAAGATTTTTCAGAGTTACTTTAGGGCAGATTAAAGAAATGTTCCTAAGAAAGAAGTCCTAGGTTAAGGCCAAATGCCTAGATCTCCTCTCTAAGATATCTCCTTATTAATTCTACTTCAATTAAAAGACTTCTTTCAGAGTTATTACTTGACATTTGGGAGTTTTGTAGGGAGTTCTTTGTTAGGAATGTAAAACTGACAATAGAATCAGAACTACTCATGTAGTACTTTTTACTAGAAAACTGTATGTAAGTTTTTTTCTCCACTGTTTTTCTGTAGGACAGAAAAAAACAAGGACATTTCTTTCTTTCCAGACACTCCATTTTTATGTCGTTTCGAGTCTTTACTACCTTTTTTTTTTTTTTTTTGCCTAGGGTTATACTACAGGACAATTGTGGACATTTAGGTACATTTAGCCACACATCATTTATGATCCCTGTACTCATCAGGTATGCATTCTCCAAAAAAAAAAAAAAAAAACAACCCCAAAACATTTTTGTGTATTTATATTGAATAAGGGGTAGTATTGTTTTTACAAGTTGCAAGAAGATTTCAGGAGCTCAGCATCATACTACATGTGTAATCTTACAAATTCTTTCTCTTACTATGTGAATAAATGCTTAGTTGTGGGAAGATGTGTTGTGTGTTGCAACACTGTAAAGAGGAAACCGATCTGCTGATGGAGGGTACCCGGAGCTTGCTTTATGTTTCAATCTCCTGGAACAGGTTTTTGAGACAAAGTTGTTCCCTGGAGAGCACGTGCTGGTGTTGAACGGTACATTAACCAAGAGCGTCGCATGTGTGCTCCTGTAATCGTCTATGCCAGAGGACTGTTCTTAAATGTAAATACAGATGCGTACACGCTCCTTCTCTACAAGACTATGAACATCTGTTGCTCCGGTCAGAAGCGGCGCTAGTTGTAAACTACAGGTTGAACGGCTGTAGAAGACACCGAAAAGGTTTGAATTGCAGTAGAAGGTACCTCAGCTCAAAGTTGAAATTTCGACGTCTGAGTGATGCTTTATGTTGTTAATGTTCTCTAAACCGAGCAGGGGTAAGGTGAGCAGCACAGGAGGTCGCCGCGGGCGGGACGCGCCCACCGCCCCAGCGGCGTGTCCGGAGGCGGGAGAGCTGCGGGGCGGGCGGGAGCAGCGCCGCTCGGCCACGTCACTGCACCGGACACCTCTGGTGTTAAACAGCCTTTCTCCGGGCCGGGGCCAGCTCCTTCGGGAAACCGCACGCCGGGGTTTGCCCCTTTCGTGGCCGCGCTCGCCAATGGCTTTGTCGGGCGCTGCAGGCAGCGGGCGGAGCGGAGGCGGGCGGGTTTGAAAGGGAGGCGCCGGCTGCCATGTAAGCGCTGGCCGGGAGCGCCGCGGCCGGCGGGGCTGAGCTGGGAGCGGCCGGAGCTCCGGCCCGGCCCGCGGTGCCGCCCTCGCCCCGGGCATGGGAGCGGAGCGGGGCGGCCGGCGCGAAGCGGAGCTGCCGTGGGGGCGGCCCCCAGCGGGCCCCTGGCCCGTGGCCTTCATCATGATGAAAAAGAAGAAGTTCAAGTTCCGCGTGGAGCTGGAGCTGGACGAGCTTTCCTCCGTGCCCTTCGTCAACGGCATCCTCTTCTGCAAGGTGCGGCTGCTGGACGGCGGCAGCTTCAGCGGGGAGTCCTCCCGGTAGGTGCCCCGGGGACTCGCAAGCCGGGGGGGCTGCTGGGGGTCCCCGCCCCATGGGCTGCGCTCCAGTCCCCCCGAGAGCCAGGGCGGTCCGGCCGCCTCCTCGGCTCCCTCGGAACGGGGCGAGCCCGCAGCGCGGGCGCGGGGGCCCAGGGAAAGGAGGGGGCGGCTGCCCTGGCGCTGCTGGCGGCTCTCGCCTTTGCTCTCGGCCGAGGGGAAGCTCCCGGGGCACCCGCACCCTGGCTGTGCTCTCGGGCCGCCTGCTCCGCCAGCAGCCGCGGCGGCAGAACTGAGGTGGGAGCACCTGTAGACTCCTCGTCTGCGTGGCTGCTCGCTGCCTGAAGTTGTAACGTTGTAAAATAAATAGTGAGGCTCTTAAGGTTATAAAAGAGTTATTGAGGCTCTTAAACACGGGGTAACGGACGTGAATCCCTGAGTGATGAGGGTTGTCCCAAAGGAGGGGGTCGCTTGTGCTATAATGCCTGGAGCTGTAATGCCCGCTGAACAGATGGGTAACGGGAGGGCAGGAAACTTCTTACTCCCAAGCCTTTAGTCTGAATTGCCCAATATGATTGTGAGTTGTGCAACCTTAGTGTTTTGTTCTGTGAATATTTCTGTGGAGAGCTAAGTTCCATGGAAAAGTCATCAATGATTCCTTTAAATGTTTAGGTCATACGCGTTATTGGTGTTGTTCACACTCAGTTCTGCAGTGTAAGTGCAGCAAGCCAGATGCCTTTTTTTTTCTCTTTCTCTTCCTTCTGATGTGTCTCAAGCAGTAGAGCCGCCATCTGCCATGGTAGTGGTTCCCCAATCCATTAGTAGTGATGGGTAAATAAGAGTGCCAGTGTGTGAATTTTTTCCAGGTACCAGGCAGAGGCAGAATGTTGTCAATATGAAGGGGTGTGCTGTGGCTTCAGGCCTGGGGAGCAGGAGACTCCCTTCCCATGACACTTGTTCATGTTGTATGGGTTATTATATTACTTTAATATTATTATAAAATTATTTGGAAAATGTCTTATGGAATTCTGGGAGCAGACAGTAAAATCTATGAATATTCAGTTATTTTCTTATTAAAATATTGCTGTTACAGAGCTTTCTGAATTATCTGGGTTTTTTTATTCTGTAAATAAGATTAATCAAGGAGAATAAAACATCAAAACAGAGCTTTGGCCTAGAACTTCCTTATTTGACCATGCCATTATAGTAGCATGTATAACTGAAGATTAATTCTTCTGTGCGGTTGCAGGGTGTTCAACTCAATAGTGTTCTGTTCTCATTCCATGTCTCCTTTTCTCAGTATTTTTCTTGTGAGTGACTTCTTCATGAGTAATAGATGATGATGGCAATGATGATTTCAGGCACTAATGTGCCATTATTGCTCTGCTCCAGCCCATACTGTCTTGAAGTCATTTTCAGAGGCTGACATACATTTTCTGGACAGGATCTCTATTTTCAAGGAGTTGGTTTTAGTCCTTTTTGTCTTGTCTGTTTATGATGCTAAATTAAAAGCCTGAAAGCCTACATGCACATCTTTCTGAATGGCCTTTTAGAGTAATATATGTGTGGTAGGAGGTAGTATGTGTAGTAGGAAGTGTCAGTGGAATTGTGATGATGTAAAAAATAGTATTTTGTTGGAGCCAAAGTTTAGAAATTCTTTCATTTTCTTTTTCTGGTGTTATGGCTGAGGTTATAGAACATATGCTGGTGTATCAAAGTCCCTGTGAGTGTAACTCATTCCTGCTGGGCTGAGAACTGTCCAGGTATGCCGATAGGAAAGAATTCTTGTGCAGCGATCCTTCAGTGCCAATATAGGGAGTGCCTTTGCTCTTAGCTTAAGAATTAACAGATGAATTTTTTACAGCAGTGATTCAGCAAAGGGCTGAATAAATAAGGAAGAAATAAAGTTAACACCAGAGTGGCAGCATTTCAAAACTTATCAGTTGCAAACTTTTTCTAAGGGCCATCATCTTCTAGTCGCATGCATTTATAAGTTTCACTGTGAGCTGGCAGTTATGTTCCTAAAGCAGTAATCGTTATAGCCTTATAAAAAAAATTGAAGAACTCCATTGTTTCAGAAAGTAATCTACAAACTCCTTTCAAAAAATTGTTAATACGAGGGGATACTGTTTTCTTAATAGCTTTTTGTTGCTGAGGTCTAGTACTATAGTTACTAATTTCTTAAGTTTGTATCCATACAAGCAAATACTTTCCTGAGTCTTGCCTTTAAAAAAAAAAATCTAAAAAACACCTTAATATTATTAGCACTTTCTTCTCAAAACTTACTCACCAAGAGTCATAACATAGGTTGGAAGTTGCCTTGGAATTAGGGCCCATATGTAGCAAGTTGTAATGAAAACAGATTCAAGTGGTTGTCTTGTCAGTCCTGTGTAGATCCTGCTGCATAAATGATTAAATCAGTGTTCCCGCAAGAAACGTGATACCTACCTCATCCCTCTGATTGTCAAACTGAGATGAAAAGAAGACAGATAAAAGTTCAAGCAACTGCAAGATAGTTTTTTTCACTTCTCTGATCTTTGCTGGGAAAGAGCTGTCTAAGAAACATGTTATGGAGACATCATCTGTGTTACTGGACACTTGTTTCAGTCCAGTTACTTTTCTGGCTGATGCAGATGAGTGCCTGAAATGCACAGAAATTCTGTGACCAGGTGAAACCACCTTGTATAGTGCAGGACACAGTGATCTGGTTTGTGTATAAATAGCAACCACACTGCTTTGTTTTGGTGTTTGCATGTAGTTTTTTAGAACTCTAATTTGAAAACCTCTATTTGAAACATGCCTATGCATACTTGTGAGTATTTACTGTAGGAAAAGAAAGCTCTGTATTATCATGCTGAATGCTTAATTACCTGACAAAATATTCAACTTTTAAAGTAAAAATCCCAAGTCTTTGTTCACAAAGCCTGGCCATACATACATAAATGTGTCCATAAAATGTTGTGCACATAATGTCTAATGCATCATGAAAGCATGGAAGATTATTTCAGGGAAGAAATTACACCTATGTATATTTTGAACAAAAAAAGTACTACTTTGAGGTACTTCAAATAGACTTGACTAAATACTTCAGCATATTTATTCATGGCCATTCTAATGTATCCATAAATATAAAACAAGTATAGGCTTTCTGCAACTGCCCTCGTTTTAACAGGCTGAAGAAATAATTGATGGGTGCCTAGAGTAGGTAACTGCTCAGAGGATGAGCTGCTGCTCAAGCAGCAGCAGATGAACAGATGGGCTATGAGGAAATCAAAGAAATTTCAGAAAGTAAAGGATCTTGAGGGTGTACTTTCAATACTGTACTGTATAGATTTAGGCTGCAGGAGCTGTAAGTCTGTTAGTTCCATTTTTAGCTTGGTTTCCAGCTGCACCCCACTCAAGGAAAGGCCTTGTTGGTTAGTGTGTTTTTCTCCCTGCAGTCTTCAGTTTGGTTGTATCTTCCTGCCTTTCAAATCTATCTGACTTCTGACAATTTAGACTTCATTCTTTTACACAACAATATTCTAAACTAAGTTGATAATGATTGATACTTGTGACAGACAGAGATTTGGGATAGCCAAGAACTGTAAGTTTCTAATCAAAACATTTTACTTTCCAATAGATTCCAGGGATGTGGGGTTTTCTTTTACGTACAGTACACTCTTGAGTCCTGAGAGGCAGTGTTGGAGATCTGGCATTACTTGCATGAATATATCCTTATTCCCAATAGGTACAGGCTAGGGCATGTAATTGTCTTCTGTAGAAATTGATTTCTTACCTTCCAGATAATAAGTACTTCTTACCTCTAGTGATGCTCGAACACCTACTTCTTGACTGTCTAAAACTATATCTATTTTTTGTGACTCCAGCAAAGTACATTTTCTGCTTCACTGGACTCTTCAAACTGCCTTATAACCATTCTTTTCCCAATTGCTGGTATTGTATTTGAAAGGGAAATCATCTCCTGATAGTAACAGAACTCTGGTCTAAATAATAATACTTATTAGAAAAACATACCTGTTATGTGGAATCACTGGCCTTATCTCTCTAGTCTTCCTGCAGGATGGATTAATCCTGCTGACAATCTTCAGAGCTGGATAATGCTACTTCCAATAGCTTTTTCAGCTGTAACTGGATTTGTAGTTGGATAACCTGAAATGAAATTTTCAAGTGCTACAAGGAATCCTGCCTTGCAATTTTGTAGGTGCTCTTTTCACTTAAAGTTTACTCAGTTGTGAAGAGACATTTGATTAAGCAGGTTTTAGACCCTGTCCTCTGTGGAAAGGAAAAGGTAAGAATGGGAAGTTCTCTATACAAACTAACTTTTGTTTTCTTTTCCAAAATGTAGTTTCTTTGTACCTTTTCAGCCTTTCATTAATAGTTCCAGTGAAATGTGTTTAGTCAACTGATTTGGAGAATATGCTTGAGAAAGATGAAAGAATTAATGAAAGGAATAAAAAAATGGAGAATTAGATCTGAAGAGCTTTTGAGCTACAGTACGAATTAAATGTTTTTATGTATTGCATAGAGTGTAACTGATTACTGCAGATATGAAAAGGGCTCAATCTTGTGAGACTTCTCTTACTGTAACTATAAATACTGGAAAGAAATACAACAGCTAACTTGACATGAAAATGTTCCTAATAAGAGATGCATGACAGCCATCTGTTAAAGAGGGAGGGATGGTGGGAAAAGCTGCCATGCTTAAGGTGCCTGGCTTATGCAGAACAAACACCTTGGTTCAAAAGAGCTGCTGAGGGTTTGCTGGTTTGCTTTTTAAACCAAACCCCGGCACAGTACATGGAGTACAGATTTTCCTGACAAACTTGCCATTTACAAGTGGTATAGCACCTGATTGTCTTCCTATTTTAAGGATTAGTTCTGTTCATGGAATAATTTCAGGTGAAGGGAACTGCTACATATTGCATATGCCTGACCAAAGAAAGACTGCCTGACCAAAGAAAAAGACTAACTTCAGTTAGATCAGGAAGCTCAGAGCTTTGTCCTGTCAGCTTTAGAAAATCTGTAAGAATGGAGATGAGTCTTTGTAGGCAACATGTCCTTCTGCTTCACCACTTTTATTGTGAATGTTTTTCCCTTTATTTTAAAGTAATTTCTTTTTTTACTGCCTCTTTTCTTTCCTCTGCTCCCCCACTAAAAAATGTTTGGCTCCATCTCCTCTATAACTCAGCAGGGAAGGCCAAAGATGGCAATTAGGTCTTCCTTCATCTCATCTTGTAAGAATCTGTAAAAATCCCATGTACACAAATTCTCCTGCTTGGGTCCTTCATGCCTCTCCTCCCTGACTCCAGACTATCATCTGATACCCCTTACACTTGCTTCAGTTTATCAGTGTCTGCCTTCTACTGAGAAGGCCCCTAAACCAGGCACACTCCTGCAGATACAATCTCACAAATGTTCAACAGAGGGGAACAATAACTTCCTTTGACTTGCTGACTATGGTCTTGCTAATGCAATTTGCCCTTCACAGTTCTAATTCCCTTCTGCCTTTGCCTGTAACCAGCAGTTTTTCATCCATGTGATAATGAGTTTATATATATATTTTATAAGGAATTCTTGACATGAAATGTTGCTAAAGATATAACCTGTTTATTATAAGTAAAAACATGTGGCATAGAAAATGGTTGCTCTGTTTGCATTTTGTGTGTAGTACTAGCAAATTAACTGGGGAGCTGTGCACTGTAAACAAGTGGAGCTCTGCAGGAAGAGCCAGCTGTTTGCTTACTGCTGAAATTTGTGAAACATTGAAGCCCTGTTTGTAAATGACTGGTTTTGTTCAGGTTTTTAGCAATGCTTAGGAAAAAATGTTTTTGTTGGAGAAAATGCATCATCTTATTTGCCTCAGACAGGGGAGAAACATAGAGTATTAAAGGAGAAGTAAACTGTATTTCTTCCTGAATAGAAGAAACACATGAAAGCTTTGCATAAGCTATTGCTACAGTGTATACTTTGGAGCTCTTGCTCTGAGCTCTAAATTTAAGTGATGCACCTTCCTATGCGAAGACTAAATTTAGCATTTTGTTATTGCATAACTTAACAATTTAACCTGTATCTTAGTATTGCTCTGGGAGCCCGTTGCATGGGTACCTGTATCATTCCCTCAACTTTGACACTGAATTTTACATGGAAGTGGATTTTGGGTAAGGGGGTGCAAGAGGGTATTCTTCTCTTGTGTGCCAAACCATTAGGTCTTCTCTAGTATAAAACCTTTTTAGTATTAATGATAGTCAAGGAGAGGCTGAATCTTAGTGTGCAGTACCTGAACCACTGAGGCCAGCAAACTGTTAATTTTAGGTTACTGCCTTAATTCCTGTAAGGTGGGATCATGACAGTGGCCTTTGTTAGGTGTTCCTTCTCTTTGCAGAAGAAACATGTTAGAGAGAAAATAACTGTATGAATGGGGTATTGTTCACATTAAAAGACTATTTGCTACACCAAAAATAACTGTTACTCCACTTCACTGAACACTGTTTGTATTAGAAGGACAGAGCTAACTCAGCCAAGGGTCAATCAAAGGAAGCTTTAGGTGATGAAAGTTCATATGCATATACCCACAAATAAACACAGTAAACAGCACCAGGGAGGGTGGAGGGCCTAAAATAATACCCTGCCCCAGCTATTCCCAGTCCTGTCACAAGAGCTATCAGCCCATGAAAGGCCCATCTACAAAAACCCAGGGACACAGAGGAAGGTGGGGTGGGGAACTGAAATTATGGGCTTAGACAAAAGGACACCCTGTCCAGGCTGCTCCTAGAGATGTCCCAGGAGACCCTCAGCCCCATTGTCCAGGCAGGAAATCCATCATGTCAAACTAGCACTGAAGCAACTTTTGGACTGAGGGGAGTTGGTGCATATGAGACACATCATGGGATACAAGGGAAGAGGCTTATTATGGGACATTTTGGGGAGGAACTAAATGTGGAGGAAGGGATGAGTTTAGGTGATTTGAGGAGAAACAAATGTGGGAAAAACAGGGACTTAAGGGGATAAAAGGGCCAGCTGGATGCAAATAGTTTGCTGGTTGGTATATTTGTCTAATCTGTTTCTAATCAGTACTGTCTGTTGTATCCTCATACTGAACTACATTCTCACTCGTTCCTGGGGGAAGGGCTCTTGTGTTCAATGTGTAAGGGAGTGTGGAGGTCTGAGTACCAGCAGCTGGAGTCAAGGTTTGCATCACAGGTCTGGGTGTCTATGGTGCCAGCAACAGACAGGAGAGACCTGAGCGAGCAGACTCAAGTACCAGCCATGGGAGTAGGACTGTGGGTCACAGGCGCTGTGTGTCCCTTGTGGCCTGGGATCATGGCACAGAGCATTTGGGTGCCAGCAACTGGAGAGTCCAGAGGCATTAAAGCAAAAGCCAGCCCCGGGGGTGGGACCAGGAGTCAGATGTGCCTGCCTGTGGAGCAGTGCAGGTGTTGTGAATATTCAAATGCCATCACAGGATCATGCTGGACTAGCGTGGTCAGAGCTCTGTGGTGCTCAGCCAGAGAGGAGAGTGGGCTGAGGCTGTGGGTGCTCTGTGTGCCTGTGGGGCCAGCTATGGGTGCTGGCTGGGGGTGCCTGTCGGGAATGCCTCTTCAGCCTCGCTGCTGTTTGGATCGGGGGAGTGTAGCTGCAGCTGTGCCACTTCTCTCGGGCCAGCTTATCATCATATATTTTCTCCTTGTTTACAGCTGAAATCTTTCATTTGAAATTTAGTCAATGTGGAATTGTCCCTCTAAAGAAAAAATAACTTGTTAAACTGATCGTAACTTAAACTATACTTTGGAATCACTTTATTTTACAATATCTGTTTATTGAATTTATTCTTGGTTACATATTACTGACAACATTCGTTAAGTCACACCAAAGCACTACAACCCAGTATGTATCTGAATGCATCTCAGTAACTAAGATACATTTTGATTAAGAAAACAAGGGGTTTTGCTTTGCATGTGGTGAAGTGACTGGAGGCTCGTAGGAAGCTGACTCAGAGCGGAAAGCTTTCCCCAGCAAAGCTCTCCCCAGAGCACCATTGCCAAGAAGTTATCTGGGTTCGTTTCCATAGCAGCCAATCAATACAGCTGTTTATTTTCTAAAGACTCATACTTCAACTAAGACTCTTATAAACTCAGATGTTAAAGTTAAATATTTTGATTATTTGACTTTTTCTTTTTTTCAGCATGATGGGAATAACTAGCTGTTACTCCTCTTTACTAAAAAATTACCTTAAGTATGTAAAAGTTTTCTTTTATCTAATAGAATTAGAACTGTTCAGTGTGAGTGGAGGCAGTTGGTTGGGTTTGATTTTGGTTTTGGATTGTGAACAAATGTTTCAAGCATCTTATCATCTATGTGCCAGTGAAAGAAACTAATGATACTTTTTTTGAAATCCTTATGAGAAGGAAGGGGTATTGCTGGTTTTATTTATTTTTAGAAGAATTAGTGTGTCAGTGTCTACAACTGAGGCCTTTTTACTGTCGCTTTTACTTTCTTGTTTGTAAGAAAACTTATAATACTGATCTATCCTATTTAATGTTTATTATTTGCCTGAATAAATCCTGACCTGTGTTACAAGTGGATCAAGTCTTCCATAGTGTAGTTTTCATGCTGCCTTCCTTACTTGAACAATTACATCCATCTAGTAGTGTTGGTGTGTTGAAATAAATTCAGAATCCTTAGAGGTTTTAAAGAAACCTTACATTTCTCAAGCAGATGTTATTTACATTTTTATTGCATTTACAAGCAAAAATGCATTTAATGTTTACTATGTTATCATTTACTACCATCTTAGTGATGTCTGGAACACTGTATAACTGGAGAATGTGCAGCTGCTTTGACTTTGCTGTAGAGACAGAAGGCTGTTAAGAAGCAGAAACATCACCTGAGCCACAATACTGAGGTGTACAAAGATTTTGGCACCTTATTTTGACCTTGTGAGTTTAGAGAAACATGTTTTGGTGGGGAAAAAGTATCATTACCTACTAACTGGAAATGTTACAAAAGCAAAAAAACTACAAGAACTTGGCAAAATGATGAATAGCAGAAGTGATGCTGTTGTTGGTAGTCCCACAGTGTCCTGGGTGATAAAGGAAGGGTGGTGAGGGTGATGATGACTACTGTCTTACTTGCATGATGAACAGATGCTATGAGAATGATTTTTCTGACCTTTATGGATGACAACTGAACACTTTCAGTCTAGTAGCACTGTTATGTTACAAATGTTAGCAGTTATCAAATATCCCTTTAAGGTTGTATTTTACTTGATGACTTCTTGCTTGAGCCTGTTTCAGTAGAGGATATAACTGTTTGTAATTTCCCCTTTTTTGAATTCTTGTTCTTTTTTTTTGTATTTAAATAACTCACATGATGGCTGTTAGGGATTTTTTTGTTTTCCTCACGAAGTACAGGAAAATTTGCAATGTAAAACATCCCAGTTAAACGGTTGGTCGTGGTGCAGAGAGCATGTTCCTTTTAGGTCACATGCTTGACTGTGACTCAGTGTGGTATCATCAGAATCTGTTAGTTTGTTGTGGTCGTTAAACTGTCTCATTTCTGGCAGGCTGGTTTACTCCTACCTTAGGAAGTCCCAGTGCCAGTGAGCACTGTAGCTGGCTGTCTCACCAGCACAGCACAAGGAGCTTTTCTGAGGGCCCTGCAATTCTTCATTTTTCCATAGCTGTGATGAACTCTCACTCCAGCTTATGCAGAGCCATAGAATTCTGTCTGTTAAAGACATCAAACTGGATCTTCAATAATAAGCTACTGTAAGAAGTTAATATAAAACACAGAAATGTATGTCTTAGAGAAATGGAAGGGAAAAGGACAAGTATCACTTTAATATGTGAAGACTATACTTGAATTTAGAGTGGTAGAAGAAATTCTCTGTTTCTCCACAGGTCCAAGTTTAGACACCTGGGGCTAGAAAAGAGATTTAGGTCACTGAGCAGGTCCCTATGTCCTTATGTCCCCTGTTACTGACAAACTGTCCAACCTTGTCATAAAATAGATTTTTTTGCTTCTTCTCTTATTTGAAGGCTGTTCTAAAAACTTTCTCTGTGACTTGAGACTTCTTAACTTTCAGTTTTAAGTGGGTGTTTGGTTACACTTTATTTTGGTCATAACCACTTTTCATTTGACTTAGTTATTTGGTCTCTCAAGTGTTTGACTCACCAGTGTATCTTCATCATATGTAATTTCTTCTTACAAGATACAGTAATTTTCCTGTATCTGTTTATTTTGGAGTCTGTTCTTGTTCAGTTACCCCAAATGTGTTCTGTCTGAGCCTTATAAAATGACATTAATATAGCTGAAAGCATCCTACATTTTGGCCTTTTTCTCAGCTGCATCATACTGTCAGGCTGCTACCCTCCTGTGAAGAACAAATCTGTTCATATATGTCATTTTCCTCTCAAATGGCAAGCTCCCAGTACGTAGCTGGAATTCTTGTTTGCCCCAAGTGCATTATTTTGTGTCTAGTTATTGCAGATCATGTCCTTTCTACTTTTCCAAGCCTCAGATTTATCTAGTTCTGCTTGTATGATGCTCCCTTTCTCTGTATTAAAAACTGCTTGTCAAAGATGGTATCTTGAGCACATTGCAAAGCTCAGTGGCTTGGAAAACAGTGCCTGGGAGCCAATGTTCAGCAAAACTTCACTCTCCTGAGGCAAACTGGAGAAATTAGTGTCATTCATAGGCAAAACTACATGACTGTTGCATTTTTCTGGAAGTTAATATTGTGTTCAAGGTTTGCAACACTTATTAGCCATGTTACACAAAGAGAAGAAGGGAGGAGTATTATTATTCAGGCTTTGGAACAGAATTTACATGAAGTGACCATCCTACAAACAGTGGAACCAATGTTTGTTCTTGAGGTGTCTTACTGCAGTTTGTGGTTCTGAATGTATATGCAACCAATACTAAGCACATGCTCTCTATTTGCAGGGAGGTGGTGCAAGCAAATTGTGTTCGCTGGAAGAAAAAGTTCTTATTTACATGTAAAATCAGTGCCAGTGCCACAACAGGGGTCCTGGATACCTGCACTTGCAGGGTGTCTGTGCGGAAGGTAAGTAGCTCTTCTCCCCTCCTCTCTTCTTTCCTTGCTCTTTCTTCACTAGTTTTAAGTTTGGAATGTCTGATAAACTTCATATAAAACAAGCTTTAGCTGCAACCATATCAGGTATTCCTTTTGTCAAAATTGTGTAGTAATCTTGTTAATTACCTTAGTTTGACTAATTCATGGGGGCTTTACGTCCTTATTGAAAAGAACACTTTTTCCAGCAGAGCACCAAAGGAATCCTTCATCAGTGTTTATAAAGTTAGCCCTTGACTGATACTTCCAGCAAGCAGCAGCAAACTTAGAAACCTTGAACTGTGCTAAGTATCAGAATTTTGTACACAGCATGTCCTACTTTTGAGGCCAGACCTTGCAAGAGCCAAATGTTCTTCCCCCTCTGGATGACAGTTTCCTGCTAGCCTGCTCCAAAGGCATTAGGAATACTGTTCTAAGTGACAGCAGGACAGTCTAGCACGTGTGGTGAGATATTTCAAAACAAAGAAAAATCCTGAGTCAATATCTTTAATGGCTTAATGGTGTGTCTTTTTGCCTTTTTTCTAGGAATTAAAAGGAGGAAAGGCATATGCAAAGGTAAATTGAGATGTAGCTAATTTTGCCTACAGATAAGCTTTTCTTTCTTGTCATTTTATGCCCTTTTAAAGTCATTCCAGAATAGTACTCTAATAACCGCAATTTCATTATGTGCATTTAAGTGTGGCACACCCTTCTGCATGTGTTAACATGAAAAAATAAAGAAAACTCTCCTCATTATCTTTATCTTTTGGCATTTTACATTTTTAACTGAAAATAGAACTCTGCTGACTGACATTCAAAGTTAGTTTTCTGCATTTTGGCCACTCCCTTTGGGTATCCTTTTATTATGTGAGAGAAACTGCTGTTGAGTGGTACTCAGTATGGGATGCTGCAAGTACCTTCATTTAGTCATATGCTTACTACTAACTGTGTTTTTTCTCTTAACAGCTGGGCTTTGCAGATCTAAATCTAGCAGAGTTTGCTGGATCGGGCAATACCACTCGTCGCTGTTTACTGGAAGGCTATGATACCAAAAATACAAGACAAGACAACTCCATTCTCAAAGTAATTTGTTTCCTTTGTCATATTTAAAGTAATAAAGCAGAGGATAAGTGGTATTATTAAGCACTTAAAGAAATTTAAAACTTATTTGCTGAACCTCTTTCTAGAAGGAAAGCTATTTAAAGTAAAAACAAAAACATTGTTTAGAGACAATCATTAAAATCCATGCAGTCAAAACCCAGATTTATCCTACTCTTTGAAATGGGGCTGGATAGCTAAAAGAAAAGCTTTCAAAAGGTATTCTAACAGGAGCTGAAAAATTAACAAGTTAATACATTATATCTTTAAGACTGGGCAACTTCCTGTGCATCTTTCTGAGAGTGAATCTATTAACTGGCTTATAATATATGGCTTATAAGTGAGAGTCACCTCCATGACTTCTGGGACTTTCCCATTTTCTGTTTAATAGTAATCAATATAACAGTTGGCAAGTATAACTCAGTGACATGCCCACGTATGTGTTACAGACCAATTCAATTTTTTTTCTTATGATGGGTTTTGTTTTCTTAACCTGTAGGTTTTGATCAACATGCAGCTGATGTCTGGAGACCCATGCTTTAAAATGTAAGTTTGTAAAAAATGTAAAAAACACTTAAGGAAACTGTTCCTGCATCAACCTTATATAAATATATAGGGTGACCTGACTCATAGTTATGTTTGGAAAATGTACCTTTTATTCACAAGTCTCAGATTTTAGAAGATTCGTTTGGGGAAAAAACCCCATAACAGAAGTGTGCAATTACTTAGTACAAGAGAAAGCACTTACAGATATGTAGTTATGAAAGACATTATGCAACCAAGTAAAATATGCAAGAGACAACATCTAAGGGGGGAGGTAGCCAGGAAAATACACTGCTATATATTGAGGATCCTTGGCCTCATTGTCCCTAATCTGTAGTCTGAGAAACACAATAGTTTTGCACCCATCCATCTTAGGTGATTCACCATAGGAACTCTTCAATGTCCCCTTGCAGGACTAGAGCATTATAGAACCTCATCTTGTGCTTACTGAAAAAATAGCAGGGAGAGTATTATCTGAATTGGTTTGACTGGGCAAAACTTTTCTGTATCCCTAGTTATTTAGCACCTCCTTTACTTTAGAGTCAGACCTATTAACAACTACATCAATGGTACTGATAAACAATTTCTCAAAGGCAACTGCTCATTAATCTTGTGTACTAACAAAACAATATATTTGGGGTTTACTGGTAAGTACTGAAAGAGGTGAAATTAGCACCTAAATAACTTTCTGGTTCCCTAGGAAAAATTCTCCAACTCAAGTTATTCAGATTTGGCATTTTCTTTCAAACTGGTGATATAACCATTTCCTGGAACATAAACCTTCAACACAAACAGAACAAAAAATTTATCTAATCCAGATGTCCTTTGTAGAAGGAAAAATAAACCTTGAAACAGTTTCACAATCTGGAATCAGCTACATATTTTATGAAGAGGCCTAGAAGCCTTGATGTTTGATCTGGGATGACATCCCTGAAAGTGTTCAGATCTTGCTTTCCAAAGTATGTTAGGCAGTTAAGTCACACAAACACTGTTTTTCCAGTAGTGCTGTTTTTTCTTTCTTCTACTTTCAAACATAACATAAGAAGGAATATGTTACTGTACATAAAGACAGTGACTAATTTATTGAATATGTCAAATCTAAAAATGTCAACAAGTATCATTTGTATGCAGACCAACAGTCTGTTTCCAAAGCAGAAAATAACAAAGCATTAAAAAAATATAGGTAACATCTTGAAGTGTATTTTGGTTGCATTGCTTGCAAGAGAAGATTGCATTCATTTTGTAATTTTCTTACTAGTTTCTTTTTCACTAGCCAAACACAAACTTACAGGTTTATTAATTTTAATAAAATATTCCTCTGGCTCATGTGTTAGCTCAAACAAGCATTTAAACTTAATTAAAAGCTTTTTAATATTGAACCAAAATTTAAATCATACCATAAATGATGCTTTTTTTATTTTGTGGGAAGTAGAATTTAGAGGGGAATACATGGAAATGGTGCCATAGGCCCTTTTGTTAGGAGTGGGAGGGTTATCGGCCCAGAATCTGCTCCTTGTGCTGTGACAGACATGAAACAAAGCCAGGAGTACTTCACAGCACGCAAGCCAACTTGGCCAACTGTCACTGTGCACGTTTGGGGTTTTTTCAACTTACCATCTTGTCATATATTCCATGAAGTACTGAATTACATATATTCTTACCATGTAAACTATCCTGTGATTCATACACTTCAAAAATAATTAAGAACTTGAAAATAAAGACATACCATTTCACCAATCATCAGGAAAAAGAAAAGTCCATCCCAGCATCCCCAAAAGCCTGAGGGGCCAAGGGTTGAGCAGATGGATTCTGTGAAGTGTCCTTAAGCTCAATAGCAAAAGCTTCTTGTTTGTTTGTTTGTTTTTTCCTTTTTCAACAGGGGACTAGGCAGCACGTTTCCCGAAAAGAATTGCAGGGCTATTGATTTGATGCTCAATATGAATTATACCAAGTTATTTGAAAAGAGAACTATGTGCTAATCAATTTGGAGGGATTACAAGAACAGTACAGCAAATCTGAACAACCTTCTTGTTACAGGCCTCCTTCCACGGCAACATCTATAGCAATTGCTGGAGAATCAGAATCTTTGCATGAAGACAGGAAAGGTGGAGAAAACTTAAAAGTAGCACACCTGGGTATAGCAGGTAAAGAATAATGCTCTTAATTTCTCAGTGCTTTTCTAACTGGCCTCATGGTTTTGAGATGTACAAAATACTTCAGATCTTACAGGGATGCTGACAGTTGGCCCACAAAGGAACCTTCTTGTATGGCTTTTTATTTTCTACTCCAAACACAGCTGAAGATCTTAACCACAGTTAATGTCTCAGACAGAAAACATCTGGCACAACATTCCACTATGATACTAGAAAAAGCATGGTCATCTCTTTAATGTTGAGACTGTAGACTAATCTAGAACTACATTTCATACAAATATTTCTAACTCTGGTTACTCTCTGCTTTACTCAGACACCTATTATGATTGTTTTTTAATGGAATGCATATTCATTAACATACATGGTATTTTTGCAGCACTTGAATCTCCAAAAGGTTTGTAGAAAAGTGTCAAGTCTCTAATCCCTGTAGGAAATCTGACTTGTGAATCTAATCAAGATTACAGGCAAAGCAGTAATAAGATGACTTTAGGAACACTATCTGACTTGCACATGTTGCAGATATCCCATTGAAGAGTGCCTCAGTCCCAGATGAACTTGGTGCATGTGGACATTCCAGAACATCAAGCTATGCAAGTCAACAATCAAAACTGTCAGGTAGCTGTTAATAATTTTGTTGTAAGTTGTTGGGGCCTATTTACTTTCACAGGTTTAAACAGTAAAAAATAAATATACTTTGTTTTAAAAAGGGTTTGAAGTTGAAAGCTTTTTCCTAGGAGTTAGAGGTGTGGTAAGGGTAGTATTTTTCCCCCCTCTTCAAATCACAATGAATTATCTATCCTGATGCAAAAGAGCTTTTTGCCTTTGCTCCCTCCAACTAAGATATCTGAATGAGATTTTATATCTTCTGTGTGTAAAACAAAAAAGCCCTGCAAATGGAGACATAGCTCTAAAAGCTGATGGGGATGATACCCATCATGGTATTTGTTAAGAAGTAAGAGTTATTTAGAAGAAAAAGAAAATGGCATTTGTTAGAATACAAAACCTGAAGTCAAACTGCCTAGCTGATGTATACACATACATTCATAGGCTTCTGAAGTCTCTTGAAAAGAAGACAGAACACAAATTCTGCTTTCAGGATGGATCTTGGCTGTCAAGAACATACTTAAACCAACTCTCCTGCCTTCTCCCAACAGGATATAGCACATGTCACTCAAGATCATCCAGCCTGTCTGAACTCTGCCACAGGAGAAACACCTCGGTGGGCAGTACCTCGGTGGGCAGTACCTCAACAGGAACTGGAAGTATTCTAGAGCCATGTGAGGAAACTGAGCCAAAAGTAACTGAAGCTAATATTGACACATCTACTGAAAATGTGCCATCAGAAAAACAATGCAGGTACACTTAACCCAAAGGCCTTATCTAGCAGACATAAAATACGAATTACTATATAATTTCTATGAGCTCTAAATGTATTCATTTTTACAGGCATCCTGTAAAGCAAGACTCTGTGGAGTCACAGCTGAAGAGGGTTGATGCTACCAGAGTTGATGCTGATGATATAGTTGAAAAAATATTGCAGAGCCAAGACTTCAGTTTAGACTCAAGTGCGGAAGGTATGGAGATAAATAAGGAAGCTTAGGGAAAAATGATTTACACTACAGGCCTTAGGAAAAAACTCTCTTCATGGTCCTTGTTGCTTGTAATCATAAGGACTGTGCACACAGATTACTACATTTTCTGCTTCACCCTGTCTCCCAGAAGTTGAAAATACCCTTACGTGACTCAGTGATGTAAACTACTCAGTAAAGTAACTCCTTTAAGCCTTAAAAGAGCAGCTGCAAATCTACAACAAAGATAGTTTCTCCAGCCTACACTATGTGAAATCTGGTTCTTCATTACTTAAAATATTTGTATCTGAAAGTATCAGCTACAAAATGCTAGTAGATTCAAAATTGCTTAGTTTTAGCTACAGCAACATTAAAGAAAGCTAACATATTTTAATTGACTTGCCTTTTTAGAAGAAGGTTTAAGATTATTTGTGGGCCCTGGTGGAAGCACTTCTTTTGGAAGCCATCATCTGCCTAACAGGTATGTAGCCTGAACAACTTTGCTTATCTGCAAACTGAGCACACCAATGTTTATCTCTGATAACATGTATGGGTACAGAACACACTACTGTTGTATAGCCCAGAGCTTGCTCTATTAGTTTTTTACATAGGACTGCAATTTGCCATGGAAAACCCACTACAGTCTGTCATGTGGGGGGTGAGAGAATTTTGGGGTTTACAATGTATGAACAGAAGACTGGAAGATGTTTTTCTTGTATCTTAACATAAGATGACTATTGCTTATTGTTTTTTTAGATAGATTTATCTGTTTATCTATAAAGTCATATTAAAAGTAATAGCTGCATATGATATAGCTGTGGGGAGGGGTATCCTAAAGGTGATGTTTAAGAAACTATAGAGAATTCCAACAGTAACTTCTTTTTCAGTAACATTACTTTTTTTTCTCTATTTTGACTTCAGTGTAACACAAAACTCTTTAATGCATTAAACTGTAGGTGACTCAGTGGCTGGTAATAATCACCCTCCTACATGCTTAGCTGTTTGGTTGGGGCTGGTGGTGGGGGTTTTCTTGGTGGGGTGTTGGTTGGTTGGGTTGCTTAAACAATAAAATTGCTGATCTCTTATACTCGCTGTTTAGCCTTTCATTTGAGCTAACTTCTTTCAAAACTTCTTTCCAACTTTCAGAGCAGGATCTGGAGCGTATGAGCAGGTGGTGATAAAACGCTAAACTACAATGACAAACAAGAGGAAAACCTGGATTGATACTTCCGGTTTTGTTTGCTCTGTTGCAAGAGTTGAGAGACACAAAATGAACTCAATGTGATCTTTTTGTGAAAAGGAATGGACTGCCTCTTGCTCAGAGAGCAGCATCTTCTGTGCTATGAAGGCAATGTTTAGCTATGTATACCTTGTGAGAGTACTTGGACAGTTTTTGTAAGCTCTGTCTGATGTTAGTGGGATTATTTTTAATTTGTGAAACATTTTTGGAAGCATGATGAAGTGAGTCCCATTTCAGTATTTTATACCAGAGATCACTTGTAGTGATGTACTTATTTCATAACTTCCTTTCTAATGAAGCTTCTGAAAGTTGGTCTTAAATGCACCTTAAGTAATTACTCAATTTGATCCTACCTACCATTTTAGTCTTGTAGAAGCTAATTACCTCTATCAAATCAGTCATTATCAAGCCAGTTATGGTGTCCACAAAACAACCCAGCTACATTTCAACATAACCAAAACCTTAGAAGTACCAAGCACAACTTCACTGTAAGGTTGAACAGCAGAGATGAACTTGACAAGCATTTAAAAAAAAAAAATGCCAAAACTAAATACATCTGAACCAGCCAGTAATCAGTTGTGTAACTGTAAATCAAGACCACAGGTTTAAATGCATCAAATGTGACATTTTTTTGTTCAAGTGTTAAAAAAGAGGGATTCCACATGAAAACACTAAGGCACAGAAGTGTATTTTCAAGAAAGATGGCTTTATTGTTCAATTTGGAGGACAAAAGCTGCTTCCACAGAAACTCACTCGAACAGTGCATGAACCTTAAGAATCAACGGGATGGTACTGTTTACAAACCTAGTCACTAGTTTACTACCACTTAATTTTTTTTATTGTAGCTTAATCCTTCACAGTTAGTGCTTTGCTTATGTTTTGATTGTGCCTTGCAGGACTGGGGACGTACAGGGAGATTAAACAACTTACTAAGAATTTAAGCTTTAAAACTAGGTAAACTGCTATACTATTATGAATATAACTTGAGAGAAGCACTTTACTGTAGACGTACTCTGCACTCTGAAAAAGTTTTAGTGTGCAACATCTTTGAAACCTTCTTCCTCCACTCTCTGTCCACTGTTGCATTAAAGTCAATGTACTGTATTTAAATTTGCACAAGTTGAGATTTGCCTGACAGGCAAGAAAGATCTCTTTAAATTTGCATTGAGAATATGAAAGAATCAATTTTTAAAGGAATATGTTAGGTGAGGTGTAATTAATTGTAAGCTGCAAATTACTCTAATTTTGTTATGTTTAGTGGTACTGTTTATCACTAAGTCTTGGAATAAATAAAAATAATGTGGCCACTTTTGAAAGCTCAGAATGCTTCAAATTCTACTCAGAGTGATGGTTGACACCTTTTTATTAAAGTAGAAGTAGGCTATATTTAATAGGTTAAATTAGGAAAAGCAGACTGTTTTCTAAAAATCCATAGCAGAATTATTAAACTAATTTTTATTTGTATTTTTAAGGAAATTTCAGATTGTAAAGCTTGAGTACTGTTATTGAATATGATGAATATGAGCTATTTCTCAGTTTTGGTACTTAATACTTTTATCTCCTACTGTTAATTATGATCTCTTGGAAGTGTTTAATTAGGTAAAAGAATTAATATGAAGATTCTATTTTAGCTGCTGTTACTAGAAGTGTGGTATTATCCATTTCTGTTCTCCACAGGAATTTTAAACAGAAACTACTCAACTGCCAGTATACAACTATCTCTTAGAACGTTACAGTGTCCTTTCCTGTTATATAACTAACTCATATCAAAAAAAAATCCCACTGCAAGTAAACAATGCAAGAAATTGGAATACATTATTTGCTTCCTGTACCCTTGAACACTGCTGCACTTGTTGATGCATCTGCTAAAACCATTAGTAGCCAGATGGCAGCTCACTTCAGTTTACTAGAAAAACTACACATAGATTGAGGAAAACAGACTTTTAGAAAACATTGTACAGCTATGTGTATAATTCTCAAGGGAATTTCCGTAGCCCTGATTTGTCTTTTGTGTTAGAAGACACAGTTTATTGTCATAGATTAGATATTTTGTTTACTAGAAACAATTATTTTCTTGCTTGAGCAGATCTTTTAGGGAAGTTGACATGGAAATTCACCTTTTAATAAAACTGTATCCTAGTAATTTATTCTTTTGACTTGAGTGACAACTCTTCATGAAGTGATTCTCTAATTGTGTGTATTTTAAGTGGAAAATAACCTTCATATTTAGATGTTGTATTTTCCTATTTGTAAACTGTGTTATAACAACACTGGAGACTTCCATACAGTAAACTGTTAGGGATGTATTGGTGAGTTATGGGTTTTTTTAACTGTATTTAAATGTAAATCTCTGACACACAATAAACTCATGTCTTCAGCTTGGAATCTGTTCCTAAACAATTACGTCTCGTTTTTTTAATAAGGCAAAAATTTACAAACTGAAATGTAAGTGTGTGTCTTCAGTTTCTCTACTCTCTTCCACCTTTACCTCTGTAAATTAAACTCCCTCTCCAGTCCATGAAGTATTTAATGGCACCATTACTGGTACAATTATTTATCTGCCTCCTGGACAGGAAAAGTAATATGTCAGTCTTATACAAAGGAAAACCAACATAGTTTGAGTTATCATCAACTATCCTTGGAGCCAACAAGAGACTATGCAAAACAATCTAGTAATGATAGCTGTAAGGAAATAGAAAGCAAACAAATACTTAATTTTCTCCCTGGGAATTAATTATTTCTTTTTAGCCCCTGCTGCTCTACTTGAAACCCCCATGAGTTACTGCTATCATTGTCAGAATTGCTCATTTTCACTCCATGAGAGAGGTGCTGGCAGATAAATACCACTGATGGGAGGTTTAGAGGAGATTGTGTGGTTCTGGTTAGCATACAGAGCACACCATCTGACAGCTACTGAAAAACACTTCAATTACTTTAACTCAACTTTGTGTAAGAAATCTGTGATCTAATCCTCCTCATTTTCATGTTCAGTATTGAACACCACAGCAGAACCATCACTGCTCAGTGTGACCTTGCCAGCAATGAGTTTGCACAACTTCTCAAAGGTACCGCAAAGTCGATTCACTTTGGGAAAAGAAAAGATTGTCACAAGAGGAATATAGACCTCATTTCCATTGACAAATTGTTCCATGGTTTGATGAACAACCAGTTTTCTGAGATAGTCTGAAAAATAGTCCACTGAAGGCTGGAATTTGGATTCTCTCTCAGGATCATCATCATACTCCTCGTGTTTTGACATTAAATGGCGCTTAATATTTTGGGCTGTGAAAATAACTTCATTGACAACTGCATTCTGCAAGAACTTCTCATCTTTCAGACTTGGATACACTGCTTTGAAGACCTTTACAACATACAAGAGCATATAAAATGTTTATCACTATCACAGCCTCAGAGTTTAATATTTGCTGTCAAAAAAACTTCTAAAATGTGAATTTTTTTATTCTATCCTGTTTAGCTTATTAAACATTTTCAGATAACAAAAACTAGGCAATATGAGTGGATTTTATGTATTACAGCTACAATGGCAGTTAACAGAACTTGAAGTAACAAAAACCCAAACTTCTACCTGCAAGCTACACTCATAGAACAGGAAAGGTGAAGCCCTGCAATTCCTTAGTTCTTTTTAATAATTATCTTACTTCTCACATTACTCATGAGGCAACTTTGGTGACACCTCCACAGCTTATGGGGATTCTAAACTACTTTTGAACTGTCATCTGGAAACCAGGACTAGAGCATGTCATTCATTCTGTTTTCAGAATAAAACATTAAATATGCTCTCACAGCTGCAGGAAATGCTAAAAATAAATTGTGACATCAAAATCTGTGAACTTGTGTGTACTGAGCTATAATCCAAGGCAATTAAGGAAACTAGGCAGACAAACTCATTCCCACCAGCTCACTGGAAAGGGTTCTATACCAAAATGGTACCAATGAAGTTCCACTGTTTGTAATTATTTCCTACTTTCCAATTACATCTCAAAATACTGATTTATTCCCATAAATTAGTTACATAATAAAAATTAGTTTGATAAGAAACACATGAGATTAACACTCTTGTTTAAACTCAAAATTCCCCTCCTTAATGATCCTGTAACAGGAGATAATGAAAGCAATTTCTAGTACACATCTGTCACCCAGACATATATCCAAGTTTGTTGAGCATTACAGAGCACTTCATGATTCTGTTAATGGCAGGAGATGACAGGTGACATTTCACATGTATAGAAATTTCAAAACCAGAAATTTCAACTGTTTTAATAGCTTGGAAACTGTAAAAGATACAGCCATAATATCACTTCATCTTTCAGTTTAGGTCACAAGTCATTTGGAGATACACATATATTTTTACACAAAGAACTTAAATATTAGAATATTTTCACTGAAACAAGTAAGGCCTCATAAAACTGAAAAAAAACCTCAACATATTTATTTTTGCATTATTACTTCATGTCATCTCTGAAAAATTTTTATTTATATACCACATAGCATTTAGCTAAAAATGCTTCTTTTGCTTTTTATTTCTTATGTATCTGAAAAATCTGTAATTGCCAACAACCAAGATAAACAAAATGAATGATTAGAGGAAAAAACTATAAAAATAGTGTACTTGACAGAATTGAGAATTTTCATTCTAAGGATAAGAGTATGTTAAGAATGATTATCCATATTGTTAGTTAGCAAACACCCTAAAAGTTAAAGGCCTTTATAGAATTAGAAACACAAATCATAGAATGAAACTCTTGATCTGATGCTGTGTGACAATCAGAGCTAAGACAGGATATCAATAGTAGTCCATGGGAACAACACTTTCACAGGCAATCATAGACAATTCTACTATTTATTTATACTTCTAAAGGAAGAAAATAATACTTACTGTTTCATAAACTGCTTCAGTGGGTTTCTCAGACTGAACAGATTCACCAGTTTGAGGATATTTTCTAAAAAACACACCTATCTGGGTACAAAACCCAACACTCTCCATTCCTGTTGGTGGGTGCCCTACTCCAGCAAATTCCACTGAATAATCATAGCAATTAGCAGTCTCTAGAGCCCTAAGAAAGACAAATTATTCCAATCATATGAAATATTCATCTTTCCATGTGGTAAAGAAGCAACCTTAAGGAGAAGCAAAACCCTGAGCCTGCAAATGCTTGAGCACAATTTCTCTAACAATACTCACATGCCTGAAGATAAGCACTGTCAAAACTTGCTGTATCAGAGCTGCAACCATATGCCTACCATAGTCTGAATCACTCAGTATCAGTAATTTAGGCATCCAAACATTACCATTATTTCTAAAATATATGCACAAAACATTCATGTTCACATGCACGTAATCACCAAAAGTTAAATGTATTAAGTGAGCTAAAAACTACTGATTTTCAAGAACAAAATTATGTGAGAGGAACCCATAAAAACATACACACCCCAAAACCACAGGAGACCAGTTAATAGAGAAAAAAAAAAGTGTGGTTTGTTGTAAATGTATAAAGAGTAAAGTCTACCTAATAAAGGTTCTAACAGGGTACGTGACATCTAAATGAAAACCATCTTGTAGCATATCAACCAGTGTGAACAAAGGGATGGGGAGGGAACTAAAATAGCACTACCTACCTGCATCATTCTCCATGGAAAAGTAGTAAACTAAATTAACAACTCATGTATTTGAGAGAATACTGTAATACTTACACTTCACAACACAACTCTCTTGGGATTACAGCTCAAAAAAAATTTAAAAATCATTCTAATGTTATTAATATCTAAAAGCAAAATCTAAATTTATTAAACTCATAGACATGGTCTCTAAGGTATGCATCCTTCAGCTAATAATGCAGGCAGCTTTTAGTATCATTATGTGGGAAAAATATATCCCTCAACCTTTGCAAAACTGCATACTCAGTAATCACTGGATACTTTAACATCTCCAGCAGAAACAACATAATTTAAGGGGCAAAATTTCCAAGATACAGTTTCTGACCAAGAGTTGGCTATTGAGGTATGGCATTCTTTACCATATATTTTCTTCCACAACTGCTTGACAGCTGAATGTTACAGGATACACATCCCTCTAGATTTCATTTTATTACATCTACTGATAATAAGAGTAAGATCTTATGTAATCCTCTGTCATGTACATGTGTTTTGCATAAAATCCTTTATTGTACCATGGTTCACTAAACTATCCTTAACCTTACCCAACGTGCCCCACTGCTGTGGTTATTTGATAACTCTGCTTTCATACTCTTACAGAAAGGTCTGGACTAACTGAGTGATTGCACACTATACATAGTGAGCACATTTCTTGGGGTTTTATGAAGCATTTCTATAGCAGCATATTATGCAAAAAGGCTAATTAATACCTTACACTTCAAATGTGTTCATTGTAATAAAGATATATAAAAAGGTAAGTAAAAGTTTTAAATCTTTTTTTGCAGAGCACTTACAGTAAAAACGAGCCAACTTAACCACCATCATAAAGCACAAACCCCACAGAATATGTTTAACTACTCTTAACAGCAAGGAAACATTTCACCAAGTCAAGAGGTGACACTTCACTGACAGCAAACTACACGTGTGAACCCTTCTGACAATGCACAGCCATCTGTTTCTCACACTACTGGGCACCCAGTTGTCAGCAGACCGTGTTCAGTGAGCTTACCAGCTTTGAAATTGCGCTTGGGTCCACTCAAATTTGTGATCTGGATGCCTATGTAATGTCACTCCTGGCAGCAAAGGGTTAAATTCAGAATTTGGAGTACTGATCACAACCATGCCTGGAGCCATGAAACCAAACACCACTTCAGGAAACTTCTTCAGCTCCGATTCTTCCAGGTGTTCTATTCTGAAAATAGTAAGTTGATGTCTGTGTTTAAAAACATCCTACTAAACTTTAATCTTACCCAGTCCAAAAAAACCCCCAACAAACCATATCTGTAACTTTTAATTCTACACCTAGCTCTGCAATATCAGCACTGGCACTGTGGCCAAGAGGCAGCACAGAGGTTTTTGTCCAAGCCAATCTCCTCTTGCATTTTGTACTTTTTCATCAGTATCCTTTGCCCACCACGTGCAAGCACCACTTGAATTGCTTAGTATGGTTAACTGAAGCACAAATTAGTAGATGCCACTCCTCTATTTGCTATTCTACTTCTACTCTTCTGCTTGCGAGGTTTGATCAAGTCTGTTTGGAGTATGGACAAAACTCCCAACTGAACTCTAATGAACTTAGAAAAACGTAGAGTGTTGGCCTGATACTCACAGTTCAATACAGGTCACCAAGTCAAAACCAAGCATGCAGGGATCTTTATGGGCCACTGACCCGTGGTGCAATGTAACAGTTAGGGATCTTTCAGATGGTTGCAAATAATCAATGGGAAGAGGAGACAACATACGCCTACAAAAGTATTAAAAATACAGTGTTACAGAAAGGACCTTAATATAAGACAAATTGTGCATGTAAATGAACTAGAAAACACCCTACATAGATACCTCATAAATCTCAAAAAGGTTGACTATTTTACATGAATATGAAAAAGCATATCCAATACAAACACTTGAGTGATCTCTCCCTGCCCTTTAACTCACAAGCCTTTATTGTATTTTCTCTCCCCTGTCCAGTTGAGGAAGGAGTGATAGAGCAGCTTTTGGTGAGTGCTTGGCCTCCAGTTAAGGTCAACCCACCACAGCAGTACATCAAGACAAATACAAATCTTAAAACACAATCAAAAAGCTTACATTTTCTCTTTCATGACACTTGCACAGATATCTAGCCCAGCTAACACTTCAATGCAAGGGCAGAATTTCAGCATCCAGAGAAGCCTGCAGTCAGCACATCCTAAATCTGCCACCTGTAAATTAAACATTAAACAATGTGTAAATGCTATATATTCCAAATATTTTGACATTTATATTCCAAATATTTATATTCCAAATACTTTGAATATTTATGATAAAGCATTTCACAATCACAACTAAAATTTACAGTTGCAAGCAAGTAGGACAGATGCAGATTTGAAAATTGATTTTAAAAAATGTATATGAAGATACTACACGTTTTCTAGAAAAATTAAACTTTTGTTATTAGACCTATAAATTAGTACATGTAAAACATCCCACTGATAGTGGAGAATGTCT
The DNA here is from genome assembly GCA_035583235.1 of Hafferia zeledoni. Taxonomy (NCBI): domain Eukaryota; kingdom Metazoa; phylum Chordata; class Aves; order Passeriformes; family Thamnophilidae; genus Hafferia; species Hafferia zeledoni. Next base: position 20,882,592 of record JAWWEV010000004.1, read on the forward strand.
TCCACATGAATAACAGTAAGGAATGATTTTAAGTATAAAAGCTGTGGCAATTTTCACATTCACCACTGCTTTTCACCGGACTGCTCTCGCCCCAGAACATGAGAACAGGCTCACTAGCAGCCAAGTTAGCAGCAAAGAATCTGAATAACACAAGTTTACAGGGTCAGTCTAATGAGTGGGGAAGTCTGGGGATATTCAGACCACAAAACCAAAAATAGATATTCTTTTCTGTAAACTTAAGATATAGTTGAGTGCAGAAACCAAACCCTCCTGCTCCTTCTCAGGCTCAGTTAAGGCCAAAGCACACTGCTGTTCTCCACGTGGAAATCCTCACTTGTTCCTATCCAGCTTATCTCTCCCTGGTCAGTAAACACAAAGTTTACCCTCCCACCCCTTCCACATCCTAAATCACAAAATTCAAATTTAAATGTAGATGCAACACTAGAGAATATGTCCTATTTAAATATAGATTATACAGTGCCATGACCTCAGAGACTGGATTAGATTTTTATTAGCTACCAGAAGTATGATTGCTTAAGTGCACTGCAGGTGCATTTCCCATCATTTTCTTGCATGCCCTCTAAGACACTGACATCAGTTTCAGAGTTAAACACTGCAGATTTAGGAAGTGCTTCTGGAGGAGGCAGGGTAGACAACATGTTAGAAAAGAGCAAACAAACACTACAGTACATTACTTAAATAATTTAACTTTTCAAAGTAGTATTGAAACAAGAGTTCCAGTATGTTGGGAGGGGACAACATGACAACACAGGAAGGGGTTACAAGACCTTAAGAAAGTGGAGATCAGTTAGGCTCACATAATCCCACACTCTCACTGCCACTTCTCATCTCAGAACATCCATGGGAATGATGAGGCAAACCTGATACCACATATGGAACTAACAGCTCCAGAAAGCAAAACCCAACTATGATGAAAGCAGCTTGAAACAAATGCCTCAGCATTAAATTAAAAGTAAAATGCCTCCCACTCTCCAAAACAGGCTAAGGCATTTCTCTCCTTTAAATATTCTCCTCTTCCCATCAAGTAACATTAATTATATGCACCCTTGAAACCCAAGGTATTATCATCAAGTCTCCTCTATGGCAATTCAGTTTTAGCAACAGCTCCTCACTATTGTTGTTTGGTAATTGGTTCACAGGATATCTGTGTATTTTGTCTTCCTGAGATACCAAATGTTAACCTCTTTTCAAATGTATAACCTAAAGAAACAAAACATACCAACCTTCTTAGGTTTGTATTTCTCCACTAAATCTTTAACGAACTGGTAGCGTTGCTTGTACAAAGGAGGTGTAAATTTAATAACTTCTGTAAACTCTTCTTTTTGAAAGTTCTTATCCATTGTGTTTTGGCAATGCTAAAATAGAAAGTTCATTCTTATATTCTGAAGCATTTGATGACATTTCAAATTACAGAGTTTGCTGTTTTCAGCAGTATGTATGGCCAGACTTCAAGAACGAAGATTTGGGAAGGGCTCTCCCTACGTGCCCTTGCAGCCTGCGCAGTACATTTTTTAGGTGAGGCTCAGCATGTGCAGAACTGGCCCCACCGTTTAAATCCTAAGGTCCATTTGCCACGGCCGAGCGAGCTTGGACAGTGACAGTGAAGTCCTTAGGACTGTCACAGCACCTGGGACTAACCGGGGCTGACCCTGCTGAGCATCCGAGATCTGACGGGATGGGATGGCAGGGAGGCTTGAACTGCCAGGGGACGGTCCCCACTGAGACTCGAACTCAGAACCTTGGGATTTTCGAGTAACAATTAAACAGGGGTAGAGACGTGATCCCAGTTCTGATCAACCACACACACACATCCCTCACCCCAGCTCCTGACCCCTCCCGGCTCTTGGATCACCACCCGGCTCCTGGATCACCTCCCAGCCCCTGGACCCTCAGCCCTCCGATTCCAGCCCTTATGCAGGGTGTGTTCCCTAATGCTCATTAATGCGAGACCATAAATCGCCATCAATGAGCGTCCAAGGGTGCCTGTGGTTCTGATCCCACCCGAGCCAGCCTCCCTCTGCGCAGTTCACATCTGGCGGCGGGGGTGTCCCTGATTCTTACACTGCACCCCCAAATCTCACAGCCCCTCGGGCTGCTGTGTTTGCCCCGCAGGGACACACGCGACAGGCAGCGACGGAGCCCGGCCCGGGAGAGCCAGGCAGAGATCACTAAAAACAGGGAATCACAAAAAAGTATGTGCAAGTTGGCAGCCAGGGAGTTGCTATTCCTATCAGTTTGCGTTGCAAACAGGAAATTTTTAGTATTAACGATCCTTACTTATACAGGAAGTTTATTGCATATTTAACACCTGGTCAATTATTCTTGTAGGATTTCTCCCCATTAAGATTTACAGACCTGAATGTCCCAGTTTGGCCACGCACAGAAAACGTTTATATAGGAAATAATTCACATTAAACGCCTTTGACTAATACGGAAGGTGTGGATGCCCCATCCCCGGAGGAGCTCACGGCTGGGCTGGATGGGGCTCTGAGCGACCTGGCCCGTGCTGTGCCTGCCCAGGGCAGTGGGGCTGAAATGGGGTGGTCCTCACAGTCCCTTCCAGCCCAAACCAGCCCAGGATTTCTCTGCCTCTCCGCTGCCAAGGAGGCAGGAGCAGCCGCTGCTCTCCCCCCTGCTCCTTCTGTGCCTTGGCTTCGTGACCAAGTGCAGGGACCGAGCCTGACAAACCGCGCGTGCGGTGCCACCAACCAGCGCTCCCCGGCGGGGTGTCCCGCCCAGCGGGCCCGGCGTGAGGCGGCGGTCGGGCCGAGCCCAGCCGAACTGAACCGAACCGACCGAGCCGACCCGAGCCGGTTCGGTCCGAGCCGAGCCCAGCTGAACCGAACCGAACCGCACCGAACCCAACAGAACCGCGCCGGGCCGAGCCGAGCCCAGCTGAACTGAACCGAACCGCACCGAACAAAACCGAGCCGAACCGAACCGGACCGGGGCGCGGTGGGCGGAGCCGCGGGAGGAGCCCTGGGAGGAGCCTTGTGCGCGCTCGAGTCCCCGGAGCCCCCGCCCCTTCCCCGCCGCTCCCCGCGGGCCGTGACGCGCCCGGAAGGCGGCGCCGTCACTTCCTCGGCCGCCATCTTGTCGGGGCTGAGGCAGCGCCCGCCGGCCCCGCTCCGTGTGCGCGGCCCGCCCGAGCCCGCCCCGCCATGGCCAACAACAGCCCCGCGGTCGCCAATTGCCAGGGGCAGCAGGCGGCCCAGCACCCGCCCGGCGCCGGCCCGCCCGCGCAGCAGCCGCTGCAGGGCGGGGGCCCCAAGCCGGCGGCCTCGGGCAAGCAGGGCAACGTGCTGCCGCTGTGGGGCAACGAGAAAACCATGAACCTGAACCCCATGATCCTCACCAACATCCTCTCGTCGCCCTACTTCAAGGTGCAGCTCTACGAGCTCAAGACGTACCACGAAGTGGTGGACGAGATCTATTTCAAGGTGAGCCCGCCGGCCGCGCTGGCGCCGGGCCCGGTTTGGTCGCGGCCCGCGCCTTCTCGCCCCTCGCCCTGCGCCGAGGGATGGGAGCAAATACCGCTCGTGTGGCTTGGCCGCGGGTTCTGCCTTCTCTGCCTTACAAAAGAGGCGTGTTCCGCGCCGGATCTGGAGCCGCGGAGCTGTGAGTGAGGCTGGCAGCGGGCAGCGTGAGCCGGGGCGGTGGGGGCGAAATGGCCGTCGAAGGGCTGCGCCTTCAGCCGGAGGGAGCGCGGAGGCCGCAGAGCTCCGGCGGCCGGCCCGGCCCTGCCCGCTGCCCGCGGCTGCCGACACGCCGTGTGTGCGGTGACTGTAGGTGCTCTCGGCAGGAGTCTGCATGGGGACTTCCTCTCAGTTGGACGTGAGGATTCCCTCCTCCGTTACCCGTCAACAAAGTTCATTTTACCGCTTCCCTTGGCGTTGGTAGGATGTGCTGGGGAGAGGAGTGATTGTATCAGGGCACCCATGTCTCGGTTCTTGTTTTGTTAGCAGGATTGAATCAGTTTTGCAGCGAGGCTTCCATCAAGCCCGTCTCCCAGGTAGAGGTATGCATAATTAATGCTCATCAACACAACCACTTTCTTTGTTCTGATAACGAGACCAAAATACAGATAATGCAAGCTTAGATAATTCAGCTGTCTTTAGTCACCTGCACTTTGGTGGTTATTGGGATATTTTTTCAGGTGAATTCATTTTGCTTGCTAATGTTAGCGTGACAGGGGGTTTCAGCACATTTGAGATTAAACATAAAAAAGAAAAGTAACCTTTTTGTTTCATTTGACCAAGGCAAGTTACTTAGAGCACTGTAATTGTGAAAAATAACTCCACCACAGTATTTTGTGATTTTTTGGCAGTTTGCACTTACCTATGGCTACTGTTGGCCCACTTAATGACAGCACTGCTTTGCCTGGGCTGTGTCATTTGGAGCTCATTATTTATGACACCTAATAGAGTAAAACCGAGATTGTCAGCAAAGCATCTCTCCAGTTAATTTACCACTTGCTGCACATGAGAGAGACTATCTGAACAGAAAGTAGCAGAATTTACTCATGCAAGTGATGGCTAGAGCTGAAAAATTTATAAAAGAAACATTTTCAGGAAATTTGAGAAGTTACTCTATTTTAAGTGGACTTTTTGAGGTATAGTAAAAATATTTTATGGCATTCTTTGTATTGGTGGAGCTCAGCTGCAGTAGGTCACATAGTTCATTCACATGCCTTACTGTTCATTCTGCAAATTCTACATTCTTAAATTGGGGAAAAAATTGACTTTACATTAAAAATCTGGTTATTAATCCCGTGCAAATAAAGTTTGTTTACTGAACTTGTGTCAGTTACTCTGACTCAAAACTGCAGGCTAAATAAAGAGAAGACTCAGCCTCTTACTCACTCATGAGTAATGGATGTGGGGGAGAAGATAACCTGATGGTTAAGGGGCTTCACTGATACTAAAATGATTTGAATTCTCTTCATGTTTCAATGTTACTGAGTTATTGTTGTATGGGGTTTTTTTTCTTTGAATGAACACGATACCCGTTATAGCAGGTGTATTTTTCTGTCTTTGAGAAACAAGTGGCTCATTTAAAAAATGGGAGGCTGTTGGGTGCCAGATTACCAGGAAGGATGATTTTAAGTCACACAGGCAGCTGATAGTGACCATCTTTGAATAGATGGATTCTGTCCAGATATTTGAATTAATACATTTGTAGTTCTGGTCTCCTGTTTCAGTTCTGTATCGGCAAAGTGCAGGACTTCCTCTTTCTTTATCCCTGACCTCAGCACCCTGTGTGTGCCCTCAGCTTCATTAGTCTCTGTACTTCCCACAGATTAAACAGATGCAGCAGGCGTTGAAGGATCAAAACTTTGAGTGCTCCTTTCTGAAATAAGTATTGTTTTCAGGGCTTTATTATTTGTTTCTTTTGATTTTTAATATCTGTCAAACACAGCATGTTTATATTGATTGTGGCCAATAAAGGTAACTAATTAAAAAAATTGAAGACTAGAATTGTGATAGTGTCATACTTGATACTTGGACTAAAAAACACTTTTCACTTCCTGTGAGAAGCAAAATTCTATATAATCAGGAGGCTGTGCAGTGTTGTTTGTGTAGTATCGGTGAACTTCTTATGCAATACTAATGATACAGGAAGTCGGAGTGCATTGTGAGTTCTATGCTATTGGCATCTCTCATGTATCCTGTTGGGCTAAGATGGCAACTGTAAAAAACCCAGGCAAACAGTTCAACCACTCCAACTGTTAGTGTATCTCTGATTTCATGTGATTGTGTGCATGATTAGTTTTGTTTTATGTATTGTTAAAGAATTTTAATTGGTGAAGTACAGTACAGCCATGAACTCATTCCAGAACTGCTGTCACACCATTGGGTTGTGTTTTATTTGTTGGGGGGTTTTTGGGTTTTGGTTTTTTTAGTTTGGTTTGGGTTTTTTTGTTTGTTTCTTCTGGGTGTTTTTGTTGGGTTTTGGGGGTTGGGGGGTGTTGTGTTTGTCTTGTATGTATTTTTGTAAGTTGATGTGCCTGGGCAATATACTTGTTTATCAAGCCAGACGTTGCATCTCTGAATTTCACAATTTCAAATGAGTACAGGCAGTTTTATGGTTCTGAACTTGCTTATTATGACTCTTATTGTCTAGTTTTAGGAATGGTGTTGCTTAACTACATATGTGCACTCATTTCTAACTGATCTGGCAAGATTTGAATTGGGCAAATTTTATTTGTTAGTACTTGGGAACCATTTTATCTAAGAATATCACTACAATCTTCAAGAAAAAACACTGCCTTTTTATATTAAAATACTACACTTCGTAAACATTTATTTTATCCTAGTTGTAGGTGATAGTGAAAAGAAAGCTCTAGCTAAGTTCACTGCATAAATGAGACTTATGAATATGAGACTGTTTATTTTGACTTCTGTAGCTCCCGTCAGCAGTTACCACTAAACTAAAGGAGACAGTTTAATAAAGGCAGTTGTTCAGTCACCCCAAGAAAATAGTAATGATGGGGTTTAGCCATAAAGCATTTGAAAATACATGAAGTATAGAATAAGCATGGGTGCTTCCTTTGGTGTTCTGGGATTTGTTTTAAACTTCATTCATGATTTTGGCTTTAATTTCTTAATGTAATTACAAGTGCCAGATGCCTTGCTTTAATGACAGAGCAGACTTGGTCTTGAATTTAGTAGAAGACAAACTTTTAAGGTTGTTTTAGGATGTCCATTGTTTAAATCAGGTTTGTAAAAGCAGCTAAACATTATGGAGGCTACAGTTGTAATTTTCTTTTCTTATTCCTGTCCCCCTCCTCACCCTTTCAGGTTACACATGTTGAACCCTGGGAAAAGGGCAGCAGGAAAACCGCAGGCCAGACAGGGATGTGTGGAGGGGTAAGTAGAAGTACGTGCCTTCTTAAAATTTTCTGTCTGGTAAATAGCTTTCCCAAACATACTAAAACTTGCTGCTATGTTGACAGTCTCTAGATATAAAAGGATCTGTTACAAGGAGTAGATATATTCCTTTTGCTTCCAAAGCTATGGATGCAAATAGTGTTACTTTTTCCACATAGCTTTGTTTGCAGATTTAGATTTTACCCTGTGTTAGTTTCCATATTCTTTTGTAGATGTGGGATAATGTCTGTGTGACTTCCTGCATCTTCACCCAACTTCTTTGTTTTCCAAGGTGCGTGGTGTTGGAACTGGAGGAATTGTGTCCACTGCCTTTTGTCTGCTCTACAAATTATTTACGCTGAAACTCACTCGTAAGCAAGTGATGGGCCTTATAACTCATACAGACTCTCCATATATTAGGGCTCTTGGATTTATGTATATTAGGTAAGTATCAATATCATGAACTAATGACTGCCTTAATGTACAGGAAGCTGTATTAAACTTTTACACTCTTTTTGTACTTGAAGGTACACTCAACCACCTACAGATCTATGGGACTGGTTTGAATCCTTTCTTGATGATGAAGAGGTATGTCGGCGAGGGTAATAATTTGTTTTCTTTTGTTTCTTTTCATGTTACTACCTTAAGTTTAAACGTTGTTTCATAAGGTTTTCTGTAGTTTGGGTGTTGCAATGTTATGTTCTTGTAATGTCCTTAATTAGTGCAGGGAGCAGGTTTGAGCTGGGACCTGGGTCATTTAGATGGTTAGAGCCATGTGAAACAGGTGTAGTGAATCACAACTCAGACAGCAGACTGTGGGAATGGCTTCTGTGCGTTTTTTAAAGTCACAGTTACTGTTAAGCAAGGTTAGTAAGTCATGAGAGTCCTAAATATGTATTACCTACTTATTACTGGGATGGGAGAATTGATGCTTACGTAGAAGAGTGGGAAGTATATAGTAGGAACTAACATTCACCTTGGAAAATACTGCCAAAAATCTCAGTGGTTATTATTCATGTCCTGGCATAACTAAACCCAGGATTTCTTCAGAGGAGAAGCAAACAGCCTGAGTATGGCAGAAGGTGGTATTGTTTCTGGAACTTTAATGTCTTTGCTAATGGGGCCAATAAAGTTTCTTACTGAAGAAGTTGGGTCTAGAGGATGCATTACTGTGCAGTCAGATGGGAGAATACCTTTGGTACCCTAGTCCTGAGTTGCTGTTTGGGAAAGCAGAGTAGGGAGTTGATGAGTGAGGTTTCTTGGTCTGTGAAGTTGGATATGCAGTCTGATACATACTGCTGCAATTTGTATTTATTGAGCAGGTTTAAATTACATCCTAGATTTAAGAATGGAGCAGGAAGGATCATTTGCCCTCTTTACTGTGATAGTATACATCTACTTTGAGAAATTTCAAATGCTGTACTTGCAAATGATGTCCAAATACTTGTAATAATGTTAATTGTACCTGTATCTGACTGCAATGCAGTGTATTTATTTTAAACAGCTTCTTTCATGCTAAGTATCAAAAACACTGTGCAAAGGAATCAACTGTTATTTCAGGTAAACCTGTGCTATTCTACATTTTTAACAAAAAATCAAAACAAATTTGAATCTTGATTGCATCTCTGTGATCTCCTCCTTCTCCCCCAGGTGGGGTAGCCAATATGAACTCTCCTCTGCAATGTTGGACTGTAATTTATGAGGAGGATTGGGATGGTTTCATTCTCAGGGTCCTGCAAACTCAATTGCAAGGACAGCAAAGCGATCACAGGTGCAATGCATTGTGCAGGTCTTAACTGGTTCATTGTTCAAAGCACATTCTTTAGTTTATATATGTCGGTTCTTGCAGATACTGGTTATGAAGATATATTTGTTTCTTGTTGTTTAAAATCTCCCAATATATCTTTGGAATTGGTGTTTCTTTCCCCGCTGCTATCAGTAGCTTTGTGTTATGTAGACAAACTGCTTGGGGCTGCTTAAGTTTCTTACCAGTCCTAGTCAAGCTCTATAGGATGAAGCAAATTTTTATATATGGAATTATTTAAACCTACAGGATCTTTTTTTTTCCCTCCAGTTCTTAAATATGTGGAAGCAGTTCATCTTTTGTCATGCTGCTGTGAAAAACTTCCCAGGATACAGAGTTACTTTTCAAAATGCTTCTTATGTTTATTTTGTTTAACTGTACGTACTCTCCAGGTGCTACGTTTAACTCCTTTTTTTCTTCTTTAGATCTCTGCAGCGATTATATTTGGAAAAACTGTTTATCTGAACACTTAAATGTGTGTGAGTGCAAGCAGTTTTACGTTTAGATTTTCTCTTCCTGTTTAGATAACAAATCTCACTTTCCTTGTGTGCTTGCACTATAGGTTTGGGACTGACAATAGCTGACTAACATGTCCTGAGCTGTGAGAGGGCATAGCAAGAAGGCCTTCATGCGGTAATGACCCTTTTCAGAGACAATGGTCATCATGGATTATGCGTTTCCAATTATTTGTTCATTTATTTCTTTTTTTACATATTTCTAAATTAGAAACCTCACTGCTTCATGGCAGTTGGTTTGCTATTGCTTCCAATTCTGTTAGGATGCCATTTTGTACTAGAGGTTTTTCTATGATCATTTTTAGACAGGCAGTGATGTAGTCCATAAATGATTTAGGCCACAGGGTTGGGTATGATGGTACACAGTTGTACATCCACAAAATGGAGTATTAAATGTACTTTCAGAGGACTTCTCAACATTTTGGCATTTAAATGAAATAGAAAATCATATAACCAGACTGTGTAAGGGGATTTTGCGTTAATCTCTTCATCGACAGTCCCTTACCATCCAGATGGCTGCAGGATTAGTGTGTGCCTGCATGCATATATATTAAGTCCCATTCCCTGTCTGTAACATACTGCCAAATCCAAAGGGTGCAGAGTTTTGAATTTTTCTAAGGAAATGTATTAGAATATGAGACAAGTAAACTTTCATAATCATGAGACTTCAATAGGACAGTAATGTAGCAGCATTTTTTTTTTTAATCAATAAAGAATGTTTTTGACCATCAGGGTATTTTTTGCTTGTATTTTGCAGGATCTGGATGTGAAGGCAGGTGGGGGTTGTGTTATGACCATTGGGGAGATGCTTCGTTCCTTCCTCACAAAGCTTGAATGGTTTTCCACCTTGTTTCCAAGAATTCCTGTGCCAGTCCAGAAAGCCATTGACCAGCAAATCAAAAGCAGACCTAGAAAAATCAAGAAAGATGGCAAGGAGGGAATGGAAGAAATCGAACGGCATGCAGAACGTAGACGTTCAAGGTTATACACACGTTATTTTAAAAATTAATGTTGAAAGTTCAGTATTGAAGTACTTACTGTCTTTTCACTGGCATAGATTTTAAGGCAACAGTAAAAAACAGTTTATGGATGCTAATGGATTAAAGTCATCATATGATATTTGGTATTTAGGATTAAAAACAGACTGCGTATGTAAAGTATAAATTGGAAAGAAAAAGGGGTCTTAACCTTAAAAGAATGTGTTTCACATTGAATATCTTCTATTTTTAAAGGTCTCCAAGACCAAGATCGATCAGTCCCAGGAGGTCTCCCAGAAGATCCAGAAGCAGAAGTCACCATCGGGAAGGCCATGGATCATCTAGTTTTGACAGAGAACTAGAAAGAGAAAGAGAACGGCAGAGATTAGAACGTGAAGCAAAGGAGAGAGAGAAAGAAAGGCGGAGATCTCGAAGCACTGATCGCGCACCAGAACGGAGGCGAAGCAGGAGCAGGGACAGATACCGAAGCCGTAGTCGAAGTCGTGACAGGAAAGGAGATAGAAGAGACAGGGATAGGGAGCGAGAGAAAGAAAATGAACGGAGTCGGAAAAAAGAGAGAGATTATGATAAGGAAAGAGGTAGTGAGAGGGAAAAAGACCGATCTAGAGAAAGGTCAAAAGAAAGGAAAAGTAAGGGTGATACAGAAGAGAGAAGACACAAAGATGACAAGGATGAGAAGAAACACCGGGATGACAAGAGGGATTCCAAAAAAGAGAGAAAACATAGCAGAAGTCGAAGCCGGGAAAGAAAGCATAGGAGTAGGAGCCGCAGTAGGAACACAGGTAAGCGCAGCAGAAGCAGGAGCAAAGAAAAATCAAGTAAACATAAGAATGAAAATAAGGAGAAGTCAAATAAACGAAGTAGAAGCAGAAGCAGAGGAAGAACAGATAGTGTTGAGAAGGCCAGAAAACGAGATCAGAGTCCCAGCAAAGAAAAATCTAAGAAGCGTAGCAGAAGCAAAGAACGTTCCCACAAACACGATCACAGTGATAGCAAGGACCATTCTGACAAACACGATCGCCGAAGGAGCCAAAGTACAGAACGAGAGAGTGAGGACAAGCAACAGAAAAACAAAGATGAGACTCTCTGAATTCTTTCAGAAGTGGATCACATTGAATCCTATAAATGTTTGATTAAATCCTGCTTATTTTTTCTTAAAGTTGAGATTGTGCAGTAGTTGATGAGCACTCTTCTCCAACCTCCCTCTAGGCTACAGATTGTCATTTCCTATTTTGGGTAGGGAAGTGCCTTTGTAAACCCATTCAATGCATTGACGGTTTCAAACCATTTGTTTAGTTTAATTTGTAATGCAGAGATTGTTCTTGCATTTTTATTGTTCAGATGTTTCTGAAATGTACAGTCTGTACATATGTCCTGAAAATGTTTTAATTCCTTTGGCATGGTTGCCATGTTGGTTAAATTTGTATGAGGCAATAAACTGCCACTAATTATACTTCCCTTTTGTAGATGTGGAATTATGGTTTGTATCCTGAAGTTAGCATGGCTGTGCTTTCCATAATAGTATGGCTTTTAGGGATGGATCTGGACCATGAATTATAGCTGAGATATTTATGTGCACACAATGTACATGGAGGGCTGCAGATTTAGAACTAACATTTGTGTCCACTGTACCTGCTGTTTTCTTCAAAGCTTTCAAATTGTATTATGTTGATCACCAATGGTGTAAAATTGAGCAGACTTTGAAAGAGTTAGTGGTTTTGATGCAAGGATTTAGATGATGTTTGGGCTTGTTTAGTAATTCTGTAGAAAGGCTACCTCGAGTGGACACTGTAAAGGTTGACAGATGAATACCGTAGCCATCTATGCATTTTATTTGTTTGAAAAAAATCCATGTAAGCTTCCATTTTTTTTAAAACACAATTTATCCATTTGTGGTCTTCTAATGTTTTTTAATCAGCAGCTGCACTCTGTCATTTATGATAATCCTGGGCTAATAAAGGCATTTAAGATGGGAAGAGGGAGGTAGGAAGAAGAAAAATATTACAAAGGATTTCAGTTTCAAGCTTCCAAAGCATTTTTATAAGTGTAAACATTTAAAATACAAATTAAATGACAGTGTCCTTTTTTAAGTCATATTTTCTACAAATACTAAGGATCACAGTTCACGCTGAACATTTCATCTGGCAGATTTTTTTTTTTAAACAGGTTGTTAGAAGCAAAAACCAAAATGAATTATAGAAAAACATCATATCATTACAGTCCAAGTCTATTTGATAGATTATTCTGATGACTTGTGTACTAAGTGAGGAGAACCATCTGGAATAAACTCTCAATTAATTCCTTTGTATTGAGTGTCAGCTTTTCCCTGCACGTTCATTGCCAGTTGAAGAGTGTTTCGGTTCCTCCACATTTCATTTTCAGATCAAATGACACTTTGTATGAACAAGGGATTTTTTTGTAATAAGTACCTTTTAAGGGAAATGTAGCAAACAAATGCAGCAGTCCCAAAACTGGAAGAACATTCATGATCATGAAGTGACCCGAAGGTAGAAATAAATTGATACAGTCTCTGTTTTGCTTCTATGTGATGCAGGTCATCTGGGCATAATTTTTTTTAACATCCAGGAGAAAACAAATTGTTTCAACTTCTATTGGTACACTTCATTCTGTGGAATTCCAAGAAGCAAACTCTTTTTTTTTTTTCTTCCTTGCTGTAATTGTCTTCTGAACTAACAGAAGTTCCTTTGTCATTGTGATCCTTACTAATCAAGATTGTTTAATACTGAGGTTGTTAAGGTATTGTTTGCTGATATTTGTGTTGCTGATTTTAAATCTGAACTTGAGACAAAAACTTAAAAGCGTCAACAAATTCATTCCCTTGCAGTGTAAAACTAAAATACTGAGCTCACATTTAATGTGGGAGAAAAACTACTGGCCATTTAAGAAATACCCTGTCTAGTACATTATTAGAACTCTCTCTGCAGTCTGCCAAGTCAAAACAGTGAGGACAACTTTAATTTATCTTGTTTGTGTCTAGAGGGCTTCTTTTGGCCTTGTTTTTAACCTTCAGTTTCGGAAACAAGTTTGTTCTTGGGCAGAGAGGCTGCAAAGCCAGTGTTGTGTCAGGGAAAATGGATTACTGATTTCCAATTTACCTTCAGGGCTTCTCCTCCTCTGCCATTGTTGGGAAATGCAGTGAAAGAATGGCTTATTTGCACGAAAAATGCAGGTATTTGAGAAGCAATCTTTGACCTCAAAGTGGAGAAGCACTGTCTTACTACAACAAAGGTGGTGAACATTTTGATACAGCTTGTGAAAAGGCCAGGCTGTGCCAGTATCTCTTAAAAGTGAGTAATTTGAGGACAGTGCTTTTATTTTTCAGGAAATAGTACTTTCTGACTTAATTTCTAATTTAATGTGATGCTTATTATCTACCTGAGTTAGCAGTGTAATGGACCCATGAAGATTGCTTGAACCAAGACACCGGTCTTAAATTATTCTTGGGGCTTAGTATTGTGCAGCTCTTGGGTTTGGATCCAGGAACTCTTAATTCCTTTTTGTCTTTCTGGTGCCATTTTATTTCACATGACCTTCCTTGAAACCAAAATGAACTGTGCTGTGAAAGCAGCTCTGGTGAGCAGGGCTAAGTTCAGTGGAGGTGTCTGCTGCCCGCTCTGCTGTGCGTGCTGCAGTGCAGCTGCACTGGGCATTCTGCTCCGGGGCACGGAGAAAATTTCTGCCAGTTTGAATTCCAGGTGTGAGAGTTGCCCCAGGAGCTGCTGTCGGACAGTCTGTGCACTCTTTAGTTCTCAGGGTAAAAGTACAATGACCAGAACACTGTGAACCCAAAGTTCCCACAGTATGCCACATGTCCATAGTCACCTGGCTGTGATAGTTATCCCTTGGGAAGCCTCATCTGTCTTTGAAATTTCCTGTGGCTCCAACGAGAAGTACTGGACTAGTAATATTAATAGCCTCTTAGAGGATACAAATTCCACTGTTATGGAGAACCAGAAGGTGTTCTATAACCTGCTGGCTTTGGTAGACATTTGAGCCCTTTGCACTGCTATGAAGCGCATGTGAGTTCATGTGTAGATGTCCCCCAGCTATAAAGCAGCGTAAACCGGCATTTCAATGGCACTCCTGAGGGTTTGCAATGAGGTGGTCATTGTATATCTTTCTTTTTCATTCTTCCCCAGCTGTAGTTGAATGTGGTAGAAAACTTTTAAACTCTCAACAATTTTGGGTGAAATCTGAAATCGAATAGGTTTTTTCTAGTTCCATTAATGGACTGAAAACAGCCTATCTAAGTTCTAAGCTATTGCTTCTATGTCAAATACAAATAATTTGCATTTAGAATAATAGGTACAAATTTCATTGAAAGTGTTCATGTTTGTGTACTTGGTACTACTGCATCTTTACCATTCATTTAACATTTTTTGTGTATATTATTACACTTTTTTTAATGAAGTAAACATTAATGAAGTCATCTACTGTGACATAACCTAGGTGTTTTTAATTACCTAATTTGTTAGACCAAGTGATTTCACAGATACTGCTCTGAAAGCATCCATTTTAGAATATTGATATGCTGCCTACTTCCAGGTCTTCAGTAGGAATTTTGGGTCTCAAGCCTTTCTTCTTTCAAGAGGTTTGTGGGGATGGGTTGCTTGGCCTTTTTTTGATAGCATTTTTGTTATTTTGGTGGCAGGATTTACTGTTTGTGGTTTTTTTGCTTCATAAAGACCAGAGCTTCATACTAGTAAATATAGTATAGAAACTGCATCTATGAAAACACTACATCTAATTGTCCATTTCGGTGATCTGAAGTCAGCATGACCCATAAAAGAGCATTTACCTTAGTCTGGAGAGAACCTGCAATTAATCCAGACCAAATTTTTTTAATCATCTCGGTGAATACCACTGTCATGTCACAAATCAGCAGTGTTAATTGTTACGAGATGATGCCTAATGCCTGAGTAACACCACCTGAAGATACAGCCACAGTAGGAGGGATGGATCTGGCTTAGTTTGGTTGTGTTGCTTTCCCTCCCTGTTTTGGTAAATTGTGTACAACTTCCAACCATTTTTTTGAGCTGAATCAATGTGTTTTTTCTTGAAATCATGACTCCTCTTCCACTTTTTGCCTTTTTTCCCCAAGAGACATGCAAATAATACATTCTGTTACAATTACGCTTCTTTTTCAATTATAAAAGTGAGAGGAGCTGACAAAAATAATCAGCATTGCCATGTTTGTAGTGTGTATTTTGAGATGTTAAGGTCTGTGTGCTAGGAAGAATTGTGAAAATACACAGCAACAGTTTAAAATACATTAGAGTCACTGTTAGAGCATGGAATTATCAGAATTGTTTATATGAGAAGAATAACTTAAGTTGCTTGATTTTGGTTCCAAAAGAAACTGATTGCTTTAGACCTTTGAAAATCCAGTTAATACCCATCTGGTTAAACACAGGTGTTGGTGACAGTGTTTGGCAATGATGTCTCCAAAGAAGAAATATTTAAATAACACGTTTGAGGAAAAAAGCCTTTAGCAATACTTATTTTAGGGGTTTTTTTAAATGAGAAATACAATCAACTTTATTAACTAATGCAGGGGAGTTTCAAATGATGTTTCCTAAAGAAAGGCTTGTTTGCCTGTGGCTGAACACAAATCAACTACAATCAGTGTATTGAAGGGTGAGATTCCCATGAGATTATTTTGTGCAAGTGATCAGAAGCAGTGACTGAAATACCTAATACAGCTGTGTCCTCTGAAGAAAGACAACTTTCAGAATGGACAGTGTCTTTTATAAGCTGAAAACAGTGTTGAAATGCCTGTTGTCTCTGGTTACCTTTATACACGTGAGCTTCTGAAGACTGTTTTTGTAAGATTGCAAGTGCATGTAGAACTGTTGACCTTAAGCTTTGTTCTCTGTGTTGGCTGAGAAAGTAACCAGTGAAGAGTATGAGAAAAAGTCGTGCCTTTTCTCAAAAATGGGAAATTAAAACTTTAGAAATAACCACCAGTTCTTCATTAGCTACAATGAAAAGCAAGTCAGTTGATGTGAAGCCTTGGATGACTTGATTAAGCCTCAAGCTACTTTTGAGTGAGTGCACCTGAACTGCTGGTTTTTTGGTTTTTAAAGAAGTTAAATTTCACTCTCTTGATCTTTATTTCAGCCTTATTTCATTGGTATGTTAGGTCTGGAACACACCTACTGATTATTAACAGTCATGGAAGAGCTTTTAAAAGTGATTGCTTACACAGAAAATTACAGTTCAAGATTACAGACATTTCCATCAGTGTTAAGCTGCATTTTAAAAATGATCTCGTCAGCTGGGGCTCAAATTTGATGTCCTGGATTAGATCTCAGATACGACAAGCTGTTCAGCTTCCTTCCTCCCAGTCCTTGAGCAGCTGTGAATGGTGCAGTTAAGCACACACATCATCTTTCCAGTTTCAGGGCAAGAAAGAGAAGAGCATTTAGGGAGAATGGTGTTACCTGACTGAGAAAGTAACACTGGTGAAGAATATATTGATCTGTTTGGATTTTAAAGGCTTTTGTGGGAAACTAACTCGCAGGATAGTATTAGAAAAGGCTTAATGAAGTGAAAGAGTGTTATAAATGGAGGAGCAGACAACATGAATTTTTGAGGTAAATACGGATTTTAACAAACCACTTATGGTATGCAGGACTGGTGAAACTTATCTCCAATTCCAAAGATCTAATCAGCAGGAAAGGTTTGATTAGTAAATGATACTGTGATTTGTGATTCTTGTAACTTACCTCCTTATCTGAACCAGAATTTTCATTTAGATGTGTTCTGCACTGCTCTTTCCTCTATAAATCACTAAAAAAGAATTTGGAAATAAGCCAATTTCAGTTACGGAAAAGCAACTCTTGAGAAATTTTTGTTTCAGTGGCTGCTTTTGACATTGTTTCTAGCAGTTTATATAGGCAAGTAAAGCACAGGACTATCTTGTTGAAACCCCAGAAGAAATAAGAGAGAATAGGTTGAGGTAAGCCACGCTTTTTTTTAAGCTTTTTAAAAATAAAAATCAGAGGTGCAATCTAATTTACTTTGTAATGGGATATGGCAAGGCTATACAAGATAAGCCTCGCTTTTATTACGTGCTATCAGATAAATAGTGTTGTGACTGTGCATGATGGTATACAGGCCACAATGTAGGTGTTTCTTTTAAATTACACATTATGAGATGGGGGTGAGACAAACACTAAGTGCATAACACTAAGTGAAGCCTTGGTCAAATTTATACGTTATATGCATCTTACTTGAATTTACATGATGCAAACATATACTACAAATTTCATGAATTTGTAATGAATGCACTATGTGCTCTTACCCATTCCAACAGAGCTTCCAGAACAGGTTACTGAAATGACATGAAACAGTGGTATAAATGTTAGGTGTCAGGTTGTGAGCTGGGGAACAGTATTAGTCTGTACTAAATAGGCCATCTATACAACTGTGCAATCCCATCAGATAGTACTTTCATAATGGATTAAATCCATGCCTTGGGAAAGGAATCCCAAGATAATTACTATCCCTTTAAACAACTTTTACTTAAAAATATGCTTAGGACTGGTTTATATTTGTTATTGTTTATTTTTTAAAAATCCATAAAACAAACCAAAAACTGCTCATTTTTTTTGTTTCTATTTTTAACTACTCCTAACCTCCTGACTAAAAATCACCTTCTGTGCATTCACCAGAGTAAGGATGATCCAGTTAAGAGAGACCTATGTAGGTAAGTATGCCCAGTCCCAAAATGTTCCTGACAAGTTCCTATCACAGATACTGCAAGACAGCACCCACATAGTTTACTCTGTAGTCAATACTAGAACAAGAAAATTCTATTCCATGCCACCTTTACCTGCATAGCTTTGGATTACATTTTAACCATCTACCATGCATGGACAATTCAAAGAAACTTTAAATTTTACCTGAATATATTTTTTTAGGACAAAATGTGAGCTTTGACCCCTTATCAGTAACTGGAGCTACTACCACTGTGTAGACATCCCCACAGGGTATCTCGGTGATATCGCAGTGACTTAGACCTGAGCTGGGGGAACAGGTGAAATTGCCTTTTGAGCCATGTAAATCAGCGTTGTAGTTTATTGTTTCATCAGAAGCTCTCCAGAACACCCTGATGCCATTATTGCTGAGTCTATATAGCTTCACACCAGAAGGGCAGCAAGCACCTATTAAAGTAAGAAACAATAAAAAAATGGTGAACTCACCATATATAATGAATTCCTAGAGTGCATTTTATACCAAATTACTGTGATTATCAGCATTTCAGTGAGAAATTATTTCACAGAAAGTAAAAATAATTCTTGAACTAGGAAAGAAAATGTTTTATCACTCATATTATGGAGCTGGAATTTAGCCATTGTTTTTCACATGTGGAATGCTTTTTGCTCTGACTTGGCATGAGGCCCACTTTAGAGTGCCCAGAATACTTTTGAGGTCTAAAATTTAACTATGCCATAGCGTAATTTAAATCATTTATTCTGGAGCAATGTTATTAAAACTTCTTTATATGGCCACCTGATGGCTGCCATAAGAACGTTTTCCAAATTATATGAAAATAATCAAAAGTGCATTTATTTAGAAGAGGGAGCTGCAAGTGTATTAACTATGTATTGAATTTCAGCTGTGCTATCTGTATGAGAGGAACACTATAGAAAGTACATTGTATATTGAGTCTTTTTCTTCCCAATTGCATTTACAATTTACATACTGGAAGAATATCCCTGGTATGTGCAACTGGAGGTCAGACCCGTTTCACTAATTGCTTTCAGAGATACTGTATAGTTGGTGCCACATGTGATGCATCCCAGGAGGCAGTAGCTCTGGAGAGTGTGACACTTGGCCTGTCCTCTTGGAGACTCCAGTGTTGTTACATATGACTGTGCACCCATCCCAGCAGACCAGCTGATATTTGTTACAGACTGTGTCACTTGGATTAATATCAGGTCATTAGGGCAACAAGGAGCTTAAAGAAAAGAAAAAATAGAGAAGTCAATTTTGCTTTGGACTTGGAAAATGGAAGGTATTTTGTTAGGTTGCAGCCAGAATTGTACATGATCAAGAGCAAAGGAATGAAGAAGTGCATACTTCTCAGGCAAACACAAGCATGCTGGAAAATGCTTGACTTTGCTGACAAGCTTCTAATAAACAGAATGTCAATATAAGTAAGATCAATTTGTCTATAACAGTGGGATATAACTCTGGAATTACTGTAACATGCTCATTCGACAAGATTCTAAAAATTACTAAATTTTTTCATCAGAATATCAGAGTACATCAGTAATTTAATTAATCAGGGTCCATCTCTATCCCTTAAGTCATATAGCTCAGTCCAGCTCTGACTCTGTTTAAAGTCTACAGTCTGACTGCACCCAAACTGCCTGTTAAAAATAGACCCTGATGTACATGCATTGCTGTACTGGACCTGGGGACTGTCTGGCTAAGTGGTAGAGGACAAAACTCAGAGAAAATTAATAGCAGGAGTGTGGGTAGGATGTGCTTTAATCTGTTCTTTACACTGCTTATTTGTTGACATGAACATTAACTCCTTGCTTCTCCTGGTATTTTTAAATATCAAAATGCTGACAAGGAAGTTATGCATTACATTAGTGGCTTATGTTATTACATTTTAGTTAGCTGTGCCACAAGATAATTGGTTGCACTAAGGCTTCTCAGTATGTGGCAACTGCCAAGTGATCCTTCCTTCTGACATGCACAAAGAAAGGTTTACACAAAGGACATCCAGCAATAGATAGTACAATATACACATCCTGTAACTGAAAAAGAAAGCAAAAAACATATAAGGAGTTATAGAAATTATTTCAATTTTATGCTGCTCATAAAGAATTCCCACATACCCGTCTCTAAAGGGACACTGTAGCTTGGTAAGCTCTGTCCTGCTGATGATCTTGCTATAGCACTAACAGAGAAAGCAGATCCACAGGGAAGATCAGTTAGGGTACAGGAACTTCCAGTGCTTGTGCAATGCCAAAGTCCAGCCTCTCCTCTGGCAGTGACAACATACGTAGCTTCTTCATTGTTAGATTGCCACTGCACACTGATTACAGAAAGACCCTCCTTTGAGAGATTTTTAATTTCAGGACTGCAGGGAGCTGAAATATTTCATATTAACAGTAAGTAAATGGATTGTTTATGCATACTATGTAATTACACATGAAAATTAAATTCCATTTAGAACTGACAAACTACTTTGGAAAAGTATATGATCTTATATGCTTACTCCTGGTGAGAATTTAGAACTTGTGACAGTACTGACAACATAAGGAGTTTGTGTACAAAACCAGAGATAAATTGTCAATCTGATTTTCAAAACATTGGACCTATCAGAAACTTTCAATACAAATCTGGTTTTAGGTCCCTGCTTACAGTGTATTTTTAAAGACTTCCAGTTTTGGAGGGTTGGGGTTTTTTAATTTCGATCAGTTACAGTAATTTAGCACTCCAGTAATGCTTTTCACCCATGAATCCCTGTAGTGTCTAATAATTATGTCTTCTGCTAAAGGAAAACGAGTGATCCCAATACCTGTTGCCACGTAGGTGGGCGCACACGATGTGTTGCTGCCCCTGGCCTCGCTGAAGGAGCGGACGGTGATGCTGTAGCGGGTGTTGCACTGCAGAGCCGACAAGGTGCAGGCGGGGGCCGTGTCGTTGCAGAGCACCGCAGTGCTCCGGGCCGCGGCGCGCGTCTCGTACAGGTCGGCGCCTCGCACGGGGGCCCAGGTGACCCGCACGGCGTCACTCGACACGAACACGGCCCTGAAGTCGCTGGGGCAACAAGGAGCTGGGAACAGACAAGACAGAGAGGGAAACTCGAATGGGAATGGAAAACTAGCATGAGTAACAGCCTCATTTTGTTTATCTATGTGCTTCATGTCTTAAATCTCCAAAGGTGACCAATGCAGTGCGAACAGTCTCATGAATCCCAGACTTATTTCTTGAGTTAATTCAGTGTCCTTCCTTCCAAACTGATAGGGAGCATCTTAATGTTTAGGTCAGACACTGGAATTATATATATCTTTGGTTTAACTTTCAAAGCATCTAGAGGTTAAAAAACTCAAACAATGTTCTTCTCAATTTTCCATTGACCTTGGTGTTTTGGTTTTTTTTATTTTCCAAGTGTGAAAACTCTCTGTGAGGAAGTTTAAGACTTTTGATACACCCTTCCTGAGGTAAAAGAAAAAAAGTTTGTATGCAAGTTACTGCACTTGATTACACAAGTTAATTGCAATGACAAATGTTTCTTTTTTTCAGCCACCCTTTGTGCGTTTGGCCCAAAACCTGAATCAACCTAGGAGTTTACATTAGTATCTTCCCATAAAAATGTCCATAAACACAGTTAAAGGATCCAAATGAATTTGCAAGAATACATGGCTACTTACCAGTAGTGTAATTGAATACATCACCTAAAGGACTCTGCCCTGCCTTGTTATATGCAAAGACACTAATGAAGTAAGTGAAGCCACAGTCTGACTGGAAATGACATAGAGTATATGATGTGTTGCAGTGCACTTCCAAGCCATCATCACTCTTCACAAAAACCACGTAATAATGACCAAAAGTGACGCGAGACCATGATACCAGCAAGTGACCAGGTTCATCCTCTTCAATTGATATGTTTACTGGTGCACAAGGAACTTGAAAAAAAATTAAAAAGAAAAAAAAGAATTTTAATGACAACATCTTTATTGAACTTGTACATTTGGATAATAAAGGAATACCAGGAATATATAGAATTATTCTACTCAGCTTGACCAGTTGCTCTGTCTTGTTCAAGCAAAGAGCAATATTATCTGCATTTACAGAGGGTGCTACTTACATTTAGGTGACAAATGGGTATGATTTTTACAGAACAAAATAGTTGCTACCCTCATGTTTACAGAAACAAATTCTGCTTAAGGACCCCCTGTTGAACAGTGAAAATCAAACAGTGGCACCAGGGAGTATTTCAAAATGAAGTGGTACAACGTGTGCTCAAAACTAGTATGTTTGGATGATAATTGTAATACTAGCTCGAATAACAGTTGGCATCCAAAAGCTTTTATATGTGAAAACTTTATGTTTGTATGAAACTCACTGGCTGTGTCTGAGTAGAACTGTCCTTTGCTTAGGTTCCCTTTCTGGTGGCATCCCAAAATGTCACACTAAACTGCAAACTCCATGGCTGTTGCTTAAATAACATTTACTTTATTTCTAGTTCAAAAAAGTGTAGCTTGCTGCTGTTGGAATGAATGTACATGACGCAGCTAAAGCAGCGTTGGCCGAGCTCACAGCCCGCAGCTCAACAGTGTCTGCTGTGTAAGGCTGTCTTATCCCAGGAGATCCACCTCAGAGTTGCTCACGTGATTGATCTCTAACTCCTATCAATGAAAAGTCAAAATGAGGCAGGTTACATCAAATAGCTAAGTAAACAGTGTGTTGTGTCTTTAAAGTAGCACATAATAAAAAAGAATGGTTTAGACTTTGATTACATGGACAGTTCATTTAACAGGGTCAGGTAGCAATAACTTCTGTGGTGCTGTAGTTGAAACAAGCAAGTTTTTGTCGTGACAATGGTTGATGGTTTCTTAATTTAGTCTAGTGATGCTACTTTGGCTGAATGTGACTTTGTTGACCCCCTTTCTAACTAAAAATTAGACTTGGCCTAGAACAGTTCTCAGCTCAGAGGCAGTCCTTAATGCCATTTCCTCACAGATTTGTTCCAATTTGTGGCAGATCTAACACAGTAGGACAGATCTGTTATTCCTTACATTAATTTTACACTCAGAAAATTAGGTTTCGAACAGATACTTCTGGTAAGAGGAAACTGCAGGCTTACTGGTTCAGCCAACAATATATACACCACTGCAAGGTTTTCTCACAGAAATATGAAGAAAGTTTAGGCTATTATCCCTGAAATAGAAAAGAATATGGCACTGTTCATGCACAAAGGTCAAACCCATAAATAACTATTTGAGAATCACTTGTAAATTGCAATGGACTAATTTGCATTTGAAATGAAAGAAATATATATTAAAATGCCATAAGCTATATAAGGATCAGTGACACATACTAGTTTTTAAGCTTACTGCGTCAGTGGGTTTACTGGATCCAGCCTCGTTGTATGCTGTGACAGAAACATAATATTCAGAGCTGCACTGGAGGGATGGCACCAAGCAGGAGGTGGAAGACGTGTTACACTTCAGTTTCAAGAGTCCACTGGAGGCTGTGACACTGTAAGTTAGAGCTCCTTCTGTTGGCACCCAAGAAACTCTTAAAGTACCACTATTTAAAGCTACTTTAACATCCACCGGTGCGTTAGGACCTATGGAATATCCATTTGAAACACATAAATACAACTTAGATTGTGCTACAACGAAGATCTTTTTTATAACTTGAAAGCTAAATATGGTTTTTTGTGGTGCAGAACTTACTCTCATTTGTGTTAGAGTGACGTTTTCTAAAAGAAATAGCTCCAATTGTCACAAAGCTTTCTGCTGAAACTACCTACCTTATTTGAATATTTGCTTCTCAGAAAAATCCTCAAATCAGTCTAAGCTTGTGTAATCCTTATTCACACCTGTTCTAGGTACAACTTCAGCGGCAGTTAATGGTATCTTTGCCTCAGTAATATTTATTAAACATAGTCAATGTCATCTGAGCTTTCACAAACTTTGAGATGGGGCAAAAATTTTATGATCTGGAAATCTCCTGATGTATCTTTTAAAAACATAAAACAATCAAACACAAACATAAATACTTTCTGGTATATTGTTGCTGGGGGTTGTTTGTTTGTTTTGTTCATTTGGGGGTTTTTTTAATGCCAACTTGGTTTCAGAAAAGAAAATTTCTTACTTGTTCTTTGGTTATATGTGAAATCATCCCCAGGTATCCCATTGGCATTCCAGGCGTAAGCCTTGATTGTATAGAGAGTTCCTGGATCTAGATTTGTAAATATCAGGGAGGTATCGGTGGTGTTCTCCCTCAGCATTCTGCCCAAACCATCTGATCTCATGAGGGACACAGAGAACCCAGCTGCCATATGGACAGCTTCCCAGCTCACTGCAATGGAGTCACAGCTCGGAGAACCAACAGACAGAATCGGAGCAGACAGGACTGTTGGGGAAGAACAAAATCAAACTTCTGGGTTTTCAGCAGTACAGTTTAAAAGGGCCAAATTTGAAATGAATACACAGAAACAATAATCACCAACTCTGAGAGACAAAATCAGCAATAACAAAACCAGAAAAATAAATTAATGCAAGAGTGATAGAATAAATATGGAAAGTGATGTGTGATGCATCAATTATTATATTACAGGTTTTGTAAAATGAATGGAACACAGAAAGCATGAAAGATTGAGTGTGTTGAAGTATGAAAAAACAAAGAAGGTACTGTATTTCCTGTACTCTAAATTTTACATAGGTTTATTATGTTATACTTTTGGTTGTTTCTTCATTTCTTCTATTCCTTCAAGTTTTGTCTTCTGTTAAAGTAAAATACATATATTCATACAAATTCTAGTAAAACTCCCAATTCAGTATTTAACACACTGTCATAAAGTAAACCATTAATTCAGACTCTTGTCCTGGTCATTAAGTCAGATGGCCAAATTCTAATCCTCAAAAACTGAAAGGAAAATGTGACCAGTACAATTTAAAATATAAAAACTATAATAATTCAGTACTGGTACCTGCATTAAGGCTTTATATTATAATAATATTACAGAATTTGAAATAAGAATTTGAAAGTCTACCTGTTTTTGCTTTTTTGAAAGGTGAGGGCTGGCTTTTTCCTCCTGAATTTATAGATCTGATAGTGATTCTGTACCAGGTGGCAGGTTTCAGTCCCATCACTGTGCCTGGAGAATTTTTAACTACAGTTTCAATGAAGGAATCTCCATCTTGTGCAGTCAACATGTAACTGGTAGCCCCAGGTACAGCTCTCCATTCCACTGTGATACTGTTGCTAAGTTTTGAATAAGCTTGGTCTATAACAGGTATGTCTGGAGCTAAAATGGAAATAATGGTAGACATGCTTAAGCTGGGCAACTAAACCCTATGAAATGCTGAGCGCTCTGAACATTCCACAAAGACAGAATGTAGGACAAAGAGTCTACACTTTCTATGAATGATTAAAATTTAAGTTAAATGGAGTTTCAATGAACATTAACAAAATACACAGTCTTGAGATATTCCAGACCAAATTTCATCTTTCAATAAAAATATTGTAGTACCCTGAAATCACTATTGAAAAATACCATTATTTAACCTTGGTTGCACTGAGAGGCATTCTTTTTATCTTGCTCTATGCAATTAGCTGTATTAATTACTAACTAAAGCAATGTATCTGGAGAAGACGTGCATGTTTATAAAAGCAGTCTGAAATAGGATGCTGAATCATAGGCATTTCTATATCAAAGAAACACACAACAATCTAGTTGGGAAGGGATCATGAAGACTCATCTAACACCCAGCTCAGAGCAGATATTAGATATACAATAACATGACAAATCAGGTATTGCAATGAAATGCTTTGCTGTTATACCATGCTGCACACCATTCACAAAGAGCTCTTGTGTACACCTGACACAAAAATAGCTACAGATAGCATATTTCTTAACCAAGAGTAATTTGTGTTCATAAATCAGGATTTTCACATTGGAATCAGCATTTGGAAAGCAAGTCCATATATTACAACCTGCAAAACACTCACCAGAAGAGAAAAAAGATAAAGTGAAGGTGTATCCCACATAAAATAGCAAAAGGAATGTAAAAGTATTTGGGACAAAGTATGTACCCTCGGGCAAACTTACTCATAGCAAGGCAGCTCATCTGGGATTTGGGAGACCCCAACAAGTATTACACAGTTATCAACTGTGCATTATGTTTGCTCTCTTAGTTCCAAGCACCTTCTTATCAGTTACAGTCAGACACCCTCTGTCACCCCATTTGTAAAAATGGTGACAGATACTCTGTCCAGCCACAACTGTGGAATGTTTGCAGCTGTCCAGATACTGCACTATACATTTTTTTGCCTTTTAAAATACTGTCTTTAGCAACAACTCATAAAGATTTATGTGCAGAAAATCCATATGGAAGTCTAAGAGAGTTTCTTGCCTATAAAAGTCACGTAGAGAATATATAGCACATTTTGGTTACACTGAGCAGGATAAATACATCTACTCCTTTATATTTATTTTCAAATTTTATTGTAATAATTAATTTTATAAGAAATATTCTACTGGAAAAGTAATTCCTATTTCTGAAAATAATCAGCTAAATTATTTTAAAACCAGAATTTCAACAGAATATTCTTTCAATTACATTTCAGTGATGAAATAAAAAGACAATTCTGTTAATGTAGATTCTTCTTCAATACCCATCAGTGACTTACATGCTACAAGTCCTTTTGTGAATGAAACAAAATTACTGTTTATCTGTTCTGAAAAATGTATAAATAGCTTTATATATGCTTTTGTAATGAATGAGTAGGTGATTTTGAAAGCTGCAGTCTGAGCAAGCTGTGCATGGCAGGTCAGGAAAGCATATTAAACAAGATGAGAGAAGAAAAGCAGCTAATCATGCTAATATTGAACCCAGTAGGAGAACCAGCAAAAGGCTTCAACAGGAACAGCAGATTTTCCCTACCAGTACAATGAAACATCAGGGATGAAATCCCAGCTATACAGAGGACAATGGAAATTATACTTCACAGTGTCTCTTACTAACCTGTTGACTGCATAATATGTGTTTCTGCAAGAATAATTCCATTCTTGTCAATGGCTTCTGCTTGTATAGCATAAACAGTATTGGGAATTAATGAAGTCAGAGGGGCTTTAAGTGTAACATCGCTAAAATGAACCAGTAATGAGGGGCCTACAGTATTTACAGCTGTAGCTGTGACTCTGTAAGAAGAGGCTCCTGAAAACTTGGGCCACCTCACAGAAATGCTTCGTGATGTCACATCATATATAGACACAGAGAAACCTAAAACAAACAAACAAACAAAATTATCAAAAAACATTTCAGTCACTCCTGAATTCAGTTAAGTCTTGACAAGAAAATTATTCAGTGCCTTATCAAGCATCTATCTATCTGACCTAATTTTCAGACCATAGGTATTCTGCTGAATTTGGAGGGCTATTTCCCTTGTTCACTTCTGTAATCCATTATTACTGCTGCTCACTCTCATCATGCTGTGATGATGGCTATTTTTCTTAAAACCTCCATATCTGCAGTCTAATTGTTGTAAAAAATACCAGGTATAATCCATATATCTATATATAAGCAGTGTCAACACTATTCCATACCTAAATAGGATCAACTGAATCAAACTTTAAAACAATTTTTGTTCATAAAGCTGCTAGAACTTACAGAATATTTTATTAAAAATCACAAATGTGTGCTTTCTTTAGAACCATTAAAAAACAGGGAGGCAAAACCAAAACCAGAATACCATTGTGAAGATTTACCTGTGTTAGCTGAAAAGATCTGAAAAGGAAGACATCAAAAAATTAGAAATACAATATGAAATATTTTATTTGTAAAGTTAAAAACCTAAAAATGTTAGTAACAGCAACAACTTGTAATTCTATGTTTTAAACACATTTTACTGATACATAGGCTCAGATTCTTTAAATATGGAAAGAGTATGCAATCAGTGAGATTTGGTACAGGTATGCAGATTGTACTGCTTCTTCATTTTCCCTCTGACTCTGCCTGTTAATCCTGTTTTCAGTTGTTGACACACTTTGAAAGGTCTTGCATCCTAATATAGCCTTTATTTTTCACTTGTAAACAGTGCAAAAGTGTAATAGTGACTAAATACCAGTGTGGAAGCAGGTGTCTGATAGTCTCCACCCCAACTTTTAGTTTACTTTGACAAAGAGTACAATATCATCATTGAAAATAGGTTTAAAGCAAATGAGTCGCACTCACCGTTTCTAGGCAGTTGAGAAGCAGTCCAATAAACACTAATGACTTACTTTTCACACCGCACATTTTGTCAGACCTTGGTTCCAGCCTTCCCACGGGGATGAGCTGAGCTATCCCTGCAGTGAGTGGTGCTGTCACTGGCAGTGCTGTCTGTGGCAGGGCTGTCCCTGCAGTGAGCAGTGCTATCCTTGAAGTGAGCAGTGCTGTCTCCGGCAGTGCTGCCCCTGCAGTGAGCGGTGCTGTCTGTGGCAGGGCTGTCCCTGCAGCGAGCGGTGCTGTCTCTGGCAGGGCTGTCCCTGGCAGGGCTGTCCCTGCAGGTTCGCTCCTCGGGGCAGGGAGGTCGCGCCGGGCTGGGCGCTCCTCCCCTGGAGCACAGCGGGGCAGCGCCCACAGAACCCCGGGGGCAGCGCGGGTGGGGAGTGGGGTTTTCCCCCTTCTGGTACACAATGCAGTCTCTGTGTGGCTTATACAAGTTTCATAAAACAAGCCCAATGTAAACTTGAGATTTGCTCTTCAGCTCGTTGCCTACTGCTCTTTTATCTGCTTACAAGGACCTTCTTTTCTGTCGGGAATGATGCCCTGGTGGCACTTCCCTTCGAGTGGAACACTGCCATACCGACTGGGGACCACTCATTGCTTCGTACCTGTACCAGCTGCTGCTTCCCCCTTTGACAACAAGACTTTATGTCTTTAAGCCACAACTTCTGACAGCGACAACGAAGGTTTCGTTCTATGACCCGACAGTGGCTTTACACGAATGTCAAAGGGAACCCTGGGCGGCTTCCACGAGGGAGCCACGGCTTTCACTCCTCGGGGACCCGGGGCCACGGCAGGTTTGGCGCAGCTCGCTCGGCTCGGCGGCCCCTCCCGCTGCTCTCCACACGGCGCCAGGAGCCGCCCCGGGATCACCTGCTGGGGAGCAGCAGGAGGCTCCTTCCTCAGGAGACGAGCCCGGGACAGCGGGCGCTTCCCCAGCACGAATTTGGGTCCCCATCGAGCCAGAAGAAGGATCCCGGCTCCCGAGGGCCGGTCCAGGCTGCAGGAGCGCGCCCCGCCCAGGAGCGGGCAGTGCCCGGCCCCGCCCGCCGTGCCTGAAGAGGGCGGGGAGGGAAGCGCTGCCAGGCGGGATTGGCAGCAAGATGGCGCCGGCGGTGCGGGGGCTGAAGGGTGCTGTGTGGCAAAGTGAGTGAGTGTGGGAGAGAGTGCGGGGCTGCTGCCCCCGTGGCCGGGAGCGCCCCGAGGCCGCTCGGCGTGCGTGGGCCGTACCCGCCCTGCGGGGCCGGGGGCACCCTTGCGGAGCCGGGGGCGTCGTGCGGGGCTAGGGTATCCGTGCCCGTCCTGCGGAGCCGGGGGCGCCGTGCGGGGCCGGGGTATCCGTGCCCACCGAGGCGGGGCCGGGGCCGCTCCCGGCGCGGCCGCAGCCTCGCTGCGTGTCGGAGCGGAGCGGAGCGGGCGAGCGCGGCCGGGCCTGGGCGGCGCTGCGGGAGCCGGCGGTGTGTGCGGCGGAGGTGCAGGTGGCGGCTGCTCCCCGGCTGCCACAGTCGGTGACTCGGCGCGGGGGAGCGGCTGCCCCGCCCTGCGGCGCCGCGGGGGTGTCCGCAGTGACAGCGCCTGCACGGAGACAGAGGCGCCTGTGCCTTGTTCCGAGATAAGGGTGAGCTCTGCGGGCTGTGCCCCGCCGGACCGGCTCTTGGAGAGCTTAACCTCAAGTCAGATGTTCCAGGACTGCACTGGTGCATCCGAACTGGCAGTTCTGGAGAGCGCTCCGGCCTCGGCAGGGGGCCCCTGGTGTGTGTCACGGCACTGCCCGCTTTGTGTTGGGCTTCTCTGTTTTTTTTTCAGTAGAAAAAGCTGAAGGTGTTCCCAGGTAGTCTGACAAATGAACGGCAGATTTTTATCTCCCTGTTTAGGAGCAGGTTCTGCTGGTGTTTGTTAGAAAAAATGAAATTGCAACTACTCCTTGCCTTGCTGGAGTAGGAGAGCTCAGGAGTATTTCAGGGAGTGTGAAACCTCTGGGGTGAGGCATTGGCAGCCACTTCACCCCGGGCTTAATTGTGCTGCGACTGTGACTCCATGAGCTGCTCAGCCGGCCTGGTGGCTGTCACGGAAAGGGGAAGGTCCTGCTCCTCTCTCCTCTGCGTTTTCCTGCTCTGCTTCCACCTGAAAGCTCTGAGCTGCTTGCTTGTGTCGCTGAAAGAGGATACAGAAAAAGGAGAGAAGGAGGAAAGACTGTCCCTCTGGTGTTCAGTCCCCAGCCGCTGACATCTCTACCCTGCTTGTGTGAATTAGATACCTTTGTTTAAAACGTGGCCTTTAGAAATCTCTACTTCTGCTGCTTTGCTTGTCCTGTCTTGCTCGTTTAAGTTATTTGTGCCTTTGACTGCAAAGCCACTGTTTTGTCCTGAGATGTTTTGTAGAAGATTTGGACATCAAAAGAAAGGAATGTGATCACAGCGTTACTGTGTTATCATGGCCTTTAAGGACTTGTGAAAATGGAGTTACCAGTGCAGACAAGACTGTGAGGAACACAGATTAGAGTGATGGTGAAGCAGTGGGAATAACAAAACCTTTGTATTGCAAGCTTAGTTAAGAGGCTTTTTATAAAAAGAATACTTTGTTAGATAATTAGTTACCCTTGTCTTTCAATTGCAACAACAATGAAAATTGACAAACTGAGTTTAGACACTGTGGGCACTTTGTTTATGGGTTATTGAGAGCCATAAACTGCTACTTCCTAATGGGTCAGCGAACACGTAGAGGGGTTTTTTTAAGGCTGATTTGTCTGAAAATAGTGTCAGTGATGATGTAGCAGTTTGTGTCAATGTGTATCTTGTTCCTGCTCTGTGAATAAGGCACAGAAGTTGTACGTGTGGTGTGCGTACAAAGAGAGTTGTACCCGTGCTTTGTCATGGTACTGTTAAAAGCCCTTGCTATTGTGAGAACCTTGTTAGGTGCACCTTGTTAGGTGCAATTGTAGACTGAATTGAAGCCGAAGTGTGTGGAAAAGTTAATTCAGCCAAGTTTGTTGTCAGTTAAGTTCACAGTTATGGGGGCAGGGAAAGCCACCTGTATTTAGGAGGCAGTAGTTCCTGTGGATGAAATCATGGCATTGAGTATGTACAGCAACTCTCCGTGTCTATCTCTAAATAAAGTTCTTTCCACAAGGAATTCTGTTGTAGACTTGCATAATAGGTTCTGCCCTAGTCCTGGATAGCTGTATTAATTTTTGTAAGTAATTTAGCACTTCTGCAACTTTATTTTTGTAACTCTTGCTTACAGTCCTTTCTTCAGGAAGTGTGTTATAAACGGATCCCTGACTTTGCCAATGTGTGGTTTCCTTTTTTGCTTGTTTATTTTTTCTACATAGGGATTTAGCGGTCTACAACCTCCTTCAGGGTTGTATATAGTTCTTATCTAGATCAGGAAGTAAAGGTAGATGAAAAATACCTTCCTAAACCAGTTGAATATATTCAGAGAAGACAAATCTAGAAAAGATCGTTAGGATGGGTGGTTGGTATGAAATTTGTGAGAAGAAAATGAAAGCTTGGACAAAAATGGAGCAGTAATCATTCCTGGCTTATGGAGGTTTTTGATATGTTCAGATTGCTTGCTGGAGGCCAATGAGATGATTCTGAAAGCCTGTAAACCAGCACAGGTCAGTTATTTGGGTGAAGCAGCTGCAGGATGAGGGTAAAACAAATAGTTGGAATGTTGCATGGGCAAGTACACTGTGCCCAGTACCTACAGCTTGAAATAAAGTTTTTTTCTATCGTGGGAGACTATTGACTTCTGTTTTTTTAATTACGGAAATGAGGTTCAAGACAACTGAATGAAGCATTTGTATGTTCTGGTTTATTTTACAGGCAAACAAGATAAAGTATTGTAGAAAAAATAGGTTCGAAATCTTGGACAAGGTTGTTGGGCACTCAGTTTATTAAAAATAACTCTGTGCAATCCTAAGGACTAATTAATTGGCAAAAGTGGTTTTGGAAAATATGGAGGTTGATAAAACTACCATGAGGCTAAAGATTTGTTATTACATCTTGTGTACAGACCTGGAAACAGGAAGGGACAGTTTGTGGTCCAGAATTCTGTGGAGGTATTTATCAGTGTGGGGGTTTTTATCTTTCTGTTTAGGCCTCTGAACATATGAATCTAAATGGGTGAGTCTTTTTCAGTAACAGTTTGTATCCTCTAACTGGTAAATTGTTTCTTCTTACAGAGCTAAAATCAGCAGTATTTGATGACTTCAAGAAAGAGGAAGAGTGGAAGGTACAGTTTTGTTGTGATTTTTGTAAGAATGTTGTCATCACTTGAACAAGAAATCTGTATCACCACGCAGAGAGCAAACAAATAAACTTAATGGCTGGTATTTTCACTTAAAATTGTTTTTATCCAAGGAATGGATTTGAGTTTTGGTAACTCTGATCTCTGTATAATACATATTGAAAAATCTAAAGGCTAGTCTAGGGAGAACAAATGGTTAGTGTTCTGGTTTTGGGTTGTTGTTGTTTTTTGTTGGGGGTTTTTTGTTTGTTTGTTTGGGGTTTTTTTGTGTTGAAAAAAATTAGAAACTGTTTTTGTTTATCTTCACTTTTCTTTTGGAAGATTTGTACTTTATTAATTTAATGAATTATACTGCACTCCAGTACATTTGGATTTTCACCTGTTAGAGCTGCTTAAACTATAAAAGTTTTAGAATAAGTACAGATATATTTAAGCAGGCCGTGGGGTAGATTAGCAGGAATTCAAAAGGCTTGTGCTGAAGTGAAAGTTTCAAAGTATTTTCTAGTATGAGCAGGAGAGACAAGCTACTTATTTAAGATGGAACTCATCTTTGGATGTTCTGTATGTCATGAGCTGCCTCCTGATGCTGTTGGAGATCAGTGTCCTCTTGTGCAGTGTTGCTGTATGCAGGGAATGAGAATATATAGAGTAATAGGGTAATTTGAAGCTGTCAGCTTCCAATTTCCATGGTAACTTAAGGCAATAATGTGGGTTTACTATAGCTGATTAACTTATCTAAATGCTTGTGTGTGTTTTTTTCTTTTCAATGTTTAGATAATGCTTTTAGATGATTACACTACTAAATTACTGTCACTGTGCTGCAAAATGACTGACCTACTGGCAGAGGGTATCACAGGTAAGTGTCATTCTTATTAATGTACAGATGGCAATATCCTGGTAAGAAAAAGGGAGAGCAAAAGTGATGGAAAAAAAAGTCTTTATTTAGTTGCTGAAGACAACTAGCTGTGGGATATTAGACTAGTAGACTTTCTGGCTTTTACAGTAATTACCCAACTATGATTTTTTTTAATGAAGAAAACAAATGTTTCTCTGCCTGGAAGTTCAAATCCTTTTTCAAGTGTTTTTTTTCCTTAAAGATTGCTGTAAGGCTTTGGTGTTTTGTGCTTGTAAGATTTTTTGTTTGGTTGGTTGTGATGGAGTTTGGTTTTGAGTTTCTGGGGGGTTTGTGTGTGGTTTTTGTTTTGAATGGGGAGGTGAGTGTTTGTTAATGCCTGGTTTTGAAACTGAAATAAATATACAAAATGTACATGATCTTGTTTTTAATTAGCTCCAGGTCTAGATTTTTAGAAATGCATTTGTAAGAGGACATTGTTTAGACTTGGTTATTTTTTCCACAAGTAGCAAGACTTTTCTTTTTCCAATTATTCAGTATAACATGATTATTCTGAAAGTATAATAACACAACTGTATCAATTTCACTTTCTGGAGTGTGTTTTAAATCATCAGAAGTACTACTTATCCTTTGTGGGAAACTTTCAGTGAGTATATATCCTGTTTATCAACAAGAAACCTTTTATTTTTAGTGAGTGCACTGCTGAAAAGAACCTGTCTTTCAACCACCAGATGTCTGACATTACTTATCTTCCTTGTTACTCCCCCACAAAATTTCTGAGCCTCAAATCTCTCTGCATTCTCAAGCACTGCAACACTATATAGTAATGACTTTATTAAACAGAGAAAAACAAGTTGAGTGAAGCTCATTTGATGAAAATACCTAATTTGTGCCTGTAATTATATTGAAACAGAGTAAGTGCCCAGGAAATAGGCAAACAAAGGACAGAAGAGGCTGTAGTCCAAAATGATGCCCTGCATACTTTTGCTCTCCCTCTCCTTCAGTGTGCTGTAAAAAGGACCATCTTGCCCAGGCTGTTCTCTTGCACGACACTCTGCACTGGGCCCCATAGCTGGAGCATGTTTGCCTTGCTATATCTTTCTGTGTGAGGGCAAAACCTGCTTCTGTAGAATACCCAGGAAAAAATTAATCCTACAACTTCAGTTGTCACTGGGCTGGGAGTTGAAGTCTTGTGGTAACTCAATGTATTTAAAATAACAAAGTGAAAATCAGGACCCTCTTGGAGAAGGTACATCCTTGTCCCTGATATTGTGGACAACTTGGTTGCTATTACTTTACATATTTTAGTATAGAGTTTATAAAAATACAGTGCTTTCCTTAAAGATGCATAATGCTCTTAATTATAAAAATGTATTATTTCTTACTTTATAGTGGTGGAGAATGTGTATAAAAACCGTGAGCCTGTCCCACACATGAAAGCAATATACTTAATAACTCCCACCAAAAAGGTTAGTATTGTAAAGAAAGTGTTGCAAGATCTTTCAGACTGAAAAAACAATCTTATTTTAAAATGTTTCATTACTGTGTACAGCTAGGCAGTACTTCTGGATTTTCTGTAATGCTCCTCCGTGTGATGCTTTGTTTCCCATAACAAAAAGACAATGCTGTGCCACCAGAGTATGTTGCAAACATGTGCCTTCTGATCAATGGAGGCACTGTTTCATTGCTTAGCTGTTGTAACCTCACTGAAAAGAGGTTGTATCACATAATGATGCAACTAATTGAAAAAAATACAATTCAAAGTAATGTCTTTATTAAGAGATTTCTGTTACTTCCTAAAAGTTCTTGAGAGAATAAATTTCTGCACTGTTATAAGTGGAAAATTATGCAAGTACCATGATTTGGGTGCTTTCTAAAGTGATCTTGGAGTATTATGGACTATCTGTAATTGTTACTCTGGGTGTGGAATTAAAAATCTTAAGGGTTGTCCTGTATGTTGAACTGCAGTATTGCCAAGTGGGACTTGGTAATAGGGCAGGAGGAGAGAAGGGAGAAGCTTTGTCTGGTATGGGAAGAAAGGCAAAACACTGTGATGATGTTTTTTTCCCTTATTTTTTCTACCCCCGTAAGTCTGTAGATGGACTGATTGATGACTTCATCACTAAATCATGCAGCAGATACAAAGCAGCGTACGTGTATTTCACTGACTGTAAGTAAGCCTTTGTCTTGGAGTGTGATAACTTTATGTAGGTAAATAAGTAAACTCCTCATTTGTTTCCTGTCGTTGAGCACCTGAAAAGTTTGGGTCCTGTTTCTTGCAAGATGATTTGAAACTCAAGTCATTACCCATATATTTGGGTTGCCAGGTTGTGGTCACCATGCTGTGTGGCAGTCGTAATTTCTTTCATAATTACCAGTTTTGATTGTTGCACTCCTCAGCTTTTAATTTAGGTCATGTGGTTTTATTTTTAAGTGTTCCAGTCTTCTGTGTTGGAGAGTTTGGAGGAAGACAATTCATGTAAAATGATGTATCTTTACATAAACAAAATAGTACTAAAAATACAAATGCATGAGAACTTCCTGCAAGAGCAGTGTGAGTAATTGGTTTTCAGGTAGTTCCTTCAGACTTGTGGTCCAGCTTTTTCATTTCACCTGGAAGGAGGGACCTGCTTAGCCCTTGCATGTGGAATATACATTGCACAGCAGAGGCAATTAGTGCGATGGGTTAATGGGGTTAATGTGACTGTGTGTTCCTGCAGTCAGTCAGTGTGACTAAAATGGCTGTAATGAAGGGAAAGCAAAAAACCCAAACGTGCTGCTGAAGGCAGAGACTGAGTTGTGGCTGTCTTTGTGGATGTCTGTGGATGGTGTGTATCTGCTACTGTATGTTCACAAAGCAGTTACCAAATTACTGTCCAAAACTCTTGGTTTCTTGTTTCATTTTATGCTGAAGCTGCAAAAAATTCTGGAAAAATTCTGCTCTCTTGCTGTATGTTCTTTGGTTGCAAGTGACAAGCTTTCAGTTTGAATATTTGCCAAAACTTTTCCTGTTGAGATGAATAGCTCCTAAGTTAGAGAAATAGCTCTGTCACTTCCAAGCCTGCGTAGTATTTGTATCATCCATGTATTCCTTAAATTCCGTTTTGACACTGGGATCCAATGTAGCCTGGAAGTCCAGTGGAACACATTTGAGTTCTATATTTAAAATCCGTGTTTCCGTGTTTTGCTGTTAGAGATTACACATGATTTCTCTGTTTAGCCCTTTTTGTAGCTTGGGAAATGTTTTTTCTTTTCTATATGAGAAGAAATAGCAGAATCTTTTGCTTTGGTAAAATCAGCATCCTTCATAGCTGCAGACTGATAATGAGTGTTGTACAACTTCACTTGCACAGAGCTAGCAAAAATTGAACCGTGGCGCTTTTTGAACAACACAAAATAATTAGTTATATGTTCTTTCTCACTTTAGGAAGAGTTGGCAACTTTTTTTGTATTTTATAGTTATTTGATCCTTAATTTAGAATTCTGTTCTGAATGCTGTAGAAGTTTGTAAGTGAGCTGACAGCTGGAATATGCAGAAATTATTTATACTTAAAATCTTTTCTTTTCCCTAGTTTGTCCTGACAGCCTCTTCAATAAAATTAAGTCTTCATGTGCAAAATCAATAAAGAGATGCAAGGAGATCAATATTTCCTTCTTCCCTTATGAATCTCAGGTAAATTTAATTCTTAGTCTTAACAGCAAAATATGCTCTGGGGGATTATTATCTAGTGTTGCTGACCTAGGAAACAATGAAGTAGAATGTAGCTTTTGACTGACAAATTGTATGTGAGATGTTTTGCCATTTTGGCACATTTCCAGTGTTTGTCTGCTTTTCAGATAAAACAAATGCCCTCCTACTAAGTTCACTCTTTGCACTTGTCCTGTTTGCAAGACTTAGTGTCAGTTGCAGTAGGGAAGTTAAAGAAGGAATCTGTTCCCTGTGAGGAGGCAAGGATTCTGGTTTGTCTTCAGTAAGCAGTAGAGTTTGTTACTGCTTGTGCTGAGGTGTTACTTTGACTGACAAGGTAGGCTGGTGTGTAGGAATAGAACCAGGACTAACTACTCGGTGAAAATCAGGAGAGAAGAGCAAATGGATTAAGAAAATTGAAGGGGAGCGGAACAAAATGAAAGCCTCACAAAAAAATGGGAAACAGAAACTACCACACCCTGACAGACTTTTCAGTGAGAGGAGAACATGGAAGTCCCTATTTTCTCAATTAAAGATTTGAGTACACCAATGGAAGCTAATGAGTGGTTTCCATGTGCAGCCACACAGTGGGTGTTGTATTGAGGAGCAATTTGCTGCTGATGCTTTTTGTCAGACACAGAAGGCTGACATTCACACTGATACTCACTAATACAGGGAAGCCTCCAAACACTGTCCAGTACTGAGAGTTGTAGAACTAACCATGAATGTTCCCCATGTCAAACTTTGTGAACATGTCAAGGGTCACAGCTCTCAGTATACCAAGTGGCAGGTGAATATAGGAGAGGTTGATGCTGGCAATGTCTCACTGTAATGCAGTTTCCTAGTTGGAAGACACATTCCTTTTATTATGGAGGGTTTTTTGTTATTGAGGTTGAGAAACCATCAGAGAATATGAGTGTGGTGGATTGTTTATTTGCTCTCCAGTGAGGCTGATGTTCCCAAGCTTTCAGACTCTTTTTGGGAACTCTTCCTAAGCTGCTCTTCAGAAAAAGTTTTGTAGCTTTCTCTACCAAATAAGGCCTAGGAAAATTTTGTGGTCCTGGTTCTCTGGAGGACTCTCAGGCAAAGTAGAAATTGTGACTTGTTTTCTGATGTTGAAAAGAAGCAGCACTTAGGCTGAGCAACACTCCTGTTGGTTTTGATGTAGTTTTATATTCTTGGTATTTTGGGTTGTGAAAACATGTTAACTGGCTTGCCTGCTTTCTGGGGTGCTAAGAGTAAATAATCAAACTGAGTTCTGGGCAAAGTCCAGGTGATTTTGTACTTGAATGAAGCAAACATCTTTATCTGGATGGACATTCTTCTTTAGCTCTGTAGTTAGAGAGTCCATCTGAAGCTGGAGAAAATCCATTTACTGGCAATGGGATTGTTTCCATGTTTACATTCCATTTACAAAGCTGTTGAAAAAGCTTTTTGCTGTAGCACTAAGCTTCTTTTATCAAGGTTCAATGCATTTAAGGAATTTCAGTTATTGAATGTAAAGTCTTCATGTAATAGGCAGATACAATACGTAAAATTTTTTTAAAACAAATTTAACCTTGATACCTTCTATAATTGTTCTGATATTGCATTGTGTGGCTCTGTACAAGGCACTGAAGAGTATTTAGTTCTTCCTGTTCTCTCTCTTCCTTCCTTCCATCTGAACAGGCAGTAAGCAATTTGAAAAATACAGTAATTTACATAGGAGAGTAATAGGGAAAAAGAGAGCGAAAACAAGAAGCAGATGAGCTCAGCAAGGCAGGGAAAGAGGAGTGAAGTGTGGGTTTGTTTTATTTTAGGTGTATTATGTATTATCTTCTTACAGCATATAGTTCAAATTATTAGCAATTTTTTTACCCAATGTTTTAGAAATGTGCAATTTAGGCCTTTGTCTTTTTTTGTTATTTGTACTTTACACAGGTGTTTACTCTGAATGTCCCAGACGCATTCTACCGGTGTTACAGCCCAGCTCTGGAAAAGACAAAGGATAAAGATGCTGTAATGCAAGTAATGGCTGAACAAATTGTTACCTTATGTGCCACACTAGATGAGAATCCAGGAGTACGATATAAAAGGTGGGCAAAATTAGTGTTATATAGTGTAGTTGCTTTCACTCGTAGTGCTGACCACACTGTGTGGTCACAGCTGGAAGCTGCAGCATTGTTTGGTGGTTGGTTGGGGTTTTTTGTTTGGTTGTTGTTGTTGTTGCTGTTTATTTGTTTTTTTTGTTGTGGGGTAGTTGTTTTTAATGCACAACTCTGAAATACAAAATAATGATAGGAATTTGTGAAGTGTAGGTAGAGCAGTGAGTTATTTCTCTGTGTACCTTTGTAGAACAGTACTCGCCATACCGTGTGTTGTTCCATGTTTGGTCAGTGGGATGACACTGATTCACTGTGTTCTTGTGTACCAGATGAATAATCCCATAACAGAACTGCCACTGTTCGTAGGTTTGCAGCTCCACTTGGCATCAAGGAATTCATAAATTGCTGTGGCAGATGTGATCAGGATTTTGTGTAGTAGAGATATTGAGAAGAATGCCTCTTTTGAGCTTTGAGAGGGAGTACAGATTAGTATCTTAGAAGTCAAAGTAGGCATCTGAAATTGTGCTCAAGAACTGCATTCTGTGCTGTAATGTGAAGGGGTGCCTTATTCTCTGCAAAGGTAACAAAGAAATAACTGCTTGTCTGTTGTTTTTCTTTTCTTTCTCTTTTTCCTTCTTATTTCCTGCCTCTGAGTGAGACACTTTCAGGTGCTGGGCCATATGCCAGCTCATGTCAGTCTTTTGGCTGAAGCTGTTTCTACTGTGTGAAATACCTGAGGCATTCAAAGAGTGGCATCGTAATGTAAAAGTGAAAATATATTGGAAATACTTAGAATGGAGTTCAGAAACTGCCCATGAAACCAGAAGATCAATCTAGGGAGTTCTTTCTCTTTTAAAGGTAGCATCTTAGTGTGCTGTGAAGAAATTTAAGTTATTTTGCATGCTTCCTTTTTTTCCCAGTGGACCATCTGATAGAGCCAGCAAACTTGCACAGCTTGTTGAAAAAAATCTTGAAAACTACTACAGAACAGATGAGAAAAGCCAAATAAAGGTAGAAAGTGAACTAAAATGTCTGCTTATTTTTTTATAAGTCTGGGGAAAAAGAAAAATCTTCAGAATATGCTTTGACAATAGCTTGTACAAACCCAGATTTCATTTAATTATGAAGGCAACTAGTTGCCATTTAAGGTTTGGGGATTTTTTGTGTATGAAAGCACCTTGTGTATGAAAAGTAGTAACTGATACAGTAAGTCTGTATGTAAGCTAATACAACTTGTGTGATCAAACTGATTTGTACTTGAGAAATTAGCCCTGCAATAATGTAGGGGATGAAACAAACATGAAGTGAATAAATTTTATTTTAATCTCAGCTTCCATAAGGCCAGGTGTAGAAGGGACTACAGAATTAAAATGGCTCCCTTGAAGGCAGCACAGATACACAAAGATACAGCTGTTCATGTAAATTATAATTTTGATCTGTACCTGCAGATCAGGGCTGATTAAGGCAGCTGCTTAAACACAAAATATGGGGTAAACCATTCTGACTTGGTGACTTTGCATCTACTGCAGAAATAAAAGTACCTGTTGCTACTGCCACTTTACTAAATCCCAAAATAAAACTTTCAGTTGAATGTTTGGAGATTTTTTTTTTCCTGTATTGTAGCACAGTATAGATAATCTAATCTGAAATACAAACAATGCAGTTACCTGTTGAAAGTCAATGGGTGGCCTCTTTTTTTCCCCTCCTTTACATTGTTTGTTCATTAGATGAACAAAATTCGGATTGCTGAGAGCATCGCCTTAAAATGAGTATTTAAACCCATTGTATGTAATTGAAATGCTTGTTTCTATTCATGTTGATAAACACTTGGACTGTACTTCAGGTGTTTTCAGTTATTTTTCTAAACATATCTGCAATGCTGTAACTTAATGTAAATAGATTTAACATGCACTAACTTTGTACTGTATGTCATGTTTGTTTGATGGCTTTTTAGGCTAAAACCCATTCCCAACTAATAATAATTGATCGTGGCTTTGACCCAGTGTCAACTGTACTTCATGAGCTCACCTTCCAGGCAATGGCCTATGATCTGCTACCGATTGAAAATGATACTTACAAGCAAGTACCTTCAAAAAAAACATCTAAAGGCTTTATTCTTTATTATAAAATCTCTGGAATTGTTTAGCTCAATTGGACCATGGCAATCTGACTTTCACAATTAATCTTGTGATTCTTTTTCCTTCTGCTTTCTGGCAATATACACTGTGTGAGTTTCTGTAAATGTGGAAATACTGTGTAATGTGATTTCTGTCTTGCTTGCTTTGTTTATAGTCAAGTAGTAGCTGCCCTGGAATGCTGTGAAGCATGTTACATTTATAAGTGAAGTAATTTGTCCTGCTTAGTCTCTTTTGTTGGTGAATGGGACTTCATTTTCCTTCAGTTATAAAATGTCTTACAGTACACATGGAAAGCTGCACTTTGCAATTGCAGCGTGTTGTTGGTGCCGTTTGCATTTGAACCCAAAGGGAAACTGACATGGAAAACTGAAGAGAAATGGAGGTGCCTGTGAATGTGTAATTAAATCTCTTGTTCCTGTTGGTGTAGAAGAATGTCTAGAAGCTATTGCTCCAAAGTATCATTCTAAAATTCATCTGCTTCTTCTAAGTTCGAAGATTTACAATCTGTAGAATCCCTCTGTTAATTATATTTTATCAGGCAATAGCTTGGCTTGTAAATTAAAATCTTTGCATGTTACTGCTATTACCATTCATGTTGATTAAACTGTAACAAATAATAGTGTAATAAGGGGCGAGAACTGAGGGAAACCCAAAACCCAAATCACTGTCTGAATTTTCTTTTGGAAGGTACAAAACAGAAGGATCTGCTGGGAAGGAAAAGGAGGCAATTTTGGAGGAAGATGATGACCTGTGGGTGAAGATGCGGCACAAGCACATTGCAGATGTGATAGAGTATGTGAATAAATAACAAGCCCAACTAGTTAATTTATTTGAGCTCTTTGGTGGGAATACAGGTTGGAGTGTAGATGGTTTGCAATATAGGCTGCATTC
Organism: Hafferia zeledoni; assembly: GCA_035583235.1. Taxonomy (NCBI): domain Eukaryota; kingdom Metazoa; phylum Chordata; class Aves; order Passeriformes; family Thamnophilidae; genus Hafferia; species Hafferia zeledoni. The sequence goes on from JAWWEV010000004.1 coordinate 20,924,694, forward strand.
AGATAAGTAATGGATACCAGGAAGAAACTGTGCTTCAAAAATACATTATTTACTAAGGTATACAATTATGATAATGTTACTTACTGTTCTTGAGGAGAATGGAAATAGAGTAACTTCCTGGGAAGGATTTTCAAATCTTGAATCTGAAGGGATTATTTGGAGTAAAGTATTAGCAAGCTGTTGCTTCAAATGACATTATGCAGACACTGTGAACAGAATGTTTAACTTCCATTCTTTACTCTCTTCCCTTGTATTTGAAGCTTTTACTTTCATTCAGAAGTTTTTGTTTAAATCTTTCAAGATTTTAAGAAAAGATTTAGGAACTTAAGTGCTGTTGCATTTAATTTTTTTTTTTTTTCAGGGAAATACCAAAACTTTTGAAAGAGGTCTCATCAAAAAGAAAAGAAGCAGAAGGAAAAGTAAGTTATTTAAGTTAAAGTATTGCTGTTTTTCCTGCTAACTCAGTTATTTTCAGCTGATCAGATACATTTAATTCATTGACCTATTACAGAAATTGAGGCTTTTCTCAGCTGGACATTTTTCGGGCTGTGGGGGAAGCAAGGCTGCAACAAGAAGGGAGATAAGCATGTCAGATATTGAGGGGGACAGATTTTCAACTTGTGTCCTTTCTTCACAGTTATCGCTCTCTGCCCTGTCCCAGTTAATGAAAAGGATGCCGCAGTATCGTAAAGAAATTAGTAGGGTAAGGCATCTTTTGTAATTACAATGTCACAATACATAATTCTGTGCACTTTAACTTTCTCTATCTTTATTCTGTTCTTTTCCTGTTGAGTGTGCCATACAGCTGTTCTCCAAATTAGGATGTTCACCTACTGCAACATTTGGAGAAGAAAACTTGTTTCCAGATGTTTCATTTTACTGTGTAAAAAAAAAAAAAAAAATTATTTGTGTGCTTTGAGGATTGAATATAGCATAAATATTTAATGTTTTAAAAGGTATTATGGGGGTCATTCTCTAATTGAAGGGTGAAACACAGAAAATGCGTGATGGTACTAAAGGATAGTTGAAAGATTGACTCTTGTAATCAGTAAAAATGATTGGTATTTTTTAAAAAAAGTGAAGTTGTGTCAGCTTGTGATTTTCTTGGTTTTTTGTTTCTTTCTTTCTGTCTTGTAGCAAGTTGTTCATCTTAACATAGCAGAAGATTGCATGAGCAAGTTCAAATCTAACATAGAAAGGCTCTGTAAGACTGAACAGGTATGTTTAAAAAAGCAGCAAACCAAACAGCACCTCACTGCAAATACAGCTTCTTTGTTTGCAGTAATAGAGGCTTGTTTTAGCTGGCAGAAGTGCTATTGCCTGGGTTTTTGTGATTAGTTTTTGAGGTACTAGGATTAAAACTAAGATGTAATCTACCAATAAAGGAGGCATTCTTAGAGTGTGGGGTTTTTTTGTCTTGAAACCTGGCTGATTTGTATAAGGATCATGTGTTTTCTTTGTTCAAAACCCCTCTGAAGTTGCTGTAGTAGTATGTTCTGCAGGAGAAAGCCTTTTTAAAATGTCTGGGAAAAGCACCTGTTAGAGTGAGGAATTACATTGTACTACCAACATCAAGTTAAAAACTGTAATTTACACTTCTAGGAATTCTAGATATCAAAGAATTTTAAATGTTTGAGAGTGTTATGTAGTGTTATTATAGTGCTGCAACTATTGAAATTAATGTCAGACTTGCCATACTGAGTTTAAATTGATGCAGCTTGTTTCCTGAAACCTGTGGTTTCATAAAAATGCATTTCAAAACACACAGAACAATGTTACTTTTTAATGACTGCTCTCTAAAACAATGGTGTGGGGGTTTTTTATTTTTTATTAATTTAGGACTTGGCTCTTGGAACTGATGCAGAAGGTCAAAAAGTGAAAGACTCCATGAGGGTCCTCCTTCCAGTTCTGCTCAACAAAAGTCATGAGAGCTATGACAAAATTAGAGCTATTCTCCTATATATCTTTAGCACAAATGGTATGATAACTTGCCCTATTTTTTTCCTCAGTGCTGTTAACTTGAACTCAAGTTTTATGATAGGTATTTTTAGTTAATGTGAGTCTCTGTATTAGAGTTGATGGCCAGGTTTGAAAGAAATCTTGTCCATCCTCTGGCACTTCTCTCAAATTAGTAGCAAAAATACTGTTGATAAGGAGTTAAGAGATGTAATTCAAATGTGGATTCATACAATGTTTTAATATCACTCCTGTTCTTGGATGTGTACAATAGTTTAAGTTTTCTTGTTTTCACAAGTTAAGTCAGTGGCGAAGAATTTATAGTAGGAGGAGAAAATGGGCAGAATGCTCATCTGAGGAATCTGCAGCAATATTGAGTTTTGGTTGCAAAAATGGACCATAAAATTTGGTTTCATCTTAAACATAGTATTACATTACCCAACAAACCAAAACATCCTGAACTAAATAACAGCTCAGAATGTGTGAGACGAAATTGGTCCTACTCACAGTCTCTTGGTAATTAAGTTGTCTGTTTTCTATATATTGAAGGAACTACCCAGGAGAACTTGGAGAAGCTCATCCAGAATGTGCAAATAGAAAGTGACAGTGATATGATAAGAAATTGGAAATACCTTGATGTTCCAGTTATATCTACAGTAAGAATGTATTTATTTACTTTGTAATTTTCTACCACCCAAGCACTGGTCTACAGCTCTTTCAGCAACTTCTAGTGGTATTTATCCAGGTCTGGTTGTGGAAGCAGGAGATAACTAGGAATTCTTGTTTTTAAAATGTTTAAGTGGTAAATCCTTTAAAAACTATTAATTCTTTAAAGTAAGGTACCCATAATGTTCCCCTTACAATCATCAGATGGTGACTTGACCCAGTTGTTTTTGGAAAGTGCCAACTGACTCAGTTCCTTGTCTTTGAAGTTAGTATTTCTGGCATATCCTGAATTCTGTAGGTGTTAATTGTTGTTTTGTGTCATTATTTCTTTCTTACTGATCCTGCCTGCTTCCACTACTGACTGCCAATAAGTTTCAAAAATCCAAATACACTCTGTAATGCAACCATGTTTTGAAAATCTTTTCAGTTTGCTGCTCAGCAGCATAAATACCCAAGAAGGGATCGTTCTTCAGAAGAAACCTTTCAACTTTCTAGGTGGACACCCGTTATCAAAGATGTTATGGAGGTAAACTTGACCAACAAATTATTTCATGGGTGCAGTAATTTACTTAAGTGAGCCAATCCATGCTATTCTCTGTTACTTTTGTTAAATACATCTGGTGAGCAAAGTGATCTTTTTTAGTCTGCCTGCAATACAGAACATTAGACTGCTGTGTGTTAGTAATGTTCCTTATTAGAGGTCATTTTAAAGGTGAGGCCAATGAAAGCAAGAAGCCTTTTAGAACAGCTTGTTTTGTGATTGGCAGTGTTTGGTGTAATTTCAAGGTCTGTTTTGTTTCGGTATTTTTCAACTCCAGTGGGTTTTTAAACTGCAATTCAAATGCAAACTACAGTTCAAATGCAAACTGTAGGTAGAGGCTGGAAGATGTTTCTTGCCAGAAATGTAGTTCCTTTGTTTTTAAACCTTTTCCTGAGCACCAGTTAGTGACTGATGTCAGACAGGATAGTGAGTTTACTGGACCTTTAGTGTGACCCAGTGCTGTCATTCATAGATTCTGAGTGGCTTTCACGTGCTCATTTGTATTTTCAGTGGATCCTGACTTCTCTCCTACACTGCTATAGAAATTAAATATGTTAGGGTTGTTACAGAGGAAAAGCTGCTTGTGAAATCTGAACAGTTAAATCAATAGTATGTTTATAAAAAAGCAAATGTACTCCCAATTCTTTGTGATACACAAAAGACTTACATTATTAGCATTATGTGGTCCAGCATTTTGTTACATAGGAGTGTTGTTCATGAGGTGCTACTTGCAATTGGGTACTCTAAGCTGCATGTGTTGGCATTAAATTCCAGTGAGACATCCTTACTGGGAGCTGAAACTGGGTGCATTTTAGGTCTACAAGGCTGTTTAAAGTGCATCTTTATTTTGTTCTTCAGGATGCTATAGAAAACAAACTAGATTCAAAAGACTGGCCTTATTGTTCCCGGTGTCCTCCCACTTGGAATGGTTCAGGAGCAGTAAGGTAAATAGTTTCATTTCCTGGAAAAATAACTTACCCCTTTCTCAGTCTTTTTGTCATAAACATCCTAAAGTGTTGTGGTAATGTGCTTACTGAATGGTGAAGTAATGTATATAAGGGGATGGTGAAGTGTCAAGCCTATATTTTTATTTAATCTAAAACATACCGAACTTGGATGTTATTTTAATAATAATTCTTAGCTGTATACAGCTTTATTTCAAATATCTCCCTTTTGATAATTGATAAATTATCAATTTATCTAAATACTTCTGCTGAAACGACCATCAAACCATGAACTGTGTGACAGTAATTGTTATTGCTTGTGAAGTGTATAATTTTAACCAAAAGCGAATCCATAAAGCTGTATAAATGTCATCCTGTGAAATCTTTGACAGTGCACGGCAGAAACCCAAGGCCAGTTCCAGGGAGGAGCGGAGGAGCAGTGCCAGGCTGATCATCTTTGTGATTGGAGGCGTCACATACTCCGAGATGCGCAGCGCTTACGAAGTTTCTGAAGCCCACAAGTCCTGTGAAGTGGTTATTGGTAAGCCCTCCCTGGGAGAGGGGTGCTGTGTGCTCTGTACTGCGTGTGGGTCTGGAAAGTGTAAGGATCATTTTTCTTACATTCCCTGCGTTGGGTCAGTTCAGTGCTACTGTCTCTAGTGTGCTTCTTAAAACTATGCACTTAGAAGCATCTTTTCAGTTTGGTTAGACTGCTTGATGTTTAGAGGGTTTTTTGCAACAGGATATTAAGGACAAAAAAAAAAAGTTATGCTCTACAGAACAATCATCACGAATTATGTCAGAGAAATATGTTGATGTATAGCAACAAGGATTTAGACATACCTCTGTTCCCTTGCATTACAGTTTCCTTATGACTTTTGCATCTGCCTGGGCTTTACCTTTAGTGATACTTGCTACTCTTTTTGCTTTTGGAAGTAGTATGATATATCGGAACAGAGCTCCTAAATACAAAACCTTACCAGAGACCTGTGTGCATCTGCAGGGGCAGCTGATATTTAGGAACAGGGTCACTGAAAGCATTTTAAATAGCTTGAAATATTTGTCTGAAAATTAAATTCAGTTTTGAGTTTCTGAAAGGATTTAATTTATATACCATGACTTTAAATAAATCCTTTCCTAAAGCAATGACAGCCTTGATTCTGAGATCTACAGTGTGTTACCTCAAAATAGTCAGGGTATTGTAGGTGTGTTTGTGTGTGTGAATGGTTTGTTGGATTTATTTTTTGTTTGCTAGTTTCAGTGATGGTGGTTGAAGTAGGTTTAATGTTGGTTCTAGTTTTGAGTTGCAATGGAAAGACCAGGACAACAGGAATGTAGTTTAACAAGACTGTTTCTTCATCTGAGACTTGTTTACAAAACAACGTTTAGCACAGGTCACTCTTTCACTGTGGTATCTGGCACTAACCACAGCACCATCTTCCCTTTTGTTTAGAGATGACTCTTGTAGTTTTGTTGGTCATTCTGATTTTTGAGGGAAGGTGAAAGTTGCCAAATTTCCCCGTGGCTTACTGAAAGATTAAGATTTTGCTGTACTCCTGATCCAGAACTCAAGGAATACTACTAGCCTGTTCAGAGTGACACTACTAAACCCAGAAGTTCAAGACAACTGAAGTCTTGAACACATAAGCATTGCCTTTAGAACTGTAGGGTGACCCTTCATGGCAGAACTTACAGTCACTCTCTGTGAGAATAAGAGATAGTTGTGCCCTCCTGAGGAATACGAAGGATTTTCTTTGCTGCTCAAAACTTGGAGTTTGTTGTAAATTTTTCACAGAAATGTTAGTCAGTGAAAGGCAGTTTTCTGTAATTGGTATTTCTGTGGAAAGCTACTGTTTGTGGTAACCTTTAATCCAGGTAGTTCCTTGATTCTAGGATAAAGCTTGGCATTTACTCGCCCTTTCACAGAATGGGCAGATTTCCTGCAGGCTGGGACAATTGCACACAGAGCAGGACTTGAAACCTGTATTCCAAGAAAGAGTCCTGATCTGGATGCGAGAGTGTGTGGGAGAGGGACTTAATGTCCACTCAATGGTGACCCATTCATAGGATGATGCATTATATGAACACACTCGGAACTGTTGTAGTTGTCACTTTTCCAGGTACAGTAAAAAAACCACCAGCATGTAACAGGTGTTTTAAAGAGGGAATGTCTGAAAGTCAGAATTTGCCCGATACAGTTAACATTTGTGTTCTTTTGTCAGGTTCTACTCATATTTTGACACCTAAAAGACTACTGGAAGAAGTGAAGGGCCTTAGTAAACCCAAGGACATGGTCTGCATTAAGGATGAGTAGATATCGTGATCTTTATGATGCATTAAAAAGACAAACAGTATGTACATACTCAAATGGAATTGACTTTTCCAAATACTGCACTACAATACTACATGGTTCTGACTAATGGAAAGTCATGTTATAATTTAAATTTGCTGGGTTTTGGGGAGTACAAGGCAGAGAGAGAAGAAACTAAACACATGTTTCTTAGATTGTATTTGGTATTACACTGTAAGTGCTTTTTCAAAAGGGCTTGTTTGTTCATAAGAAATTATGCTGAAAGTTATTTTGACTATATATAATCTGGAATTGTCTTTGAGAACTGTGAAACCTTTTTATAATAGAATTTATTTCTAAAAACGACTGAATAAAAAAGGGCATAGGCTCTTGGGTAGGGGCTTTCGCAGAAAATTTGTAAATACAGGTTTATGGTAAAAATATTTCATACAAATGCAGTGTCTTAAAATGTAATATTTTCTGTAAAAATAACTCACTGAAAATTCTTTAAGTATGTGTAATTGTGAAAAATCAAAGGCTTTTTAGATGGTGCTGGGTAAGGGAGTTAATCACAGAAGTATTAAACAGGTCTAATCACAATAAATAACTTTGGAAATGCTGTCAACTTTGCACTGAAGTACACTTTATATTTAAGTATATACAGGGACTATTAGTGAAGCTTTTTAAAAAAAGTAATTTCTTAACAACTTCCTTATGATTGTGTCTACATAGTCCGTCTGTTTTAGAAGTTGAATTGTCTGTTATACACAAATTCCAAAACTGTAAACATGTTGTCTTGAGGAAGTGGAGGCAGGGGAAAAGGACAGGAAAAGAAGGGAAGCTGTTGAATCTTTCAAATGGCTTGGTATTTTAAAAAAGAAAAGCAAAAAGCAAACCAAATGACAAAACCTGATGTATTCAAGAGAATACCTTTTTGTCTGTTTTGTTACATACTAAGGAAGAAATACTTAAATTTGCATTGAAGGGAATAATCTTAACTGTATGAATTCTGTCATACTGGTAATGTTCAGATGTCTCTTTAAAAATGACTTAATTAAAATCACTAAACTTTTGAAGGGATGTTGTATTTATGTGCCTTGAAATGTCTGTTGTTCTGTAGAATCCGAGAGAAATGTCCTAATGAAAAAGAATAGATTACTCATGGATTTTTATTTACATTTTTCCCAACCATAAGGGTATTCTTTTTGCAGGAAGGTGGTTTTGTTTCTTTGCCCTTTATTTTGCTCTAAAGTTAACTAGAAGGTTAAGACAATATTTTTGCTAGGAAAATTCACTCAGAGTTAATTAGAAGGTGGAAAAATGTCAAGTTCTGCCCCCCCAACATCAGAGAGGAATGAAAGGTGAGAACGTTACATTATGATTCTAAGATGTGGCAGGATGTGGGGCATAATGAGAATAAGTAGCTTTATCTTTCAAGTGCACCCAAATGTGTCAGGAATTGAATGTATACTGACTTTTTTTTCAATATGGATACTGTTTCCTTTTAACTTTAGCTAGATCTTCTGAGACTGCTCGTACCATTCGTTCCGTAGCTTTCTTCAAACTGTTTGCTGTCTGTATGGCATGATCCAGAGTAGAACTTAGAATCTGTAGGAAATAATAAAATGCAGCCTTGTTAATAGTGAGGGCAAATGCATACATAAGTATAGAATAGAAAGTGATAAATTTTAAGGTTTTGTGCATGACTTTCACCCTAAATACATATTGAAAAGTAGTTGTCATGTCATAGACTGCTCCACAACTCAGGTTGGAAGTATCTGTTATTTATTTCTCTTTGTGTAATCATTTGAACTGAGGGATATTTACACCTTTATAAAGAAGGAGCCCCAGTGTTGTGCATGTTTGTGGTATTGTGGAGGTTTTCTTGTGGTTGTGATAGTGGTTTGCATGGCTAGGTGTTGACATGCTTTCAGTATGTGGAACAATTTCAGAGGTAAGATCCAGTGCTATTGTTCTGGCCTGACCACTTATACAAGGACTAAGTTGCATAGAAAGTCTGGACATACTTACATGAAATAATATACAAATATATAAGCTAAAATGCTTGGGGTGACTTTTCCAAACTAGTTGTGTGGCTTCTGATTTTCACACTAAAGTCTTACATTTGCATTGGAATCATCGGCGTTTCTGATTGCAGATTTGCTTTGAGCAAACTTCTTGCTGGGTAGGTATTGATGTGAAACAGTCATTTTATTGCATGTGCTTGAACAGCAGGTTTTGGCAGCCTCAAAGGATTCCCTAAGGATAAGATATATAGAATAAAATACAAACAGTTTCAGTAAGCACAAGAATTTCTAAACTGTGAATTAAATACATACACCTTGATAGCACACTGGGTTAGTTGCAAGTTAATTCTACAATGAGTAGAATCTTCCATTTAACTGTAAAACACAGTTCATCAATATTTGTATTCCATCTCTACTGCAGTAAGACAGAAAACATTCCAGGATGCAGAATCAGGAAATCTCTAATAGCCTCACTCTCTTGGTGCTGCTCCCTCACACAGGGGTCTGTGCCACGGATTCTCAAGGGCAGCTCCTGGACCTCCCAGCAATTCCTGCTATTGAGTAATGCTGTCAAAAAGTATAGTAACAAAACTTGTCTGCATTTCAGTCAAGTCTGTACTACAGTTAAGAATCCATTTTACTTCTCAGTCTTCCAGGGTAATTTAATGTTAACAACAATTAAAAGTAGGTTTGTTACTTTATAAATAAATAGTTGGCAGCAAACAGAGTTGCATCCTAATAATACAGACCTCCTTTTGAATCTATGAGTGGGAACATCCTCTTAATAAAGTGAAATATTTCTTTTAATTACTAAATGTGTCAGATAAAGAACTTACATGTTTATTCTTCATTAAGTTAGAAAGACTGAAGAACTACTCTAAGAATTATTTACACATTCTTAGAGTAAATATTTTAAATTCACTAATGAGTAAAATTCTAATATACAACATGTACTGCAAAAGGTAAAACGTTCTTCCTACTTATGATACTGGTGTGTTCTTTACATGCTGAATCTTCAACAATGGCATTTTCATTTGTACTATGTAATACTGCAGCAGCTTACCTTTCAGAAAGTCTGGTTGTAAGTCCATGTGGCTGGGGGTTTGTGTGAGCCTTTTGAGTGGAGAGTCTCTTCTGTGAATAAACTGTAGTCATAGAGGCCATGTTTAAAACCAGCGAAAAAAACCAAAACGTAATTTTCTGTTAATTTTGTGCATTTCACATTTTTTTTCTATTTGGCATAAATAAAAGATCAAGTAAACTATCACTGCTGAATAAAACTTGAATATGTTCAAGGTTTTTGTAAATGAGGACAGATTAACCTTTATGTGTTTGCTGTTGAATTTAGCTCTGTGGCAAATGGGATGCAGATTTCTGTTTCACACAGTGAAAGACTGCAGGGGAGAGGTGTAGAATAATCAGACTGCCATAATCCTTATAATTACATGAGTACTACTTTGATTTATAGTTTCACAGAATTGATAGAGACAAGTAGCTAATTTATACTTTCTTCTCACTGTTGAAATTTTACATTTTTCTTTAAGCAGTTTTTTCTTATGGTAGAGAGAGAATCTGAGATAAGTGAATTTAAAAGGTAGATGTTAAACATTTAAATTTTTTTTCATTAGTTTTTCCTTGAATTTGCATTCACACAAATGAGTGTAGAGTTGACATTTTCTTTAGTACTCATTTGCACCATGTTAGGCAATGGCTGGCACTGTAAAAGTTGGCACAGTAATGCCCAGTTTTCATACTCTTGCAGGTGGCCCTGCAAAATGAGGTATTTTTGCCATGAATGAAATACAAAAGGTTAAAGCTGTCGTGCATGGGGATTAAACTCTGCCAGATGCGTAAAAGTTGAATTTGCTGACTTTGCTCTACAAGGTCTATAAAAATGCACTATTTTAGCCACAATGCTAGTGATTGCTTATACTAAATTAAATTTGGCCTGACATGTGCAGAGTGGTTTTCTGCTCTTGAAATCTAGGCTGTGGTTGGCAGTTATTTCAGTAATGCATCCTACTTACAGGATGGACCAGAACCTTTGTTTCTACATAGGGCACAAGACTGAACAGACTCTTTGTAATTCCTGAGTTTAACTTGATCTCTGCTTCCCCTGGGGCATCTGCATCTAAAGCCTGAAAAAACAGACACATTTAGGAAAACAAACACTGTTAAATAATGTTTCTTTGTAGATGCTAATATTGTTGCAATCATTGTACCTTTTCTTTCTCCACATAATCTCGTATTTGATGATTCGTAACTTGGAGTGTCACAGTTGGTAAGATCCTTGCTTTGTGAATCATTGTAAGAATCGTAGGCTGAGATGTCTTCTGAATCACTGCCTAAAGTTAAAAAAACAAGTTAAAAAATGTTCTGAAATATTAGAAACTCTGGCTAGTGTACCCAGGTAATTATTTGGCTTTCAACACCATAATTTCAGAGCCCTTTGCTGCCATTCTACTGGAGTTTGAGGAAGTACATTTTTCTCCATTATACAGGAGTATGAGGATTGAACTTTAAAGACTGGCTTTCAGCCCTGACTGTAAGCCTTGGATATAGATTGTTATTACTTTTTGGTGGTGGTTATTTTCAGACAAAGAACTGTTTTTAAAAAAACAAATTAAACTCTCCATCTCTCTGTCCATAGTGTTGTGCAAACAATGTGGCCCAACAGAAACGTGATGAGAATTTGGGCAGCTCTAGTACAGCACTGCTGTAGCTATTGCACGAACCAGTGCTAACAATAATGGCCCCAGTGCCTCGTTAAAGTGCAAGCATATCACAAAGAAGCCAAAGACAACCGATAGACTAAAGGTAAGAATAAACTATATATTTAGACTTAGAATTGAATCTAGGACAGCTTGTGCTATTCTTCTTTAGTTACTGGGTACTAACAGCCTCAGAATATTCTGCAGTGGAAAGATGAAACTGGGATGCCCTCAGAGACACAATATTGCCTTGCAACTTGTCTGTTGCCTCTTGAACTGTCACTGAGACCTCCAGAGTGAATTTGACCTGGTGTCCTCTTTAGTCTCCTTTTTATTCATTGCATTTTGTGCTGTGCTAAGCAGTAGTATCTGGTAAAACTACAATTTTCATGTAGCTGAGATGGTGACAGGAATGTATTTCTTAAGTGGCAGCTGTATTTCTTCACTAGCAGGTTTAAGCACAGTTCTTTGTATGCCATCACAACTTACTCAGGTTGGTATCTGATAAATCAGTTGGTTTTCTCTGAATGAAGAGTGAAGATGTTCCAATTTTTCTTTCCTTGATATTTGTATTTCTTCGAGCATGAAAACAGAATGGTATTTTAATTGTAAGATAATACTTCTATGATGAGACTTACAAGCATCTTATATGAATGATTAACCACTTGTTAGCTGAGAAGAAATCAGAATTATTCTTAGAAAGAATTCTTATCTGTATCAGTTATCTGAAAAGGTGGTCAGTAGAAGTTTATATTAATAATTAACCAATGGCAAAATAATGACCCCTGTAGTTAAAGGACACACTTTGACTTAACACATCTGTTAAAAATGCTTAAAAGTAGAGGTCTTGATAATCACATGTTTGAGCAGTAAAGTAGTATGACATTTTACATATTTATGTGTTACCACTGAGAGTATTTTGATACAATATACGTTAGGTACAATCTGTTTCCTCAGTAACTCTGACTTATTAAGGCTTTAATTGCACTGTCTTTAGATAATCAGAGGAATATTTGAGATGTACCTTCTGAGATGACACGAACAAAGTTCCTTGTCTGAGTTATCTGATGTGTATTTTCAGCTTAGAGTGTACAGGATCATCAAATTTATTTGGAAAGTTTTACCCATTCATGAACATGATGATCAGAAGATTGAGCTAACTTTCTTTAAATGACAGAAAAAAGTGGAAGCTAGGTGAGTTTTACTGGACAGATATTAACATCTACCCTGTAATCTGATAGCACATCCAGATTAATATCACTGTGTTCTTGCTGCAGGTATTATATAGCTTTAGATGGAGATTAATTTGCCAAAATTTCAAACTGCAGAATAATCCAGGTAGAATTATTTTTGTCACACTGAATGAAACTGTATAGATTAAACCTTACACTTGAAATACATGCAAATGTATCACTGTTTTCCTTCTGGGTTAGTTCACAATAGTGACGACGTCAAATATTTTTCCTTGTTGGATGCTTTGCAGTCATCCCACCTTGGGATGCCTGCATGTGTTGCTGAGCAAAGACAAAGCCTCTTCTGTTAATCCACTATTAAAATAAACGTGTCATTTAAGCACCATAAACATTATACTGCTCCACTCTGATGGGCTAATTTGTAATATTAATATAATCCTCTCTTTAACAAAACTGATTGGAGTTTTGCCATCTGTGGTCATGTGATATGTCACATACCTGATGTGATTAACTGGTGGTAAACTTGAAAATAGATCATCCTCCCATTTATGAGTATTCAAGACATAATTCAGTGTTTCATGCAGAGTCCAGTATAGAGGCCTATCAGTGCACATGCACATACATGTCTGTTCACTTGACTCCAGAAACAGCCTGTCTGTGACCAGCCAAAATATGCAACATGTGGCCTTTCATACTGGCTTCATCACCAGTACCTTTTTGACTTAATGTACCCTGACTCTGGGATGCAAGACCTTCAGCAGTACATTTTTCCTGAGGTGAAAGGAATCTCTGTTGCACCCAGAAGGTAAAACAAATTTATATATGCCTCTGTATATTACTGTGTATCTGTAAGTATTATGTATCAACAAATTGTGGAAACAGTGGCATCATTTTCTTATCACTTCTATACTGTTAGTTTCCATTAGCTCTACAATTTGATTATTTACAATTCTAACTGTAGAGCAGACTGGACAAAATATGAGCACTTAGTAGTTAAAATAGTATGAAAAGAGATCCCCTACCATTAGTTAGAATGCTTGTTTACCAGCAGACCTTCTTTTCCCAGAAGCTCTGCTGCTTTTCTGGACCTTGATTTAGCTCTTTTTTCTATTAACCGTAATTGGTTAAGGGGAAACAATTTATTTTATTTCCCTAATCTCACTGAGATGCTTAACACCTATGAAATACTTCCCAAGAGGGCAGAGATGGTATCTAGAGTTTTCACAAGGTTTTGATGGTTAATTATGTAAGTACCTGCATCTCTCCCTTTTCTTGTTTAATTAAAAATACCACACAAATATTGGCTCATGATCTTGTACTGGCACTGTACTTTGACTAGTTGTTCACATCCTGAATTTGTGTGGCTGTAATGAGTTTTATAAGGAAGTATGATTTAATTCCATGTGAAAGTGGTAGTAGTGTTTTGGCTTCAGAAAATACTTTCAGACTCAGAAAGGTAGCAGTGCCAGGCTGGGAGGAATTCTTGGGTATGTAATTACAGAATTCTGTAGAAAGTTTTATTCTAGAAATGTTCCTGTTGCTTTCAGAGATTCCAGTCATTCCAATGTTCTTACTCAGCAAACAATTTAAACTATATTTTTATAAAAACTTCAACAGTTGCTTCTAAGTTTTCACTTACATGTGAGGACAAAGATAGCACTTTTTGCCTTCTAAATAAAGTTGATTTGTCTGTGGGATTACATCAGTTTTCTGACTCTTCTCTCCCTCATGGTGCTTGTGAAGAAATGGAGTTTCAGTACCTCTTCTTTCTGCAGGATCAGCATTGCTTGAAACCAGCGAGCTCTGTACAAAGTAACCACAGCACAGGTACAGGTGTGTGTGGTCACTGCACTGCAGGGGCATCACTTCTGCTACACACTGTCTACTGAGTTCCTCTTAACTTGGACTTCAGAGAACAATGTTATGTAAAACATTGATTATGAACGTTGGGTGAGACTTAAGGCAGATTGTGTGTGCGTATTTATGATCTAGGTCAAGCAGTAAACTCAATTTTCTATAGCACAACACTGTTTGGTTTTTTGGTAATTCTGAAGCTTAAAAATCTTGGGCAAAAAAGTAGTATTTCTTCCCACTAAATGACAGTGGTAATTGATTAAATCCCCAAATACAAAGAGAGCTTTGTAGAAAAAGTAGCTGCTCATATTTTCTTACTTGGAAATAAATGCTTTGGAAACTGGAATTAGGGATATTCAGCGTAGCAGTGTTTTTGTACTTAGGTTTCTGTCAAAATCAATCAAATATTATGAAATTAATATTCCACGAAATATTTCAAGTAACATGCTATCTAAAAGCACCATGCTCTTAGAGGAGAATATGCAAGTGTACAACCACACTTATGTTCTCGAGACTTGCATCAGTAAAACAGAATAATTATAGTCTTTAAACAATAAAATTCAGTTACCTCACAAAAAGAATGTGATGAATGGGCAGATTCACAGGAAGTCAGCAAAGAGGACAGGTTGTGTTTGCTGTGATCCACTTGTTCTTGAATGTCTTCAAGCAGCATGCCAAGTCTAAATATTGCCCCTTCCACCCTTCTAAATCCAATTGCAATACACAGTTAGTTAAACCTTTGTAAACTGACCTTATATTTCCTGCTGTGATAATGGACATTGCAGTATGCTTCCCATAGGACAGGAAAAAAGATAAAAACAATGGACTTCATGGAGTCCCTTTTAAGTATTTGAATTAACTAGAGACATCCTAATTATAAGCAGGGCATGTAAAGCCCAAGATGAATCTTGTTCAAATCACTTTTTATATATAACATGTAACATAATGTTTTTACTTCAGAAAAATTCTAATGGATAAATGAAGTAAAAGTTACAAGACATTCAAAATATGGAAACTACACTGATGTACTGCTTAGCACTTCTAACCTGTCAGGATCAAACTCTCCAATGCTGGTTGACTTGTCCATGTAGTTCTGCAGCTGTAACTTACGGTGCTCTTCTCTAGCTGTTAAGTAATTCCTTTCCAAGGCATCGAGGTGTCTTTTCAGTTGATTTATTGCCTTCATCAATAAGAAAGAATTCAATAGCAAATGTCAGTATGATTTGGCATAAGTAGCTGTCACTGTAGCTTGCTAAGTGAGCCAGATGCTGTTTTCAGTGATGTTGGTAAGAAGTTTGATAATTCCCTGAATTGAAACAGGACTGCATATTGTGTGATCACCTGGTACTCTGTGCTGCTCTGTTATATACAAGTAAAATATTAAACCATGACTTCTGAACTGATGCCTTACATGTCAAAATTCCTAACTTACATGGCAACTTAAGGCCTTTCATTAATAGTTTTGAGTTGTAATCCCTAAAATAGGTGTAAGAATTCAACCACCTACTGAACATTTTGATTTTTGCTTCTTAAATTTGTACCTTCAGTCCGAAGTGAGAAAAAGAGGAAACATCCATTTGAGGAAAACACGAAGCAACTTGCCAGAAAATTGTAATCTACAGCCATTCAAAGTACATTTCAGATAACTCAAAATATGCGAAATAATTTACCAGGTATTTGTCTTGTAAAAACAATGTTTCTTGGGTTATTTGCTTAGAGAAGTCTTCCACCTTAAAGACAAAATATTAGACTTTTATTTGGGATTTTGAAAACAAATATGCCAAATGAATATGGAATTTGAGCATAAGTGAGAAGTATATATTGAAACAGAGCTCTTACTTTCTTTGTCAGTTGATCTGTCTGATCCTTTAGTATTTCAGACATCTTTTCTCCCAGTGTTGGTTCTGGCAGTGAACGGGAAGGATTTGGACAGTGTGCTTCCACCGTACCAGCTGCTGGGAATGCTGATGGTGCTGCTCCAGGCTGCTGCCCTATGGAATACAAGATAAGATTGATCAATTCAAATGTTGGCCCAAAATTGTAATCAAGTTATATAAAATAGTAATTTGCATATTAATGTAATTTCATTTACTTGCTTTAAGCAAACCGTGTGTAGGTTGTACAGGAATAGGAGCATGTGATGTGATCTCAGGTTCTGTCCCAGTGTAGGCAGTGTTGGCATTTGGAAAGCTGGACTGAGGAAGTACCTGTTAAAGTGAGAACTTTGGTTATAGATAGAATGTATAGAACAGTTATGGACCTAAACAAAAAGCTTAGAAATAAAACACAAGACATTCATGAAATGTTTATTGTAACAATACCATACAATTTTCTGAGTTTATAGTTAGATGTATATAGTTTCTTATTGTATAAATACTTAAATACTTCAACTCTACATTGTGAAAATATAAAGAGGATTTGTGTAAATGGGAAATACAACATGAAACAGAAAATAGTTTTGGAGGATAGTCATAGTCCTAGAGATACAGAAAAATGACTTTATAAAGGTATTTTGAGAGATTTACCTTAGCATTAAATCTCAGCTGGTCAATGTGATTCTGGGAGTCAGCGTGCTGTGTCAGCATCTCATTTGCAGCCAGGAAATAACAAGGGAAACTGTTAGAACTTGTTAAATCTCAAGTGATTTACTAAGCTCTAAATCTAGGAATGGACTTAAGGATCGGTATACCTCTGTAAGTGAACTCCATGTCAGGGCATGAAATTGAGCAGTGATTATCTAATTATTAACAAACTTTAAAATAAATGTACTGCTACAAGATAAATATTGCTGTCAAACAAATCCTTTAAAAGGAATACCAGTCTAAATAGTTGAAGAGCCTTAAGACATGAAAAAGGCAAAGTTGTCTTAACACAGGCTCAGTATAAAAATAAAGTTTTTCTTAAAAATATATTTGAAGTATTTTTGGTGAATTAAAACATTTACATATAACACTAGAAATAAAAATGTGTGGTGAATTTCCTGATGAATTGATAGATGCTTTATCATCACAGATAATACTCCACTGTTAAATACTGGAATATTAAAAAATAGTCATTAAATAATGGGTAATGAAAGTTCTCTAAAAAGTCAGTCCCATAAAATTTTATTTCTGAAAGCAATTTTTGAGTCAAGTGATGCACTGCCTGCATCGACTGGTCATGTTAGACTTTATGCGACACAGAGTATCTTCTTACAATAAACCACTTATCAAGTATGAAGAATTTCTTCAAGCCTCTTAATTACCTCAAGCTGTTGCAGCAGTTCTGGAATGCTCATTTCTTCGTGATTCTCTACTTCAGCAGAATTGAAGTGATTCTTATTTTCCAGGATGTTGTTCACAGTTACTGATTTACTTAGGAAAATAGGGAAGGGTTTTGCTTTCCCAGTTGTAGGAACTGAGGAAATATTGTCAGTTCTTTTTGGGACTCTTACTTCTGAAGAAACTTCATTGAAGTCAGGAAGGCAACAGTGAGCTTGACCTTGGTCATATTTGAGCTTGTAGGGTGAAACTGTTTTCTGAAACAGACCTCTCTCATCTTTCAAGTTTTGAAAAGTGTGTGTCTCTTCACTGTCATTAATCAGTTGTGAATATTGTCTGCACCCACACTTACCAGTAGAAGAAACATGTTTCTTTGAAACAGGTCTGTTATCACTTAATGCGTTTTCATTTTTACCACCAGTGTTTACCTCCTTGTGCTTTTCTAAGTGATACCCTTCAGAGCTCATTGCCCATTGTTCCTGCACTGAAGGGCCTCTGAGCTGCTCTGAGGGCTCAGGTTTGCTCACAGTGTCATTGATACTTTCAGCAAAGGACGTCTCTGGTATCATCTCGTGTTCAATTAACCGGCATGTGTTTAGTAGCTCTCCCTCAGAAAAATGGCGCAGAAGGACATCAGACATCTTTGAGGCAGTTGGATGTTCTCTGCTGTCTGGTTTACTGGAACTACCAGTAACTCCTGGTAACTCCTCCTTAAATGAAGCTTCACTTCCAGGCATTTCAATTGATACTCCCATTGTTCCTTTGGTGCCTCTGTGGGGACTGGAAAATTCTTCACGCTGTGGATGAGCTTCATAATTTGCTATTGCTTTTATGTTTTTGTTGTCTGCAGAACAGGTTAAGTTCAAAATACCAGAAATACCTTTTGCACAAATACAGTAATTCAAATTATCTGAATCATTATTGTATTCCTGTGTTATTCCTACATCTTCATCATAAAGTAAGTAATCTTGTTCTTCTTCATTTGCATCTGTGCTACAGCCTAATGCATCTGAAAATGAATTATTCATTTGGGTTTTCATCCAGTCTGACAGTTTGCTCTTCTTTGTAGTCTCCATACCCAGTTTATGTAGCACAAGAATGGCATTACTTCATCAGTTTTTGACAGACCTTTTATTACTGCATGGATCAAAATCTGGAATGTATGAGTAATAATTATTTTATACTGAAATACACATGAGAATAATATCTAGTTATCTATATACTTAATATCCATTTATTTACCTACTGTAGCTTTTTTAGAACCATCCACCAGACAGGGCTATTTCCGTATTTGCAGTAGTGTAACTGCCGGAGGAAATAGAGAGGCACAAGACAAAAGTATGGGGAATAGAACTGATTAGTGCCAGGTACCTGTCCTTGCTCGGCAATCCTGCTGCAGTCGGACAGACAAAAACCGTGGTAGCAGAGCCCCCAGTGGTGCTGGGATTCAACCTCAGGTTCAAAAAACCCAAACCCCCAACTCTTTCCCCGCCACTCTAAAGCGTTTCTTGAGCTTCTGCATTAGAGAAAAATGACCAAACTTTTCCCCCCGTCTCTTTCTCGCCCCCCTTCGCCAGATCAAATGCAATTAGTTAACAGCTCAGCTTCATCAAAAGCGTTGTTTCACCTTATCTGCGGGGGCTGGAGGCGGCAGAGGCGAACTTTCCTACGGGTACCAGTGCGGCCGAGCACTCCCCCCCCGCCTCCCTCCTGCCTTTTCCCACCCACGGGCGGGGCAGGCCGGGCGGGCACTCGGGGGCCAAGCCGGGCTGGGCTGGCACGGGCGGGCACTCGGGGCGGGGCCGGGCTGGGCTGGCACGGGCGGGCACTCGGGGCGGGGCCGGGCGGGCACTGGGGGCGGGGCCGGGCGGTGGCGGCTCCCGCCCCGCTGTGCCCCCATTGGTCCGCGCGAATGACGCGCGCCCGCACCGCGAGCCGTTGGGTTCCGCGGCCCCGCGCAGGGCGGGCCGGCCATTGGCGGCTCCGAGCGGCGGCTGCGCGTGGGCGGCGGGACTGCCCCCCCGGCCCCTCAGAGCGCCGGCCCCGCTCGGCACCGCCGGTACCGACCGCTCCCCGGCCCGGCACAGCTCCCCGGCCCGCTCGGCACCGCCGGCCCCGACCGCTCCCCGGCCCGCTCAGCACCGCCGGCCCCGCACCGCTCCCCGGCCCGGCACTCAGGTGAGCGCAGCGCTGGGTGCCAGGACGGGAGTTCCGAGCGCGGCCGCGGCGGCTCCTCCGGTCCCGGCTGCGCGGGGCCGCCCTGCCCTCCCCGCCGCTGGTGGGGTCGGTGCGGTGTGTTGGCGAGCACAGTGACGGGGCACCGCTCCGGGCCCGGGCCGGGACTGCCGGCACCGCCGGCTCCCTCCGCGAACAAAGGCAGGAGGGGCCCTGTGTTGTGTGCCGGTCACTGAAGGGAGCCGGGACCCACAGGCAGCTCCGATCGGTTGTGCTATGCTTTGGATACTGGTGATGGATAGGAAATAAAAACGTAAGGGCGGGATTGCAACAGGTTGCTCATAGAAGCGGAACCGGAGGCTCCCCCGGCACAGCGGAGCGAGCTCCAAACTCTGCAGGAGCCAGAGTTGGGTGTTACGGTGTGGCATATCTAAACTCCGATGATACCAGACCTACTCTCATTTATCCACTAGACTGTAGCCTTTGTTACTGTAGTTCCTCCCCTTCTGCTTTTGCTTAGTCACTTTTTCAATGGAGGAGCGTAGTAAATCAGAAACCGTTCTTTATCCCTTTATTGACCTGGTTGTCAAGACGTACATTTTATCCCACCTGCAGATTGTTGCCTTTCTTCTGCTTTAGAAGGTTTTTCATCCTGATGTGCTGTTTCTGTGAGATTCTTGCCAGGGACTGCTGCGCTCCTGTATCCGGGGTTGCCATGGAGAGCTGTGCAGCCATCTCAGAATTTGGAAGAACATGCTGAGTCTTGCATCTCAAAAAGATCAGTGAAGAAATTTCAGGCCTTCCTTAAGTTTTGTGTGGAAACTTTGTACCTCTTGTTGCAGTCATAATTTTATTAGAACTGTAAATGCTAGCAAAAAAAGTCCCGATAATACTGTCCTGCTAAATTAATTTCTTATATATTTTTATAGCATGTTTAAACTAATTTGTAAGCCTCTACCACTGTTCCTTTCTACTGGTTTAATTAATGGTTACCAAGCTTTCTGAACTATACATATTCATCCTTCTTTGGTGGGAAGAACTTTGTACTTTTAGTTACTTCCGTGTAAAGCTGGGACAAAACTTACCTGAAACCCAAGACGGCTTCATGAAACTGGAAGAAACCTGTGTGAGTCTTGTCTGTTGCTTTATTTAACATGCTGTTGTTTAAATGCTCTTGTAAGTCTAAGCATCCTAAAACTGCTTAGGGTTGTACATTCCTGTTACTCTTACTGGAGAATTACTTCAAAACTTGATGGTTAGAAGGTTGAAGTAAGTTTTGAAAAGCTTTTCATTGATACCTTTTACCATTTTGATCTTGTCTCATTGTCACTTGGCTTGAAGTTGGTAATGCTTTTCTTTTTGTTTTTTTCCTGAGGTATTCAGAGAGAACATTTCTTTCCTCACTTAGATTTTCTTTTGGTAGCGAGCAAGCTCATCTCCTGTTACAACTATTGAGTAAAAGCATTGCAAAAACATAGGAAACCTGTTTCTTGTGGCACGAGGCAGGGAACAATGCAATTTTGAACCTGAGTCTTACTTCTTGCAGCTTATCAGAGTGGGAATATATTCTTATTTTGCTGGAACTGTTTCTAATGACAGCACAGTATGATTCAGAGAGCACCTTGGCCTGTCACTAGTTAGGAAGGAGACGTTTTAGTAAGAAATGGATGTTGTTTTCTGAAAAATAAATGCTATTTGTCTGTGGTTTTAACTACTGAACGTGTGGGGAGGCTTTATATTTTTTATAGCTTATTGAATTTTTATCTTTTGCTTAAAACTGGATCATTTTTTAGTTTCTCCTAATCTTCCACTTTTTAAATTTAATAGTCAACATATTTGTACTTTTTGTTGTTCAGGATTTTGTAACCCTTGTGTGATCACTTTCACTTTCCACCACTTGGTCAGTTCTGCCCAGAGCTGGGAACTGTGTTCTTGGTTCCAGGA
The DNA here is from genome assembly GCA_035583235.1 of Hafferia zeledoni. NCBI lineage: Eukaryota > Metazoa > Chordata > Aves > Passeriformes > Thamnophilidae > Hafferia > Hafferia zeledoni. The sequence goes on from JAWWEV010000004.1 coordinate 20,946,255, forward strand.
GCTTTTAGGCTTAAAATCATAATGAAATTGGTTTTGTTTGAGGAGTAAGTGTTGATCTTGAGACTTTCCAAAAGATGAACCTATTGCTATAACTGTTCCTGTGAATGAAAGAAAAGAGACCAGATGCCAGAAAAACCCCTGAACTTTTCTTTAGCCATTTGATAGCAAGTCTGCTCTGCAAATAATAGTCCCCAAAAAGGAAAGAACTTGGTATTTTGTGGAAGGCCACAGTATTAGGACTGTAAAATTCAGGAAATACAGAAGTGGAAAGAGTGTTAAGACATGGTCTGAAACATCTGTAGTGTTGAACAGATGATTAACATCAAGCTGCCTCTTGGGACTCAAATATGGCCGTGTTTGAAGAATGTGGGTCTTGTTCACATAATAAAACTTTTGTGTGTTATAAACTTTTGCTAATAGGAAGGAAAGCTTTCATGCAGCTGATTTGCAGGGAATATAAACCATATGTGATTTATGAAGAAGGCTCACTAAATTTATTTTATTTCTTTACTAGTTCTGTTGCTGCATTTTTTTCTCTACCATTGCCCTGCTAGTGTTATCCTGTTAGGGATTTTGTTCCTTGCATGTAGCACTTTGGATCCTGTATCTTACCCAGTGGTCACTGGTTTGTTGGAGGATACACAATTGTGATCAGTTATATCAGTGTGATATTGCACATACCTGGTGGATAAATCCATGGGCAATGGGGGCACAATGGACTCCATTCTGGTGGCCATCACACACTGAGGGAAGAAAATGCAGTGAGTACATTCTGAATAGATTTGCAGCTGCATCCCAGTGTTAGAATAAATGTGCAAAGCAATTTACATCTTGGCATCTCAACAAAGGCTGTTTTCCTTAAATCTACATGGGTGATGAGCTATAAATACACTGTGCTTGTGTGTCTATAAGAAGCAAACAATATGAAAAACCAACATGCGGTCTCCTCACTGTCGTCTGTTCACAGGTGTTTGTCCCTCACTTCAGTAGTTTTTGCAGGTTGTAGCTGTCCCTTGTTCAGCTGGGGACTCATTAGAGAGAACAGTTAATGGTGACTGTCAGTGCCTGGGAACTGAGAGGCACAGGGGATGCACCAAGAAATGCTGCTGGCACTGAACTATCGTGGGTCATTTCAGTTGTGTAACACAGATTCTGTGAGAGCTACTTCTGCTCCTTGCAGGATAGAACCTTCTGGAGTAGCAATGAGTTCTTCATCCTGAGCATCACAGTGTGAAGAAGGAAATCTGAAATAGCAGCTGTGTTGCTTCACTCAAATTATTGTTGTGTCTTACTGCCAGTGAGTCTCAGGATTATTATTTTTTTAAATGTATGCAATCTTAAGGTTACTCTTTTCATTGCTCTGTAAGGTGCTTGTGCAATGTTTGGTTTTTGTCTTTTACGTACCGGGATCTCTTATAAGAGATATTATAGGCCAAGGAGGAGCTGAGCTGGCTGGAACATTTTATCAGAGGGATTTGTGATCAACTTGCTCTATCAGCTGAAGTGCAATTATCCAACCTTTTATGCAGAACTCTTCCCATGTGGTGTTCTTTCACACTGTGTAACATGCTCCATTTCCCAAACTGAAGGTAGTCTAGGAAATGTCTCGTTGCCTGGGAGAGGCCTCGTATATGTTAATTTGCATGATGAGATATTCCTGAAGGAGCAACATTCAAATTACCTTCAGAACTTGTAACAAAACTTACTGATTTTGTAGGAATATGCTTTCAACTTTTGGTATGAATAGAAGAATCTGTTGTTACTTTGTTCTGAAATGTCATTGCAGTCTATTGTGGCAGTTAAGCACTTTATTTCAAAGTACTTAAATGCAAATCTCATTTCCAGTTGTGGGACGCTTGGAAAGAAGGCACCACAGTATTTGTTTTCAGTCTGAGTGAGAATTTGTAGAGAAACTTGGAACTTGTTCTAATTTTGAAAGAAATAATAAGGAATCCTATTACCTTGACATATCAAATATATGAAAAATTATGAACTATTCTGTCTTTGCTCCTTTTTTTTAAGTAAAGAGAAGATATTTTTCTGCTATCTTCTTGTATCTCAAGTCTTAATCTTGCTGCATATAGAATGAGTTTCCAGTTGCCTGATTAGTTAGTTTTATGATGGGGATATTATTTATATTTTGCTGGCACTTCGTGTTCTCTTCCTTTCTTATTTTATCGTCGTGTGGGATTGCCTTGGTTCAGGATTTAAATAGAAGGCTCACATTAACTGTCTGCAGGGATATCTGTATTGTAAACATGCTTATTATGGTAAACTTGTGTCAGCTGCACCGGGTTCTTTGACCTGCACACTGGACAGTAATTGTGTACATTAACTAGCAAGCTGTTTTCCAACTAATTGCTGATTCTCTTAGAAAAAGGATGTTTTATTCTGGAAAGATACTCTGATGGAGACACGGAGTGGGCCATCTCTGCATCATTGATACTGCATACCAGTCCCATATGAGCATCTGTTGGAATTATGTGTGCCAGCTGTTTGTTTGCTTTTGTCTACAGTACATTCTAAGACTGGAAGTCAGTGGATGTTCTGCATCCTCGTCACACGCCTTGAATGTCTCTGTTTACAAACCTGTACTATGTCTTTACTGTGCCTAATTGGGCACTTTTGCATTTGCTGAAGTTGAGTTGGTCTGGAACTGACAGTATTCTGAATATACTGGCAATGAGGATGAGTATTTTCAGTCACTCATGTGTCCATCACTCTCCTAAGTTCCTGGCATCCCTTTCTGCTCTCAGTTATTCCATTTTAAGGAGTGTATTTACATTTAAATCTGGTTGCTGGGTGAAAATATGTTGTTTAGTGTGAGGGCAAATACCAGATTCTCGCCAGAAATTTGAATATTCCTTAAATGAAAGCTTTAAACTTTTCTTTAGTTTTTGGTATGATAAATGTTTCTGTTGTTGCATAGTGTATGTGCAGTTTTTATCTACTGCTTGGGTGTTTCCTATAAAGGAAAAGAAAAGAGCCCATAAAAATTCAGGTGAGCTTCTTTGTGGCGCAGAGAAGGATGCTGGAATCAGTTGTCATAGTTGGTTGGAATAATTTTTTTATGATCTGGCAGAAATAACTTGTGTCATTAGAGTTGCTTGTCTTTCAGTGTTGGTAATTGTGGGTAATGTTGAAAATAATGCAAGGCAATGTGTACTTGTTAAAGGAGGTGTTTCACCACTAACAACAGAAGGGAAACATGAACAAGCGGAATGTTGAGAGTTTAAAAGGCTTGGCATGTTGCAGACCTTTAGCATTACTTTCACAGACTATTCTGAGTTGGAAGGGACCCACAAGGATCATTGAGTCCAACTCTTCAGTCAATGGTCCATACCAGGGATTGAACCCGTGACCTTGGCATTGTTACAACCAAGTTTTAACCAACTGAGCTGATCTCAGGGTTTTTTTACTGCCCCAAATGCTCTATTCAACCAGGTACGCCATAAACAGAGGAAAAACCTCCTTCTCATCTACAGAGTGAGTGGCAAGTATATCCAGGTAATGCCAGAGGGTGTGCAGAAATGCTCCTGGACTTGTGTTTGCCTCGAAGAGAGGGATGTGAGAGCCAGGGCTGATCAGCTGTGCCAGACAGGTGTGAGGGGAGAGGGAACCAAGAAGCATCAACCTCTGAAAGGGCACAGAGGAAATGAACTGACTCTTACCTGTCTGTAGAACCTGCCAAGTGCAGGGTCTGTTGGTTTGAGGTAACCCACCTCAAGATTTACAGTGAACTCATTGCTGTGAAGTTTATAAAGCTTTTTAAAAAAGTACAAATACAGTTTTGTAAGGTAGTAGGACTTATGGTTATGTATTTAATCTTGTGAAGTAGTTTTGGATTTTATGCAATATTATCATTATTTGTTTTCTATAGTTATTAATATTTTCAGTAAAATTATTTTACAGTCCTACTTTGGACTGCTTGGGACTGTTCTGGGCATACTTTGTGCACCTTTGTCACTAGGGGGTTTCTCCTGCTGCAGTTGTATTGACAACTAAATTAGAGTAAATTGATGAGTAGATGAAAATAATTGTACAGAAAGCCTTTTTTTCCATTTGGAGATGTACAGTGCTAGAAAGAAATTGGAGAGAGAAGTGAAGAAAAGAATCAGTTGGATTACGCAGGAGTTTGTGACAGGTAATAGTAGTATTTATGTAATAATTCATTGAGCAATTCTAACGTTTTGAGAAGGGTTGTCATGAGTATCAATAGCTTCTATTATTGGTATTTTTATACTCTTTTATAACCTGTTGTGCTTCTGTTCACTGTCTGGAAAGACTGCTGGTTATACTGAAGTCATTAAGTGTTGGACATTAACTGGCTAAGAAGGGAGTTACAGAAATAATTTCAGAGATAATAGAGTCAGGTTTCCATCCCTCACTATAGTGGTTCTGTTCTTTTGATTCACAGCTCTGCATCCATCAGTTCTGGTAATAAAATGACTGTGTAGCCTTATGCTGCCAGCTACTATTTTGTGATTCTTTTTCTAGCAAGGAGCTGATGGTTTCTGACATAAAAAAGATAGCTCTGTCCACATGGTTTGGGCAAAGGAGAGGAAACATCATATTCCTTCTTCTACTAGTATGTTAAAGGTGAAATTCCAGGCTTGTGGAGCAGTGGGTTGGTGCTATTGCCAGTTTGTTGAGAGAATGTCCCCTGTGGGCCAAAGCCAGTACAATACCCACCTTCCAGCCCATTTCAGGACTGTCTGTAACATTCAGCAACATGTCTTACATTCATATGAGCCCATATTTTTAAGTCAACATGATAACTATAATTAGGGTGGAGGAGGAAGCATCTGAAGCAGGAACATTGGAGAGTGTCATTGGTTTATTTGCAGCTTGTCTGATGAGCCTGATAGCACAGGACGTTTGAACTGGGCCTTTCCTGTGCTCTGTAGTGGTACAGGCTCTGCAGCCTTGTCGGATCCACACCTGGGAGGAGCAGCTGAGAGAGTTGTTTATGAACCTCAGCTTTGCTGTTCTGTCCTTCAGATGCAACCCATTAATGTGTGATGGGAGCCACACTTGGATCGTGTGCTGAAAGTGGCTTCTATGCTGCTAAACCCGGCCTTTAAAAGAAACTCCATCGTTTATTCCAGGATTTTCTGCTCCACTTATGTCTCTCCATGGGGAGGCAAAGGCAGTGTTTCAGAGCAGGTGTTGCTCCACGCCATCGTGACCCTGAATAAAACCTCCAATTCACCTCATCAGTGAAGGTGGTTTCTAGTGCTGGCAGCTCATCAGCTGTTGAACAGCTGTCACAAGTGGTGTAGACAGGAGTTTAAAATTGAGCCTCCAAGAACAACCACACTGGTCTTAGTACAGTGTTTCTTGTATCCACATGGTCCACTTGCATGACTGACCACTTGTACTGTGCCCAAGGTTTGGAAAGAAAAGGTTTTTTCCCAACATGGCACACATTTACTATTCACAGGGGAATATGTATTTCTGTAGAAATGCTAATGATGATGCTGTTTGCTATGTAAATGCAACATTAAACTTGATGTGGATGTTTAAGGGGGTTTTGCGTGGTTTATTTTAGGCTTATTTATTAATTCAGGTAAATTTTAAAATTATCCTTGAACAGCATCAAAGAGTAAAATAGAGAACACTCTGAGTGTTCCTTGTTCTATTTGTATTTATATGCTCTTTTACATTTTGAGGGTCTGGAGACAAGCTAATCTCTATTTCAGTATTGGAACTGGTGGGTTCTTTTATGGAGCAGTCTGTGTCTTCCTCTACAGGGTATGCAAAGCTCTGTTTTGTTTTCAGGTCATCCAGTTCAAGGGTTTTTGTTTGTTTGTTTGTTTTGTTGTTGTTTGTTGTTTTCTTTCCCTACCCATGCTGTAGCATCTTCCCCAGAAGGAAATTCAAACTTAGTTCACACATGTGAAATTCACCTTAATCATGAAACAACAAATCTCTGTTTTTCTAAGGAAATACAATTTGTGCAGTTGATCTGCCTCTGTCTGTACTTTGCTTCAGTAGCTTTTGAGTCTCTCAGTGATGACTTCTTTTGGCAGGTGCTCCTTTCCCGTAGCTTTGTGAGGAGCAGCAGATGGGCAGAGAAGGCAGGACTTGATCGTCTCCCTTAGGGAAAGGCAGAAAGAAGGGAACTGTTCAGCCCCCAGGTGACCAGGATCTGTCAGCCTGCCAGCCATGTGACTGTGGATACACACAGCAATACATTTAATCATCTGAAAAACTCCAAAAAGGAAGGTGTGGGTTGAGGGAAGGAGCAGATGAAGGTGTGGAAATGTACCGTTTTAAGGCAATGCATGTGGTAAAAATAATCTTCCTCTCCCACTGTATTGTGATTATTTGGTACACTGCTAATAAATACCGGTAGTGGCTTTCTGATCTTTGCTGAGGAAGTTGCACCTGTGTGGAAATGGTTTTCTGTCAAAAGTTAAAATGAAGGGATCTGTCATAGACATTCTGTGTAACTGAGAACTGCAAACTGATTAAAGGGATTGTCTGCCATAGTGAGAAAATTCATAGTGTGTAATCAATTGTTGCTGAAATGGAAAGTGCCTTAAAATGCAAAGTGCTTGTCTGGAGGTTGCAGTAACCAGAACTATTGGCCTTCATACAGGCTTTTTGGAAGGAAACCTCACTCCAGTCTTAGCATATGTTTTGCTGATTCAGTGCAGGGAAGGTTGAGCTGTACTTCCATCATGCAAACCCCAAGGTTCTGTATTTGTATGGCTTCTGTATAAATCTGTCATTTAGTGGAAAAGTGAAAAGTGACTTTTTGACAGTGATAAGTACATTATTTTTTTTTTAGATAGAGCCTTGAATTGAGGCAAAGTTCCCTTTTTACTGACGGTTTAATTGAAGATCCCTGAGCTCTTTATATCCAGGGCAGGTAATCCCTAACTAGGGCTCACCATTTTCTCCTAATAAAGACTTGATGAAGTGCATGTTTTGTCTGTTGTGGGCTGTGAGCTGGCTGCCACATTTGATTGCCTGACCTTTGTCTTGCTTCATTTGATTTGATTTGGGGTGTTGGTGGTTCTGGTGTTTGTTTTGGTTTTGGTATCACACCACTGTGGGATTAGTAACATCAGTTTAATTTTCCACTTCTGATGGAGGCCCCAGTCTTTTTTCTCTGCTGGCATTTTGCTGCTACTTGGAAATTTAAAACAAAGTAGGACTTCTGCTTTTGACAACTAGAATAGTAAAATGGCGTTTTAAGGCTGTGTATTCAACTTCAATTTTCTGTTTATGCTTTCCTGAAAGGTACCTCTTTAACATGAATATGTATTTTGCATTGCCAGAGGTTTGGTGAGAATAAATTTAAAGCAGCTGCATTGCACTAGTACAGATTGTTTTCCTTGTAAGCCCCTAGTGATTTTTTCAATCTACATGAAATTGTAATTAAAAATGCGAGTTTAGGAGAAAGCTGACAGTGAAACAGGTGATGCTGACAGTGCAGAACTTCTCCTGATGTCAGTTAGTTCGCCTGGCTTGGCCGCTGAAGCCCCGTGTCCCCTGAGGCAATTCCATGGTGATCACCAGCTCGGCAAGGCCGGTCACAGAGAAGCTCTCAGTAGTTTCTCGGTAGTTGAAGTGCCTCAGTTGAAAGAGCAAGGCTCAGTTTGCTGGAGCACAGTCCTCCCAAGGCCAGTTGACACCTGAGAGATGCCATCTATGAAGTGTTCGACTTCCACCTCTGGAATTTTGAGTTCATCACTCTAATTAATATGCTGTAAGTTTGCTTACTGATTACACGTTAGCATGGCTGAAGGAGTAATTGACATCCTAATGAGTTGTGGGTGAAGAAGCGAGGTATGAGGACCAGACCCTGTAATTTCTGTTGGATATGTGATGATGTGTTGGCCAATGTGGGTGTGTCCACACCACCCTCCCAAGACTAGGAATGTGCCGTATGGCCAGTAAGAAGGGAGGAAAGCAGGAGTGGTGCTTCCAGCTGGTGAGAGATGGGGGCATCAAGGCAGAGGATAAGGGTTAAGTATGAGGACAGAAGTGTAGCTCAGATACAGTAAAGCTGTAAACAGCTGATGTGAAATGTACTGCTAAAAAGAACTGATATTTAAATAAATGCAAGTGTTCTGATGTACTTATATCACTCTTTTTTTAATTAAAATGGCATCAGGAATGCTCACGGATGGTTGCTGGAGATGGGGTGCATACATCTCATACATCTGCGTGTATGAGTTATCTGAGATGAAGTTTGGACAAACTTCCTGAGAATAAATAGCTGTAACTCAGTCTGCCCAGTGTGTGGGTTGCAGTGGGATTGTAAACTGGAGGTGTCACGCTTCCTAATTGCAGAAATACACCCACACCCACTTGTTGATGCCAAATAATTCTAGTGATGAGTGTGGAAGGTCAAAATAGTTTTAATTGGAAGAATGTGGATAGTCTGTTTGAGGGCTGCTGTGAAGGCAGAGCATGATGGGAAGCAGGAATCTTCACAGCTGGTACTTGATAAAACTAATGAGAAAAAGGTATGGCCTACATTGACAATTAAATATAGAGGGTTGCTTCTCTTCTGGTGACAGCTCTGAGTCTGAGCTCTGTTTTTGTCTTTTGACACCTCTGCAGTCTTCTGATGAAATATGCATTTGTGAATTACACAACTACATGTTTATTTGCAAAGGAAAGTAATGTTAGTACTGAGCAATAAATACGTCACTGTCTCTACTAAAAATACGTTTAAAAGTGGGTAGACGCTTGAATTCAGTTTATTTTCTATTAATCTTTTCCCAACCAGCCTAAACATGTCTAATGTCTACGTGTTGGCTGCTGCAATCCCTTTTAATCAGAGTGTGGAGCTCGTATCGTGATGCTGCAGCATTTTGGAAACAAGAATACAGTGTAAACTCAACACCCCTCACCTCCCAAGCCCCCATACCTTCCTCCTGTCTTTTGGGAGCTGGGAGGGGGAAAGGGAAGAGCCTAAGCCTTTGCTGGCTGCTGTGCCCATAGTATTCCAGGTGGGACAGTCTCCAGAGTGGATGACCTCCAGAAGGAATTCTGCCTTGTAGTTCTCACTGCAGAGGGCCTTCAGCTGATTAACAGGGTTTCAGTAACAATGTTTATGTGTAAAGCAGTTTGTGATCTGTTCTATGTTATGCCTTTCATTCTGTAGCTTTTACCCGTAAGCTGTTTTCTTGGAACTTCCAGAGGCCAAAGAATACTAACAAGGGTAAATTATTCAAAGTTCCCAAGAGAAGAGAGAGTGTTGGTTTTTGTTAAACCTCCTTTGCTTTCTTCACTTGCCTACAGGAATTGCCATATATATGCAGAAGGCCTTGGCTCTGCCTCTCAGTTCTTGATTGATGTTTCCTGCTTGGTAGGAGCAATGTTATGCTTTTACATCAGCTGCAAATGGTTATGAGTTATTAACTAACTATGAGACTTCAAGCCAAGCATCTTGTGTTCCCTTTGCAGAGACGCAGCTGAATGGAGCTTGAAGGGCCGCGGGTGAAAGAGCGTGAGCATTTCTGAAGGTGTGAGGTGCATCTGGCACTGACTTCCTTATCTGGGTAATAAAGAAGAGCTTTTCTACAGGAGCTTAGGATATCTTTACTCCAACTTCTTGATATACTACTTGGAATGGTGTTCTGACAGCAGTTCTCTGGAGCACTTACCCTGCTACAGGACAGTAGTACTTTCTCTACTGACGATGCAGCTCCATGGAGGACAGTAATGTCTGGATAAGCATGCGCGAGGATCGCTCCTTCCACGTGCGGTACAGGTAAGGCTGTGCTCATTTTACTGTAGGTGGGTAAGTGTGCTCAATAACAGCAAACTAAACACGTTGCAACAAATAGTTTGGTATCTCTGTTAGATATTGAAACTGAACCACTTCTTTCATTTATTGATTTTTGAGTGATGAAAATGTACTTTTGCTATGTAGCAGATTATATGAATATAACTACATGATTGTATAGTATTGGAACTGTGCATGATAGCAGAATGGTACATAATTGTCTGTATTTCTTTGTATTTCAAGTAGAATGATATGACGTAGGAGCCCCGCAGGGTAATACCTGCTCAGTCTTCTAGCTGTGGGACTGCCTACGCAAATTGTTAAGTTTTGTATTCTAAAATTCTCTGTACTTATCCCATTATTGCTTCTTTAAACGGTGGATTTTTAGGCATGCTGTCACCTTGCTTTAAAATGAAGAGACTTAATTGACAGATGGAAACTGCTTTGAAATCCTGGACTCAAAAGCACTGTTATTGCAAGTGAACAAGATATGTGATTTTCCTTCTGAGAGCTTTTATCACTTTTCTTCTGAACCCCCTTTAGAGACGTGGCACAACGTGTGAGCGTTGCAGCCTCCCTCTAATGAACCTCAACAACAGCAGCATTGTGTAGTGGGGGGGGTTGGAAGGGTGAATCCTGCAGCTCATTCAATAGGAAGGGTCATGGGAACACCAGAATGATTGTTTTAAAAAGAAATAAAAAGTGTGATTCCACCTCCACCCTGGTCATCCTTGCTTTGGAGGCCTTTTTCTAGCTAGCCAACAGCAATGGGGCACCACCCATATTTGTAAGATAGCACATGCTTAAATTTACTTCTGAAAGCTTCTGACAGTGTTACATTCCTGTTAGATCAGTCTTCTCTTCCATTCCTTAGAAGTGCCGCATTCTGGTTGGCAGTGCAGTCAGCAGGAGAGCTTTGTCATGGTCAGTAAGGAGAAACATGGCAAATAAACTGAAATTTACTGTCTGCTCAGTTTATTTTGCTAAAATGTTTATAGACAGCAGGAATCCCTAAGTGTGTGATCATGATGGTTCTTCTGTGTGTCTCTGTAACTCACCCACTCCCAGCATTGCTCTGTGTTCACCCACACCGTTGCTGATGCAAGAGACCCTCCCCAGACAACTCCAGAAGACCCTTGCTCACTTTTCAATAAAGCTGGGGCTGGTCAGTGTATGATTATAGAAGTAATTGGATGAAAAAAGTGTCATAGCCAACTGTCTGGTTTAAATTGACAAGCCAAAAATAACTTCCAAAAAATTGGCAAGCACATTCAGGGCAAAATGTCTTACTGCTTTATGCTGTATTTCAGGACAGGCTTGAATGATACCAATTAAAAATATTAACAGTAAAATATTAATGGCCTTATTAAGCCTTTCTCTAAGAACTGTGATCTTACTGATATTTAAAAAAACATCATGCCATAATACTTTGAATTTTTAAAAATATTCATATTTTCTAAAATTTGGAGAAACTGCAAATTAATTCAGTATGTTAGACTGGAACTTTATGATGATTTAATTTAATAATCATAATTAATTTTTACAATTTTAAATTAAAATTTAATTTGGACAGATTAATTTTGTTGTAGTTTAAAACTTAATGCAGGAAATAGCAGGTTATAAATTACTGAGACGGGGGAGTGTTACCAGTTTTTAAAATTTTTTAGCTACAGGTACTGTCCCAGGCTCATTTAACTGTGACTTGGCCCTTTCCTTCTTTTTGGCAGTCCATTAGAACTGATTTTAGGAGAGGCTGGTTGGCCCACTCCTAAGGAAGGGCTTTGCTGTGGGTCTGTTTCTGACTGTGCAAGCTGATTCTTTCTCCCCACAGTACTTGACCGGTGTCACTTTAACAGCTATAAAAATGCTGATGCTGGTGGAAGGACAGTATTTTTTTTCTTTTGTTGTTTAGTGACTGAAAATAAAATGCTGATGTTACTAAACAGGACTAATAAATTATCTGTAAAGCAAATATTTGTAGAACTTGTTTGTCTTGGCCTGTTAAATTTATATACCAAAAACTTGTAACTGCTTTTATGTTGATTGGAGCAAAAGAACCCAAAACTCGTGTGTGTGTTTCTGGGTGTGTGTCTTGTTTTGTTTCTGACTTTGCCATCAAGCAGTTTGAGGGAACCAGCGTTGCAGTGGAGGTGAAGCTCCTTGAAGTGGTCAGCAGGGAGGCTTCTGCATTCCATGTGGGAGCCAAGAGTAGGGCAGGAGTCAGGAATGGTATGTGGCTTTATTACAGGATGCTGGGGGATTAGTAATGCTGTGCACCTGAACTAAAGAGATGGAATAGGGGAGGTTGGTTTGTGTCTAGGTATGTTACGTGTTTCTTGGCAAATTGATGGCAACCTTGTTCCCCCTCAAGAGCAAAAAATCCTCTTACTGGGAATTGAAGTGACTAAACCTAAATTGTGTTTAGAGATTGTAGTAATCAGTGAGTCTTAGTGCATTCTTCTGTTGCCTTGTTTCTGGTTTCATTGTAAGATGGGAACAGCTGAAGGGAGGGAGACTCCAAAGTGGGAGAAACAATCAGGGAGGTCGGGTGAAGGTGACATGTTAAGGGTTTATATTCTTGTAAGGGGAAAGATTTAAACGAGAATGTGAAGGAGGCCAGAGAAGAACAAGGGTAAAAACTGAAAAGGAAAAAAAAGAAAAAGGGAGCCAGGGAAGAGGAAAAGCTTAGAGGGACAGATAAGGATGAGGTAGTTTTACAAATGAGAAATTATTCAGAAGATGCCAGCCTTTTGGAGAACAGGTCCAGGCAGCTATAAACAGAATAGCAGAATGAAGCCCTGTGTGAGCAGTTCCACAGTAATATTTGGGAGAAGGTTATCCTGTTCAGCAGGAACAGAATGCCATTAGAAGTACCCAGATGAATGGGCCTTGTTCTCTTCTCCTCTGCGGATTCAATGTATCTTTTGTTGGGCCATTGGGTGTTGAGTAAATAATTCACTTCAGCCCTGGAACAGAGAAGTAATGTCATATTCTCCTTGTAACTATTTAATGACTTCTTAAAACATTGATAACCTAGCCCTGTCTACTCTGCCAACATGCTATTTAACCATTATAGTGACAGGTGGAGAATATCTACATAAATATTAAGAAAAAACCAGCAAAGCAAAACAAAAAGTGTTCTTGCATATCTCCTTAGCAGAAAGGAAGAAAAAACCAAAACCAAACCACTTCTGAGCCCAGTTTTGATACTTGAGGGATAAGCCTACCAAACTTTTAAAATAAGCAAATGATTTCGTAGCTCTTATATTACATAATAAAATATTAATATTGAATGCAGACGACTGTGGAAATAAATATTTAATTTTCTCTATTCTATTTTTTTATAGCTTGTTTAGATTTTGAAATAGGTCAGTAAGAGTGGATCCAAATGGAATTAAAGTTTAATTTGCTGTACAGATTCTGGCAGCCTGTTTACACAACCTTTCTAGAGCTGGGCTCAAGAGTAATGTTAAATTTTGAGTTCTTTTTTTACTCACACAATTACTAATTCCCATTTTCATTTACTTCCTGTAATTCTGGTTGAATTGAAACACTGTAATAACAGCTGATTTTCATCAGCCTGGATATAAGCCTTTTGCTTCATAGTTGTTTGTGTGTATGAAAAGATGCAGATCTTCCATTTTCATACGCCACTCTGAGTCTGGGGTTTGACGTCAAACGATTATGTTTCAGCTTCCCTGAGGAAATGGCAGTGCTGCCTTGGCATTGGGAGTGTTTGGGGCAGCGTGAGATGAGCTGAGTGCAGCCTGTCAGGGGAGTTACTGGAGCACAGCACCCTTTGACATCATCCTGGTACCTCTTGCACTTTGCCTTTTCTTCGCTGATCATGTGGTTGATGCGTCTCAGTTGCAAGTCAAAATATGATTTTAATTTTTTATGGAATAAGTTAATTTATAGAAGTGGAGTCCAGTGCAGCATTTTGACTATTATGTCACACACACATTTTGTCAAAGTTCTGCCCTTTTTAGCTGTTGAAGAACTGAGTGTGGCTGTGGAATGATCTAAGTCTTTGCACTAAGAAGGACCGTATTTTCTGGCCGTCACTCTAATTGGACGTGTCAGTTACCATGAGGTGCCCGGAGAGAACCTCTTTGGAATAGGATTAAGATTACCCAATGAAGTGTTTTAAGTCCTAAACCTTCAGTTGCTGATGGTGTAATCATTCCTGCCTTGTACTTAATCATTTCTGCCTTTTTCTGTCTTACCTTCAACACATGCACAATGTAGTGAAATCCAGGTGGTGTGTTATAGGAATGTTTTAACTTCTCTGAGAAGAGTTTCCAAAGCTGAAAGTACAGCATGTGTTATGGATATCCAACCTGAGAAGTTGGGCCTGGGAAAAACTTCACGCCCAAGCTCCCTCTTGCTGTCGGCATCTTTACCAACTACCAGGCACCCAGGGCTTTTCATTGCAGGAGTTAAATATGTCTGTCATCTCTTTGTGCTTAAGTTGTGGAATGTCGAAGAGCAGCAGGTATGGTGCTATTTTTGTTGGTAGCTTATTGTACTTACGATCTGAATTCCTCTAGTTCTCTTGGAAGTCATTGGATTTTTCAAAAATACATTCTTCCTGCTCAGGTTTGAGTTGAATTTTTTATGATCTATTTTCTTCTAGTTTAGGAAAATAAAGAAATGTAAGAATTTGAGATATGTTAAATATTTCATCACTGTGTCTTGTCAAAACAGCTGTTGTTGGTGTTGCCATTAAAATAACTTTTGGGAATCCCAGCACTGGATTGTCCACTTTTTGGCAATATTAGCACATGCTTTTTAAACAATTACAGAATGTCTCTTACTGAGTTTTCTTTTTGAAAAAGTCTTGAAAAATAGAATGATGACGTTTTTGCAAGCTTTTAAAAATGCTTGTATCTCAAAAAAGCCAGAGAACCATATTGATTCAAGACTGAGACCTCCTCCCCCTTCTCTCCCCTACCTCCCTTGCATCCCAGAACTGGAGAGTAGGATATGTTTGTATATAATCATTAACATTTATGAAATGTTACATTTGTACGCCTGAATTCACAGTGGCAAAAGTGCATGTGAATGTTTTTTGTCACTGTACTCTCTATCAGCTTCTTTATTAATTGCTCAAAGTGTAGTCTGCAAATTCATCCATGACTGAAGTATTTTCTACCTGTATAATTACACCATTATTTGTTCATAATAATAAACAATATTCCAGTGGGTTTTGGAATATTTTGGATATTTTGTCATTAATTGAAGCTAAATATTTTTTCTTACACATGAGAATTTTCATAGCAGTGCCAGTATCAGAAATTAAGTGCCAAGGAGTATTGAATTACATAGGAAACAGTTTGGGGAAAATTCATCATGGTCTTTGATACACAGAATAGTCTAATTTTTTTTTCTGTATAACATTTTGCAGGTAACTGATATCAGCCTAAAAATTAAAGTGCTTAAATTTGTCAAAATCTATATTTGTCAGTAATAACTTGATTTCTAGATCACTCTTGTGAAGTTATTTAGATGGTGAAAATTGCATTTTTTAATCCTATGGGTGCTCTTTGTGGATAAAGCAGTGTTTGGATTTCTTCCCTGAGACTGAAAAAGAAAGAAAACAAAGTTGAAGCTGTTTGTTCTAATGTTATGTTTGCTCATCACCACTGACATTGCCATTTCCATTTCAGCCCAAATTTCTGTAACATTGTAATGCAAAGCTCATTGGTTGTACAAACAAACAGAGGCCCTCTGAGTAAAAGGCCCTGTTGAGAGCTCAGGTGATGGGCAGAGTGCTGCATTTGGGGTGACTGTGCTTGCTGCTTGCCCTGTGCAGGATGGAGGCGTCCTGCCTGGAGCTGGCTCTGGAGGGGGAGCGCCTGTGCAAAGCCGGGGATTGCCGGGCTGGCGTGTCGTTCTTTGAAGCTGCTGTTCAGGTTGGAACTGAAGATCTGCGCACCCTGAGTGCCATTTACAGCCAGCTGGGCAATGCCTATTTCTACCTGCATGAATATGCAAAGGCCTTGGAATACCACCACCATGATTTAACTCTTGCAAGGTAATCTTATGTCTTCAACCATTTTCTGTATGTCATCCCATTCCTGTAGAGATGAGCAGTTGACTGTTCCTTTTCCTGCCAAACCCTGCTATTAATACTGGCTAATGAGTGAACATGGTGGGGGGTCTGGCAGGTCAGTTGTTTGCCCTCTAACCTGGCAGCTAATACTTGGTCCAGCACCATAATCCTAGGACTGACTGAGGCCTCACCAGGTTTATGAGTAAAGTGGCTTCTTTAAATCCACCCTTTCTTTACCCTTTCCTGTTTCTCAAACCCAGTCTTTCTAGTTCTCCAGAATGTTAAGCTGCTCTCTTGTTTACTGGGCAGAACTCATTCATGTTTATCTGTGTAAAACTCACTGTGAAATCAAACCCTTGTGTGTTTCACATGATATTTATGCATCTTACTTTTACTGGTTTGCTATAAATTCAGTAAAAGACACAGACACCTGATGTACTTAACCTCAGTTAAGGCACAGATCTGTTCTGCCCCCTGCCTGTTCTGCCCCCTGCCTCAAGTGCTGTGACATTGCGGGAATTTGTCCAACAGTTGGAGGGTTCGGTGGGAGCCTCTTGCCTTAGCCTGGCTTAGCACCCAGGAATGTACTGGTGCCTCCAGGCTTTCTGGGGCACTGGTGTGTCTTGTAAGTCATAGGAGACTCTGATAGTCAGGTAAAACTCAGATGCAGTTAAATCTTTATTCCTAATGCTGGGACTGTCTTTCTACATCATCAATCAGAATCTTCTCCCTATTTTCTCCCTTCATAAAAAACACAAACTAAAAAAAATGTCAAGTAGATGATCATAAATTCATGTAATCATCTACCATACATTGATCATCTGCCTGGTTTCAAATTGTACACTATTTTCTGGGTACTTCATTTCTGCAATTTTAGGACAATTGGAGATCTCCTGGGAGAAGCTAAAGCTAGTGGGAATCTGGGCAACACCTTAAAGGTACTTGGGAATTTTGAAGAAGCTATTGTTTGCTGTCAGAGACATCTGGATATTTCCAGAGAGCTTAATGATAAGGTAAGAATTGTGTGGGAATCTGGAAGTAAACTGTTAACACACATTTCTGAACCCTATTGTGCTGATAAGGAGTGTGCCACCTTTCAGAGTGAAGGAAATATACTGAATATTCAATTATTTCTTCTAGACAACAAGTTGTAATATAGTTGTTTGCACCTGGAAAACTACAAATCCAGGTTAAATGTTATCCTATTTTGTGGTGAGTTTGTTTGTTCTAATTTTTAATGGCAATTGACTGCAGGAATTATTATGTGTCTCGCACCTCAAAAGGAAGTAACAGTTGTGTTGAGGGACATCACTGAGTGGGTGGGAAGAGCATGTTCAGAATGGGCAGAGTGTGTTGATGAGTAGTTAACAAACTTTTTTCCTATCTGTAGATTGTACAAATAGTTGTGATGAAAGATTTTGAAGCATGAAATGTTAATGCTTTATTTTACTTTTGGTTTAGGTTGGAGAAGCAAGAGCACTATATAACCTGGGAAATGTGTATCACTCTAAGGGGAAAAATGTAGCTAGTGCTGGGACTCATGATCCAGGGGAACTTCCAGATGATGTAAAAAATGCTTTAGAAAAAGCAGCAAATTATTATGAGTAAGTAGTAGCTTTAAATGTTTGGGACTGGGAGGATGTGATCATGTAGCCCATTAGAATATGGGAGATTTGTAGGTCATGAGCTAAACTGTGGAATGTTTCTATGCAGAGCTGAGGTACCTGTCAATTCGTTGTTTTCAATGGGAGAGTGCACTGGTTTTTGTTACACCCTCATTTTTAGCGGACCTCACAAGTCCTCCCCTTAGTTTAGAGGCCAGCAGTGCTCTTCAAACCTGGCTGAGACCACAGTACCTTGTTATACTTCTGTATATAACTAATGTGAGCACACTGGCTTGAGTAAATATGTCTCAGAAAATTTTTCCTAATCAGATCTGTAGTTGCATAAAGGCCATTGAAACAGGCCAAAGTAGAATTCCTCTGCCTTTTCCTTTAAATAATTTGAAAAATCTTTATATAAATGACTACAAGGAAAAAAAAACTTCTTAAAAGTCACTGTTCTTCTTCTCACTTTCCCCCAAAACAGGGAAAATCTGACAATAGTAACAGAGCTGGGTGACAGAGCAGCACAAGGACGTGCCTTTGGAAACCTGGGAAACACACACTATCTTCTGGGCAACTTCAGGAGTGCAGTTTTAGCGCATGAACAGGTACAACTTCTGCTACTAAGGAATGCATTTTTTCATGCATTTCTGTATGCAAGTGTATGTTACAAAGTATAAAATGGAGTAAATAATGCAATTGTTTCATATTTTTAAGCGTCTCCTAATTGCAAAAGAATTTGGTGATCGATCAGCAGAAAGAAGAGCATACAGCAACCTTGGAAATGCCTACATATTCCTGGGTGAATTTGAAACTGCTGCTGAATACTACAAGTTAGTTGACTGCTTATCAATACAATTTATACCTCTTGTACAGTTGACTTCTGTTGTGGCTGGTACTGTAGCTCACTGTAGAATAGCCATCCCCTGAACATATACTTAGAAAAAAACCCTTCTATTTGTTTAGCAAAAAATATTTTTTCCTGTCTGCTTAAATGTTCTGATTCTTTTAAGGGAAGGGTGGCGTTAATAAATTTTTAAACTCTTTTGTTACTTTAAACATTCTCAGCACTGTAGACAGACATCTTTTCCATTGCATGGCATGTATTCCCTTTATTCTAGAACCAGGCACTACTGTCTCAGCAAGTTCGAGTTTCTTTGATTCCTCTGGTCTTTCTGGAATGATCTGAGCAACTTTCCTCCCCTGGGCTGGGTGGCTGCCTTGGGTGTGCTCTGTAGCTGACACTGGTGGTGCATGGCAACACAAATTTACATCTTTAGTCTGTATTTTCAATCCAGGCTTTTTCCCTTGATCTCTGCACCACTAAAGAGTTCCTGCTGTACTTGGGAAAGTAAAATCTTGGCAAAGATATAGTGTAGGTGTTTTTAGCATCTTACTTGGATTTTGGAGCTTACCTGTTCTTTTATGAATGGGAAAAGAAGCCTTAGTACCGAGCAGATTCCCCTTGGCACTGGAATTCTTCTTGTCCAGCAGGGCCAGCCTGGCTTGGTGGGTGTGGGTCTGTCCTGCTCCTGCTGATGGGGAGGTGGTTACTGTAACACTGGTACTAAACTGTGGCAAGTGTGTGCTGTCAGGGAAACTCCTACGGATCATTAATGAAGTAATAATTTAAAATTGAAAGATGCTGTTTGAGGGATAAGCCTGTTCTCTAAAATGAAGTAAATGGAAATACTTTATGGAGGGCAGTGCAAGACTTTACAAGTCTAAGAGTGTAATAAGAGTTTACAAGGTAGTAATTTCTTTTTTAGCTGGTAACTTGTCAGCCAGGTGTCTCAATTTGTTTCAGTTGTGTAACTGATTTTTAGTACTGAAAGCTTTTCCTTGCAGTGATTTTTAATGTGACTGCCCCTTTTTTCCAGGAGGACACTGCAGCTGGCTCGGCAGCTGAAGGACAGAGCTGTGGAAGCACAGGCCTGTTACAGCCTGGGCAACACATACACTCTGCTCCAGGACTACGAGAAAGCCATTGATTATCATCTGAAACACCTTGTCATTGCCCAGGAGTTACATGATAAGTAAGCCCCAAGAGATGTGTCTGTGACACTTAAGAGCAAATCTTGTTGCCTCTAACTGCTGTCATTGTTCTGTATGTGACAGCTGAATTAATGTGAATTCTTTACAGCACTGGGCTCTGGTTTTCATATGGAAAACAAAAGTTACTCATGAAGTTATTGTAGATAATGAGTCTGGGATGAGTCTGGATGAGTAACTGTCTCTACATCTCCTCCTGTCAGCACTGTCTGTGTAAATTAAGGAAAGGAAAAGCAGATCCCTCTGTCATGACCTCACTGTAATAATTTTGCATACTTTCATAAGAATCTGTCTCCTACTTGTCCACAAATTAACACTATGGGAAGGGGTGGGGAAAGGAGAATAACACAGTAGCAAGTAATGTTTATATTACAATCACGATTTTTAAGGCCTTTTTTATAGTGTTGGGTACAACTAAAATTTTTCACTACATTTAAATGTACATCTTCTACCGCAATAAACAGAATATAGGAAGAATACTAAGATATGCTAACTGAGGAAAAGCAAAGTAGGTTATACAATGTTCTGTGCTTGCAAAACTGAGTGACTTGTTTGCTGTGAGCTTAAAAATTAAAATTGTGGCTAATTTGTTTATATTTATGGTAATACCCAGATCACACTCCTTTAAATACAGTACTCACCGTGTTGGTGTTGGAGTGCTCTGATAACAGCCTTCCTTGGCACGGCGATCTCATTGTAACAGTGCTGTGAAAACCCGACCCCTGGTGTTCAGCGGGTCAAGGTGTAATTGAAAATGTGCCTTTGCTTTTCAGAATTGGTGAAGGAAGAGCGTGCTGGAGTTTAGGGAATGCATACACTGCTCTGGGAAATCATGACCAAGCTATCCATTTCGCAGAAAGGCACCTGGAGATTTCAAGAGAGGTACAATTTTCATACTCCTGCTGTTGGCTTTTGCTCTCACTTACACAGGGGTTTTATGGAGGTGTGTCCATGCATCTAATTTTGAGTAATGTAATGCACTTTGAATGCAGAGGTAGTTGACTCCACATCATTTCAGCCCTGTCTCACTGCAGGTAGTTCCTTAGTTCCAGTGTCACCTCACATAATGTCATCATGGAATCCAAGTTGGTAGCCTAGCAGAGGTTATTTTAGCCTTTACTTACCTGTTGGGTACTTCATTAAAAAGATGATTCTCTCAGTATTCAAGCAGGAAAACCTTTTCACCCTTTTACTCTCAGAAATCAAGGGGACAAGGATTGCTTTACATGTGCATATATGTGTACTTGTTAAGGTAATGTAACTGCTTATTTTATTTGCTTGAAGGTGGGGGACAGAAGTGGAGAACTCACTGCCAGACTTAATCTCTCAGATCTTCAAATGGTTCTTGGATTAAGCTACAGTACAAACAACTCCATGATGTCAGAAAGCCATGTGGTGGAAAACAGTTTGAATGGTATGTGCCTCTTTCTACAATACTTTCTAAAAGAGAACTTAAAAAAGAATGTTGTGTTCTCTGCTGACCACAGAGGAGTGTGCAGGTTTGCTTGGTTTTCTCTCCCACCTGCAAGAGACGGTTGTTTTTTGTGGTATTGGAGCCATTCAGCACCTCCTTTTCTGGAGGATTTACATAATGCATCACCAGTTACTGCTTAGTTTCTTCACATGATGTTTCTAACTGTGTCTGTGCCTCCCTCCTCTTTTATTAATGTGGGAGATGTATCTGTTTGCTGTCAAATCCTGTCCTTTTTTTTTTTCCCTGCCATCTTACCAACACTGGGGTTACAGCAGAACACAGTCCATTTGATGTTCCTCTGTTCAAAGATCCATGGCCCTTCTCTCATGTCCCATGAAGCAACTTAGGCAGCGTAGATTTGGGTGGATTTTGTAGGCTGCTTTTACTAGTGGTTATTTATTCTCTGCCAATATATTTAACTGCACTGTTTTGGAAGTCAGAATTGCTGTACTTTGGACCTTAGATGAGTACAGCCACAGCTTTGACAGTGATACTATACATTTAGATGATAAAAAGATGAACTTGATTCTCTCTTGAAGGCACCAGACCGAGAGTAGGACGCCGTCACAGCATGGAGAACATGGAACTTATGAAACTAACCCCAGAAAAGGTTGGCACTTTATTTCTTTCTGTTCTGCTGCTGAGATTGCAGTGAAAGATTTCTAAGGGTTTGCTGATGTGCCATGTGCTTCCCTTTTAATTTAGTTGATCTTATGAGTTACATAACAGCAGGTCTAACAATACTAACAATAGTTTTGTTGTGTAGGTGTGGAGTGTGTGACACAGACAATGGCTGTAATGGCTTGTGGGAAGCTTTGCTTTATTCCCTGCATAAATCAGAAAGAAGGGGGTCCTGCAGGTCCATCAAAGGAATTCCTTTCTTTATTGAGACGGTTTGAGGTTGCAGCATGAAAGTGAGTCAGAGTAAAAATTCTAAGCTTTAGTTCAGCTGTTTTGAACATTTTTTCTTTAGTTACAGTCATTTTATAGGCACTTAAATACATGTTGTGTTGTTCACTTTGGGATTCCAACCAACGTGCAAGCCATCAGGAACTCTAAAATCCACCCTGAGTAAGGATGCTACTGCAGAAATGCTGCTTTTGAGCCACAGGACAGGCAAAGCATCTTCCACCCCAAGCTCAGAGAAATCTCTCTGAGACAGAAATCCTTGGGTCAATCTAGGAGAGACTTCTTTCAATTTTGTCTGCCTTTCAATAGTGGGCTGGCGGTTCTACATGAGTTACTCCAGTGGCAGACTGGAATTACTATTTTTCCTTCCACACTGGGATATCTAATTCCCCTCTCTTCGAGTGAGGCAAAGCCTGTCATCATGTTCATCAGACAGGCAATAGAATCTCAAAGCATATGGACAGTGGGTACAGCTGAAGTCAGCGCTGATGCTCAAGAGCCAGTTTGGGGACTGATGTAGAAAGACTTACGTTTAGTCCAGGGTGAGGCTTCTGCAGGGAACCTCTAAGGTTTGGCCACTATCAGTTGTGTTTTCTTAACTCTCTGAATCTGTTCTGATCTGGGATCACTTTTAAAATGCGTATCCTCTTGATAGTCTGTGCCCTAAATATACTAAAATGTTTCCTGTGGATTTGGCTTTAATCTACTATTGCAGTTTAGCTCTTGTAAAGGGTTTTGTAAAGGTACTTTTTGAGTAGACTCAAAGTTGATTCCATAAATGTCTCTGGAATCTACAACAAAGCATGACACAAGCAGGAGGGTTTGGTTGGACAGGATGCCATCTCCTTGGAGGGGCAGGCTGAGTGCTGCTGCTCAGGGAGCCTTGCAAAGGCAATCACTGCAGTAGGCAGTATTGCTGGAAGATTTGTGACTGTGCTCATGATTTGTGATGTTGAATCAAGAAAGAAAAGGTTTTGTTTTGGTTTTATTCAGCTGTAAGAGTCTGTCAGTTGTGACTAAAGCTATTTTGTGGATAATTCTATTTATTTTTAGGGAAAACCTGTCAGGTTGATAAAGCTCTCCATTCTGTTCTTTAGTGAAACAAGATGGTTGTTCCTGTTTGCTCTTGTCCTGGCATTCTTCTCCCTCTTCCTTTTCAGTTTTTACTGTATATGAAGGACTTGGGGGAAGGCTGGTTGAGTATCTGGGTTTGCTAAGGGTTGTTTTGCTCTAACACTTTGTAATATGGGGTTTGTACATTTTTTTTCTTTACAGTTGTAAGAATGTCAGGTGGGAAATGTCAGCTGTGTCTGCAGTTCAGCATTTACATTATAACTGCCTTTCCTGCACTGCACTCAGCAAGGACAATTTCAATGTGTTTAATTAAATACACTCCTTGATCACATTTTAATCCATCAGGTGTCACAGCACAGTTCAGTTCTCAGACTGATCAGTGACAGCACTAACCTGCTCCAGCCAAAAGCTCACTAATCACAGGTCAAGTAACAGCCAAACCCTGAGTTTTCACATCCTCATGGCTGGATGAATAAAATAATGTAAAGCTGCTTCATTCAGGGGAGGAAAAGCAGCAGCAAGTAAGAGGTAACAATACAGGTAATTAAAATCAGAAGGCTTAATTTCATGACTCTTGTTTTCTTAGGTTCAGAACTGGAACAGTGAGATTCTTGCTAAGCAGAAACCATTGGTTGCCAAACCTTCAGCAAAACTGCATTTTGTAAATCGACTAAAAGGCAAAAAGTACAAAACCGGCACCACTTCCAAAGTGTTGCAGGATGCCAGTAATTCTAATGATCATCGACTTCCAAACTCCCAGAGGGTAGGTTTGGTGAGCTGTGGAGATCATTGCCTTTACTCATCTTTGTCTGAACGCATTCCTGCAGCTGTCCATTCCACTTCAATTTCATTTAAACACTGCGGCTCTGTCAAACCATGCAGAATCTGCCATTCTACAGCTGTCTCATGGGTGGTGCCAATTTTAAGCTTCTCTTAATACTGAAATATTTTATTCCTTGTGGATTTTCTAAAGTTAGAGCTCAGCTTACACACATATTTTATTTCTAAGTCTTTTCTAGACACTGCTGCTCTGAACTTAACAAAATCTGGCTTTTCTGATTGAGGCAGGGGGACTTTGGACTCTTGACAGAAGTCAGTTAAAAATAAAGAACTCAGTTAAAAATAAAAGATCTTTGATCACAGACCTGAGGAAACAACGGAAAATGTTCACTGCAGTTCTTGTTGCTTTTTTGCAATGGTTGAGGAGGAATAACTCCAATTGTACCATGATCAAAGCACTGTTTCTTTCCACTTCAGAGAATGAAACATTTCTAATGTATTTTTACCTTCCAAAAATGCAGCCATATTGTTATATCTCCTCTTAGGATAAATCTCTGACTATAGAAAGGGATGACTAAAAAAAAATCATTTAATAGATTTCAGCTATGCAAATATGAAACAGGACTGGACTGAAATTCTGGTGCAGTTGTCCCACTTTTAGTTACTATTAAGTTCAAAACACCCCTAAATGTTTTCTGCTTTTCAGAAAAGCAGTCGAGAGACAATGGCAGATGAAGGGTTCTTTGATCTGCTGAGTCGCTTCCAGAGTAACAGAATGGACGACCAGAGGTGCTACTTCCAGGAGAAGAACAGACTCCCATCTGCTTCAGTGGCAACGTCCTCTACTCCACCTAAAACAATGCGAAAATGTAATTTTTTTAAAGTAAAATCTGTATCTGACCTGAGTTTCTGCCAGATACCATTTTGAAAATGTATTTGCACACACTACTTACTACAGAAAGGAACTTATTTCTGGGCTAACTTGTTTTCTTCCTCCTCCCCAGCCCATTCCACTTCCGTGGTGTCCCCACACACAGATGAGTTTCTGGACCTCCTGGCCAGCTCGCAGAGCCGCCGGCTGGACGACCAGCGGGCCAGTGTCACCAACCTGCCCGGGCTGCGCCTGCCCCAGCACAACGGCCAGGCCGTGCTGGGGCACCTCATGGCCAGCAGCAACAGGGAACTGGATGATGACTTCTTTGACATACTGATAAAATGCCAGGTCAGTGTTTAACAAAGTTCTTCAGCGTCTGAGTCTTTGAGGACTTACTTGACTTGTGACTCCTACTATTCAGTTTTTTCAAGTAATCCACCTTGTTTACCATGTGATTTCAGATACATATTGATTTGGCAGATAAGGAAGAGCACAGCAGAACAAAGTATTGGGATTTTTTTCCCAAGTTTTGTGAGGTTTTTTTACAATCTCCATTTTTTTTTTAATTATCTGTTGTCTAGTAAGTGTAATTTCAGTATTGCCTTTCCAAATCTGACCATCTGTGGCCATTTTTTACTCTCTGTATGAGGAAAGGAAGACAACCATATTTTCTGGTATATGAGACTAGAAAAAGCCCATAGTAATGCCAAAATTATTCTTCTGGAGACAGGACACTTAAATCTCCTGCAATATGACAAAGAACTGATCTGGGGGGTGGGAGTGTGGACAAGTGGTTCAGATGAACTATTTTAGCCTAATTTGCACTCTTAATAATTACAAAACTTACAAATTAATTCTCTATAATAGCTTTAAATCTGAAAGCAAAAGTTGTAGTATTTTTTTTTCATTTATATTGTTTATTTATTACATCTCTTCCTGTAAATATGCAGCTTTATCTCTTGGTCTGTCTGTAGGGTTCCAGACTGGATGATCAAAGATGTGCTCCTCCTGCATCTGCAAAAGGATCCACTGTACCAGATGAGGATTTTTTCAGCCTCATTTTACGATCACAAGCTAAAAGAATGGATGAACAGAGAGTCCATTTACCCTCAGCTATAAAGGGACCAAGTTCCAGCTGAAGGCACAGGAATGTACTGTACAGCAGCATCTTAGGTATCATTTTTGTTTGCTGGAAAAGCACACTTGCCTTTTAAAGATGACTGCAAGTAGTAATTTTGTCTCCTTCCTAATGAGTTTTCATATAAATAGCAGCAGAATTGCACTCGTGATCAGTAGTTATAGAGTTGTCCCTGCTCTTGAAATTGGCAGCTGCTTTTATTGCAGTGTCTGAGATACCATTACTGTCTCTCCCTCTTAACTGCCTCTAGTCTATCAAAATTAATACTATTTTTTGATCACTGCTCATGTGTGGATTCTACTACTGTCTCAGTATAGTGTAAGACTTGAATTTTTATGTTCTTTTTAAAGAAAACTTGATTTTTTTCCCCCGCTTTTTACGTCCTAAAAAAAGGTCCTGTTTTCTTTTGTACTTTTTTAAAAAAATTAAAAAAAAAAAAAGAAAAAGAAATAGCTTCAGTATTTAGTCTGTCTTGCAGAGACACATTTTGGAAGAAACAATCCTTTCTATTAAAAAATAATTAAAGCCTGGTTTTAATTCTGTAATAAAAAAGTTTTTTTTCAAAACATGATGGGTTTTTTTGGTAATATTTAGGTAAGTGTTTCCTACATTACCTCAGCACAGTTTTACAAACAGAAGTTTTCCAAAGGTACTTATTTTCAAGTAACAGCTGCTCTTGCTGCTCTACAGCCAGGGTGGTACAGTCTGTGCACCAGGCAAGCACAGGAGTGGTGGGCACTTGGCATGAACTCCAGGCAGGGTAAGTGGAGTTCTTGCAGTACCTGAACGTCAAATGGCACACACTGTAAATGCTCCTGTGCTGCTCATTTCCTGACCTCAATTCCTTCTCCTGCTTTTGCTCAGGATGTGCTACACTGGGATAGTTCTGGGGAGCATTTGCTGCAGTAGGTCCTGGTCCTGAGGCAGTTCTTGGGAACCCTGAGGGCTGTGCCTGGTTTTAACTGAAGGTACCTTGGTTAGAGGCCAATGATTTTAATACCAAAGGTGGCAAACTTCACTTTGGTGTTTAGCAATGGTGTCCTATTTCTATTGAAGTATTATACCCTGAGAGAAGAACTTACAGTTAATTTTAGCCTCAGAGGGAAAGGGTAGTTCAAACAGACACATAATTCAAACTATTTTATCATTACTGAAAATTTTATAAATGCTCTCTTGCAGCTTGTTTTTTGACACTGAAATCTGAGTTCTACTGAAACTAAAACTGTCCTCCCTCTGCTTATAAGGAGAAATGTCAGAATATTCTTAAAAAAAAAAATCACCTCTCAGTTTATCATACTGAGCTTTGATGCTTTTACTCAGTGCTTCCTATTCCCTGTTCAGCTTTGAATTGCCCTAAAACCCACCTGACACATCAGCCTCTCATTCTGCAGATCGTTAAACTGAGAGAAAGGCAAAAGGATGTCCTAAAACTGAGCTGACAAGCAGCAAACTAATTTTAAGGACTATAAACCCAAAGATAGATCTAAGATGTCTATCTGAGCTGTGATTAGTGTTATGTGAATTACAGGAATATCAGTAACTTTTGAGGCTGTTGGACAGTTACCTGGCTTATGTTTGCTATATCAGATCTTCCCCTCCACCAAGAATCTAATTTTACTCAAAACTTATTACACAAACTTATTTGCAACAAGCAGCAACACCCCACAAATCTGTTTTCTTGGCCACTTAAAGGTGTATTATCTTACTTAACACATGTATTGCAGATTCTAGACACAGTATGTATATTCACTCTCCCAGATTTTACAGCCCCACCCTACAGCTCACTGATACTCTTTGACACTTGAGAACTAGAGCAGAATATGACAACAAAAGATTAGACAGAACTTACACCAGAGCTCAGGCTTCCTTATTCTCCTTCCTGGAAGTCACTTAAAATGCTCTCTTTCTTCTCTTCACGTTGTTCCATTGCAGAACTTTTCCCTTCTATGTTTTTATTCGGATCACAGTTTTCTCCAGTCTCTCGCTCTGCTTTGCCTGTCTCCTGTTTCTGCTGCTCAAGTACAGGTTCTTCAGTACAGTTTTCAGCTTTGAGAGTTTCTAGTCTATGAACTTCAGACTCAGTGTACACCCTATTCTGTAAAAAATTAATAATTATCTATTAATTAAGCAATCTAAAGTGACAGCATCTATTTATTCAAGTGCATCTCAGCTTGAGGGGCAGAGCTCACACAAAGCATGACTGGTACAATTTTTTCCCCTGGGGAAACAGGGCATGTAAATAAGCAAAATGTGGAGTATAAATCTGGTTTTTTTCTATAGTTTACAGAAAAGTCAGCACTTTTCCCCCCACTTCTCCTGTGGGTAATTTCAAGTGCCCAGGCTAATACAAGTATATGTGAGTACTGATCTCTCAAAACTGGAGTTAAGTCTTTGTAGTAAAGTATCAACGGATTGTCGGGTCTCCTCCGACAGTAAAGACTTTTAATTCAGTAGTTTCCTGCTACAATTAGCCATTGCCAAGTATTTTTCCAGAAAGAAACGTGTCTGGGACACCTCTACCAAACTGCTGCATAGGAAAACATGTACTTCCTTAACTCCTCTCTCCCCAGGATTTGGGTTAAGCTGGTTGTTTAAATGTATTCTAGCAGGTGACATTGAAAGCAACCAATCTAATCCCAGCTCAAAGAGCACCAGGACTAACATCAGGTTGTGGCTGGTGGGACTCTGGTACGTGCGTATCTGGCTCATCGCTGGTGTGTGCCGTGTCGGGGCTCCTGCTGCCAGTGCCAGGTCTCACAGAGAGGGGAGCTCTGTCAGAGGCGTCTCCTCTGTCCCGGTGTCCTCTGTGCATGTAAGGCGACTTCTGCAGGTAACAGTCCTCTGATTTCCTCCTCTCGTACTGCCCAAAGTCTATTTGCTCCTGTTGATGGTCAGGTGGAAGGAGACTTTTCTTCTGAGAAGACGTTAAGTATCTTAATGCAGACACTGATGATCCTGCACCGTAGCAAAAAGCCTGAGGGAGGGGAAAAAAACAAACTCAACAAAACACCAAATATTTGAAGCATGTGGTTTTCACACAGATTTCAAAGTCAGGCATCTAGAAGATCCTGAAAGAAAAGCTCAGGTGATAAAAACAGCTGCAGTAAAATTCAAGCTTTCTGCAGTCTGACCACACTGCCAGACTGGATGCAGTTCATTGTTGGTGCTAAAGATGTTGAAGGCTCTACCTCAATACTCTGTGAGTATCACTATGTAATGACACAAGAAGTGGGAACTAAGCTGCAATAAACTGTCAGTCTAAGATTTTAAGCAGTTTAATGCTATTTTATCCCACTTGGGGAGTGGGGGAAGATATATTTTTGAATGCAAACTTGGCTACTTTGATTGCTACACCAACTGTACTACAAAGCCTTTCTCAAGAAAAAAATTGCCTCATAGAAGTAACTTCATCCGTGCTAAGAAATCTGTTCAGTAATAACCGTAAGAAATAAAAGATAATACTTAACTATAGATGAAAATAATATATAAAAAGTAAAGCTTTTAAACATAAGATAAATGTCTACAAACCAGGACAGCCAGAGCCATCATAATTAGTACTGGAACCTGCAGAACGAATGGTATCTCCTTCATAAGTGCTTTGATGAATTCACCAATACCTTGTCCTACGTGCTTCAAAGGCTCAGTTACAAAGTTGGTGAAAGTAATTGCCAAGGCCTAGAAAAGTACAAATAAGAAAACAGTGTTGTCAAACAAACAACAAACATCAACATGAACAGTTCCTTTGGACTTGGCATTTACCTTTGTTGGTGGAACCAGCAAAATAGGATTTACAAGTAGAGTTTCATAGTATTTCTGGCAGGGATCGTCCTGAAACGTCCATGTGCTTCTGAGCCATTCTGTAGTCAAAGCAGACACACATTTTTACTACTTCTTAAAAATATATTTTATGACACAGCAGTAATAGAGAAAGTAGCATTTTAATTATAGATGGAAGAGAACTATTCTAGATACGATTCGAAGCTCAGATTTATTTTTGTAAATCAGATCAGATCGGCACTCTAGTTTATCCAGTCATGGGGATACAGGAAGGAGAAGAAAGGCTAAAAAGAAAAAAGAACCTGAAGTTTTCTCATGTAGAGTCAAGAAAATTCTCTTATTTTAGATTAACTTAGTCCCTAGAAGCCTCAGGAAAAGTCTCATCTGTGGGAACTACCATCTAACACATTGTGTCCATGGCTGCTGAAGCAGCATCACTCCCAGTGTCATTACTCATCTGCCAATCTGCATTAGATTAAAATTCTCTGTTCTGCTTGCTGTATTTCAAGGGTCTATTTTAGGTTACAAGCAAAAAGTCTTACTTCTTAAGGGAACTTTTACATTATAAACAAGTAATTTATGGCATCAGTGTTTCTGTAGTTTGGTTTTACTGCAGTCAATAAATAATATTCAATAAATAACTGAAATTTAAAATGGTAAAACCACATAATCATATATTGAAGAAAATTCAGTGTACTACTCATGAAGATACATGAGTAATCTTGGATTCCATTAGTGATAATGTTTTGTGATCTTAAATACCATTACAAAATAACAAGTATTTACCAAAAAGACTTTCTCTCCAGTCCAGCTTCTCAGCACAGATGTTATCAAACGGCCCCATTTTCGCAATTTCTGCCTGATGCTGTGCAAAGGCCAACTGAGGGGAACACAAAGACTTGTGAAACAAACAGGACCTGCAGCCATGCAGTGCTGCACCTCAGCTACCCATGTTTGCTCTTTGCCAGCTTGGCATAATTCCCCAAGTAAATGGTAATTTCCCCATTCCATCCCCTTGTAATGATAATTCCCCATGTAAATATGTATTAAGAAAAGTTTGCTAAACAATTTAAAGGAGTTAAATTCCAAGAACTTCCTGGAAATGGACAAAACCCAGGATGATGTTATTCTCTGAGTTATTCTCCAAATGGAGTCTGAATTGCCAAAGAACCAAACTCCAGTACCCAAAGATACAGGTTTAAGGCAAAATTAAACTGATGACATAATCTTTCCTTAAAATGTTTCTAGATTAGAAATGGACACAGCTGTCATGCAATTACTAATTCAAACATTCTCTTTTATTTTCTAAATAATTCCCATTAACAAATACCTGTATTCATGATAATTTTGCCTTACAGTTTGCAACTGATAATAAAATATAAAAAATTACGTCAAATCATCTGTTGCAAAACTGCCATTCTTGGCTGCCTCAATCCAGGCCCTCTGCATGGCATTCCACTCCCATCCAAGAGCCATCCTGCTCCGTGGCACTCCGCTATTCCTGGGTCTGACAAGCTGCAGTTCAACTCTGACAACAGCAGGATAAAGTTGTCAGAGTTTCTTTTGTTCTTTGAGCCTAACACACCCATCAACAGCAAAACAAAATGGTAATCCCTTTATTTATTCTGTGGTTAATTAAAATCTTTATGTAAACTAACTAAAGGAACTAAATAACCTTAACTCCCTCATAACTGTAAAACTTTAAGCCTAAAAGGCATTAAGATTACAGAACTTACCTTATACAAGTAGAGCCAATTCCATGCAAAACTGATGAAAAAACTTACTAATAAAACACGTTTTAGCTGAACAAACCAAAGAACGTGTGTCCAGAGCTCTGTAGCTATTACAGTTACAATGCACAGTAAGCACAAGAGTAGCTAAAAAAGAAAAGAGGAACTAATTAATATTCAGATCTGGAATTTTCCAGTACACATGAAGAACTTCCAACTTTTGGCTTTGCTAGTGTCATTTACATGGAACAGCTGAGAGTTTTTCCGTGCTGTCACAGCACATCTGTGCAGTACAAGGCAGAACAGTCCATGGCATTACTAGTCATTCCTATCACAGCCTGGCACTGCAGTTGCTCATTTCTTTCCTGTGATATTTAGTTATTTCTTCCTTACGATGTTTATCATGTTACCTACCCTACTTTTAAATTATAAAATTGGTGTAAATACCTAAGTAGTATGTGCCTGGTGTGAACCACAGAACAGCTGCTGCCAACTCCTGCTCTTGGGTTAAGAGACAAAGTTACAGTTTGGGTAACAGTAGCACAACTGCAGAGAAGCACTTTCCCATCTCTTTCCATCCGAGGGCCCCTAACAGTGAGGTAATGCTACTGAGAGCTTTTGTGATTTGGCATCCATGAACCCCTCAGACCTAGACAGGATCCTTTCAAGATTATGTCAGCATAAAATATTAGCATATTCTGGATTGTAAAGATTTATTCAGAGAGCTTCATCTTACTGGAGTTCCTCAGCTTAGCCCTTTGTAATTCCATAGTCATGCTCTCCTCTCCAACACTATACAATTTATTCCATAAAATTCACAAGAGCCTCTGACCTGTAAGAGTTCAAATATCTACTTGTCTCAGTGTAAATATATTCCAGCTCCTGCAGAAGCCAACAACTTCAGCATCTACTGAAACAACAGACAAACCTGGAAAATCTGTAATGCACAAAGTGTCAGTTCTAGTTACAAGAATGTGCTACAGCCTAATGAGTCACACACCACAGACAGAAAACACAAGAAGAATAAGAAAAAAAAGCATACCAGAAAAAAATGTACAAAGTTACAATAAATAAAAATGACCACAGGAATAAATGAGTGAATACATCCTTTCTACCTTCAGCAACCATGAAAAAAGTGACCCACTGGAAGTACAGTGGAAATAACTGCTTTATGTGTGGAGTTAAGATGGTAATACTCATTGACTGGACTTGCCCAAAGAAACTGGAGAAAACAGCCATTAAAAATAACAACCTCCCTTTATTCTCTTACCAAAAACAAATGATATAGGTCAATTCCAAAAGTGTCTTCAAATCTCCAATGCCAAGCTTGATAATCATGGTGCTTAAAATTGATCAAAATATCACTAAGTGCATCATCCATGGCACCTGGCTGCCAAGTTTCCTCATTGAGAAACTTGAGGATCTCCAAATACGTCTGTTTTGTAAGGATGATCTCAGCATCGTAATGGACTTGGCCCACGTCTTCGTCAGGCTGAAATAAAAGCAAAGCAAAACAACAGTGTTAAAAGCTGCTTATTTGGAAATAGAAGCGCATCCCTAGGCAAAAACCTGATTATAAACCCTTCACGCTGTACCAGGCAGAACCTTTTCCACTGCAGGATGAAAATGTGGCACAGAGGGCACACTATGATTCTGTATCCTTTCTGTTCATTCTTCTACACTGTAATGATACTCAAATTCAATTGGTTTGTACTTCAATTCTACAGCAAAAAACTAAGATAAATGAATTATCTCACCTGTTACTAAAATTCTAGAACCACAGCTCATTAACAAGTCATGGGGCCGAAGCCACCCCTCAGCCCGCTGGCCACGCTGGGTTTGGTGCAGTCCAGGGAGCCGTTGGCTTTCCGGGCTGCAGGCGCACATCGCGGGGTCCTGCTGAGCTTCTCGCCCACCAGTACCCCCAGGTGCTTCTCCCCAGGGCTACTCCCAATCCATTCTCCACCCAGCCTATCCTTGTGCCTGGGAATGCCCAACCCATGTGCAGGATGTTGCCCTTGGTCTGGCAACATGAGGTTTCCATGGGCCCCCTGAGGTCTCAGGCCTGTCAGGGTCCCTCAGGATGGCATCCCTTCTCCAGGGCTGATGTCCCTACCCAGGTTTCATTCCATCAGGACTTCAGCTTTCCTAACCTGATCCCTGGCTTCTTGGACAATTTACCTGTGCTGCTCCCAGGCTACCTGTCTTCACTTCCACCCTCTGCAGGTTAACACAGGCCTAAAAGACCTACAACAAACAATCCAAATCTGGCTTTTTCCAGTTTAACAACCATTAATGTGAACTAAACAGGGTATTACTACAGCTGCATGCCAGCAACAAATATTTAGATGCACTGAATTCACACAGCCCTTCTTTGGATGCTTTACAGATCAAATGGCCACTGTGCCTCCTGAGCAGTACTGGATGCACACACTTGTAACACCTTTTCCCTTAAAATTCACTTCCCTTCATTTTAATTTAAGGTATGCCAGAGTAATTAATCAATATGTGAAAACCACATGAAGTCGTAATATGAATTCGAAATAATTTTTTAAAATTACTGTTCAAATACTTACAAGACCAAGTTTTCCAGCTTCATGTAAAATCTTATTCAAGTATCGCTTAAAAATATAAAAGCTACGGCTTTCCTGTGATTTGGCATTTCTCTTCTCACATTCTGCAATCTGCAACAGTGCAAAGGACACTTTTATTCACTTTGCTCCAACCCTACTGACATTAAACTCAGCATCAACAGGGCCACATTTCTTTAGTTTAGCAATGACCCCTTGATTAGTATGCCAGATAAAAAGCATATACAGTTACTGAAGATGCTACTTTGCATGGGACTGGCCAGTACCAGAGATTTCAGACTGCTAATAATATTCAAATACTGCCCTCAGTAAGCCTAGAGAAACATCTTGAGCTCATTACATTTTAAGTTTGCACCAGGAAAAAGAAAAGAGAACTGTAAAAAATACTAAGCAACTAAAACAACATTAAAATTACACGTCTTCCCTGGGTACCCAAATGGCTGTGGGAGGGAAGTGCCACAGGAGCTACACAAGCACTGCCATGGGCTGGGTGGGTCTCAGAGCAGCCCCTGAGA
This sequence comes from Hafferia zeledoni, assembly GCA_035583235.1. Lineage (NCBI taxonomy): Eukaryota > Metazoa > Chordata > Aves > Passeriformes > Thamnophilidae > Hafferia > Hafferia zeledoni. The sequence continues at coordinate 20,980,579 of JAWWEV010000004.1, forward strand.
GATGCAGCACCACATCCTGTGCCCACAGCCCACCCCTAACACCAAACAGCACTGAACAACTCCACAACAGACCAGGTTTCTCAGCTTTTGGCAGCGTGATGTAACATCAACACCACACATTTAAACTGCTGACACTGGACAGCAGCACTCAGCTCCTATGGATCTTGTTACACTATGACATATTATAGAAATCAGCAATTTGGAACTGAGTTCAAACCACTTCCAGTCTCTCCTCTGAATAAAGAGGTTCCCTCTACATAAAGTGTAGTCTCTCATAAATTATGCCAGTGATGCACCTGCTCTATACTATGCAGAAAAGTATCATCAGAAAGCACAAACTATTAAAGCCTGGAAAATATTCTGAAGTTCTGTGACAAACCTTCTGTTGCAAGGATTCTATTGTCCTGGAATAACTCAGTGACTTTTCAGTACCAACAGTATCCACAGTCTTATCCTCAGAGTCATGATAGTTTGGCTAAAATTACAGAAGAAAAACACGTGTTTTTAGAATCCAGTAATTTGATCAAACATGCCCTGTTACACTTCTGTAGTCAGATCCCTTTAAAAGGAGCAAAGGACCTAAAATCTGAGTGCTGATCTTTTCTGCTAATACTCTCTGCTGTTATTTTAGGCTCCAGATGGACAGCTGCTTTAAGTGTATATAAATGCATGTTGCCTTCACAAGGGGAGGGCTGTCCTCCCCCACTTGCCCTTTCCCCTCCTTCAGGTGTTGGTGACCCACACAGTGCATCAGATTAGATAATCAGACTGGCTAAAAACTGACTCAGCAGGCAAAGGGGCAGCTTCCAGCCAGACACATTCCCAGTCCAGCTGGCCACGCAGCCAGCCAGACTGCAAGTAAACACACCCCCCACTCTGGGATGGATGCCTTTCCTTTCACGTTCCCTCTCTGCTCCAGGACGCTGTTTCCTGTTCGTTACTCAGACCTAGTTTAGCAGTGCTGCTTCCACATGACCAGGAGGGCGCTCTGAAGGAATTCTCCAAAGGAAGCACAACAGGGCACAAACCAGTGAACTCATGCTGAAACCAAGTTTGGTTTTGAGGATCTGGACACACAACCTGCCTACCTAAAATCTCACTGCAGAGCAGAAAAGAAATCCTAAAAAGATGGATTAACCCACAGCAGGCACTTTTCTCCTTTAAGATGTAGTTCTATTTTCAGGGGAGACAACAGTAAAACTACTACTTTTTTTATAAAAGCCAGAACAGTTGGGCTCCAAGTTTAAAGGCTCCAAAGATGGCTGCTGAATTATAGGGATGCAAATGACTCTCAGGTGGGCTTGAGGCAGGTGGTGGCTGAAGAGCAATGCTGTGAAGAGAAATAATGAAGTCTGCATTTCTTTAAGCTTCAGAAAATTACATTCTGAAGTGTTTAAATAGTACTATTCAAACCTGAAAGCTGAATAATGACAAAAATCAAAAGCTCAGCTTACAGTGCCACGTGTGCATGTATGTACTAACAACATGCATCTCATGATATACGGACAGTCCATCCCTCATACAAGACAACTGAGACGATTCACCTGTTAAAACTAGTTTTATTCCTACTTCATCTTCTCCTCAATGAATCACTAACAGTACAGCACTCAATCCCTCTTCTGATATTCCTCAGCTAGGAACTTGATTTCCAAGATACTTAATACTATACTTGAGACACCAGCAAGAGCTGCTGAACCCAGTGCTGCTCAGAGCGGTAACTGTGGTGCCACAACCTGCATGAATCAAGCACCACCTATGAAAAGAAAAAAAGCCTGGTTGCTGTGACTGCATCACTGTGCAGCAGAAACTCAACAGGAAAAGGTCCTGAGCTAACTACAATAACACAGATCTCTACTTTTTTCCTTGCAATTTTAACTGTGGACACAAAAGACTTCCCTGTGTATGCATTCAGATACAACAGAATAAGGCCTTAAAAATACCATAATTCTATCATAATTTTCTGTCACATTTAAGAGCTATCTTCCAACAGCACGTGGCTGAAGAACTGTTTGGGGGAAGACAAGAATTCATACACCCTTTCTTTTTCTACCTTGTAAGGTCTTCTCATTGTTCCTGATGCTGCATCATAATTGAGCATATCCGTGGGGTCAATCCATTCATCTTCTTGAACTTTACTGCTCCCTGTCAGCACAACTGCACACACCACCAAAGCAAACAGCATCCTGTATCACCAAATGTAACAAGAAATTCAGATATTTAGGTCAGATATTTAGGTAACATGCTGTATGAAAAAAATGAAACTCAGTTCTCCATTAAGCAGGTTAAATTTCACTTCCATAATTTTTTTCCAAGGAAAACGGCAGCAATAATATGCAACAATTAAACTGTATTACATGGCTGGATCAATGTAACACAGGCCCTTGTTGAATTACTGGTGACAGTGTCTGCAGGAGCACACGAGCACAAACCCCAGGAATAATACAGCTGGCAACAAATACGTTACAGTGGGAGATCTAGAGCTAAAAGCACGATCACAAACACAAGCTGGCACTCTGAATTTCCCGAGAAAGCGCCTGGTACGGCCGAGTGCTGGAGCCTTACCCAACAGGCATCCCTACAGGGCAGGAGATAAGCACAGCCTGTCGACAGTCCAGGGTACAAAGGTGGAGTCTCCTCTGACCTCCCATCCCTCTTAACCTATGTTTATGTTGTTTTGTTTGAGGGAGGAGAAAAGGTGGAGCTTCAGTTGATGTCATTTCATGTTTAGGTGAAGTTTGAGTGACTTTAGTCATACATATAAAGCATACGCAGGTTTTACTTAATTAGCACCTGTCGAGGTGTGAAAAGTGACACGTATTTTCGAGTTAATAGAGCAAAGTTCCGCTTTCGGTCACCTTTTGGATCACTCCTGCGGCTTAATTCCCGTTGGCGGCATCGTTTGACAAAGAGCATGGCCACAGCACTTCTGTGCCGCTCCAGCCTTGCTTCCCTGCCCGAGAGCGGCACACGGAGCTCCCCCGCTCCTGCAGCTCCGGGTGCACACGCACAGCGTGTCCCGGGAGCTGCACTGGCTCACTGTTTTCCCACAAAGGGGTCACTCAGCTCCCAGGCTGGCCCGCCCTGCCGGGACTGCCCTGCCCTGCCCGCCCGGGCCCCACGGCCTGGCCCCGGCCCCGGCCCCGCACAGGCCGGCGCTGCCGCCCGCCCGGGCAGGGCCACAGCGCGGAGCCGGCACGCCCCTCCCCGGCCTTGGCTTCCCTTATCTCGGCACCGACACGGCGCTTCGCCGAGACGAGCGGCCCTCCCGCCCCTCGCCCGGGCCTGGACACGGCGCAGGGCCCAGGCCCGCGCTCCGGCAGCGCCGCCCGCCCCGCCCGCGGTACCTGAAAGGCCGCAGGAATCCTGGCGCGTTTACACGGCCCGGGGCCGCCCCGCAGCCGGGCTCCTCCCGGCTCCTCCCGGCCCTCGGGCCCGGGGACCGCCGCCCCGCCCCGCCCCGGGAAGGGCCCTGGAGCTGCGGCCGATGCGGCCCCGCCCCTCCCCTCCAGGCCCCGCCCCTCCCTCCCCTCCAGGCCCCGCCCCTCCCTCCCCTCCCGCGTCCTCCTGCAGAGGGATTTTCGTTTGTTTTTAATTGTCTACAGGCCCAGACAGACACCGAGCCAGGCTTACCTTTAATAAACGGAAGCTCAGTCAGAGGAGGCTGTGATGTAAAACAACGCCTGTAAACTAGATCTGCTCTGTAAAGGGCCATGCTGGAATAAAATTAAGGTCAGGAAGTCAGTACTTACAGAGTAATTGTAATAATTAAAATTGTCTGCCAGCTTTGTCCACGGACAAACTAGAGGAAGACTATTTCCTCCAAAGCAGCATTATGTATCAAATGCAGAAAAACAAACAAGATTTTCAGAGGTGTTGTTACCACACTGGAAATTCAGATCCAGGGAAGCAGTACCAAAGCTCTTACCTATTTTACAGGACTGGCCTACTGAAGTCTTACGTCAAACTGTGCATCAAGGAATTATACCAAGAATCCAAAATAACAGATGAAATGGGTGCAGGTGTTGGAGGTCTTTATTGAGATTAAAGCACAGATACACTTCTATAGTTACCTTTCCACTTTTATACGATAGTTAAAAATGCTTGCTACAGTGCACATATAATTTAGTAACCAAGGGAATCCAAAACTTAACTGCAGTTCAAATAAATAAATAACCTAAAGTTTAAGTTTTATATTTTAAAAAGTAAAAGGAACTGTACAATATGAAAATATAACAATACATAAACATTAGAATCTAAAGTTTTGTAGAAATAAAACTGCAGTTTCCCATACATAGAGTGCAAGAAATAAAATTCAGATAAGCTTCTGAACTGGGAATTTAAACAATTCTTAAATTATCATGCAGACATAGCATTTTAAGCCATGCTGGTTTCTATTACAGCATTAATGGTATCCCTTTTACTTGGAAAATTGATAGCCATCAAGCTCACTGTGACAGCTGCTGCCAATCCACTCTTTTCTACAGTACATTATACACAGAGGTATTCTGTTGCATTCAAAAAGTAAAATATTAGATGTTTCTACTGAAAAAAGTCAATATTTTACTTTTCTCCCCCTCCAACATGTTAACTTGTTCAAAACAATGTCATGTAGTAAAAACAGCAACATTTCTCCCAGGTTAGATGAAAAGAAAGAAAAACCCCACACTATATAATGGACCGTAATCAAGGTGTGGTCACTGCCCAGTCAACTTTTAAAGTTCAGATGTTTTTACTAAAAACATTGGATTTGTGGAGATGTTATAAAGTTTGATGTCTTGTTGAGGAGTGATGAATACAATAATCCTGAAAAAACAGTGGAAGTAGCTTTTCTTTTACATGTGTGTGTGTAACTAATTACATACAGACTCAAAGTGTTGTTCAACTTCAGTTTCTATACAAAATTCTCACTGAGGCAAAGACCAAGGAATGCAATTAAATACCAAACTGTAAACACATCATTCATGTTACTTTGAGTGCACATCAACAACATAAGAGTTCTCCTCATAGACTTTGGCAACAAGACTACAATAAGTCACAGCAGCATGATTTCAACATGGAAGACTGGAAGCACTGCAAAAGAATATACTAAAAACACCAAGACCTCCTAGAAACCAGAAAAATCAGTGACAAGTGCCCCTCTTCTTGATAAGACACTCTCCTGCTCAACTGCTGCTCTCCCAATGCCTCATTATTATTACTTGTTTTACAGTTCTGTAGTGTCAGGTCTCTGTGCTTTAGCTGCATAGGTTGCCTTTGTTTGCACTCTAACCATTGTAGGTCCAAAGGGTTACAGTTCTGTCTGCAGATGACGACAAGAAGGAAAGATCCTGTGTGTGCCATCTGCACTGGATAACTTTGTCCTTGTGTTCTCCTACCACCATCAGAGGAAGCTGCTTCGTGAGGTCTCCTGTGGCAGAGGAACAGAAATCACTGGTCACTTCATGAATGAATTCTTCTCTCTTAACTCTTTTTAATAAAAATAAAAATTATATACTTTTTTAAAAGGTCATTTCATGAATGCCATCTGAAAAGCAATGGCCATTTCAGCAAGCAACAGTGTGAATCATTTTCTTTACCAAAACAAGATTTAGTTCACAGCCTGCACTTTTAGCAACACAACAAGCCAATTGCCAACAGACAGAACCACATATAGACACATCAAACTCTTCAAAGCTCTATTTTTCCCCCTTTTAAAGTAAAACCTGATTTTCAAACCAACACCTCAACTTCAATATCAAAAGCACCAAGTGAAAAACGAGCCTATCACCCTTTGCAGCAGTTACCTTGCAAGTCTGTCACCTTGATTTTCATGTCATACGACCCTGTGAGCAGGTAGTGAGCGCCCGGGGAGAAGCGAACGGAGCGAACGTCGCTGGCGTGGGGGTGGTAGCTCTGCACCATCCGCCCCCCTCGGATGTCATACAACATACAGCTGGAGTCCTCCTGGCCTGTCGCCAGGAGTCGGCCACTGGGATCAACAGCCACTGAGGCCACAGCGCTGCCTGCAGGAGGAGAGAACCTCAGTCACACACAGTTACATTTGTGCAAATAGCCAACTTCTTTCTTTAAACAATACACACTGTAAAAGAATTCTGAACCGTGGCCTTAAATTTAGGGTGAACATGCATAGCTACTGTTAGCTTATGATAAAATTTTATGTTCTAGCACTAAAACCCCTGAAGCCATTGGTCACACAGGAATTGTTGCAAAGACACTATTAAAGCTGCACGAGAAAAAGTGCCTATTCCCTCACAGGAAACAAAGTCACTCTGAAATAATGTGGAATACTGCAGACAATTCACCCTGGTCCTAAGGTTTCAAGAATTTCAGTTATCTTGTTTTATTTGAAAGTACTTGCAAGTGTCTGTTTGAAAGTCACAAGGCAAAAACACTACCCAGCTTCTGAATGGAAATGTTTTTCATTTTAACAACAAACAAACCCCACAGATTCCTCACACCTTCTTCTTTTAAAGCCAAGCCTCCATTCTGTGACACAAACGCTCCTTACATCTTTCCCTATATTACCCTGCCATCTTCAAAGTCTATTTTTATGCAAGAATGATCAGAAGCATGATAGCAGCTCTTGCCTGTTCCATGAAACGTTGTTCCCACAACACGAACACAGCTTGGCACTCTCAAATCCCAAAATCTTACAGTCTTGTCTTGGGATCCAGATGCAATCATCCAGCCACTCCATGTATAAAGTGCTAAAATATGACCTGTGAACAAGTAGCTTCTTAATGTGATTAACCATTATTAATCAAACAGCTCAGATTATATTTTTGCTTTCAGAGATTCCACTACCCTGTGAAAATCCTGTGTGTTGCATGATCTAACACACCAGTGTAAGGCAATACCCAACTTTGCATCTCTCCATTACATTAACATCCATCTCACTGTCTCCATTACATTAACAGCCAACAAATGTAAAAACAAACACTCCCCACATCCCCTCAAAATACTTCAAGAGCAATCTGGAGAGGAAAAAGTCTTGCTAGAAAGAAAAACACAAAAGCCTTAAACCCCTTTGTCCCCCAGACAACCCAACAACTTCATTAGAATACAATACAGGCTTAGGAAGTGTGAAAGCAGCCACAATATACACACCAGTGTGACCACTCAGGGCATGCAGGCCTTGTCCTCGCTGACAATCTGTTGTGTAAATATTGCAGTCCCCTGCTCCAGCACTTATTAAAATAGCACCACCACTTTCTGGGCCTTCCATAAAAGCGAGGTCTCTGATCGTCCCATCGTGCATGCTGAATTCCAAATCTGGTCCTAAAACAATTTAAAAGCCAAGGAACAAAGTAAGGCATGCTTTGTTTGTTAGTGCTGCACCCCTTACAGCAGCTACAGTGACAATGCAGAGTACTTTAGGCAAGGGTGTGTATGTTGCCAAGTACAAACACTGCTGTGCACTTTCTATGGAACACAGTATTTCAGTTACTGAAGTTTAAATAAAATCCCTAACAATATTGTTGTTGAGTGCTGCTTAAGCTTTCTACTTCCTAAAGCTTTGCAAAATGTACATAGACCATCACCACAGACAATTGCAGCCAAAGTTCACAGAGTACATTTACTTCTTTTTGTAAACTCTGGTAAACTCAAAAGCCTTTCTCTCTGCCAGGAAGGAAAGGTCATTGAGAGCACTAAACGACACAAGACAAGACAGCCCAAGTTCAAAACAGAAAAGATAAGAGCCATACTCAGTGTATTGATTAGGAGAGTTGGGCATGGAAAGTTATATTTGTTAAGCCAGAAACCTTTCCAAGATGGGTGAGAAGACAGATGACAGACCCAGGCAAGAGAAAGGGGAACTAGAAGTGGAAATAAATTCCTAACGACAATCAAGATCCACAGTAGGGTAAGAACATCTGGTTGGTTTATTGTATATGGGGGGAATCAGCCAGAAGAGAGCAATACACTGGAGTCTTGCAAAACAAAACCAAAACACAGCCTACCAACCCAAACAAATCCCCAGGCTCTCAGTGGCTCTTTGCTGGATAGAGACTACAGTGACAGTGAAAGCAAAAAGAGGCTAAACTGAAGTATTAGAATACAAAGAAGCAAACCTATTAAACACATAATCAATGTAACTTGAATGGTTTTGACAAGTACTGGACAAATAATTGAAAATAAATTCTTTAAATATACACACACAGTACCTGTTGCATTACAAGTTTCTGCATTAAAAGGCAGTACTTTCACATATTTATCATTGGAACCAGTAGCCAACAGCTGCCCACAGGGACTCCAGGCCACACAGTAGATTGATCCTTTATGATGCTTATTCCTTTTGAAGCGAACTACAGGTTGTTTAGGAGTATTATAAGCACTGGCAAAAAGAAGAAAAAAGAAAAGCCATGAAATTTCCTTTTATTTCTAAGGAAAACAAAGTATTCTAAAATGAAAACACTTTTCCTATTATTTTGGGTAACATGAAAATTCATGTGACTGCTTGCATTGAAACATACATGTGTGTTCTAAGACACAAGATCTTCTCCATCTCATTTTCTCAGGTTTTTTCTCATCTTCCCTTTTTATTTGTGACTGAACATGCAAAAGAACTTAGGCAACCCCTTCATCTGTAGAGGATTGATACAGATAAAACACAGTGATTGCCAGCTACAGTACAATAAAACCTTTTCTCCAGAATCCTAAACTGGTGTGATTCTTCTCTGCATCCTTCATACTTGAACATACAGTTTCTGTGACCACTTTTGAATATACCTGAGTTCAAGTAAGCCAAAAAAGCTCATAATACACACACTGTTATGGCAGCACCCAGTGCAGCTGGCAGAGCTAAAGGCTGGCTCTGAGACTAAACTCTCAGGCTGCAGATTGAAAAAACTGAGATTCCTGAACGGAGAAGCAGGAGCCTGTGCAACCTCTGTGCGTGTTTCTCACCCACCAGATTTAATCCCTAACTGGGGGCTGTGTTTGGCACAACAGCATAATTATATGACTGGGCTCCATATACTTTTGTCTGGGGCTGTTGTGCCTACTAGTACTGCAACAATAAAAACTGAGGCCTGCTGTTTCACCCAAAGAGGAGTTGCCTATACCATTCCTGTTGTCAGAATAAGTGGGACTCATCAAGCACTTAAAGTGGCTCAAGTATCACCAAAAATGCTTCTTTTATCCCTGCCTGTGAAGACACAGAAAAATGCTGCTCTAAGTCAAGTACTGCCTCCTCTTTGGCTATTAAATAAAAATAACCAAAAAACATACAACAAAAGAAAAAACTCATTTATGTTCATCATTATGAGCTGCACATTGGATATTATTTGTTGACTACAGTGACTCTAACAAAGTTTTACTCATCTACTAGAAAACTGAATACAGAAGCCTGTGCCAGAAAGACACATTCATCATTCTGTGTCAATGCAAGAATCTTCACAGCATCTAAACACACCATACATTCTTATTTCTAAGACTACATCAGCTTTAGTCATGGCTGAAATAACAGCAGCAGTCCCACTGATGTGTTTCCTTGATTTCAGTTGATTACCTTCCTACAATGTTCTTCCTCTGCCCTCATAGCAGGAAGAAGTCGAGTACTTAGGATAAAGTACTGCACACCCACTTCCATTAACATTCACTCCAGCAACACCAACAACAGAAATTCAACAAATTAAATCACTATTGAAAAGATTCAAAAACCATACTATAAATACCTGAACAGAAGAGGCAGAGAGAAAAGACAGAAGACAATCATGCAAGTCTGTTGAAAAACTTTGGAGATAAACGTGGCTTTAGTAAAGAATACTAAAGTAAATCCACATGGAAGTTAAATTTTATTTTGTTTCCAAAGAGGAAATCCATGACAGATTAGCCTAAATCAGGATAATTCAACACATTACAGAGCTTCCTAAATGGCCTTATGCCTTATCTTGCACTCAGAGTTTGGATTTGCCACCTGTAAGAGCTGAGAATCACTGACTGTCAGGACAAGGGAGCGTCTCCCCAGCTCAGAGACCACAAGTTGCCAATGCACTGCATGGGAGCACTGGGATAATTTGTGCAGAACTGTAATGTGTCACTTGTCAGTGTTTAATCTTAAATATGAAGAAAACCACCCCCACTACTATTACACCTTTAGAAAAAGGAAAAAAGAAACAACTCCAATACACTGTCCTGAATCATGTTTGAAGGACAATCTAAAAAACTTTAAAAAGGCCCAACAAAGCTTCAAAGAACAGTTATTTTACACAACCACAGCTTTTTGAAAAACACAAATAATTTTGAAGGCATGTCTAGACTCACGTTGTTACAAAGATTAGAGTATCTTTAAGATAATGTAATCTCTCTGCTGACTTGTAAATCCCATGATGAATTGTTTAAAGAAAACTGCAAGTACAGCCAAAAACAACAGTAAGAGGAAGAATTACACGTTCAGAATTAAGGAAATGTCAGTATTCCTTTCATGTCCAGATGCACCGTGTCACATGTCACATCAGACTGTGCACTACAACTGGAGACTAAGGCTGCAGAGTCCCTCTAAACCCTTCCCAGTGGTCCCAACACCCAGCTGTGCAGGAGCAGACCGTGGTTAGTCCAGGAAGCAGCATCCATTCCAGTGAAAACGCCCTGCACTGTTCACCACTCAAGAGGGAGCTGTCTGGGCTCCAAGCCCACTAAGTTGGCTTGCATTGGGTATCAATTTTTTTTTTGTTGTGTCATACATTGCCAACAACTATTTTTGAATTAAACTTCAAAGGCCATCTTACTGGTGATATTTAAGGAAGGAAAAATAAATCAGATAACTTTTTGAACACGTTGGAAGCCTGAACATCAGTTCTAAACTGGGGAGATGTCCCAGATAAAGTCACTGTGCACAGTTGTAGCTCCTTCAAAAATTATGAAGTCTTAGATGCTTGCACTTCCCCCACTCCAAGAAAATAACATGTAGAGTAGAGATAAGGAGATGGTTATTGACGTGGCAATATTTATTTGAGGGGAAAAAAAGTATTAAAAAAATGGCTGAAAAGAAAACTGAAAATACTGGGTGCACAGTGAACCACAAATAGTGCTCTCCTATCAAGGGACCAATATACCTAGAAAACAATGCTTGCAGTAATAAAGAGCCATCAGAAAGGCTCTAGCAAGTTTTGCTCTAAAAGTTCAAGAAGATACTGCTTTCTCTATTGTTAAGACTTTCCTTCTGCCAGAAACTGCATCTCGTAAAGCCCAACTTGTGCTGGCTTGAGAACTGCCACGGGCTTCCTCCCCCTTTTACAGCATCAAACCCAGAAGCCATCACAGTAAATGCAGAAAAGCTCACCTGCTGAGACAAACCCAGCTCTGTTATAAAGAAAGGTTTGGCATCGTGGCAATGCATTTTGCCAGTAATAAAAGAGGAAAAAATATGTAGCCCACAAAGACTCCAGCAGATCATCTAATTTCATTTGGCAGTTCAGTTACAAGGAGAGCATTGCTCTATTTATGACAATAAATGTATGAAGTGTACAGATATCAGGAGAAAGAACAGCTACCATACAGAAATGATTACACAAGCTTTCTTACCTTGGGTCGATTACTTCTGGATAGGCACAAACTCTCAAAGTTTTAGAGTTGGAGCCAACAGCATATAAACTCCCACTGGGATGAAAGGCCACAGCTCTGACAGCTTGGGTGTCTTCGAGAGTATTAATGCAAATGAATTGCTTTTTTGATTTGTCATCCTGTGTAGAAGGGGAACAGTCAAATTAGGCTCTTCAGTGTAAAATTGGACATTCAAAAGTGCATGTGACTGTTTTGTGGAGTAACATAAAGCTATGGTACCAAAGTATTAATAAGTAGCATTCAAAGTACAGATTTGTAAAACTGTCTACTCCAGGTCCAAGAATAGCAGACTTAAGTTCTTTTCCTCAACTCACTTTTACAGCTAACATTCAGTTTACATTTCTCATTCTCCCTCCAGACTTCCACCCATTTTTGTTCTTCTGAACAGCCCACCTCAGATGCACAGAGCTACAGCTGTAAACACACCTGATCTGTGTGAAACTTGTAAGGGGCACAAAGCTGCATTTTCACTGAAAATAGCCCAAGTCATAAATGCAGTTTCTGAAACAAATACAATACTAAACATAGAATCAGATTTTCATCATGTATATAACAGAGTTATCATTAAATTATGCTAAGTTTTATTACATCATCCTTCTGGTTAATTATATCACCACCTTTCTAAGATTATCACTTTAATTGATCTGATGTAGAAACTCTGGAATTTACTTGTTGCAGTACATTCTAACTATTTCCTGCTAACTATTTCCCTGGCTTTTCAAACCTTACTGAGTGGAGTCCAACAATCAAAGTTTCAAATTGGAAAACACAAAACAATGGTTGTAAAAGACACCTCACTAGATCCTCTGTTCTGCAAGGAGAAGCTGAGAGCTGGTACTGTTTGGCCTTGAGGTCAGAAAAGCTTTTTTGGGTGTGAATTGTACATGTCACTAGATGTTCCTTCCAATCTCAACATGATTCTGTAGGTACTGCATCAACAAAAATTCATTCTAAATGTCTACGAACAGTAAGAGCATATCACATACTCAGGATTGAATAACCAATCTTTCAATAACACAAATTATAAAAGACAAGAAAACTCACCTCATCACCTCTTGGCCTAGTTAAACTCCCTGAAGAATCTTCCAGCTGTGGCTGAGTGACAGCATGTTCTGATACACTGCTTTGATTTGATGAAGAGTTTAAATTCACAACAAGACAAAAAAACAAGAGCAAGGACAGATTTGTTTGTAAGTATTTTTTGGACTAAAGTTACAGTTTCAATCATTCTCAGAACTGACTAATTTGAGGACAAGTGTTATGCATTTATTCACTACTGACAAACCATTATTTTTACAAGGGGCTGCCCTTTGTGCAGCAACTCCAAGCACTGAACAAGTGAGTGCAAGTTGAAAATTTTTCACTCCATAACATACATATGTATACACACATACACATACAGGCATACAGGGAGGTGGAAAAATAATTTCCTTTCAGGGCACCACCCTGCTTAGTTAACAGAAGAAATTCAGTTCCCATTCTGCCCTGCTTCTCCCTACATTTAGTTTGTATTGTAAAAAAGCTTCCAGAAACTTAGTATAACACAAAGTAAACAAGAACTATATATATAAGATGGAATAAAAAGTCTAAAATTCAAAACAAGCATAAAATGCAAGGCATAACAAATAACCACTATTTCTCACACATGCTGTCAAAAAAGAAACATTTTATAATGCCCACAAAAATACAGAGAAAACACTGACCATGAGCTAAATATCCCTACTGAATGACAGATTAATTTGATAGCTAAAGATAAATACAAACAGCTACTCCCACAGTGCTAAGAGAAACACATTTCCAGTCCTGAATGCTCTCAAATAGCTTACATTTGGTTCCCCTGTACAGGTGACTCTTCAGGAAAGGGTATCTGATTGGCTGACCCACACTTCCGAGGAGTGCTTGTGTTAACACCATGGCTATCAGTTGTTATCCTCTGACCACCATCTGGAGGGGGGGATGTGAAGCTACTGGCTGGATTGGCAGATGTATTCCCTTTGCTCCCATTACACTGCTGGCTAAGTGCTTGTACATCATTTCCAAGATTGTCCATACCCATATTTAATTCTCCCAGTTTCTGGATAGACCTAATAACAAATGACAAGGAAAAAAAAGACCATCAAACCACATTATTATGAGAACTTAAGGAGGAATACAAGTGGGTAAAAGGAGAATCAACAAACTCCCCAAACCTGTTAAGAAACTGTTCTGTAAGATTCTGTTGCTGGTCAGCTCCATCTTCTTGATTCACTCCTCCTTCTAACAACATCTGCTGGTACAACTGTCGCTGTTGTTCCTTCTGTTCTAAGTGCTGCTGGTAACGTAGTCTTTGTCTGTAATATTCCTGAAACTGCTCTGTTGAATCACGAAGCTGAAAAGAAATGGGAATCACAGACGAAAATTAAATAGTTAACTTTGGTATTTAACCTAAATATTTACCTTCTGGTTTGATATTTCAACACTGGCATCAAAAGACCAGGAGATTCTACTCTGAGAAGTGATAATTTAATTCTTCCTTCAAACCAGACACAATTTACATATTAAAAAAATCAACCACTGCCAGCCTATGCTAGTCACTGTTGAAGCTGTTCTGCCATAGTTCTGAAGGAGACTGCTCTTTCCTACAAAACTTCCAAAGTACTACTTCAAATCAAAGCAAATAGATGACTGAAAACTGAACATAAAAATCAGAAAACAATGTAAGCTACATTCCAAATTCCAAGTCACAATTTCACTACAAATTCAGTATTTTCTGTCACACTGACACCTCCCTGCCATCAATCCACAGAGCCAATCTCCCTCTCCCAGCAGCCAACTCTGATGTGGCCTATCCAAGCATTACATCTTACTTTTGAAATTGGTGCCCTGTTCTAACTTAAAAATTCTGTACTTTCTGGGCCAAACACAGACACTTGAACCTCCTTTCTCACAGTCTCTCCTTTACATACTGTCTTTAGCTCCCACACTGCCAGCTGCCCAGGGCTTGCTGCCTCCTGCATTCCCCAGCCCTCACCTTCTGTGTCAGTAGTTCCAAATGCCAACAGCTGAGAACAAGATAAAAAGGAACAAACAGAAAACAAAAGCACTGTACTCCAAGGCCAGATTAGCCACACAGAACCTCCCCACATTTTCTAAAAAACATCCTTAACTATATATTTAGAAAATCAGTAGGGGAAAAACAGCAAAAGAAAAAAGAAAACCCCTTGGTGGGTTTTTTGTTTGTTATCAAAGGTGACAGCTTTGTCATCTATGAATTTAGGTTGTATAAGGACAGCCTTGCTTCACCTCAGAGAATTCATGCATGATCTGTCTTTGTAACTACAAGTCTTTGCATTTCCTCTACTTAACAGTACTTACATTATGATTTCTTGTTCTCTGAAACAATAATTTTTTGATTTACAGTGGATTTTCTAGTGCTGTTGCACTTGCAAAATATTTATCACTTGAGGTTTCCCATGGTGAACACCTGCAGTTTAGAAACTCCCTAGTTATCATCAGATGTCTAGAAAGCATTTATTTTCCGTATTTGAAATTCGTGACCCAGTCACTGGGTTATAATCTAAGCAACAGGTACATTCTTGTTATACCTCTTTCCATGACTGATACTGATTTGTCATAACAATTGAATTCAATGCTTTGATCTTTTGGATTCCATGCCATTATTACCCACACAAACATGCAAACCTAAAAATACGTTGCCCAGAAACTCTAATCTATAAGCTCTGGGTTCTAAATCAGTCTCTACAGAACATGGGAAAAAACAAAGCTATGAAAACAAACTTAAATTAATTCCTTGCTCACACAGGTATAAATACACACCACTACGATGTGGGAAACAAAACAATGTGAAATTGGACTGGGTTCTACGTTCTCTTCTACTGGTGTATAATAGCCTGGCCAACACCTTCACCACAGCACCTCCTGTCCTCATTCTCTCCTACAGATTCTGCATCTGCTCTTCCCTCCCTCCCAACGTGCACACAAACACTGTTGCAGCAGAGCAGTGACTCAAAGTCCTTGAGGGGACTGAAGTTTAGCTTGTAGATGCAACAAGGCACACTCATCAGCTGCATTACAGACTCAAATGACAGCAGAACTTCATACAATGGGGAAAAAAAAGGAGCAGTTTCTTATACAAGATGCAATATGGTATTTTTACTATAGTAAAAACAAGATTCAAAGCAACCCACTGTCATGCATGAAGTTCTCCACACAAAGGCAAATCATTATGAAGTGATCAGAACACAACCCAAATGACCTCATTACTTTTAAACAAACAACCCCTACCTCATTTTTTTCTGGTTTGGCTGATCCCTGACCCTGAGCTGCACTGAGGGGTTCATTCTCTGGAGCTGAGCTCTGGCCCAAGGCCTCACTGCCGAGGGGACGCTGAGGCTCCACGGGGGTGTCACTTCGCGCAGCAACATGGAAAAGAAGAGAAGCTTAACTGAGAAAAATTAGGACTAGAGTAGAAGTAGAGAAAGATAACATTCTAAAATCTAATATCACAAGCATGCAAACTGTTTAAGTCACATGAAACCGAAGATTTTGCTTGGGAAGAAAATGCCACTTGCAAAGGGTTATACTAAACAATACAAAACTCCTAACAAAAGAGCACAGCAGTCAGTGTGCTTTTTTCCCCACATTTTCCAAAAAGCCTTTCCACCACGACATACATAAATTCCCTATTTTCTATCCCTACACTTGAATTACCTTCCTTTTATCTAACAAGTTATTGAAGAACTCCCATTTTCAAAGCAATTATGTGCATAAAATTTATCTGATACACTATGACACTAAGTCTTTGCTAAGATAATCACTTTAATTACCACTGCCAATCTAACCTTAAACACAGTTTAATATCCATCAGTTTGAACATTGCTGAAACTGCAAGACAGAAAAATGTTTGTATCAGTTTTACCCTTCTTATATTTTAAGTATTTCTGCATGGCCCTCTTTTCAAAATGGTCTGGCCATCAGTAAATGTGCAGAACACACACACCTCAGTGACTGGGAACAAAGTTCTCTAAGAAGTTTTTTTAAACTTTTTGGGCACCTTTGGACAATAACAAAAGCAGCTCAGCTGACTAAAAGACAATTGCTTGATGAACATAACTTAAAAGAGAAATGTCATATTTCTGTCATGTGCAAGAGGAAGCAAGGGCCAGATTTACATAAAGCTCAAGCTTCCACCCTTGCAAATACTGCCATTTGAGTCTGACACGACCTGAAGTTGGATTTTCTTCTGAAAAATGTAATGCCTTCTTGAAAACTATGGGTCTGGCCCTATAACCTAATTCTAACCTTCAAGAAATACATTATTAATGAAAAAACAATGTTAAAACTATAAACTTCACTTTACATCACATAAAAAGGCCTACATGAAGAAGTACTGCAGCAATTTACCACTTTATTTGTACAGAATTATTCTAATACTCTAACACTGTAAAAGGAAGACAAAGCTTTCAAAATCAGTTTTAACACTGGACACTGGTCTATACACACAAATTTTAAGGTCTGATACACATCAGTAAAATTACAGGATTCACAATTCATTAGTATAATCAGGAGATATACTTTGTAAAAATGTAATAGCAGGGATACTTCCATAAAAGCTATCCATAAAAACTCCAGTTGTAAGAGACTGGTAAACCCAAAGATTTTAATCAAACAAAATATCTCCTTTCAAGATAAGCATTAAGACAGACATTAAAACATATATTACTGGAAGTATTTCCATCATCATTAGTGAACTAACATCAGTTTGATAGTTTCTGTATTCTTTTTATTGAGTTTAATTACAGCTGCTCTTCCCCATGGCACAACATCCAGAATATTCTTAAGACAAAGCCAGTAAGACACCAGATGCAGCCAGGGCTGACCCCCACAGCTCCCAAAGTGTCTTCTGCTGGCCACTGCACCCAAGTGCAGGGCTAGTCACCCATCCAGCCCTCTAAGGGCAAAAAAACTCAACACAGCTGCTTTCTAGAGAAGTGTGGATTTAACAGTTAGAAAGGGGCAGAACTGCTGACAAAAAGGCCAAGCAAAAACACAATGATAAACACCCAACTGACACGTACCACATCAGGTTACCAGGGCATTTCCTTCAGAAGGTAAAAAAGCACAGCATTTTGATACAGGCTTTAGTTCTTAAGGAAGGGGTCACTTTTGCAATCTACATTGCAATCAAGAACTCATTAATAGCATAACTCAACTATCTCTAAGTCCAACACAAAAAACATAATACATTCAGCTGCCTTACTAAGATTTGGTTTGGAAAACAGTAAGTAAATATTTAAGCTGAAATACTATTGTAACACTTTAGGTAACACAGGAAATGCTACAAGACAGCATATTGTCATTGGCACATCTTTCAAAGCATACTTAATCATTTAGAATGTCAGGACCAAAATTTACAGAGACTTAAGGACAGAACAGAGTGAAGAAAGAATATGGGAGTTACAGCTATTCCACTGTCTCCATTCATTTATGTGGAAAGAATTCAGAATATAAATCTCAGACTCCATTACACACTCAGAATATACTGGAGCTCTGTGCTAGGATTTCAACTTTAAGGAAGCTCAGATTGAATCTACAGGGCCCAAAACCAAATATGAAAATCTACTTTGATCATAAAAGTGTAAGGAAGACAACCTTGAATACAGACCAAATTATGTTTCAATTATTTTCAGAGTTACAGGGCCAGTAAGAACAGTAATATGGACAGCATAATCATAATCCCAAGTCAAAGCAGGGCTGTAGTTGCACTTACCGCTCGGGTGACTCCTCAAAAATGCTGTGACACTCGGTGTTCTCAAGCATGAGGCTCCTGCTGAGATTCTGCACTCCTGGGTAATGGAAATTAGCAAAGGAGTGTGACATTGGAGAAGTTTTGGTCCCGAGGTCTGTGACCCGCTTCTCGTGGTTTGTCAGCCCACATGACAGCCCATCCAAGGCAGGGTTTAAGGAGCGGGTCATGTAAGCGTCGGCTGACTGCGGCCTTCGCATCGGGGACGAGGGGTAAGGTGAGAGTTTGCTGATCAGAGGTGTCAAAAGATCAGCATATGCAGCTTTCGTAGGTTTGAGGAGTTTATCAACGTGAATATTAAGCATCTTTTGTTCAAAAGCACAAGAAAACACAGTAGCTGGCAGATTCTGCAGCCATGATAATAAGCTAAGGTCCAAGTCATCACACCCATTTCCACACAAGAGATCAATGCCCAGCAATACTTCACTTTCTGTGATTTCTTCTCCCGTTGCTTTGCTCTGGCAGAATTCCACACAACACTCATAAAGCAATCCCTTCATGACCAGCTGGAACAGGCGGTTGTTGCTGGCTTTGAATCCCGCCTCGCTGAGTTTCCTGTCGGCTGGGATGAACTCTGCCACCATCACACAGGCCTCCTCGAAGCAGTGAACCCGCGCCGTGCTGGGGTTCCAGTCCTTGAACTCGGCGTGGTTGGTGAGGCGCGGCAGCGTCAGCAGCAGGCACAGTTTGCTGTAATCCTCCTTGGAGGGGCAGAACTCCTCCAGCGCGTGCAGGCACTGCACGGCCTCCCGCATGGTGAACTCCAGCTGCAGGAACAGCAACGCCAACACAGCCCTTGGGACCACGTCTGTTTCTACAACTGAACAGCTCGAGAACAAGCAGTAGCAGAGTTTCTCTGCTCCCATTCATTTATTACCATTACTGGTTATATTTTAACTAAAACGGCATAGACTATATAGTCTGAAATTGCTGAATGCTAAATGTAGTTACAACAGAGACAAATTCCTACATGCTCTAAACTTGCTAAAATCCCCCACCCAGTTCCACTTTCTACAGATTTATGGAACGCTTTCAAGTCACTGCAGATTTGAGAGGCTTAAAATTTTAAATCTGTAGCTGAACACCTACAATTCTATTGTAGTACAGAAGGTTACGTCCATTCTCAAAGCCAGCTGACTTATTGTCCCTATTTTTATCTATGAAAAGCAATTGGCAAACATTATAAAAGGCTTTTAGACTGTTCTAGTTTCAGTGATTAGCAACTTTGAGTCAGCTTTCGTGCTGAGATTCTATTTCTCAATCAAAAATGCTAAAAATATTCCAAGAGTTCTTAGAAGGTAACACCCCCAAATGAATAAAGGGCTTTATTAGAAAGCCCATTGACAGCTAAGAGCCAAGAACCCTGTTAAATACACAAAACTTGGCGTTTTTAGTTACCAAGATTTAAAAAATGATAAAACCCCCCACTTACCCATGTTACCTTGATACTTCAATACAACAGCCTTTCATGCACAACATACCAAATCATTTGGGAACAAAATAAGGAACATTAATATGATTTTTTCCCTCTCTACTGCTGTCTAGTAACAGTATACAGATTGGGTGATTAAAGGAATAGAACACTTTCCATTTACACCTATAGAGACAGACTTACTTTTAACTTTCACTACGCTGTCAAGAGAAAACCTTGCAGTAAAATGTATGTGTAATGGGACAGAGAATTGAAATCAATTCAGTTTGGAAAACAAAATCGATTATCTTAAAGCCACTGGCATTCTTAATTTTTAATTTCCTAACATTTTAGTGTTAGAAATTTGGCATTACTGTATTGTCAAAGAAATGAAAAACTATAACTAATGTCACAATCTGCACACCCTCTTTGTCAGTTCGAGTTAATGCCTCTTTCCACATTAGAAACCTGAGTCCACAACCCCTGCTGTTTGCATATTTAACTGAAAAAGTCCTTTGTGAACACATCTGCTCCCTCAAATAGAGACCCCAACTCTGACCTTTCTCTCCAAAACCAACAGAAGTTAAGATCAGGACCACAAACACAGCATATGGTCACTGATCTACGCGGCAAAGTTTCATGAAACCCTTTTGTATACAATTCTGTTTGAGAACTGGGAGCCACATTCATTTCCAAAGGACACTGATTACTTTTTCCAGTGTTTATGAAACATTTGGTAATAGCTAAAATGTGTGTATTTAATGATGGGAGCTTCCACTCTGCCTTTAATCAGATTATTTCAAGACTTCTTGACAATAAAAATAATTCCCAAACCAGAGACAATTCTTACATGCTGAGGCTCATCTTCTGCAGACATTGCATTGTTTACACATAAGGCTTCCAAGAACTTCTGCTTCATTATAATGTATCGAAATCTGCAGGTGAGAAGGGAAATACTGTTCATCTTGCTCTAGAAGGTAAACTAACCTTGAGAGACATGCAGGGTATTTTACAGCAAATTTTTGAATCAGACATGGAAACTGCCACGACAAGGAACTCTGACCTCAAATTTTAACAAATTGGTAATGGCAACATTATTTTTTAACAGGAAATGTCTTTTTCCATTACTGCTTTCAGAAGTAGTCTATTAAAAGTATCAGAAGGCCAGTATGAAAAGTACAGCAATCATATTTATTTCTTAAATAGAAACGACAGAGCAGCCATCTATTAAAAGACAGCACAACGTGCATCATATTCCTAAAGTGTATGGCAAATAACTCATTACAGAGTGTGCATGTAATTTAAGGTCAAATTTAAAATCACATCCACATACTGTAGGAACAGTATACAGGTTAGAAAAAAACCCAAAAATCAAGATGAAAAATTTAGAACTACTATTTTCATAGATGATACTTAGAAATTCACAGATTTTCCACAACTCAAAAAACTGAACTCTGACATACATTCTATTTTACCTTTTCTTGTCGAATTTTTCCATACATTCAAGAGGCTGAATAAATTGAAGAACCTCATCCCACTGACCATCAAGAATCAATTGCCTAGCAAAAGAAAGTATCATTCCTTCAATTTCACTAGACAAGAACAGCATTTTTCTAAGTAAGGGGACAATTTAAATAAAAAACAATAATACACAAATGATCAGCCTGCTTTGAAAAGTTAATACTTTGCACAGATGCCAAGATGACTGCCTGATGTGACTAACAGCAAGCACAAAATCCTTTCTCAATATTTTGTAAAAATAACACATACTAGAAGGACAGTATTAATGACTTTTAAAGGCACAGCAAAAAGGACAAAATGGTCCCCTGCCTCCTGCTTTACTTGTAATTCTTATTAAAAAAAAATCTTACTTGAAGAGTTTTTGAATAAACATATTGATTTAATGAATACATCTCAAAGAATGAAAGAGAACTTAAAAATTAGTTAATTTTAATTGTATAAATACTGCTAGGCCCATTTTATAAAGGGGGTGGGAGAACAAACACAGAGGCCCCATATTAACCATGTAAGAGAAACAGCTTGGCAGGAACTCTGCCAGCACAAGGGCTCCAACTCCAGGATCAGTGGCTGGACTGAACAGGCAGATCAGTCCAATCCACATTTCGATAAAAGGCCCAGACCTACAAGGAAGGGATGAGTTTCTCCAGCTAAGTCAAGAAGGAAACAAATTGGATTAGTAACTTTCATCTTTCTATAAATATTCTTTCATTTCATTTTAGGCCAATATCCATAATTTTAATCAAAAGGGAAGCCAGGTGAGAAGTTGTGCCCAGTGAAAAAATGTATTTTTAAATGTTTTAAGAATAGCTGGATAAATTCTCATGCTTCAGCAACATTATTATGTACCTTTGGCATGAAACAGAAGACAGCAATGCCAAAAACTAGTGTGCATCTACTGTGATTATTTTTAAAAGTATGAGGGCAATATCCTGCATAGTAAACTGCACATACTCTCATCCCTTGATGATAAAAGATACTCCTTCCATGTTGTTAAATTTAAGATAAATCTAGGCATTCTTTTGAAATGCAGGTAATAATATTTCTGGGGAAAAGCTTTGGAAACCATTCATCCTTTACCATAGAACTAGAACACTGCAAAATATTTTAGAAGACAATAAACTACACACTTGGGTCCATGCGACCTGGTTAGTGGTAACACATCAGACACCAACAGGTCTTGCTTTCCCATCCTATTCCTGCTTGTGGTCTTTCCCCAGCTTACCCTGGAGTAACACTGGCACTTGTTAAGGCTCCTTCTGCCTTAAATTCATTGGCATGCCAGAAAGATAATCAAGTTAAAATGAATGAACAAGCAAACAAAAAAATGTAGCTCAGCCTGTGCTGATGATGTCTTGTCACATACTCCAAGTGGCTCATGGAGGGGTGTCACCAGCTCCAGAGCTTGAACACGTTCCAGGGCTGGACCACAGAACAGAATCAGGAGGAAGCAGAATAAGATGAGGGCACAAGTTCAGATCTCCCATTTAGTGGCACAGGGCTGCCCACTGAATCACAGCCCAACTCTGTTTTCATATGTGTGGTATTTAAGCATCAGAGAAACGTCCTACCTTAGAAAGAGCATGTCATCTGAGAACAAGCCATTAATGACCCCACTTTCCTTCTCAAGTGCCAGCATACTGATATGAAGTTTCCTTGAGTTCAGAAAATCTAGTATTAGCTTAATTATTTCAGCTTCTTTAACATTCACTGTTTCTTCAGCCGTCATGATGGCAGCCTAAAAGGAAAGAATTTTAACTATGATCAATATCTTATCTTTTGCTTGATTAACAAATGTTGGCTACTAACAAAAATACAGTTTTATAAAACAGAATGTAATAGTGTTACAAAAATTAAATTACAAGATTAATTAATTGATTTTAAGAGGTTGATTATGAAGCCATAATTAAGATCTAACATTGCATCTGCAATTTTTTGATTTGTCCTATGCACATACAGGGGTCCATATAACAAATCTAACAACAACAATAACAAAAAATCAATCCTCCTACAGTATGAAAATATTGTGCTTACTAAGTCTGCAATATGTGAAATTTTCCTTTCTGAAATGCAAACAGTGAAGTTCAAAGAGCGTTACTATGTCATTACTATGTCATTATGTAGAGATCTCACATTCTAACACATGCAAAAGACACAGCACACTAAAACTGCATTTTCTCCCTACCTTAATTGTGAAGGAGCATATGACAATTAAACCAGGGGTTTCATTCCTCCTTCCTAAGGATGCCTGTTTCTGTCTACACCCTCATGAAGAATTAAAGCTCTGAATCCAAGGTGGCCTAAGACATCTGCCCACTGGCTGCCAACTCCCCCTCACCTGCCTCCAGCCGTGTGTTCCTGGCCCTTCCTTGGCACTCCCCACTCTGTCACTGCCTCAGCTTTTCCACCAGCTCATGCCAAGTGGCTCAGTGGCCCAGCCAGCAGAAAGGAAAAGTGGGAAGATGCAGGTGGGGCCCTGGTGGCCAGCAGTTACCCTGTTTAAAGCCCTCATGGGTACAAGGTCCAAGCTCTTTTGCAACACAATTCCTTCAAGGCTATGAGAGTTGCAGCATGGACTCCACTCAGGAAACCTAAATTAAATTCTGCTTCTGGCTAAGTCTTGCCTGGTTGCTTAAGTCTGACTTAAAGCACAAGCTGTTGAACATTCTTAAAAAGACTTTACAGCTTTATCACCTCACCTGATCTTCAGAAAACAATCTGGGGATGTGGGGAGAAACCCTGTAATACAGCCAAGCCACACAGCATTGCCTTAAAAAAAAACCCCCAAAACAAAAAACCAAACCAAAACAACCCCACAAATCAAAACACCACCTAGCAGCACTTTCATATACAAGAGTATGACTTTATATCATGAAAACGTCAGTGCAATCCGTGTTACTCCTGCCAAAAGGGGCAGTGCCTCCTGTCCCCTCGGCCACCCCCCGGCACCGCCACCCGGGCTGGGTGCTGAGTCAGAGCACTCAGGCAAACACAGGGCACTAATCCTGACACAGAACGACCAGAGCTTTGCTTTCTGGCAGTAGCAAAGTCTTAACTCGACTTTGATGATGAGAATGCACCAAAGAACACAGAAGAAACCAGATCAGTGCTGAACCCGCTGCAGGAGGCAACATCCCCATAATTAGGCATTAATAACATAGGGTTTTGCACCATTGTCTAAACTCCCAAGTTTTTCATCTTCCTCACAGGTGTATGCCAACTTCTTTCCATGTAAATTTTTGCCAGATCATTTGAAGAGCAAAGCATTCCCTTTTAGCAGCACAGTTTATTTTGGAACAACAGAGACCTAGTTGTGCCAGATGAAATGGCCTAACTTCTTAAAATGGCTGGGTCTAACTCTCATTTTTGTCACAGAAGGCTCCAATCACCAAGTATTTTGATGGGTCTCAAGAAAGACACACCCAGAGACCACAAGCACACTCTCAGCTAGTAAAGCCATAGGGAAAAATGAAATTCTGACTTAAAGAAAGCTTTGCTGCAGGAAAGAAAGCTAGACCCACAAATCCAGAACTTGTACAAGATGCTGTTCCCTCACATTTTAGCACTGTTTCAACTTCCACTTTTGGCAACTGGATACTTAGTCCAGATTTTTAGTCCCAGAGAAAAATTCAACCATACCCTTATATACTGATGGGGAAAAAAAATCAACATAAATTTAATCAGCAGTTTAGCATTGACATCTTAATTCACAACCTTACCTAAAGCATTTGCATTTCTCCTTTATTATGCTCTATGGCATGAGTGTTTTTTATATAAACTAAATCAACCTCCTTGTCAAAAGACAAAGTCAAACTTAGGCAAAGCTATAATAAGACTCCCCATCAGAAAACTACTAGGGAAAAAGCAGACTAAGACTCCCTTTGAAGAAAGGACCAAGCCTCCAGCTTTCTTTTCAGCTGGATATACTGGACTCAAGTCCAAACAGGAAACCACACTACACAGCTTCAAGCTTGTCTTAAAATGAATCATTTATATATTGTATTGATGAAAAAAACCAAGCATAATATTCAGTACTTGTTTAAGAGTACAACTACATTAAGTAAAATCGAGCATCTGCAAGCAGCTGTCCTCTATTTTCCACGGTAGTTTTTAAAAATAACAAGCTTGTCCTGAACATAAAGCCTTGGACAATTCTAACACTTCATTTCATTTACATAGATCAGGCCAAAGAATATTTGTTATAAGACTAGTAGTAGCACTTTTGGGGTACTGTAAAGAAAAATGTAATATAATAACCCAAACCTAGTTTGGATACTGAACTTCTGAAAAACAGTTGAGTACAATTCTAAGTTCATGGATTAACAGTTTTATGAAAGTATTTAGAATACATTTGCTGTCAGAGCAACACAAACAGCTAGAAAAGAACAGTAAACCCACTAGAGAAGACTTTCATATAATTGATGTTTTTTAGGCTGATGAGCTCACACTTTTATAAGCATGATGCTGTCAAAGTAATGAGCAGACCTCCAACACTATCATGAAATGGTAAATATACATGGGCCTACACATCAACCTCTATGAAATCTAACAGGTTTTCTGACATTCAGTGGTATGTCTCTATGTGTATAAATAAATATAATAATAATCAAAAAGCAAAGAACAGCAGGGAAACTCAAGATTAGAGCTCAAGCTGCATCTTTGGTCCATCACGCTGTAGTGCTTCCTGCCAGCACATATGGCACATAACGTCACAATCTGATCAGCTCAAGCACTAATACTCAAGAATTATCAAAGCACAGCACTAGTTTGAGATATAAATGAAAGTAAATGAGAATTAGAGCTTAATATTTCAGGTGCCTTCAGTCAACCAGGTCTCTGCTGCAACCTTTTTATGTTACTCAGTCTTTTCAGAACAGCACCTGTCCATACCTGTCTTCCTTCCTTCTTTCTCCTGCTAACTCACCCTCATCATCTTCCCCTACTTCTGTATCTAAATTTGTTTTCCTACACCAAGAAAAAAAGCTTCTTGCCACAAACCTGGCACACATTTTCTCTGTGGCTTCCATGGACAAGATATCCTTTTAACAAGCTCTTTGGAACACAAGGCTACCTACTGCTAAATGTTCCAGAGAGAGGCTTCACTCTTGTTCTGTTCTTACTCATGTTCTAAGAAAATGCCAACAAGAAGCATCATGGTGTTTTAAAGAAAGAAAACAATTCTTAAAACCCCCCTAAAATATATTTATATCCACTTAGGCATACAAATATACTATTTCAGGAAAATGTTGATAAACTAGAAGTATCTAAAAATAGTTTTAAATAATCTAAGTTATCTTCCTTAGAAGAAATTTAAAATGCATATGCATTCACTTCATAGAAATTTAAAGTTTAATATTCTTAACAAGTCAATAGTGAAATTCTACAATTAGCATTATTCCTATGTTGTTTATCAACTGAAATAGATCACTTGCCAGTTGTATACAATATACATTCAGAAAACTGGGCAAGGAATATAAAATCTCTAACTACTCTGAAATACAAGAAAAAAATACATTATAGTTAAAATCTCAAGTGTCATACTGTGAGAGCAGTGACACATTTAAAGTGAGCCTTGAAGCCAAATTAGGAGTGTTGGTTCCCTGACAGCTGCGATGCGTTACCCACAACCTCAGCATCCTGCTGAGCCGTGTCACAGCAAACCCGAATGGGAGCACGTCATACATACTTAAAAAGCTGGCTATTTTGCATTAAGTTATTTCACCTTCTAATCCATCCCCCAGTCACTCACAGATGACTCTGCCCAGGGGCCACCCCACAGTTCTGTCTATCCAGAGCCCACGGGGGGATCGGGGCCGGTCAGCACTTACCGAGTCCGGTTGGGATGTGCCCTCAATCCTCTGCCAGTTACTCTGTACCAAAGAAATTTACAAAAACCAAACGAGCACCACTATGGGCCAGATTTTTTATCACAGCTGATTCCCACAGCAGTCAGTGCACTCACTGACACCCATTTCGCTCTTACATCGCACAGTTCATTATCTCTAATGAACTGCATTGAGCGTATTAATAGAAAACCTTCACCAAACTTTGCACAGCTGAACTCTATGACTGAAACCTTTTATCCTGCAATACACAGCAAATCGGTGTCCTCTTACACACCAGCCTTTCCTGCCTCACGCGGATTTTTCAGTGGCTTGCCCTCTATAATCCATTTTGTTGCCCTGCTTAGCTCAGCTGTTGCTCCAGAGCCACGCGGGTAATCCCAACTCAGCGAGCTCTGGAGGTGACCGCAGGGCCCTCGGCATCCCTGCGTCCCCTCGGCGTCCCCTCGGCATCCCCTCAGTATCCCGCAGTCCCCCCGGCATCCCCTCCGTTCCCTGGGCATCCCCCCGGCATCCCCTCCGTATCCCCGGCATCCCTCCATCCCCTCAGTTCCCTGGCCATCCCTCCGGCCCCGCGCACACGCCTCGCCCAGCGCATTCTGCGCCGCGAATGACAAAAAGGTGACATTAAATTATGCAATGTTTCACCTTAAAGCGAAAACAGAAGGCAGAAAAATAAGAACCCCGAACAACATCCAGAGGCCAGAAACGAACGCGTTTGGACCGTGACACCCCCGCTCGCTCCAGCACGTTCTCCCTGTTCACCCGCGGCTCCGCACGAAGCGCAGCTCGGCCGGGCAGGGGCGGCCGCGCCGGGCCGAGCCCTCCGGGACTGGAGCTCAGCCGCGGGCGGGCAGGGCCGCACGGCCCCGGCGCGGCTGCAGCGGGGCGGGCTCGGGGAGCACCCGCCGCGCTCCGGCCCGGCCGCAACAAAGGGGCGGCGGCGCTCGGGCGGCGCCGGCAGCCGAGGAGATGCGCCCCTCGCGGGGGAAGCGGCGACGGGCCCGGGGCCGGCTCCGCCGCCAGGCAGCCCCACCTGCCGCTACAGCCCCGCCGGCCGCCCCGGCCCCGGGCCCAGCCCCGGGCCCCGCCCTGCGCTCACCTGCGGGGCCCCGCGGCCCGTTCGCGCCGGCACCGGCGGGGAGGGAGGGGAAGATGGCGGCGGGCGCGGCCGCGCGGCGGGCGGGACCGGCCCGGTGCCGGTACCGGGGTCTGGCTGCTGCCAACGCCGCGGCCGCTCCGCTCGGGGCCCGCCCGCACCGCTGCCCGCCCGGCAGCGCCCCCCGGCCCTCTCCGCCTCAGTGGGAAGCGAAAGGGGCGGGACGGGGCCGCCCCGCGGCAGGGGCGGGAGGCACGGAGGGAGGGAGGGACAGATGGCGGCGGCGGCCGCGCGGGGCGGGGCGGCTTTGTTCGCGGCAGGGAGAGCCCCTCCCGCCCGCCGGGCACGGCCGCGCCCCGGGCTGAGCGAGCTGCGGCCCGGGCTGAGGGGGCAGCGCCGGGCCGGGCTCAGCGCCCGCTCCGGCAAGGGACGCATCGCCGGGGCCTCCAGCCCAGCGCCGCGGCGGCTCCGCCCGTCCCGGGGCTCCCGGCGCTGCGGACGGAGGCGGCTCCGCGGTGTGCCCGGGCCGCAGGGCGCGCGCTGCCACTGTCCCCTCCGCTGCCACTGTCCCTTCCTCTGTCACTGTCTCCTCCTCTGCCACTGGCCCTTCCTCTGCCACTGTCCCCTCCGCCGTCACCGTCCCCTCCGCCGCCGTCACTGTCCCCTCCGCGGCCCGGGGCTGGGTGGCAGCACCTGCAGTGGCCGCAGGAGGTGGCGCTGAGGCGTTTCGGGCAAGACAGGGATTCTTTAGTGTTTTTGCTGCCTTCTTGTTCTTGAGGGTGTTGAGGAAAAGTACACATTCTTTACAGAAGTCTTACCTATGCTTGTGCGATACCTGCGTTTCATGATGTATTTATATATAAACTGACTTCCAGTTATGTTTTTGTAATGTGATGTCAAAAGACTGTGGCATCTCAGAATTGTTACGGTGAAGGTCAATAAGCTTTCTCTGGGTTTAAATATAGTGATGAGATGAGATACAGAAAATGATGTTAAATGGTAGCACAGCCTTGGGCAGGGCCCGTGACCACTTCGCAGTGCACTGGCAGGCCCAGCCAAAACCAAGACCGTGGCAATTTTCTGAAAAGCAGATACTCGTTAATTTTTTTTTTTGTAATTATGCATGTGTGCTGTGCATCAAAGATCTAGGGAAGATTGTCCAGGATTTGTCTGAAGCTGAACTGGATTCTGTGTCACAGTCACAACAAGTGAAGAACGACTGAGTTCAGGTCTGCTTGCAAACTTCTGCTGAGGGTCTGCTGGAGGGCAGAGGGCAGTCATGTTATTTTCTCTCCTTCTTGTCTTTCTGAACAGGAATACAAACAAATGCCCCAAAGACCACCCAACGAGGAGTGCTGCCTGGCTGCACCCCAGGTTGTCTGTCAGGGATGAGCAAGGAATGTGGAACTCGATGGTTCCTTCTGTTCAAGTCCCAGCATTACTTCCTAGGAAGACTGATTTGCTGGTAAAACACTAAATCCCTCCATTTACTTCCAAAACTGTCACTTGCAGTTGCCTTTGGAGGTGCTGCTTAATAGAAAATGTAGTTATAGAAACGACACTGTTTCCCAATATATATGATACAATACAGCTGACAAATCAGAGATGATTGAATTATCTAAACTGAGCTGTACGTGTAACTTTGTTTAACATATATAAATCCATTTTAAACTTTGTTGAACCTGCAAAACTCTAGGTAAACACACATATGCTTTTAATCTTGATTTCAGTGTGGTTTTACAGTAGTTTATTCATCTTATTTGTAATAGCTTTGTTTTCAGTGGAGGTCCTGAGATCAAACTGGTGAGACTGTATCTCTGGAGGGCATGAGTTTTGGATGAAAGAAAGGTAAAGCTTCTCCCCAGTTATGGACCCGAAAGGAAGAGCAAATTATGAACTTTAAATTATTCTGTTTCCTGCTCAGAATGTTGGACCTTTCAGAAGGAAGTAGTAAATTCCTATACTCTGGAAAGAGATTTCAAGAACCAACCTCTCAGGAAGAGGTATGGAAGAATAAGTAACAGTAGTTGGTGGACCTGCTTTGGAGGGCAATTGTGTTACTTGAAATATTTGGTGAGGACACATATAGTAGCATCCTAGGCAGATGGAGGATCCTGTTCTCTGGTTGTTTGCAACTATTTGCTCAGGCATAGAGACATGTTTTTGGGATGGTCTCAGCTTGTTTGAACTCCCTACTCATTACTGCAAAGAAGGTAACTCCCATGAACAGCAAAGCTGCTGGGTGTGGGTTTCTGAGCCTGAAAATCAGGATTAGTAGGGGAAGAGATCTGCATTGCCCAGTGACACAACAGGGTGCTGCAGGCTGTTCTTGGAACACTTCAGAAAATAGTAACTGTGACTGTTTTACAGATGTTGCAGGTGGCGGCAGACAATGTCAGCAAGGCTGGATGCATTCACAGAATCACAGAGTTGGAAGGGACCTACAAGGATCATCGAGTCCAACTCAAGTCAATGGCCCACATAGGGGATTGAACCCATTCTTAGACTTATTCCCCAATGCCAGCCTTGCACAAATCTGCCAGTTGAGTCCAGCAGTTGATGCAAAGCACTTTTGTGTTGTCACCCTAACAATAGGCCAACCCCCTGAATTCCAGTACTTGTAACAGAGCCCCATTCAACCATTTACATTTTATATTATATTGACATGTTCTTGTTAAAACTTGGAAAAATTCTGTTTCAAACTTTATTCTGGAAACAGTTTTTAGTCATTTCAAGAAAGGATTTCCAGAACTTTGGGGTGACAATTCAGCAACACTCTTGCATAATCTATAGAATTCTTTATGTCAGCATCATAGCTCCAGTTTCGGGTAGCTTAAACAAGAATAAAACACTGAGCCAAAGTATAATCTGGCTTCCAGTAATTTAAATAATTGCAGGCTTGTGGGGCCTTGCCAGGTCTTGTACAGCAGACATTTAGATCAGTAATGATGAAGAAAGGATAAGACAGAGCTGCTGTGATGGAAAGCTTCATATTAGCTTTTAAGTCTTTCTCTAAAGCTCCATTAACAGATTAACAGTGACATAAAAGTGCATATAGGTATTACTTAGCGTGTCTCCATAAAGTTCACACAGCATTAACTGCAAACTTAAACACAACTTACGTGAAAAAAAATTGTTTCAGTATCTTGTTTAAATAAATGTGTCAATGGATAATGAAATACTGACTCCTAAGCATTTTATACATCCAGTTGTTTGTAACGTTGAATAAGAATTTGAAGAAAGTTATAATGTTTTCAGTGAATGCTCAACTTGTTTGTACTGTTTTCTGTCCTTTCTTGAATCCTAGTTGTTACTAATTCTTCTGATCAGAGGCAGTTTCATCCAGTGTTCATCAACGTTATCCTTAAATTCAGAAATTTGATTAAATTTATACCTGGAATAACAATATTTATGGTGGGGTTTTTTCTTTTAATTTTAATCATTTTTTGATTTTTTTTTTTTAACGAGAAAACATCAAAGCAGCTTAAAAGGGCTGTGGCTGTCAAGATAGATCTTTATAGCCACAATTTTTCAAGTTGCTCATTCAGCTCATTAAATTAGTAACAATGTAGCTAAGAAATGCTAATTTGCCATTTGAAAAGATCTAAATAGTTAAAGGGTTAGCCCTTATCAAGCTGTGTCTTTTTTTATTAAGCTGTTAGAAAAAAGACATCTGACATCTTGCTGATCAGTACAGCTGAATTTGAGAAACAAAGCTATTTTTTTGAATCACATTTGTGTGGTGACTGATCCAAAACCTTTGGTTCCAAGTGTAACTCTGCACTGGATCCCACAGCAGAACAAATTTAGATTCAGAAATTCTGTACAAATTCAGACACACACTACAGTCATAATTTGTCAAATTAACCAGGGCGTGAGCTGAAGTTTCTCAGGGACAGTGTTACTTGTCAAAGGATAGAAAAAACAAAGTGTGTTCTAAAGCCAGTCTGCACAAAGGCTGTTTTCACATGAAAACTTTGAGCTGGGCTCGCCACTGACAAAATAGCTTTACTGGGTGCAACTGGGTGTTTGTGTTCCAACATAATTCCTTGCTTGTGTCAGCCTGTTTGTGACGCTGCACAGAGAACTGATAGAGCTGGCTGAAAAATAACCAGTTTTTTGGGGAAGGAGGCAAAGCTATTCATTTTCATCCAGAGTAGTTTTCAATTCAGCATTAAAAGCCCCAGTATCAGATGTCCTGCATTCTTGAAGATCAGTGGAAGCCAAGCAGGGTACGGAAGTTTATCAGTTGATTTGAAATTGTGAAACTCACTTCTGAAGAGAACAGGGTAACACCTTGTCCTCAAGAATGAAATGTGAAGCTTAATTCTCCAATAGTCTTCCTCTGGCAACATAAGAAAGCTGGATTACACATGGAAGTAACACAAATGATGGGAAACAAAAGAAGAAATTATAATGGTTCATTATAATGGTTCATATTTCCTAAAATTTCCACAGTGCTGAAATATGAGAAGAAACAAGATGTAAGCATTAATGTGAACTTTTGATAAATTTAGTTTATATTTAGAGATAAGCAAGAAAACAAAAAAAAGTTCTTTTGGTGCCATGCTTTTATTTAAATGAAAGGAAAAAACTACACTGTACCACATAAGTAGCAATGACAATATTTTACAGCACAGCATTTGAAAAAATATGGAAGCTATGCTCCATAGAAGTGGACAAGTAAGCACACAATACACTGTACATTTTTCAACAGTGCCCATTAAATCATAATTAAATAGCTGAATTTGGCTTTAAACAGCCAAATAATAAAAACTAACAGTCATACTAACATAAAAAAAAAGAATAA
Source organism: Hafferia zeledoni (assembly GCA_035583235.1). Classification (NCBI taxonomy): domain Eukaryota; kingdom Metazoa; phylum Chordata; class Aves; order Passeriformes; family Thamnophilidae; genus Hafferia; species Hafferia zeledoni. The sequence continues at coordinate 21,013,630 of JAWWEV010000004.1, forward strand.
AAGAATTCAGTAGCTATTATGACTGTTAGATTATGAAATTTTGCTCCAAAACCTAAGACAAGAGTTTGGCAATTCAGTCATAGCAACAATAATAATACCCCTGATGAAAGCACCAGTGTGTTCTGAAAAGGTCAGTGATAAATACTGGCCTTTATGGAAAGCTTCCTTTTTTTTTTCTTTTTTTTTTTTTTAAACATGATCCCAACCAAAGATCCACTGTAATTAGAAAATCTGCAGGCTTAAAAAGGAAAAGCATTTCTAGCTTTACTTTTCCTGTATTAAGTAAAACCTTATACTGCGAGCAATGAAATTTTCAACTGCATTATTCACATTCTACTTTTAGACATTGCACAAATCTTTAACCTGTTGACAAATGTAAATTTCATAATACATTCAGATATATTTAAAATTACTCAAAGAATTCCTGTCCTGTATTTAAGCTCACTTGGATTAGATTGATGCATGTGTCTTTATAGTGTTGCAAATCTTCAGTTAAATCATAGTACAGACTTAGAAATAAAAAGTCTCCCATGATAAAACTTCTTTATTCACCATATGTTATTTACCATATGTGTGTCAGTTAATTCCAACCTCCTGGTTTCTTGAATCACTGTATATTATACAGTTTCATATTGTTATTCAAGATGTTCCTACAATGGTATTTGTAGGAACTGTCTAACAGGCAGAATGTGCAAACCCTCTTTCCCCCATTTTTAATATTATTTATATCCTATATACACAATATGTATACACTTGAAATATAAGAGTTACATATCCTGGTGATATACATGCAAACAGTAGGAATCAGCTAACCACAAATAGTTTTGAGCCACATACATATTAAACATGTATTTTAAAGTGTTTTTTCTTTTTTTACAGTTTTAACAAATATACATAAATATAAGAACATAAATTACAGTAAAACTGACAGCATTTTTGAGAAAATGTTTATAATCCAGATGCACTGATGCCTAAGGCCTTATAATTTAAAAAAAGTACTGTTCTAAACTGCTTAATGACATCTCATTCCTGTGCATCTTTTCTCTAAGTAGATGAGTACACCATTGTAGTGAGGCAGTTTCTCTCAAAGCAGTTTAATGAGAGAAATATGAACGTAGCTTTAGTCTCCCCATGAAACTGAATGGACTACATACTCACAGCACAATACTGTCTTATGTTAATGGAGTTGTCACAACACTGAAACAGAACAGAATCACAAATCATTCAAGTCTTTTCCTGAGAATGAGATTTCCCCCCCCTAACAAATTCTCCGGTGCATGTTGTTACCAAAATAGCCACAGATTCAGGGGAGGCTTCAAGTTTGTATTTTCTTTTTTGTTTTTTTTCAGAACAGTGCCATGTTAAAAGCAAATTATAAGAGAAACAAACACTGAAACAGAATAGTGATTTATAAAATAATCAAACACTGTTTTGAAATAAAATGCAGCCCTTTATAAATAATACTGAAACATGCCTAGAGTTTGGTTTTGCAAATGGTCATGTTATAAATTTACTGAAATGTCATTTAGGCTTTTTTGCCATATGTTCTCAAAAATCGCTCTGTCGCAAGACATCACCTGTTAGTGTCAAGAAAACAATTTACTAAGACACACTGAAAATTCTTATCAGATGTCTATTCCCGAGAAAACTGAATTAAGTCTGAGGTGGCAGATCTGAAGGCAGGAAGTAGTCTGGATCATAAAAGCAATGGGAATTAGTTACACGACTTCTGAAAGGTCTGTGACTTAGTGCATTCTGTGATTCTTCTGAATATTTAGTGTCCTGTCAGGCAAACATCAGGGGTCTAGTTGGGACTGTATCATGAGTTCCTATTCCTTCCTTGCAGCAGCAGGACCTGACCGTGTGCTCCCTCTTCAGCTGAGCAGTGCAAAGCAATGAATGCAAACTTACTCAACTGTTTTAGAGATTTACCAAATCTTTTTACTGCGCATTTTAATGTATTATGAACATGCATGGTCAGTCACTACATCTCAGATGGCAACTTACTGAAACAGGAATAATTGCATCACCTAACTATACCCTGAGTTGTTAAATAATTCATTGGAAGGAAGCTTCAAGCAGTTCAAAGGGTTTTCTTTTACTGTTTAGTTTATAAGCAAATCAACATAATTTAATTGAAAAAGAACTTATAAATACAGACGGGAATGAATCTTGATTTTGTTACAGCACATAGAAAGGATCTTGCAGGACAGACCCATCCAGCTGTTATTCAGTGACATACAACTTATCATTTAGTCTTTAAGTCAGTACGCAAAGTTTGATGGTATTGAGAATATTAAGTATTTCTTTAGTGAAAGAAAAATATCTCAAGACAAGCACAAATACAAACATATAAGGCAACATGTAAAAAATGTATTTTGAGTCACTAGAGGAACATTCAGTGCTTCAGTGTATCTAATCAAAATACAGAGCAAATATACTCTATATGTTGTATTAGCACATACAAATCTCCACACAAGTCAAACATTTCCGTAATCACTCATAATTATTCACCTAAGTGATAATCTTCAGCACTCCTAAACACTGTGTTTACATTCCAGTTGGACATGATAATAGAACTTGGTGTCCAGTTTTAAGTTCTAAGAGTCTTGTTGGCAACTAGAAATCTATTTCCTATAGGCAGTAAAGATGAAGTGCAAGTTTACCATAATTGTCTCAAGCAATTCTTTTCCCATCTACTATGCCTTCGTGGGTAAAAGTTTCTTAGGAGTTACTGGTCTCTTCGTTTGCCACAAATGGCTGTGAATGGTAATTGCATCAACACTGGCAGACAAAGTTTTGGCAGGTATGTGGCTAAATTGCTTCCTGTCAGAGTTGTACTTATACAGTCCCTCTATCATTTTCTTTGTGATAGATTTGGGACCTATTCCTGTTAATTTATTGATTTCTTCAGTATCAGGGCAGTATGTGTACAGAGATCGGAACTGGCAGCCTGAATCCCGGAACAAGATCAGGAAATTATTGGCATCTGATTTTTCCATTTCCTTTAAAAGAAAGAAAGAAAGAGATTCAGAATATGAGTTTTGCACTGTATTTAGAAAACATTCCAAGCCACTGGATTGTCATTTTGAATTTGTTTCCTACCAGAGCTAAAGCTTGTGTTTAACTCTGTCCACTAGAAGACCTTATTTTCAATCATTAGAATTTGCTAAGCTTCACCCATCTGAATTTTGGTAAGACAGGTATCTTTCTCAAGCAAAGCCTACTTTATTTACACGATTTCAGCTATACTTTGGTTGAACCTCAAGCTCAGATGTCCTAACATTTTTTTTTGAGACTAAATAAAAATTCTTTTCCTCATCCATTTCATCAAGCTGATCTAATAGTTACAAGCTGGGGAACAGGAAATTTTAGATGTGTCTCAATATGCCTGAAGGATCCTCCAGTGCTAAAATGGGGTTTCAGTCATCCCTAAATCTGCTCAACTTTGGTCAAACCATAAAGTCAGTTGGAATATATTAAACTAATGTTCTTCATTAGCTGAAATCTTCAGATTCCTGTTCTGCCTAACACAACTTCCATGAGACACGTGCCCTGAATGCGTACAGTGCTATCAGGTGCTGTTTGCTTCACCCTACAGGGAAGCAGGGCTGACATTTTTGCAGCTCTTCTTTCCTGGGATTTCTGGGGGTCATTTTGCTCCCAGTTACTTGAACTGAAAGAGGCTGTCCTGATTTCTCACTTGATATTTCCAAAAAGTAGATAGAAAGACAGAGCATCTAGATATGAATGCAGGAGAATTACATAGAGAAGAAAGGGCATGAAATACTGCAATGAAATTTATTTTGGAGAAGAAATTAAATCTGTATTCTCAGTATCTGTGTTGTTTGATCTATTTAATCTGTCATATCTATCACAGCTGGTAAAAGGATCAGTCCCATTACTCTCAAGGCCCAGACTCTGTGTTATTCCTTTGGCATGGAAACACATAAGTCTTATAAGTTCTCACCCTTATAATACTTGTGCATCTTCATAAAGGTTTATATCAGCCTAAAAGAAAAGACTGGAAGGCATCTTCCTGAATTTGCTCTACTGCTTGGAAACTGGAGAAGAGCCTACAAGGGATGTATTTCAGTTTTTTCTGCTCACGAGACTGCTGTGCTTTAGTTCTAAAGTTCCAGATCTGAGGATCTGTATGTATAAGGGAAAACAACTTTGTGAGCAAATTATGAAAGCCTCCATATTGAAGTTCCCACATAAAACAAGTAGTAAATATTAATTAACCTATGAATTAATTCAGCTTCCTGTGCTGCACGTACAACATGACAGCTACTGTTTCCAAGGCCCTGGAGAACATTTCTGCCTACACAGGAAGCAAAAGTCACAGAAGTTACTCAATCCCTTCACTAAGAGCTGCCATAACCTCAGAAAGCTCCTTTCAATATTTGCATTTATACTTAAGCATCTCCATAATGCCTGACTGTGGCTTGACTTGGGTGTTCATGCTGAAAAATTCCCTTACCTCCAGTATCTTTTTCTTTTGACCTTCATTTACTTTTCCAGCCAGGCAGCAATGTGCCAGCGCATTCTGAATTATGTACTTATTGGATTTAGCACTGGGTTCTTTGAAGAGCTTTGGTCCTATGGAAAAGGAATGACAAATCAGCTAAGTTAATCAATAAGCAAACAAAGAGTTACTTTAAATGCTGTGAAGCACTTTTGGCATGGACTTTCTGCATGCATAAAACCACAAATCCATGAATAATATAGAATTAAGATAGAGACCACAAATTTCACAAACAAGTAAAATGTCATTCTTTCAGCTGTCACTGAATTTACTTCCAAATGTGGCTTCATTATTAAATCATTATTGTTGGCAGCTATGGTAAATCTGTTTTCTCTCAGAGGACTGTTTTTATGAACAATAAAACATTTTGCTTTTTCTAACTAAAATTTCAGTTGTCCAGGAGTGAACAAAGTCTTTCTTTTCCTTTATCTGCACATATGATTTCAAGGGTGAGAGGTACAAAATGAAGCAGGTGCAATGATTAGAGTAACTGCTGCCTTTGTACTTTGGAATTCCAGGAATTTCACCCAAGACCAGGGATAAAAGCTCTGGCCTGATACTTGTCAGGTTATTCTGTTCGTAAAAAGACTTGATTCATCTGTTTGAAGGAGAAATCTGTTTTAATTTCTGAAATACACACGTACTCCTATTAAGACCATTTGAAAAAAACCCAACATATCAGTATCAAGGCTTGGAAAGGAAACGAGTACACAAGCAACTACCAATCAAACTTAAGTTTAAATCTCAGTTTGTCTTTGCTTTGGGGAAAAAAGCCTAGAAAGCACCTAACATTAAGCTACCATTTTCACAAAGAAAGGCAGACAAAAGTGGAGTTTTTATAACCCTGATGATGCAAAGTCTTGGCAATATCACATGCTGCATAGTTAAAAAAACTGATGAAAATACTATTATTATTTAATTCATAATATAATAAAGTATTAGTAGTCAGATTGTAAAGTTCTTAATAAACAACAAAGGATCTGTTAGGAAACAAAGGGTGCAGAATATTTATATTCATATTGTTAAGCAGATTTTTTTTCCTGTTGCAATTTGTTTTTTGATTTTTATAACTGTATTCTAAATTGAGCTGAAATTTCAACTCTTCTTGCCGTGCCAGACACTGCTGAAGTGCACAGTGATATGTGAACCCATTGACTGTTCTGAGCCCACCTGCAGTTTATTCTGGCTATCACAAATGCTACAGAGTCAATACTTTTCTTTTGGATCTAAAATTTTAACCTTGTATTATTACCCTCTACTTTAAAGGAGGTGAAGGTAACATTTCTATCACAGTGTCCTCAAACAAGGTTTAGGAAGACAAATCAAGACAACTGAAAACTTTCCAGGCACAGAACTGCTAATTGGCAGGTACTTTTCTGAGTGTTGCTGGCACTGACCTGTGTACTCTGTGGCAGAGGCAACTGAAGAAGTAGTAGATGCATTTTCCCAATCCTTTTCTCCGTTCCGACTACCACAGCGACTTGGAGATAAAAATCCTTCCACAGATTCAGACCTAAACATTAAAAAAATTTACAATGTTCAGCTGAGAAGCCTTCTAATATCAAAGGAAGGCAAAGTGCATTAAGGTAAAACACAATGATTTCAATCTATAATCTAAATGCACAATGTTTATTGATGAAATTAAAGGAAAAATGCATTTATGTACTCTATAAAGTGTTTTGAGTGATTTAAGAAGTTGATATTTAGCAACATCAGCCTTTTCTAACAGCCAATAGAGCTGGAAGAAAGCCCCATCTCAGTTAAAACTGATCATTGTGAAGAGATGACAAGAAGTGTTAGGCTGCTTGGATCATCTCATTCAAGTTTCTTACGTAATAACTGGAAAGTCAGCTCTCAAGACATCAAGGTAATTAACTGCAAAGCCAACTGAAAGCAGCTGCAGGCCCACCAGGGCTGAGGAGCAAAGCACAGTGGCTGTGAAAACATGACATGCAGTATCCTAATATGTACTACTCCTTATCAACCTCTCTCTTCTAGTTTGCCTTTCTTCCTTATTTCTTTTTATACAGAAGAATTAGTATTTGTCTGAATATAATTAAGTAGTTACATAGAAATAATAGTTTTCCTCTGAATGATAATATAGGTTTTGAATATAAAACTAAAACTTTTCTGTTGTTTTCAGGTGATTTTTAATGCAAAAGAAATTCTGGTATTTGGAAAAGGATGATGTTCTAGTGAGCATTCAATAATATACTGTACTACTGCTAAAAGAAAAAGAAAACAAGCTCCAATGTTAAAAAAAGACAAGAAGCTGCACGTAGCATCCAGGTTTAATGAAATAGCCACAAGTCGAGACTTAAATCCAAGCAGGTGAATTAAAGAGACTGTGTGAACAGCATTTTGTTTTGACCTCATTTATACCTGTCCAACTGGTTTACTTGGTAAAATTTGCAAAACAAATCATCATGGCTCAGTTCCCTAATGCCTAAGAGTGGAAAATCTCCATGTCTCAAATGAGGAAAACATACTTGTTCTCAGAGTACACAGACCTCTTTAAAATTCATGCTAGTTTTACATAGCTGATTACCAAATTTCATTAAATGAAAGGGTTATTTTAGCTTTACCTTGGTGTCCTCTTGCCTGATTGCACACTCTCATTGTCCCCTGTATTCAGCGATGCCAGTGAAAGACTAGATACTGAAAAAACACGACAAAGCTGTGAACCTGGATAAAAACAAAGTTAAAGCTTATAAACCTATGCAAGTAGTAGAGTCTGTTCATTAGACCCAACACCAGCATCTGAAAGTCAGTAAAAGCTTTTACACCTGAAACTAACACCTATACATGGTATACCTGCATGCATATGTGTTGCACTTTATGTAAACATTTGCTGACACCCAGCCACTGGCAGCCACCAGGGAGGGTCTCAGACTAAGTACAAATGGGAATACTGGCACTATGCAAATCAGGGAATGCAATCAAAGTTAATAACTCCTCATGAAAGAGAGCTTAAGACACTTAATTTAAAGCCTGGGATGAATTCTTGGAAGGTGTTAAGAAAATACTTTAAATTACCCTGAAAGATGGAGGGAAGCAGCCAGAGAAAATGCAGTAGAATAACAAGGCTACAGGAGGCTGTAACAAAAAGGATCACTGAGCAATCTGGTTACTCTTTTTCTAATTGTAAATTAGCAATATTTCATCCAATCATTACTGCAGCTCTTTGGTATCTAAAAGAATGTTAAATTTTTCCATAGGATTAGTGTTCTATGTTCATAACTACACATGCAGTAGGTAAGTGAGGAAAACAGAAAAAAAAACCCTGAGATATAAAATAATTTTTTTAATTTTGTCTTTATTAAGTGGGATTTTAAGTACTCGTACCTTATAATCACCACTTCATTTATTGACCTCTTATCTCCCAACTTTTATTCATTCTTAGCTCTACAGGTGCAAGAAGAGACTAGTGAAGAAAACATGGGTGTGTGTGAGACTTGCAACACACCCGGGTACCTGCCTGGGGTTCTCACAGAGCCAACCCTTCTGTCTGTGGATATATGCATGCATGCATAGCAGGTAAGCAACACTCATATTTCCATTTCCATTGGCAAATTTTTACCTGTCCAGTTTGGTCATGTGCAGCTTCAATTTAGCACCAGACACTCAAGAGTGCACGTGCTTGTTAGAACCAAAAACCACGCTGGTGTTTTAGCATGAACAGACTCTTTTTCCACATACACATTTGTTACCTGGTGGACCTTTGATTGGTGTCTTAGGTGATTCAATATGATCTCTATGAATAGATTTTGGACGTGGCTTTTTTTGTTTGATTGAGAGGGAACGTGGCTTTATGACAGTATCCATGTCTTCCATAAGCTTGAGTTGTTTCCTTCTCATATACTCCTGCTTGATAAATTCTCGCCGTGCTCGTTCATCCTCCTTCTTCTGACGTTCTTCTTCTGTTTTGCGTCTAAAAAACGATGGAGTAAATTCACCCATAGAAACTTTCCAAATAAAGGATTTCAGCTAGCACAGTGAGGACAACACAGGCATGAGATTATTGGAACTTTAGAATTCTCAAACACCACTAAGAGACAATTGCTGTTGTTCCTTTTTACAATTTTCAGACAGTTTACAGTTTTTGGGATACTGCTACTAATAAATTGAAACCCATGTTTCTCATCTTGGCTGCTGTGATGGGATGAGCACTGTGCATTTGTGCAGAAAGAAGCCCTGAGGGATTGGCTCTCCCCTCGGAATGCCAAGCAGGGCAGGGCCTGCTCTGAAGAGCTCGCTCAGGCCAGCACGGCTCACATGTTGAGCCTGAGTACAGACTGATGCCACCTGCTGACTGGCAGGGCCAGCTGGGCTCCTCAGCACATCTGGCAGTATATCTGTCAGGTATTAAGATCCAATCTTTTGACATGCAAGTTATGCTTTTACCTAAACCAGACATTTTCACATTCACCATTACCAATCACTGGGATCAGGGCATGTAGTTTTACCTTGTCTCTTCCTTCTTATGTTCCAGTTCTGCTTCCAGCTGCTGCTTTCGAAGCAAAGTCTCTCTTTCCCTCCTCAAACGCTTCTCCAACAATGCTGCTCGTTTCATTGCCATATCATTTTCTGCCTTTTGATCATCCTAGAACAGTATTTGAAGGACAAGGACCCAAAAACATTAGGATCTCTGAATATGGCAACTGATGTTGCTAAATCATTAGACACTACATTCTGTACACTGGGTTACAATATCCCCACATACTTGCAGTACTTGGAATAAGTTTATTGTAAATGATTTTTCCTAAGACTGCTACAAACTTTTCATAACAGAATTTCTCCTTCTTAGTCAAACAAAATTCAACACTGATATGACAAAACTATTCTAGAGTCAGATCCCATACGGCGTAAACCTCTTCATTCAGCTTTGACAGATTCGAGTGTATGGAGATGAAGGGAGATTATCACAAACCCCAGTAATTAAGCAGTGTATAGAAGTAACTTCTGATCAAGGCAGGTGTTTTGTTAGAACTAAGGAATGCTTCCAGACAAGCAAGGAGAATCTCAGATACATGATACCAGATTCTGGGGTATTCCAAGATGGAAATTCAAAATCTTGATGGCTCTCAGTGTCTAGACCACTCACTTACAATGTGCATTGTAGTTAAAAGCCTGTCTCAACAAAGTTCTTTAATAAAAAGTCACTGAGCGCGCCCAAATAGCAACTTCAAAAGGGAGTCATTCATAAGCCAGCCAAGAGAGGAAAAAAGGCTCTCCAAAGTGCAATTCAGAAACATTAATAATTTTTAAAAATACAGGCTGTTATGTAGTTCAAAAACTTTTAGTTAAATTTGGGGTGGGATGGGGAAGTGAGGGGGAGATGTGAGCATGTTTAATTACGGTCACCAAAGCTTATGTTAAAAACAAATCCACATTCAGCATGCATCCTCCTCATCAAAAACTCCAAGCACTCTTCCACAACTATGAATGGAAAGCTCTGGCATGCTCAGAACTGCAATACTGTAGAATATTACCAGTCTTATGATGCCAAATTAATCAAGTGCAAAACATAAGCTCGTACATTTAGAGTTGCAGAGCCATCTGTTTTGACTTTGTCATCACTGACATCCACATCTCAGTTAAAAAAATTCCTTTTCAAATGAAGCTTAATAGCCAACACACACATCCACTAGTTCTCTTACCTTAAAAAAGAATCCACAACACACTTTCTGGTCATCTTCAAACTGCTCTCTATCACTCTCACCTTCGTATTTCTCAACAGATACTTCACTTTTTTCTGGTGGCTTCAAATCTGACAGGGAAACCTCAATTAGGTTAGCTGTTTTGGGAGCTGGAGGTGGTAAAATTGGTTGGTTTATCTGATCTTCATTTGGAGTGAGACAGACAGTTTCTGTGATAGGCTGAGATAATACTTCAGAAACATTAGATTCAATAGGCTTAATCTCCTTTTCCTCCAACTTCTCTGCGCACTGTTTTGGCAATTTTGGTCCTTCTTCTTTTGCTTCCCCTTCTGTAGGCTTGGCTTCCTTCACAAGATTCCCCTTTACCTGAGGTTCACTTACGTGTTCACCATCATCTCCAAAGCAAACAAATGATCTAGTCTGAATGGGAACCTGACTTGGAGAAAATCTCCTCAGACGGGGAAGACTGTCCACAGACCGTGGGGCAGTCAAGGTACGATTTAGAGGTGTTATTTTAAGTTCATTTGGCCTAGGAGTCCTTTGCATTTTAATGTGAAAAGAGGCATTCTTCCTGTTGGAAGACTGTGGAGATTGATGTGTAGAGCGAGGAGATTCCTGTGAAAAAGGTGCACCAGCAGATGGAGTTCCCCCTTGCCTTGATGAAGACTTAAAGTCCCGAGTCTGTTTCTGAGGAGAAGGCTGAGGAGGAGAAATAACCCAAGCCTGTTGCTCTCTCATCTGCATCAACATCTCCTGTTGAAGGGATAGACGTTGCATTTCTTGTTGTAAAAAGTGTAGGGAAGAGTTCAGTTTTTCAATAGATTTTGTATATTCTAAAAGATCTCCTTCATTCAAATTTTCTTCTGAGGGGCTTGCTAAATTCCATTGCTTTTCAGCATCCACAGAAGTAGCAGGAGATTTTAACCATTTGCTATGAGAATTTTCAGGGGTTTCTTTTAGTAATTCTGAAGTCTTACTAGTTGGGTCATCTGATTTTTGAGTTTCTTTTTCTTTCAACCGATTACTGTCAGTGAACACCTTCTCATCTTCAGCTCCCGCTGCTTCTTCTCTGAGGGGTGATACTCCATCACCTTTCTTTTTCACAACATTGAGAAATGCTGTTCTTCCCATTTTCTGCCGCTGCTTTGTGAATGCAGCTTCAACTTTCTTCTTCTGTGCCTCAATGGCTCGCCTCTTTTCCTCCAGCTTCATCCTAAGCTGTACCATTTCAGAAGCCAGTAACTGTGTAGTGTCTCTTCCTTGAGGAACAGATGCCTCCTCAGGAATATGAGTCCAAGCAACCACATGAGGGATGTTCAGCTCAGAACCTTCTGGTGTGGTTTTCTGAGAACTGCTTCCACTGCTTTTACTATCTGTGTGATTCAACTTCCTGAACTTCTGCTCTGCAAAGCTGGTCATTTTAACCCCCGAGCTGGAAGAGGCACTGCTGCCCGCCTGGGATTTAGTGCTGACTGAGCTGGGACAGGGGCTTAGCTGGTCTCTGTGATTGCCAGCTCGTGTGTCATAATCCTGGAGAAGCTTAGCTGGTTCTTCCATGTCAGAGTCCATGCTTACAGTGTAATCTCTCAAAGATGAATCCTCATCCATCGTCTCTGGAATATCTTCTGAAGGGACATGTATTCCAGTATCTACCTCTGTAGTGTCAGTCACAGGACTCAGAGCACCTTTAGTGTCTGTGATTATATCTGGGGTAGACTGATTTGGTTTAATGTTTGAATTCAAGATGCTCATTTCACGATTGTGGAGAAAGAACCCATTTGTAATTTGGTCTGTTTGGAGAAGTCTGGGAGATTTTTCAGTGTCATGAATTATCTGCAAAGCCTCTTCAATGCTTGGCGTCTCAATCTGATTGCCAAAATCATCCAGAACTGCCCTGTTTTGCAGAGCTCCATTTGGAAACCTGTAGTGGCTGCTCTCGTTGGCATTTCTTTGATTTGCATTAAGAGATTGATTGGTCTTTGTGTCTTTAAGAGATATCACATCCTTTTCCTCTTCAATACCTTGATTTTCCTCTTCTCCATTTAGTGGTTTGAAGGACAGATTTTTTCTAGAATGCTTTGGCATGCGGTTGATGTTCCCTGTAAGGCCCTCATTACTCACAGATCTAGGAATTCCTCTGCTTGGAGTGGGTAATGGAATGCTTTTTTCTTTGTCAAAAGGAATGTCAAACGAAACTCCATGTAATGATGACCTAACAGAGATCAGAGTAAAGCAAGTAACTGAGCAACTCATGGTTATTAATAACAGTAATAGTGAAATATTAATATTTGGTTTTAAAATTTTAAGCTGGTAGTATTAAAGTCACTGTTAGAAGTACTGCATTTTGTCTAGCACCAAGTATAATAAATTTACATATATTTTTAGATATTTCATATATATATATATATAAAAATACAGTAATTTTTAAAAGCACAATAAAATAGAACATAATATGTTCCTCAGAGTCAGCCAGTGCTTTTTAATACTTTGGAATAAATTCTGGGCATTTTACGAATATTGGCACTGCCATCATAGATCAGAAGGAAGTTGTGAAAAGAGATAATTTACACACCACTACAACTCTTACTGTTTTAACATTCATTTACACCCTACAGATTGAGTTTATGACCAGTGTAACTGAAAAACAAAACATTCAGCTTAATAGTTCTTAGCATTCACAAAATAATACAAGCTTAAATGATGCTGAGCTCATTAGCCATGTTACTCTTACCACTTTCAGTTCCTTGTGATGAGTAAATGGGAACATATTTAATGCCAACAATTCAAATATTTGAAAAACACCTCTTTCAGTGCAAAAAATAAGTTATTCCTTTCTGAAGATTGTTTCCTGTTACCCAATTCTTAATCCATGATACAGTTTTCTCATTTTTCTACTTTTGCAAGTTGCTTACAAGAATTCTTATTACAGGACTTTGAAAATCCAAACTACAATGGAGCACTTACTACTGCTTATGACCAAAAAAATAATCAATTTTTAACCAACTTGTACAGAAAGACTACTTACCTTTTTTCTTTGGGCCATGTCCCTACATACCCATCTACATAAGACATTGATGTGGACCTTCTGATGACTCCTAAGTGAAGTGAAAATAGGACCCAATGTAACTGCTGTGAAAAATTATTTTAACATCACCTTCTGTTGCTTTAACAAATTAGCTTCACTACTCGGAACACCTCAACGGCAAAAAAAGGTGTTTATATATTGAAAATAACAGGAGAGCAACTGAGCCAATTTCATCCTGAATATACATTATACCCCTCAGAATTTATAATTAAAATATTCAATAAATGCTACTAAAATAAACCACAGATAGTTGTTGAAAGCCATCTTCCACATAATCAATACAGAAGTCTAATTAGAAAAGTAAACAAACACAAACTTCCCATTTGTACATTTTATAAATTATAAAACTCATTCATTAATCTTTCATGTAAAGCTTTCCCAGTAATTTCTGCATAAATATTGTTTGAATAAATATAAGCAAGACAGCAATTTAGCCTGAGAACAACACCTTGTCTCATTGCCTCTTGCACCCATTTGTAAATTGTTACCTGGAACAGATGGATAAGGCTGCTGGGGTGTCTGCACGGGGTGAGATGGTGTGTAAGCTGGACTTTCCAATCTAGAAAGCAAGAGACAGGAACAGGAACTCAGAAGTATATCAAAAGCCACATTAGGAAACAGCAAACAGACTACACGTCCTGGGCCAAAACAAAACCAGATCTTTTGTGACAGGGAAGAAAACGAGGAGAACTTCTCTTCCCAAAATATTAATTTATTAACCCAAAAGAGAACACCATAACAAGCTTTAACTGGAACTAATGTAGGTGAGACCAAAAAGTCAAAAAGGTATTTCTCACACACAGACAGCTACAGAGTTGCATTAGTTCCATTAACATATTTGTCTCCTGGGTTATTTCATGCAAATGTAATTATCAGGAGGTTCTCAGTTTTTAGGTTTCATTTTAGTAAAAAGTCCAAACAAACATGAGCAAAATGTGGCAGCTCCTACTGGCCTCAAAACTGAGTAATTGCAGCCAACATCACATACTTTTCATGTGTTTCTATTTTCAGTTGCTTAGTCTGAAACTCTGCTTTGTGTCTGGACTGCAAGATGCACTAGAAGTGGATAAAGAAGATTTTGTGATAGACATGGCTTTATAAATACACAAAATATACTCACTACTAAAAGAGTAATTATAGGGATTTCCCTCTGTTTCTACTTACACAGGTGTTTTATTTTGGTTCATAGAGAAGGTCTGTAATTGAATAGCTGTGTTAATCCAGAACTGGATTAATGTAACTCAGTGTTTTGATCAAGGTGCTTCTTCAGGATCAGAACAAAGACACACATAAAGACGCATGGATTTGTATGTAAAACACTTCTAAAGAAGCCAGACTTCAAAACCATGCTGGATTAAATCCTTTCATGTTTTGAATTTTGTTCCCTGAGTTGAAGTGCACACTCCCAAATTCATATTTTTCAATTAGTAATTTTTGGAATATTTTAGTGTTATTACATATGCTGTAGAAATGCCTCTAAATAATATATGCAAGAAGGATATTCACACCAGTTTAAGAAAAATAATGTTGCTTTACAATCTATAAAAGCATCTTTCATAGCTATATATTAGTCAAAACAGGTTCTCATAAATTCCTGATTTTTTGTGCCAACACTACATACCAGCTGAATGATGTATCTGCTTTAAATAGTATTTGAGATTTCTGTGAAAATTTTAAAATCATAACATCTATAAGTTGTCTTGAAAGCAATGCTTTCCAAATTTCATCCAGCAGCCTGTGAAAATTCGCCACCACAAAGAAAATCTATGCACTTAATTTTCCCTCAAGAAAAAAACAATTCTGGCACCAAGACCGTGGTTCCATGGCAACCTTAGACATCATAACTGCTCACTGCCACAGTCCCACTCGCTCCTCTGCGCTGGATTTGGCTCTCCATCCCACCTCTGAGTCATTTCAACCAGCTAAGGCGACAGAGGAACATTCACTTTTTCCGACTGGGTTAGTTTTTTCTGTCTTTGTGCTCTGAAGTGGCAATTCAAACACTCAGGGGGGCAGGAACACACAGCTGGACACTGGGAAGGCCAGAACCAGAACATCCTACAGGAGGGCTGTTCTGCCAGGGAACCTGCAAGCTTGTGTGTTTGATTCCCACCATCTGAATTACTTCTTGGGCCGCTCCTTTGTCCTACAATTCAGTGACATATCATCACGTTGGATGAAGAACTTTACGAAGTTTATGAGAAGACATACAGCGAATCACCTTGGGAACCCCCACTCCAAAAGACATGTTCAAAACTACTGTTTCTTGTTCTTCTGCCTTATATGCTCAGTTTATGCAAAAATAAATTCATTGTCTACAAGGGAAACACTTCAAATACAGGAAAAAGATTTGAAAACACAGCATTTAATGGTAGTAAGAAATACTACTCCCTTATTAAAGCTGGAGTAGATTTCTGAAGACTAAAATACTTAGATCTTAAACCTCAAACGAATCTCCACAAACCTCAAACCCAACTGAACACCCACACCTTCCTCCAAAACCCCCTTCAAAAACAACCGGAAAGGGTAAACAGGATTATTCGGGTTGGCAATCAATAACTTGCTGAATATTAAATCAAAATGCTAATATTATCCTTCTCCTCTGTGCCAGTTCAGACACAGTCAATAAGCCTTGGCCCCAAAATTATAAATATATTGTAATGCTACCCCTCATTCACTAAGTCCAGATCAGACCACTGGAAGACTTTCTCTACCTTGACAAAAGAAAGATTAAAAAGAAGGCCTAATGTGCATTTCCTGCCCCTTACCACAGAATCCTTTAGGTTGGAAAATACCTTTAAGATCACAAAGGCTGGCAGTTAACCCAGCACTGCCAAGGTCACCACTAAGCCATGTCCCCAAGTGCCACATCTACACGTCTGTTAAACACCATCACTTCCCTGGGGAGCCTGTTCCAATGTCTGACAACTCTATTGGTGAACAAATTTTTCCTCATATCCAATCTAAACCTGCCCTAGTGCCATTTCCCTTCATCCTGTTGTTTGTTACTTGGGAGAAGAGACCAATCCCCATCTGCCTACACCCTCCTTTCAGGTAGTTGTAGAGAGTGATTAGGTCTCCCTTGAGAAATTCATCAAATGTATGAGCAGCTAGAGAACACAAGGGAAATAGGATGATCTTATATTGCTTCCAAATCTGTAACAGTAATACTAAAACTAATATTTCACATTGTCCTGCTTTCAGCTGGGATAGTGAATTTTCTTCCTGGTAGCTGGTACAGTGCTGTGGTTTGGATTCAGTATGAGAATACTGTTGATAACACACCAGTGTTTTAGTTGTGACTCAGCAGTGCTCACTCCAAGTCAGGGACTGCTCAGTGTCTCGCTCTGCCAGCGAGAAGGTGCACGAGAAGCTGGAAGGGAGCGTGGCCAGGACAGCTGCCCTGAACTGACCACAGGGATGTTCCAAACCACAGCCCATCCTGCTCAGTACAAACTGGGGGAGTTGCCAGGAGGGACTGATGGCTCTGGGAGACAGGTTGGGTATTGGCCAGTGGAGGGGGGAGCAGCTGTTCTGTGTATCACTTTTTCTCTGGTATTTTATTCCTCCCTCTTTCTTATTTTCATTACAATTATTATTATCATCATCATCATATTTTATCTCATTAGATGTACATTTTCCTTCCAATTCTCCTCACCAGGAGGTGGAAGTTCATCACAGTTAAGTATTTATTTTTACTTATTTGACCTTCATGGTACTTTAGCAAAATAATCAGACCAAAGTAAAAACATCACTCGGGGTTTTCCTTGCTATTTTCCTAGTTTGCTTTCTTTATGATTTGCTGTGAATTCCAGAAAAAAAGCTATTAATAAAGCAGACTTGGTCAGCAGCCCCACTTGAAACTGAAGAGGAAAAGGCCCTGTGCCACTTCTCTGCTGAATGGTTGGGGTTGTTTTGGAAGCTGGTAAGGCAGCAGAACGCTGTCCCAGTGGCCAACATGGCCTGTACCAACAGGAACCAGCAGCCATGCAGAGGGGCAGCGAGGGCTGAACCGCGGGATCTCCCACACAATCCCACAGATTGTATTGGGGAACTCGATCCCTGAGCATTGCAAAAAGGCAACAGAACTAAACAAAAAATCGCGTTTGATTTTGAATAGAAAGGAGGAGACTGTGAAACAGTACTAGTGATTCTCTGACATTACCTGGCTACAAAGTCAGAACCAGATGGACTGTCCACATAATTTCTTCTGTTAGCGTTCAAGCTGTGAACAGAAGCTGCATCTTTTGCAGGTTCAGCTGCCAGGAAGAACAAAGCTCAAGTTATTATAGTTTAGTATTCAGTTAAAAAGCATATTAGAAAAACTATTAGAAGTAAACTGAAATATTGATTTTCAAAGACTTAAAGAATTTTCATTGATTTCATTATTTATATTAAAACTCAGTTACTTTCTTTCATTTTTACCTCCTCCAAAGCTCCCATATTGGCATTAATTAGGGGAATGGAAAATGATAAAATAAACTGGAAAAGGGAAGGGAAATAAAGAAAAAAAAAATAAAAAAGAACTACACAATTAAAAGCAAGCAAATGGTTTTAGCAAAAGTTGTTCTTCTGGAAGAAATTTTTCTGATAAAAATTTTTCTCCCCAAACCCTTAGACTGACTTTTCAGCTAGAAAATAGGGGGCTTCTGTCACATCCTAAATTAGTTAGCAAGTGCAAAGATTTAAATCAGATTCGTATGTACTATAAAGAATATAAATGGAAAATGACACAAAAGCCACACAGTGAAAACCTTTTCCCAGCATCTGGAGAGCCAATCACAGCACTGTGGTATGAACATTTCAGTTACTGTGACTTTGTGTTCATTAACAGATCTCAAGATCCACCTGAAATGTAGATTTTTAAATTTAAGAATTTGCTGATGGGATGCAATATGCACTAGAAGCGGATAAAGAAGATTTTGTGATAGTCTCCTGACTGTGCCTTTGCACCCAGGTACAAAATGCAAGGTTACAATTAACTCTCTCTTCAAGAGAAAGGATCGTAAGTCTGGGGAAAGTGGTGTCTTCTCAGCAACACAAGTTCCTCAAGGCTCAATTCTGTTCTTGGTTCCTTAATGTTTGTAATCCTTGCATGGGCATAAATGAATTCTAGGCTTGTTTAGGTCAGGAAATTTTGCAAGTGATTATACCATAACAATTTAAATGAGTTTTTGGTACCAGACAACAAAATCTAATTATGATTTATGAGATGAAGATCAACAATGAAGGAAGAGTACTCTGCTCCTTCTTTAAGGGGTTGTACACTGCCAAATCCTGTTAACTAAAATATTCACTGCATCTGGGAACACAATGGCAATCTGCACACATACATATCAAAACATGCATATTAAGGCCAATCCATAACATAATTACCTTGGGGGTGCACAACAACACGAGGCTGTACAAATGATGGCTTCACCACTTCAAACCACCAGAACAATTCTGCCATGAACACCATGTAATTGCTCTACAAGAAAAAAAAATGTGGAGAAATATATGTTAAAACACAAGCCTCCAAATACACAGATTAAGCAGCATTTGGGAGATGTCTCTGCATTTCACCCAGTTTACCATCTCTACTGATTTTTTAGAATATGAGACCAGTGCAACTGATCTGTAGTCCCAACTATCTAATGCACATTACTTGAGCAGATTGCAGCCAATTGGGTTGAAATGTTTCATAATAAGCATATGCTCAAGCCTGATGTCCTTGCAGGGAGGGCAGAAAGGTGCAGGATGAGTAGAAAAAATGCCTACCAAACAGATCAGCTATTTCAATTTAAAAAAAAGCAGTGAAAAGCCTGTTGTTTTTCAAGGCCAGGCAATGCTTTTTTCAGAGATTTTTAACATGAAAAAGGTATGGTAGTCCTTAGTTTTAGTGTAGGAAGTTTGAATCTGATTTAAACTTTCATTTTTAATATATGCTTTTGGTCACACTTGTGAAGATCTACCCAAATTTAAAAGTCTTTAATGTAAAACAAAAATCAGCAGCAGAGTTTCTTCACTGCAGGTTAGAATAAGGCTTTAGTTCCAAAGATTTATGCACACTTAACACACTGTAACCCCCTACTGTATGTTCCCATGACACAGCTATGACAGACATGGTGTGGGAGCCACCAGATTTAAAGGGAAAAAGTGGTGAGAAGGAAGAAACAGCTGGTGACAAACTGCATCAACAACAATCAATAGGGAGCAAAAGCAGCCGGAAGCAGCAGCGATTTGTCCTGCAAGAGCACACAAGGAATGCAAAAAGACCAGAAGATTTGTTGACTGCAAAGGCTGGAGAGTTCAGAGGCCAAAGCTCCTACACCCCACGTGCTTCAGTGCTGCTCCATTTCTAGAGCTTTCAGCTGAAGGAGATCAGCAAGCACCCAGTCTGAGCTGGCTCCAGCAGGAGGACAGACCTGTCACCAGTGTCATAGAGCCTGAAAAGGTAAACAGTACAAACCTCTCCTGGGAAACCATAAATAAATAACTTTTTTTAACAGCTTGCTTGAAAAATTCTAAGGAAAATACCATTTTATTTCACAAACAAACAAGAGGACTTACTGGTCAGAACATAATTTTAAAATAAACAAAAATGTATTAAAAACAGTTTCATAATAAATGACATAACTTCAATTCTGTATCAGAAAAAACTGAAAATATAATTTTGAATATCTCTTTGACAATTTTGCTTCAGATTTATTCTTCCTGAATATTTCTAACATAGATCAACATTTACTCCAACAAAGGGATACTCTTAGATCAAAAGCTGCTCACACATCTGGGATCAGCCAGATGTTGCCATAGTAATTACAGACAAGCTATAAATAGATTAGGAAAAACCCTGTCACTGCCTATTCAGCTCAACAGAATTGAATGAGGAAAAGTGTATAGCAAAATTTTTTCCATTCACTGAAAATGTTTAGTATCATACATTGATTTCATTATGAAGCAGTGGAAAAAAAAATCAGATGTAATTCTCAGACAAAATATGATTTTTAAGAATTATCAAAGCAAAAGCCTGATGAACAGTAACAGCATTTTTAAAAAAAAACTAGAGGTGGGTCTATAGTAATCCTTCTCTCCAGGCTAGAAAGAATGTAGATATTATTACCACAGATTTTGCCTTGCTTATGGTGACAAACATTCTGACAGCTTGTCACATGATTATCACATGCACTTACACACAACAGTGTTCAGAAGCATAACAGTATTTTAATAGTAATGAAAATTAATGAAGCTCTGATCAGCTCAGATTGGCTCCAGCACCCTGAACAGCAGATGGCAGACTTGCAGCTTCAGAGATCCTTATATTTGCCAGACATTCTCATTTAATTTTTTTAATTTGATATTTGCAGACTGTTCCTCAGTTGTATGTAGTCAGTACTACTAGTACTGCATCTTCTGGTGCTGTACCATAAAAACCCGTCTGCTTAGCAGATTTTGGAATGCTGTCTTTTGGAGGAAAAAATTTCCCATATTCTCTAGCAGAAAATATAAACTAGCTTGTTATTTAAAATTTTATACAAAAGAAGATAAATTATTTTCTTTAGTATCTCCATTTCCTCCTTCCCCCGTTTTAAAATCGCTATCAATTTTTAAACCAAATTAGCTAATGGGAATAGTATGTCCAATCTTGGCACTTAAAACAAATTATACCCTCCTAACACTTAGCAGTTTTAGATCTGCAAATTTGTAGAATAATAACTAAAGGATTATAGACACACATGATACAAGCAATTTGTCATCAGGCAACCCACTGAATCCACTGAAACTGGATGTGAAAGGCTTTTGGAAATTTTTTCTAAATGAGCATAACAATACACAGTCAAATTTATATCACGATGCACATTAAAATCTCTGTTCAGTAGGCCAGGAAACATCACCTCCAGTGCAAATACACAGTTTTTACACTATAAAAGTGCCAACATAAACACATCAAGATTGCAGAGAACTGGACTGCTACAAACTGTCTAGAGAAGGCCAAAGTGCAGTTCTGTGTACAATCCATGCACTACCAGCTTGTCCTATCTCCTGCCACAGGCTAAGAAATGCCACAACTCCATTTTAAAACTCCAGTGTCTTGTTTCAGACCAGAACAAGAGAGAAAACCAGCTGATTAACATCAATGATAGCAAACAACACACTGCTTCCCTTTAAATAATGAGTCAGGAGCAGTTGGTTCCTCTCAGGGGAGAAATCATCTCTTAAAAAAACCTGCTCCCTGGTTGAATCTTACTTTTCATTCCTGATCCCGAATCCTTTAACCAGCCAGATGGGAATCAAATCCCTGGATGACTCCCACCACACAAGCCCAGGTGCCCCACCAAGCACAGCCAGCTGCTCTGCCATGTCCCTAAGGAATCCACATTCACACACACAGGCTCAGGCTGGCAGACTGACTGGCAGTGGGGTTTCCACCGAGACTGTACAACATGTGTGGACATTCTGCAGCCCTGAATTTCTTGGACATATCTGTGCAATGTATTTGGACACTGTATTTCACATCTCTGGTGCTGACTATACCTCCTGCTTTCATTGTTTACAAAGTCACATGAAAAAGTGTAAGTATTCAAAGCTACTCAAGTGCAATAAATATTTGTTAGGATAAATCAGCACTTCAGATATCATATACTGCATATATCATATTCAGCAGTGAAAAGAAATATGTAAAAAAAGAAGTTTTGAAGGATCTAAATCAAAAAAGATTTGACAGTGCACGTTTATTCTGTCCCATTGGTTATTAACCAAGTGCAAAAATAAGGCACCTATTCCATATGCTTAATCTGTGCAGAACCACAGCTAGAGTGTCCCACATTTGGGTCAGAGGAATGCCCTTTGCAGACAAGAGACAGCAATCATCTCTCAGATTTGCTTCATTTCACATTCTGAAAGAAATACTCCTTCTGCATGGGCTTGGGTGAACAGACCCTACAGCTACCAGCCCACAGCAGCCAAAGCAAGAGGCATCTGTGCTGAGGGGCAGCACATAATGAACACCCCCAGGAATGGAGAGGCTGCAGAGATTCCTGGCCCTGTGGAATGCCCAGAACACACTTGCTCAGGACAGCAGGACTCAGCCAGACCTGGACAGGACCATCAGCACATGCCGGTGCCAACAACAGGTTGTACTACAACCCCAACTGTGCCCACAAGGGCTGTAGTTATTCTGTGCAGACAAAGGTTAGAAATGTTCCCAAAAGCTGCTGGTGGGCCAGTACGACCCACAGCTTCTGGGGGAACACTGGGTCCAACGTGGCAAAAATGACTGAGTATGTGTGTGTCTGCACAATTCTGTGAGCAAATTAATGCATTGCGTGAATAGTTATCTCTTATTAATAATTATTCTATTAATAATAGCAGTTGAACAAGTGAAAGTTGTTCTAATATTGAGTGCAATCTGTGTCTCACCCTCAGTCCCCTATCAGTGAAAAGGAAATTTAAAACACATGTAACTTAAACGAGACGCACAAGTTTAGGATCACAATTTAAGAAACCAAAACACAAACCCACACATTTTTGAAGGCTCAGGTAAAGGAACACTTACAAAAGACAATAATTAACTGCATGTCAATTAATGCAATGCCAAGTTTCCATGTAAGCTCTCAAATCATGGTAAATACCAAATGATTCAAGCTGTCTGTCAGTACTCTCTTCGACAGTTAACCTCATATGTGAATTGTTCTTAGACTTGAAGCCTCAGGTCCTACTACAATAAATTGGCAGGGAATGATCTAAAAATATCAAGGCTGTAATCAATTACGACCAAAGACATGTTTTTTCCTCTTTTAGAAATACTTTCAACATGTATCTCATGTGACAAATGGAACATGTGAGGTGCTTTTTTAAAAATTCTTTCTGTTCAGGTACATACACGTCCTTTACAACATCCTTTTAGGAATTATACATTCCATAAGACAACAAAACCCCAAATGCTACATACCTCCTATTACATCATAGTGCTAATAAACTGTTGGGACAAAGCACTAAAAAAGTCTCTACAGTCCTGCAGGGTGGTTCATTCCTCTTTTTGATGGCACTTCATGCACGGTTTACTATTTCCACAGACTTGTTCTTTGAAAAGGCAGAATAAGTGTGTGTCAAGACACAGTGCAACAGTTCTTTCAGTTCTATGTACTTCCCAGATACAGGTGAAGAACAAGATACTTAAAAAATACATCCTGTCTGAGGATAAAACTGCTTGCAGGAGAAGGGCACAAAGGCAGTCTGCATAACTACAGAGAGATGCAAGATTTTCTATTATTTCCTCTTGTTAAATATGCAGGGAGGATTCAGAAAACATTGTGATTATTTTTATGTAATCTCTATGTACTTGTGTTTGTCTGTCTCAAAGGAAAACAACCATGAACCAGTATGGTCCCGTGTTGGTGCCTCAAGCATCCATGGAATGTATTCAAATACTTTTTTCTTTAATATCAGTAGCCCTGCCTTAGTAAACATCTTATGAGGAACTTCACAAATGTATTTTTCTTAGAGGAGGTGAAACAGGCAAGTGAGGAGCAACAAAACTTACTTTCTGCTTCCTTTGATTATGACACATTAAAGCTGTCTAGAAATCCAGACAAAGTGTATTTCTCCTCAGTGCTACAACACAATTAAGCCAACAATTTCATCTGCTACAAAATCTGAGAGCCTTTATCAAAGATGCTTGTTAAGCGAAGTTTTAAAGTAATGTGACTGTGTTTCTGTGCATTTTGATGGGAAAGCTAAAAGCAGGCACAGCCACCTTGGTCAGGTCCAGCACTAAATTACACATACACGGTCTCTACCCTACCTTGATTGAATGTAACAGCACAGTGCAGCTTGTCCTGTGAGGAATGTAAGGTACATACTTTGTGCCTGATCACTTTGGAAGAGGCTCTGCTCCCTTCCTTCTCAAGAACTGGCATGAAGTCAGGATTCCTAGCACCATTTCTAGGACCACACATGGCACAGCATCGTAATTCCAAAAACTCTGCTGTGACTTCTTTTCTTGAGCCTTTTCCCAGTAATGGATCAACAGTTGGTTCTTTTTACTTTTTCTATCACCAGTGTGAATGTAAAAGACTTTTAGCAAAAGCACAGAGGCACCTACTGTGCAGTAGGAGCCACCCTGAAAACAGACATTTCTGCTGATTAACAAAGATACAGTTCTATAAACCCTAAAACTTCACACTATGTAAATTTTGTAGGCTGAGATAAAAGTGACTTATACAAACCAGTTATTTAAACTATCCATTTACAATACAAGCTTTTTCAAAGGGACAATACAATTCTTTGGAGAATATATGCATATGTATTTATTAAAACTTACTTTAATCAGATGCACTGGAAAATGAAGAAAGAGTTCCTTTAACTATGAATTTATTTTTAAAGAAAATCAATTCCTAACACTGGAGAAACAGAGTTTGCAGCACTAGCCAAAGTTTCTCTGCCAAGTTTTAGAAGAAAAACTTGGCAGCCTTGCTTTGTAGCATTTACATCTAAATAAGCATCCACACCACAGCAACTTGTAAAAACATGATCACAAAAGGGCTTTCTCAGTTCTAGAAATACTTTAAATCTTTGAAAGAACTCTGAATCCCATCTAAAAACAGTGTTCAGAAACAGCAAAATTGCTGAGTCTGTAGCACTTTAGAAGTGTAAAGTCTGATGCACTGCAATATTGACAAAACATTTACTATAGTTACTTTGTTAAAATTGAAGCTCCATAGCATGCACTGGCGTGAGAAATAATTCAAGCCATTACTATAAAAATGGTATTACTGATTGCCATGAATCAGAACAAGAATAATTAATTCCATTCATTCCATGTATGTGTGGGCAGAGAGAAACGATCCAAATGCAGTAGAGGAGTCCTACTCAAGATCCCTGCATGTGGTTGCAGGACTGTGAACCCAGCCAGGACAGCCTGCGGGGTGGAGTCCATCACTGCAGCTGAAACTCAGGAACACCAAAAGCTGACTGAAAGCAGCCACTATGAGACTTTGCATACACAAAGCAAACCAGGAACAGCTAAGGAGTCTAGACTTCAGTCCTATTGCCCTTACTCACCCTGACAGTTCATTACTTATTTGAAAAGGATTGGGTTCAACCCTACAGGAGACAACAAAGGTGCATTCAAGCTCTGGCCTTTGTGACTCTGCTATAAAGATCATAAAAGCAGTGAAATGACCCAGATATTTAGAAACCAATTACATCCCATCTGCAATGGATATGCTGACTTCAGAAAAATAAAATCTCATTCCCTAAAGGCAAGCCAACAAGAATCTTAAGCAAACGAAGAGTGTTTTATATAGAAGAGAGTCTTGGTCTTGGTAAAACATAAAAATGAAAAATTTAAGATACAATTAGGTAAGAAATCATTTAGTTGCTCCTTGTCTTACCACACAGGCTTAAAAAATTACAGAATAATGCCTTTTGTTCCCCCCACTCTTTCTGAAAGTATAAAATCTTAGAAGGATTGTAAACACTTCATTGCGTATTCAAACAAATGTAGTTGTTGAAATTGTGTTCCTGCTTGAGTGTCGGGCATCAAACCATTGGATTTTCCAATGAAATTAACTCAGAAGTTTACACTTTTACAGAAGTGAAAAAACTTTAAGGTTAAACCCCAGGAAATTATTGTGTACATAGAAATGAGTAAGAACAGTGGGCAATAATTCCACCAACAATTATTGAATATTTCCTCCTTTTGTTTAAAACCTTTAAACTAATGCAGATCACTATTACATTTAAACAGAAATATGGCAGATTACATACTTTAAAATAACAATTAATAAATAAGGAAGAAGATAAAGTGTGAAATAGTTTTGCACAAAATTAAAGGTTTTACAAACCCTTTCACAAATGCTTTTCTAAAAATACTTTGAAATTACTAGAAAAACAATGGCCAGAAGGAGGTGATTTTAAACGCTGCTGAAATGTGTGTTTCATGCTCCATCACAAGAGAGGCCACATAGCAGCAGAACAAAAAAACCACTAAACACATCACTAGCAAACGAGTCCTGCGAACACCGATCACACTTTTATTTAATTATTATTTTTTTACCTTTATGGAAGAAGCTGCATAGAGCATATCCTCAAGACTGAAATGGCAACACTGGTTGAGGTATTCCTGACAAAATTCTTGAATCAATTGTAAGTTATACAGGCTGTCAGCCAAAGACATAGTCTCTTTCAAACAAATATCTAAAAAGAAAGAAAAGAAGCAAAGATTAGATATAGTTACAGATTTGCAAAAAAGTACTTTTTGGCTTTGCTGGATTCTGGAGCATTTTCTGGATTCAGACTCGATTTCTGTCCCCTCCCCCGGAGATTTTTATTTTTCTATTTCAGAAACTGAAGAAATTATTAATATACATTTTTATCCTGCATTTTGAGATATTTAGACATTTTGGTAATAAATAATTTAATTTTTCACTGTTGACAAGTTTATTTGTTTCTGTTTTGCCTTTTGTGAAGATTGAAGTTATGCTCTCAACTTTAATATTTCCATGTAATGAAAGACCATGATCACTAATAGAATTCTATGATCCCATGATTCTAATACAATTATTTCCAATTAGATTTTCTACAGAGCAATGGCAATAGGAAATGCACACATTTTCACATATGTTTCTCTGTACATACTAGTTCTTTTTCTTTGCAAAGGGACCTAAAAGCCCATTTCAATGCCATTAACTCTGAATCTTCACAAAAAACCAGCATTAGACTGGTCTTATGTATTACTGTTTGTGGACTGAGATGCTTGAGATGAGATTTTACACAGAGCTGAAGCCTGTTATTATCACTCTGTTTGAAAATGCTATTTAAAGACAAGTAAGTGGTCACAGTGCACAGACTCCTGCAGTTATACAGTATCCTCTCAATACTATTTATGCCCAGATAACCTCCTGTTCTCTGTTTATGGCAGCTTCTTGGAAAATTAAGCAGCAATAATAACTTCCTAGGGGACACACACACACATACACAAGACAGTCCTTGTAAAAAGGAGGACTGAAAAAAAATAAATATACTTCCAGAGCATGCATCAGATTCTATTCCTAAAGCAATAGTGTATGACAGAGCTCCACAGAAGTTTTGAATTGTTTAGGATAAAAGGTTTCTTCAGATACAGAATCTACTTGTTGCTAGCAGGGTAAGGATTCCCATACTGAGGAAATCCGACAGTCCATCATTCCAACCTCACTGATGATGATCAATAGAAACAAAATGTTTAATCTCCTTTCAGTCAGTTTAGTCAAACTGAGCAATGCAAAATGTGAAATTATGCATTTGGATCTAATAAAATTCTACTATGATTCACTGGCTGAAAGGAATACAGAACAAGAAGCTGTCATGTGTTAGCCACTGTAAACCTATTTATGTGCCTTTGGCATCACACCTGTGGAGAGAGCAAACATGATGCTAAAACATATCAGAGAATTTATTTCCAGTAGTGACAAAGAAGCACTGCACAAAGGTAACAAGATGTCAGTCTGGATTTCTGGGTACAATTATGACCATCCATATTCAAGAAACAAACCAAAACTGCACTAATTGCAGAGGAAGACTGTCAAGGATAGTAATAAGCAATGGAAATCCACTTCAGCAAGAGAGACTGAAAAGGCTTGGTTCAGGGGCCTGTGCTAAAATAAGAGAAAAAAATACAAAAAAGGTAGACATCAGATTAGGAGAAGCCATTCAAGTCAAAGGGCACTGCTGGAACCACAAAGGCATGTAAGACAAGCTACAGGCACACTTAGATAAAAAAACCCCAAGAATGAGATTTAAAACTGTGTAAAAAATATGGAACTCTCTAACAGTGGGTGAGCAGAGTATAGATTTTTCAAGACCTTGACAGTTTTAAGATAGAACAAGATCAATTCATGAAAGGGATTATGTAATTTTGTACAATGGCTAATTCTTGACTCACTGACATAGGGAGTCCTTTCTAGTTCTATATTCCTTCAAGGAAACCTAGATTTGAAAGTTAAATGAAGTCTTAATGAGAAGCGATCTATTTCAGACTACAGGGAGCTCTAGAATAATTTTTTCTTTTTTGTTAATGCATTTTCAAGCATTTTTGCATGAAACATGCACCAAAATTTTATTATTTAAATACAGGGAAGATGAGCAGA
Source organism: Hafferia zeledoni (assembly GCA_035583235.1). Taxonomy (NCBI): domain Eukaryota; kingdom Metazoa; phylum Chordata; class Aves; order Passeriformes; family Thamnophilidae; genus Hafferia; species Hafferia zeledoni. The sequence goes on from JAWWEV010000004.1 coordinate 21,042,013, forward strand.
ATCTTATTAAAGTATTTCTAGTTGCTTTGGAGTACCTTTGAATTTACTTCTGAGACAATGACATTTATATAACTTCAGGGAAGATGATGTCAGGACACCTAACAAGAATATTCACACTAAAGTTCCAAAGATGACATGTGCCTTATCATGTTTAAAGTCAGATGCTGGTAAGTACATATGTGGTCACTCAAGGTCCTTCAGCTAGAAGGAATAGCAAGAAGGCACCAGGTGTTACCCCATTCAACACTACTGAAGTTTTAACTCTTCCCTAATCACATACAACAGTATGGATTTGGCTGCAATATTTATGTAAATCAGAAGTTCTATTTTTCAAAATTCACATGCCTAGGAAGAATGGTGAATGAACACATCTTAGTGTCTTTCATCTTCAACGCCCACTGTGCTGGAAGCTCCCTAAAAAGGTGCTTGCGTGTATGAATTCCAGATTTTAGTGCTTAGCAAGATTTAAACCCTTGCTCATACTCCTGGATTTCTCAGGGTGTTCCTGTATAAGTGTTCCCACGACATCAAAGGCATAATAGGCAGAACACAGGCAGAACATGATGTGGTTTGCTGCCAAGACATTTTACAGCTACACGAGGCTCTCAGTTGCCAAGGGGAAGATATAACTTTAACCAGGCTACTGAGCAAAAGAACAAGATGAAGATGCTCTTCATCACAGACAACTGCTATTATAGAATAGCTTGACACCAATACCTTCTACACTATTTTTTTATATGTATACAAGTAGCTCTCAGGTGAACTAAAACCCCAGAATTACAGAGCAACTATTTGCCAGACAGTGCAGCTATGCAGAGTCTAACTCTAAATGTTTTACACCTGTAACTACTCAGATTCACAAAAAGCACTTATGCAGCTTCAAAAATAAGTTTTGCAGGTGGTTTCAAGTTTCATAGCACAAAGTGCAACATTCTGTTGCCACAGTCAGATCTGTAACAATGTCTCTTAGTATGTTGATATTAGTGTGACAACATAAAAGCAAGCACAACCGGGCTGGACATCTTGGTTCCTTTTATTTAAATGTAAAAATAAATAGGTACAAAGTTAATACTAAACTCACCACACTCAAATTATGCCTCTCATATATTGCATTTAAGCACCTTCCTTCACATAGTTATCAAACAGAAACATTTAAACTTTTCCATGGACATGTTTACAAGCATAACAACGCATCAGACATACCCTCCAGTTTAATGATATCTGGACAGTAGAAGTGGATCAGGGCTGCGAGAGCACAACCATCTGTACCATCTTTCAGCAGATTCTCTACCAATGGAATGCAGGGCAGCTGTTTAAGCAAGGTTTGCTCCTTCCTGTAACGTGCCTACAACATGGAATGAAGAAATTTAGAGAAACAAAAGCTCTGAATATGTTTCTTCAAAAGTTTCATACTATAGGTTTTACACCCAGTTAGTAAAAAGGCAGTATTGAAGAAATAGCTGAATAGTCTCAGCATTAAATTTCTCAAAACTGTTCATGTTATGCCACATTTTGAATGACATAAATAATAATTAAGAGGAGCCTTTCCTTCAAAATCACCAAGTTTTGATGGTATCTGTATAGCACACTAAACTAAATAACATTATATACCTCAATTAAAATTTAACACTCATTATACAATCAAAAAATGATCTGTGTAAACACAGTGAGACAAACCATTAGCTAGAGAAACTTCATTTTATTGGCAAGTCATAACTCTGAAGTCAACACACCTAAGCATCTCCCCCGAAATCTCATTCATTTGTAACCAATATAATCACTAATTCAGAAACAAGGAAATCTGCATTTGATGAGCTCCATTATTTTACTACATGTGTCACTATAGGCAGTCATAGAGAAATATTAATGGTCACCTGTTATGACCATGCAGCAGCCCAGTTATAAAAGGAAACAGTTTGAAAAACAAGTTGGCATATAAGGAGATCATTAGTTCAGAATACAGAGATAGGATTTATCTGCAGTGAATATATTTTTAATGGTGGTTGTTTGGGTTTGTTTGGTTGGTTTTTGGGTTTTGTGTGTGATAGGAGAGGGAGGCTTACTTAAAACATGGCCTTATGATTCTCAGTTTTTTTTCCACTTCTTCCTAGGGAAAAAATGGAGGTGGAAAAAAGTGGTATAGATTTTAATTTGTTAATATTATTTACTAAGACATCTTTAAAGCAGTAGTGAAGGATTACTTTTCCATTCACACCACAAACTACTTATGATGCCAAGAGTGTTTCTGAGTTAATTTTATGCTATTTAAATTCATCTAGGCACATTAAACTGCAAATCTCCCTGCAGGGATTCTGAGAAGTCTTTGTGAAAGTTACTCCTCCCAGCAAGTCCAAAGCTGACAGTTCCTATCTCCTGCTCTCCATCCTTTGGCTGTGCTGGAGCAATTCCTGATGGGACTGCACGGCACAACTACTGGTCCAGCTACAACAACTCTGCTCCTCTGTTTCTGCAGTGAAAGGGTGAGCAGGGATGGAGGTTTTATGGGTGAGGTAGGAATTGTTTAAGTGAGCTCTGCACACAAAAAAGTCTGTGGAACCACAGACTAACCTTGAGGGCTATACTTAATGTCCCTGGATTTATGTCAAGATCACATGGGATTATTTCAGTGAATGTTAGTGTCCCCTAACTGGCCTAGGAAGTAAAAACCTAATCTGGCAACAGCAGCCACATCAGTTCTAGGAAAATAAAGGGCTTGTACCTGACCTGCAGAACTTACATTTTAACCAAATAATTTTTTAAAAAACCCTGAGTTATACTTTTAGTGTAGTGGTATTTGTGCCAAATAAGCTGAATAAAAATGAAAATCCCATTTCTGCATGCTACAGGAATATTCACTAACACCAAACAAAATCATGTTACTGTTGTGCATTACTAATATTCTTTTCTCCATGTTCTTAATATTCCCTAGTATTTCTAATGAAATAGGTCATTTATGCTTGCAGTGAAAGTTTGTTCTTCACTGTGGCAATCCACTGCCCACTATGATGAAAAAACTGCAAATTTCATATACCATATGATTATGTCCATATATATCCCTCCTCAAAAAGACTGAAATTAAATCTGTGAAATACTACAATTTAATTATGATTAAACATGAATAATGATAACAGATGCAGGATACAGATGGACTCAACTTCATGGTCTCACACTCTGTGTAATTTAGATATTCTTTGGAAGATCGTATTTTAATGGGGTATTCAAAAATACTTGAAATTGTTAACACAGTGGTCTTGCACAGTAAATCCTGTGAAAAAGTCTGCTATCACTTCAGTGATGCCTTACTAGGCCTTGTGAACCATGCCCACAGATGTTAAAAACTGTGTCATATCTTTAAAGTGGACCCAGAAAGAGGGCTTAATTCATTGTAAAGTGTGCCAGGCATGTTATTTCAGGAAAAATAAACTCATCTAATCTGATCTGCTAGGTTCAGTAGGGTATAGCGGGCATCATGTTTCAATTTGGTTGAAAAGATAAAAGAAATTATATTGAAAAAATGAAAGACACTGGTAATTGCTCTGCATTTTTAATAAACTTCCATTTGAAGAAATCTTTCTCATCAGCAGCAATGTTTGCTACAAAAAATGAATGCAATAAGGCAAAAGATGAACCTCTACATTTATGATAAAGCTCCAGTGCTAATTAAAACATAAATGCTAATGCAGGCATCTTGTTTTTGAGATCCAAAACCATCTTGGTTTAGCACCTTTATGCTTATTCCACTTAAAAAAAATAGTCAAGATACTTGCCTACAAACAAGGTCAGCTAAAGATGAGCCAACAGCACAGCAGCTACTCTGCCATAAGTGGTGTGTGTATTCAGGGTTAATCATTAATAATGAATGCACTTATACATTTACCAGACAGTAGATAACATGTTATAATTTACTATTTATCAGAGTAACTTTTTGGCCTGTATGCTCAGGAATCTGTCACTAGGAAACATTTGTTCTCTGTAAAGGGAATGAAGAGGCAGAAGAGCAGCCTGAGCCATGACCTTCCTACTGTGTTATCAGTAGCACTGGGGTTTCAGTGGTGCCTCTGCTGAGATGGGAACTCACAGCAACATAAATACCACTAGTTCAAGATGTCTACGGACAACTGGCAGGCTAACTGGAGTTAGCTTTTCAACATATTGAATGTTTTATATTTGAATATAAATTTTATGCAAAGGAAGAAAATCATTAGTAAATAACACCCTAGACAAAAATAGAACACAAACATTTTTTGAAACTGCTTTGAAGTAGCCACTTTTCCTAGTGAAAATGCGACAAAAATTAAGTGCTTAATTTCTGATATAATGGTCAAGCTTGTGTTTGGGTTTGTTTTGTTTCATTATTCCCTCCATTTAGTTACACTATCTTAATTAAAAACAAATAAAGTTGAAGGACTCTACTGTGAAGAGCACTGTATCTGTGTGCGCATTTGTGTCTGTCAACTGCAATAGAGAAACTGCCCACAGAGACTGTCAGGAGTTTGAATACTGGTTAGTCTGCTGAATACAGTACTTTTAAACTGGTTTTCTGGACACCAAGTAATTTCTGATCTTGCCTACATTGTTACTTTCAATTCTTTTTGCAGTGTAAGAACCATCTTTTACTAGCTATGACAACAAATATCTGAGGGAATGGTAGATCAGTTTTTTGGTACTCCCTAGAGCAAAGACAGGTCAGAATTAGTTCTTTGGAATTCAGACCAGAAGTATGCAATTCTTCATGTACCTAAGCAATTCTGCATGTACCTAAACAGCTGGCTGTTTTGCTCCCCCAAAAACCTGTTGCAGAATAAATAATCTCAATGCATTTCAGGGGTGAATTACTATATGATAGAGGAAAGTAATGGTAACACCAAGGCGACACAGCACAGAGAAAACAAACATTATTATTGCAGACATGAACAGTTATTTTTTATTGCTTTTAGTGAAATCATAGTCTCACTAAAAGTAGACTGCTTTGGGTTACTTTCTGTGGGGAGAGATTAACACCAGTCTTAAATCAGCTGAAAAAATAGGGAATTCTAGACAAATGGTGTAATGATTGCATATTCTTAAAATAAATAAGATTTCAGATTCCATATAGCATCAACAATCAAAAGCTATTTCTTCAAGTCTCTTTTTAAAAGAGAATTGGTATCAAACAGCATGTGTTTACTGAAAGTTTATGAAAAAGTAGTTTGCAAATACCCTGATCATTTGACATGAGTTAAAAATTGGAGGTACTGCCTTGTACAAATCCAGTGACTGCTTGAAAAGTAATTCCTTATGCAGCATCATCTCATTTCTTTTGCACAGATTCCTTTGCAATAGAGGATTCTGCAGTATGCACACCTTTGCAGGGCAATCTCTTATAAAATTATCTCATACAGATAAGTGAAATGAATGATTATACCAGCATGACATGGGTAAAGCCATTCCCAAAATAAGCAATTCGATCAAAGTGAAGCAGTTGGGCAAACTTACAGGAACCAGTTTCCAAAACCATTTGGTAGGAGACTTCAGAGGAAGCAGTAGGAAAAAAGAATAAAAGCAAAAAGCAAAGGAAAAAAAGGAACATTTTATCAGATTTCATAAATCACTTTTACAAAGCAATTTTCCTTAACATTCTCAGTTTTTTTTATAAAAGTGAATTGTAATTTAATGGTAAGTATTAGCGCACTGTAACCTCTGCATTCAAGCTAATTAGCAGCAATAACACTGGATAAATATGTCTGCACTCTTTGTAGATCAACATTATAATTTTCCCATATGAACAGATAAGATTGTCAGATCAATGCAGTTTTATGAAATGCTTTCACACATCTAATTGTGCTCTACATATGCAATCCGACCCAGGAATTCATTTGAGACTTGGTATCACAAGTATCAGAATGAACTCCAGCAGCACACATGGGAAAGCAGGGGAGATAAAGCAATGAAAAAAGGCATAAACACACTGTGGTACAGTACAACCAACTGCAGGGAAGCTTGGGTTAGTTACTTCAAGCCAAACAATAACATTCAACAACATTTTTAAACAATCATATGACAGTTTTCAGAACAACAAGGGGTACAGGCAGTTGTATTTTTGCAAGGACAAATCACATTTTAGCATCAGCTGCATGATGTGCAATGACCTGAAATGTAGATGGAGTTTTGACTACTGGCAGAAAAATGACCAGAACGGATACAAACAACTCTAAACTCATATGAGATCAAAAAATACTGATCCAAAGCACACTAAATTAACTGATTTTTTTCTATAGCTCTATACACTAATCTGGCATAATAACTCTATTATTAAGAATAAAAATACTGTGTATCAGTGCTATAAATACACACAGAAAACTTCATCACTCTATGGATTTCATTTTAGAAAAATAAAAATCAAACCGATTACCAAAGTGCAGGGAAAAATTTATTTCTTTTTAAATGAAGATAAATATTTATTTTCTGTGAATGGTGAAAATGTAGTTTTAAAACTACCATGGAAAAAACTGCTATGGACCCTTATTATTTTAAGTAGTTGTCAAACCTTTAAAACAATTGCAGTAATGATACAAAGTTTTTATGCAAAAAAGCCATTGTGCACTTAAGGGTGTCCATTATTAACAGGGTATTCTCAACATTCTTCTCCATTGAACTGGACTGTTGCAGTGGAAAATCCCACAGGCACTTAGAAAGAAATTAACTATGAGATGCATGTTCGTGGGTGGCTCTGGACATTTGTGTCACACCCAACTAAAGCACTTTCCATAGGGTTCAGTTTCTCTTCATATCACTGAATTATAATCAAAGTATGGAATAATATGTGAATCTGAAAACAAATTATATTAATTTTCAAATGCAATCAGGAATTCTAAACTGTATCATAAAACAAAGTTTTAGATTTGGTTGAGAACAGACCTAGGCTGCCTATTATTCTGCTTAACACTGATAGCAACATTCTTCTTGGATTTATCAAGATCAAGTGTCTTTCAGTCCTGGACTCAAAAAGTCCACCAATGTCTAATGATAGGCTGAAGAACCACTCACTCTTTGGAAAAAAGCAGACATTTGTTTCAATTCCAAAGACTAACTCTCTGTAACAATAACTGAACTCAAAAGTAATGATCCAATATATATTTTTCTTTATCTACTTCATTGAAACTAGGGTTGAGATGACTGTGATTCAAGAGGGTGAAATACTTCAGATAATCAAATTTAAATTCAAACATACCATAAGATTTATAAATATACACTTTGTAAAGCCACTTAAAGGAAAAGAGATAAAGAAAAACTGAATTCAATTGGACAACATAATGAGAATTCAATGGCTGTTGAACTGCCACTTTAGATCAGCAAGAATAAACTTTTCTTTCCCCTGGAACTTCATAAAAATCAGTCACTATAAATTAAACTAAGCAGAGAATCCTGGCTGACTTTTTCCAATGTTTAAAACAACAACAAAATCAAAATCAAATCCCACAAAACAAAAACTGAAAGGATAAAACAGTCCCTCAAGTTGAGGTCTCACTGTTTTACAAGGAGACTTTTTATTCCCCCAACAAAGTTTTAAAGTATGATAATTTTAATTCATTCTTTGGTACCAAAACACGGTAGTCATGCTTTCATTAAATACTTGTTTCTGCTGTCTTCCTTGCTCCATCATTTGTGTTCATGCAGCTGTGCATTAATCAAGAAGCTGATTCTGCTGCAAATTTCTCTTCTTGACAGGTTAGCTTTTGCCAGCAGTGTGGATTTATGAATCATTAAATTGAAAGTTGGAACTACGGCATTAGTGTTTTACCTTCGCACAAAAAGTTGCACTGTTTAAACTAATTTTAAAAGCTTTTGAAGAATACAGGTACTTGATGAACACTCACATTTGTTTCTCTCATAGGATTTGCAAATACTTGTCTTAAATCTGTCAGGACTGATTCAGTTTAAATCACAGAAGCAGACATGTGAAATCACAGAAAACACGACAGGTTTTTGAGAAAGCTCCACCTATGCTGAAAATCAGTAGTTTAACCAGTGCAACTGTACAGTCACTACATATTACTCAATGGAAGCCTGAAAACCAAAGCTATTTACTACAAAGCTTGAAATCCTAATTGTGAAAAAAGATGCAGAGACTCTACCAGAACCGATGGGGTTACCACAAATCACCAGTGGATCAAGGTCCTGAGGACTACCTGGAACTTAAAATCAAACACACTCCTTCCTCTCATCTTCTATAGACAGGCGTGGCAGAAGCGAAAGAAAACAAAAGCAACCTCATGACCTGTTAGCAGTTTTTATCTATCCAGGAATAGGGCAACTGTTGCATGATTTTGCTTTTTGGCAAATTCATTTGTACCTTGGGCCAACAGAACTGGACTCTTACAGCTTCACCATTCATATGGAAACACCAAAAAAACATACACCATTTTTATGTAAATGTGTTATTCCACTGATCAATTTATAGCATCAGTTACAGACTATACAAGTCTTTCAACAATTGATTCAAGAATGCTGATGTTGAAGATAAATTATAAACTAAAAATTTTGTCATTTTACTTCTAATATAAAATGTAAGCTGTAAGTGAAAAGAAATATTACCGAATTCTAACAAATACAGATAATTTTTTGGCATTGCTCTGATAATAATCTTATCTTTGATATATATTTGCTTGTCATACTAAGACTCTCATGCACTGTGGATTTTAAAAATTATTCTCATCTTTCCAAGTGACCTAAAACCCACATAAAATGTCCTACTATTATTTTCAGGAGAAAGAAAAACCACTAGAGGACAAAGATACATGGGTTATTTCCCCACCCTCTGTTTACCTTGTTTTGTTTAAATCTGAGAAATGAACTAGTCAAAAGACATCTTATTCTCCAGATTTCTATGCTACTTTGACTATTGAACACAGTTTAAATTTTCCATATGAGGGTATATGCATCAGAGTCACACTACCATTGTAAACCCCACTGTTTTCTTTTGCTGAGTCACATCCTAATTGGCTTTCATTGTCATTCCTTATATTTAAAAACACCCCACAAATGCAAAGATATTCACTACATTCATGTTTTTTGAAGCTGAACATCTAATCTAGCCTGGTAACCCACAAGTCCTTCAGAGTAGCATTGAAAAGGAGAGAGCAGCTTCCATGAAAACAGCCAAGGATGGGAGAGAGGATCACAGCCCTGCAATAGTCTGGAAATCTGTTCTGCATTCAGGTGCAGGGATAACACAAAGAGTGTTCAAACTGATTACCAATTCCCCAGTAATAATTATATCTCAGTAAATGATCTTGTTCTGAAGCCAGAAATTTTACATACTCTGGATCTGTATGCTATCCCTCTGTATCTGTGGGGATATAATGCTACCTCATTAACTGAGCTTCGCTAACAAAAGAAAAAAAATCCTGTTAAGAAAGGAAATCAAACATAATCTGTTTTTATTGTATATGTAATAAAACCCGTCATCAACCAGTATTTTGGATCATAGCCAGAGAAATGCTTCCCATGATGTGACACACAGAGCCCTCATTTGAGAGTCAAGTAATACACAAGCAAAAAAAAAATCCCATTAAAATCTATGAATAAAATATGCTGTTTTTTTCATATGAGATATAACTGCAGTTTTAATTCACTCAAAAGTATCCCATTAACCTTAAAAAATTCCTTATCACTAATGTAACAGACATTTCCCTGCTATCAAAGGTTTATTTGTCAGAAAGGATAACTGGGAATAAAAAGTACAATTCTAATAGTTTTTCTTTTAAATGGGTATTTTCATGGAAATGATAAAACTAATAGCAAAACGAATACTACAATTTTGGTTTTTTTAACAAGCAGTTAAAAGTTCAATGTCTTCAAAGGTGTATTTACATACTATAGACAAGTAGGTTTTGTTTACAGATAAATGCTTGTTCTCGTTTAAAATGTTTAAACTCCTACACCTACCTTTTGACCTCCTGCAGATTCTGCACCGTGATGCTCTTTTAGTTTCTGTTCTTGTTCCATGATATCTTTTAAATGTTCATTTACCTAGAGACAAAATAGTTCATTCAGGTCTAAGAAACAAGTCATAGAAATCATAAGTTTTCAAAAAGTCTGTAAATCACGACCACTGAGTTAAGTAAAAAGATAAAACAACTATTTGAGACTATAGCCCTGAAGCAAAATCAGACAACGTCAGTCTCAGATGCAGTCCAGGGTCACTACTTGTTAGCTTTACATTGTATAAACTAACCTGCCCCTTATTATGCTCGATCACATTTGATTAACAGTGTATCCTTGTTACTTGATTTGATTATGCAGTGAAGGTAGCTCACTTCAAGCAAGATGTGTTCAAATACAAACAGAATACCTTTGGGTTTAAATCATGATAAATTATACACTGAGATGACAACTTTTAAGGAGGCAGAAATTGACCCTCGAGCAGCCATCGTGGCATCTCAACATGAAGGTGACTGCTGAGTTGTCATATGCAATGTATATCACAGCATTTAGACTTCCCATGTATTTGGTTCACACATGTTTAAGGTATTTCTGCGAACTTTGCTTTTTATTATCCATAAACAGCAGATGAAGGAACAGCCTGTATCAGACACAGTCCTGATATACCCACATCCACACCTGTTCTACCTTCCCATCTCTAGTCGAATCACACGGACCACAAGCTCAGCTTCCTTTCCCAGCACTGGTACCTTGTTTATCCAGTACATCACAGCGTCCTCGATGTCATAAGGTACATCTGCAGCTTGGAGGAAAGCTGAATACTGCTGAGTGCAGGCAATCACCTTCTCCACACTGACCATCTCTACAGTGTATGCCATCATAAGGGTGTCGATCATGGCCAGGTGAGCGCTCTGCAACGACAAACAGCAACACCTAATTAGTTTGCAAATCAAAACATCACTTTCTTATGTATTGCTTGTGAACAAAGACACATGTACGAAAAGACCAAAACAGTCATTGCTACAAGTTTCCTGTCTGGCTGTCAACTTTTGGCAAATGAAAACAAACATGACAGATTTGAGAGCACAGATTAAATTGCAAATTAAAATAACTTCTGTTAAAAAATTAACACAAAAATTAAAGAATGGAAAGTGAAAAGAAGCAAATCTAACAATTCAAACATCACATCACCCTTAACAGAGATAAAGAGATCTTTTAAATTTGTCCTTACAGCAAAAACAAACCCCCCTGCCTGATCAATGATATTTATACTGGAAAGAAAAGTTGAGATTGCCTGCTAAACAACATTCATCATCAGGAAAAAGCGGCATTAATATGTGAAGGTTTATCTACATTTAAAGTCATAATCCAGGAAGAAGACATGATTATACTAATCTTTAGCCAAAAACCAAACATGAGAGAAAAATACATTTTTTTCTCCTTGTATATTAACTATGTTCTGCAGATGCAGCTATATATGCTCAACTAGGTTTAAAATAAGCATGTACAGATAAATAAATTACAGCTTCTGTTAAAAGACAAGGTACATTTCTCCTGGTGTTATGTATTGAAAGACAGCGGCTATTTCACAGTTTGCAATACTTAAAAACAAAGAAACAACTCCCCCTCCCCTTCAAAAAACCACAAGAGAAAACCCAAAGACAGCAATAGCACAAAAAAAAAAAAAAGATGACAATTAGGATATACATTAGATTTTCTGAACGAATAACAAAATGATTGCAGTTTGTAGAGGCAGTGCCTACAGCTACACAGATTTCCTTCTGCTTCATGATAAGAAAAACAGAAACAGCTGAGCATTAAGCAAGATTTCCCATGGATCAGAACAATTTCCAAAGACAACATTTTTGAAAACATTGATTTTAAACATGGGTCATGATGCAAACAAAGATCCCCAACACTTGTTAACACCCTCACTTCAATATTTTAAAAAACATTCATATAAACCCTCTCACAAGGTAGCTGTGACAGCCATGGTAACAGCAATGAACAACATGAGTCACACAGCAATATGCTGTCTAATCATCACAGTTAAGGTAGTCCATGCACATCATTTAGTCCAGAATTTCCAGCAGGAAAAAGATGGACCGATCCAGACTTAGTGCTGCCCTCAGTCTTTGTGTCACCAATGATGCTGACCTCAGAAGCAGACAGCACCACACATCCGTTTTTTTAATGTAGTTAAGTTGCTTTGTTTGACAAAAAAGGCAAACTACAACTACATTATCTGCTAAAGACATTCACAAAACTCTTCCCAATAGCCAGCCTTTCCTGGGATGAGCTTATTTGCTTTGGCCCCTGGATGTGGCCCTAGAGCCCCGTCTGCCCCAGACTCCACTCGTGCTCCCAGAGGCAGCACAGCCGGGCTGGGAACCAGCACCTCCTCTCCACACCCACCATCTGAGGGACTCATCCAGAACCAACTCCTTTCACCACCATTATTGTGCCTTGTGAGTTTATTTAGACCTTTATAAACAAATACTGATACAAGCTCTTAGGTGAATGAAGGAAAGTGCTGGGGAGCTGAATTCTTGCCACTCAAAGTACTTAAGGAGGAAAAGAGTATTGCCCATATCCAGCCTCCTGAGGAGCCTGCACTGCAGTGGGCAATGCAGCAGGGACACCCAGGGGGCACGGGCAACTCCTTTGTTGGCCCAGAAATGCAGAAAAAAGTTCAAATCGGGTATCACAGTAACTACTAGTACAGTCACCCAAAATGTTGCGAGGGATTGCAGAGCCTGCGTCAGCCATACAAATCCATGCAATTCTGGCAGGAGTTTCCAGCTCAGGTTGCAGAAGGGTAGGTTAGCATATGAAACACACAGGAAAGAAGGGAAGATTTGGATAATCTCTGACATCCAGGGGTCATTGATCTAATAATCTTTCCTTGCTACATTTTTTTACCTAATCTGAATGGCTCCTGGGTTAAAACCTTGTACTATTTTCAGAACATCCCCCCAGAATAAAAGGGAGATATTAAAAAACAGCAAGAAAATGCTGTGTTTGCCTTTTAGGAGAAGATAGTGACGTAAGACATAAGAATGGCTTCATACAGAGTGCTACTGCTAGAAGTGTGCTTGGAGTCATCTGTGCTGATCCAGAACTCTTCCCACTGCCTGCTGCAGAGGAGATTGTTTTCATCCCCTGCCTGCAGAGAGGACACTGCCGTTCACGTGAGGTCTGAAAACCAAGGAAGCTCCTGCAAGATGCTGTGGAAGCAGCAGCATCTTCTTCCCCAAGTGTTGCTCCATGACCTAGTTCACTGAGTACTGTGTCTTTGCTCTGAGACCAGCCTGCAGGAAAAGCCACCACTGGAAACTCTCCCAGAGGGCATTCAGTGCCCTTCACCCCTCGTGCTGGACCATCAGCTCCTCTGGAAAACTTGATCACATCTATAAAGTGGATTTGCCAGTGGAGAGAGAAAGCAACTGAAGTGTTGCTAGAATTGCCAGTATGCTCAATACATTATAAATACATCAGGAAAATTAGATTTTTTACATTTAGTTAGCTGAATCACATTTTCTATGTTTCTAGCAAATCATTAATGAACTGCAAACTACTGAAGCAAACAGAGAGAACAATGAAGGGAATGACCTTAGATAACACTTCGTACTATCAAAACCAAGTGTAATAAACTCTCACCCAACACTGACTAGATCCATGTCACAAACTTTATTTTATATAGACAATCAAATGCAAGCATCTTCTCAAAAGTGACTCCAAGTTATTTTCTTTAGAATCCAGGCAAAACACTCAGAAGATTCTCAGAAAACATTAATTAATTTAAAAAAAAAAAGAGTATTATCCTGAGAAACAAACAACAAAAGTGCTACTTTTGTCAGTTAGCAAAAATCAAACTTCTGTTTTTCTAAATAATTTCTTTACTAATACAAATATTTAAAACTAGTAACATATGTGGATTTATTCCTCCAGAAAATACAAGCAACCAAATAAACACATAGGATAACTTGTCCCTAATATAGTTCTTTGTTTATTTTGGTTTGTTTGTTTTGTTGGTTTTTTTCCCTAAAGGAGGTACAGAAAGAAGGAGAAAACTACTTAATTCTACATACAGCTCCCCTAGTTTTCTTATACTTATTCTGTAAGCAGTCAGATAAGGTGCACTCTTTTACATCTGCTGATCCACTATGCTCAATGAGGAAGAATAAATTAAAACCTGCCCTACAAAAATAGTGTCATACTGCTCCAAATACAGGCTTTGCCAGCGTAACTGCTAAAGTTCTCTAAAAAAAATTTTTAAGAAATTATGTTGATTTGCCTTTCTCACTGAACAGCTTATTTTAGGTACAGCTAAAAAAAAATCAAGAGGGACAGTTCACTTTTACTCATCAGATCTGTAATTATAAGTGAATTACTTAAGGAAGCAGCTTGTCATATCTGAGGGAGAAACAGAAACCACTCTGAGGTGGGCAGAGATGAGGATCACCACTCAGCTGTGCCCTCTTTCTCCAGACAAGCCTGTAACACAATGCCTGAAGGATGTGCCCAGGAGCTGCTGATGGCTGGTAACAAGACAGCAAGTTAAATATTGATATTTGCTCTGAGGTGGCAGAATTCTGATACTCAGCATAAAAACCCCAGGCAGGATTTCATGCTGTCACACACCTCCCACACCCAGAACTGCAGCAAGGCATACATGAGTAAAGACCACAGACTTATGGAACATGCCGAGTTGGAAGGGGATCCACAAGGCCAATTCCTGGCCCTGCACAGGGACATGTCCAAGAACCACTCCAAGAGCCTGAGAGTGTGATCCAGACGCTTCCTGAGCTCTGCCAGGCTTGGTGCTGTGACCACTGCCCTGGGCAGCCTGTTCAATGCCCAGCCACCCTCTGGGTGAAGAACTTTTTTCTAATATCCCACCTAACCCTTCACTGACACAACTTCAGGCCATTCCCTTGGCTCCTGTCGCTGGTCACCACAGAGCAGAGATCAGTGCCTGCCCCTTCTGTTCCCCTCACAGGGAGGGTGTAACTGCAATGGGTTCTCCCCTCAGTCTCCTCCAGGCTGAACAGACCAAGGGCCCTGAGCCGCTCCTCACACGCTTCCCCTCATGGCCCTTCATCATCTTTGTTGCCCTCCTTTGGACACTCTCTAATGGCTTAATATCCTTCTTATATTGAAGTGACGAAAATTTCACACAATGCACAATTAAAAAAAAATAAAGAAATAATTTTAAAAATCGGTAACTTCTTAAATTAGAGAAGAGAATCAAAGAATGTTAGAGAAATATCTTAATAAAACGCCCGAACCCAACAAGAATAACGCAGCAGCAGTGAACAGCATACACTTACACAGAAGTGTTATGCAGAGATTTGGTTTAAGCCAATTCAAAAAATCTTTTCATTCTTTGATCATTTCACTACAATGGTGTAAAGCACTAAAGTCTTAAATAGAACATGACAACATATTAAAAAAAATACAAAATGTTGGATTCTTAGAGGTATTTTATTTTCTAAGACACAAATGTGGTTTTGTCTTCCCCAGCTACAGCCTGCACAGAACACAAGAGTTTTAACTTACTAATCTTAACAATCTCATGTAATTACTACTAGTTAGTTTCTGCCCTGTAATGTGGGTTCCACAGCTTTTCTTAATAAGAAGCTTACTGAACTGTAGAAGAAAAATTACTCTAAGCATGACTGCTAATGCTTTCCCTGTCTGTCTAATGTTTGATTGCAGAGTTTCCTTCACGTCCCTCGAAGAACTGAAAAAAACATCATTAAAAAGTGTACTACACAAAAGGTGCATATGATACTGTACACAATGATACTTACGGGTAAATATCACAAATTACAGACAGCTCCTATATGGTTACCTACTACTAAGGATATTTCTCATATCCCATTAAATTATATTCAGGTCACGAGTTCTCTTATGACCTGCTTCTTTAAGACAAACAAAGGCTAACCCATTTCCCACTACAGTGCTTGAAGAAAGAGACAGAAAGAAAAAGAGTATATAATTGTAACCCTCACACTATATCCATCCATCTATCTATCTACCTATCTAAATGACTCACTCACTCTTTCCTGGAGTCTTTTTGTTTCAAAGTCCTCTAATCTCACTATGCTTTGGAGATGAGATTTGATCTTCCACAGCAAATAGCTTTTGTAAACAGAAATATATACTTCTGTTCTTACTCCAGTTAGTTTTGCTTCGAGAATTTTTCGCAAGAATTTTGTGAAGGAATTTAGTCATATTTTAAAAAAAGACTCTTTACACTGTGATTCTCACTTGCACAACAAATACAAATATTTGTAGCTAAATTACCTAAAGATTTTCCCCAGATGAGATCAGGCACTTGAGCAAATAACAAATGAGATCAGCTCTTCACATTTAGCTGGGAGAACTTCTACATCACCACTGTATCAGTAGTTATGCACTGTTTCTATCTTCTGAAAACAGGTTCAGATTCAGATCCTTCTCACACTACAGTAAAAAACAGTAATTGCAAGGGCTTGATGAAACTTACTCTGATTATCAAGAATATATACGGAATAACCAGCATAGGACATGTACTTAAGGAGAACAGACAGGTAAAAACCGAGTTGCTGGTATCGAGTAAAAGACACAAAGCAACAATAGGCAAGTAAGGGATTCCACACACAGGAAGGGTGTCCCAAGAGGGAGGACTGCGAGGATCTCCTTCCACACCACTCCAGCCACGTCTCTGAATCCTTCTGCTTCCTTGCAGACTCTGAGCACAGCACAGTCTGAGAGGGCTGGGCAGCTTTAACCCCCTGACCTCCTTAACCAGAGACCTTTGCCCAGATAATCCAAGTCTCAAACGAATCCACCAGCATCATGAGATACCTCAATTCCACATCTCAACTAGGAGCGGAAAATTGCAGAATTCCAGCTCAGGGAAAGCATAGGCCAAGGCTTGATACTGCAGGAGGTGAGGAAGGAATTCATAAACAGCGCCAATAAGTGATAAGTCTATAACAAATCTCAAAGCCATTGCTTCATTTCACCACCATTTATACAGCAAATTGAAGACAATTCTGATACTACACAGGAAACAAGTTCTAAAGTATTTCAATCAGCAAAATGGAGTAGTATGAGGTTGTCAGTTCTGCTCTGTTTGATGTTTTTGGATGCAGTTCTTGTCTCACACAGTACTTATGGCTAAGCACAATCCTAAAATAACCCCAGTTGTCTAGTTAGGCTTGTCCTGCGAGTGAATGATCATGTGGAATTACCTCCTCGCTGCATTGTCATGAAGAACAAGTGCTTGACTCTGATAAGATGCTTATTCAGCAAAAACGGGCATTACTGAGTCATGCTAAGCACATCGAGGCAGGTTCTGCAACATAGAGGGAATGGTTTTAACTTTCAGTATTATTAGAACATTCTGTATTTGGTTAACTTTTTGAATCTAGCAATCTTCTTTATGAATATATATGTTAAAAATTCATTATTTGACTGACTATACACATCTGACACAGGAAATGTAATTCACTCCTATAACAGGGATTTGTTAAGTACAGGTACTTGATGAGTTAATAATTTTGATAGCACCTTTAAGTTCTACCTACGGCTTCCTCATTATGCTTGTTAGGGAACTTAATAATTTGATCTATTAACTCAATCCTAACTAAATACCTGACAGAGATTCCCAGATTCTTTTTCTGGATCCCATAACCAAGTGAGACCTTGACCTACTCGAGGTCATAGTGAAACAGAACACCTGCACAACACACACTGGAATCAAGAGCCTGCAAATTATGTTCATCACATTATTTTAATTTTATGATATTTTATAGTTTCACACAACCTACTTCGATACTTTTAAAAATATACTTAACAACTACAAGCTGCCTATATGTCATTTACTGAAAGAATCAAGTGTGTAATGGCACTTCAGTGCCTTTCTGCTAAGTATCCCATGTTTGAAAAGATAAAACACTTGTGGTTGGTAACTTAAACTAAACCAAGAAATTAATGGAGGATGACTGATAACAAGACAGTTATACATGTTTAGACAGGTAAATAGCACAAACCTCAGATTTCCCAGTGGATTTAGCTTTTGCAGATAATTCAAGATTTTGCTAAGTCATACTGTCAAATCCCATCCAGATAAACCAAACCTAAAAATCTCTTACCAGAATTACTTACATGCATTGCCTCCTTGCTCTTACATGCTAGATATTTAAACCAAGAACAAGCAGTAATTATATAAAATATAACCTGAATTTCTTCTGTCACAACAGGCTTCACCACTCTTTGAAGAGCACAGGAGTGGGAAAAAGAAAAACAAGGCTTTGTCTTATCCATACGTAAATAAAAAGTAGTTCCTTCTTCCTGACTCACTCATACCTGCATAGTAATGAGATTAAAAACACTGGTTTAACTTCTCTGGCAGCTTAGCTAAAACACCTGCAGGGGCAGTTATCACCAGAAGTATCAAAGCAGATCCACCTCAGAACATCTGCCAGAGGAACACAGGAGTGCTGGAGAACTCCCACTGCCTCATGAAGCAGCAGGAGCAGGGACAAGCCAAGCCAGAGTTCTACAGAATTCCAGGTGAAGAGTTCAGACTTAGGTGATGTGCTGAAGTTAGACAGGCAAAGAGAAGAAGAGACAGAGGTCCCCAAATAAAATATTTATGTAGGGGGGGGATACTAATTCACAGAGATGAGAGTGGAGAAGGAAACAGAGACATGTCTTCTCCAGTGCCTGACTCAGCCTGGCACTCGGCTGCAGCTACAAGTCCCACTGACAAAGCCCCCCAGAGCCACTGCTTGTACATTATCAGGGCAAACTGGTTTTGAAACTTGACAACACACACTTCTAGTTAACCCCTGTGACATTTAAAGCATAAGCATTTTTGAATGGCAGCTTTTGTAGCTCAGGTAACTGGTATAATATGCTCTCTGACTAATCTGCATTTTTGTTTTGTCTTTTTCTTGATATCAAACTAATTAATTCTTCACCCTTTAGCTCACAATCCTTATAAGGTTTAAAGACTTGAATGAATGCAAAAGACCCATCTCATACAAGGCACACAACGAACTTGAAACTACAACAATTATTCATTAAAAATTTGCCTAAAGTAATACAGAGGATAATATTTTACATAATTCTCAACATTTAATGCATTTCTACTGGCCAGTGGCTCTTCTGCACATAATACTAAGGAGAGCTAGAGGAAAAATGATGCTTTGGTTGCAGTGGTGAATAGTTCAATACCCTGGTTTGTTCAATTACTCTGTTTCACACAACAGAAACTGGAAGGTTGACTAAATCATTGCAATTTAGAATGAGTTTCAGTTTGAGACAGATAATATTTGAAAAAGTAAACTTAGAAAAGTAGAAACACTTAGATGAACCCTCTCCCCAAAGCAGGTCCAACTAGCTCAGGTTTCTCAAGGACTTTTCCAGTCAAATTTCTAATATCAGCAATGATGGAGACTCCACAACTGCTCTGGGCAACCACCTCAAGTCTTCCATCATGTTAGCTGGTATCCTTCTCAGAACAAAATCCCAGCCTCATGGGAAACATTTGGCTAAACAAAAATATAGAGAAAGGCTCTGTAGCTCTCAATTGCTTCAAATACTGAGCTCTCAATAACACTATGTTTGCACCAAGCTTCCTTTTTTTTGTCTTTAAAAAAAGTAAACACAGAACACTGCTTTCCTACAAAAGGAGAGAGAAAGTTAGCTATGGTTCTTTTCCTCACTTCTCAAAGCAGAAAAGGATCAAAGTGGGGCCAAATTATCCATGGAAACCTCCAACTAAACTCCACACAGGTTTGGGACTGGCCTTCCAGGCTGTGTTTTTAACGCCTACATTTTACTCAGTTTCCTCAGGAAATGTGCCTCCAGCTGGAACCCATGTGAGACGTTTGCCAAAACACCAAACTGGAAATACAGACTTAATTTCTCAGGGAAGGCATTTTAAGAACAACTTTCAACTACAAACAAGAGATTTGGGGTGTTTTTCTGCAAAACTCACTTTTGTTTTTGAGAGTGACCACCATTCTTGGTCCAAATTTGAATTTTTACCATATGTGGAGGAAATGTGTTTCATTCAGCATCTTAGATAAAACAAAAAGATTTACTATTGAAGACAATGCCTCTGACATATAAGCATCTGAGACCTAGGGACAACCTTATTCAATCACATGGCAAATATCACCATAATTTTGTTAAGCTGCTGCTGAAGAACCTATAAAAAGTTTCTGTGGTTTTTGTTAAACCGCTGATATATGAAAATCTATTTTTGGGAAAGAAACATGAGAAACTTTCTTAGGCTTAACTTTCTGTGTTGATCTAGCAAAATACTGGCTTAAGAAGTTAAAATATGTTTAGTCATTTCAACATACTATCTTCAAAAAGGGAAAATGAGTTTCAATTTGTACAAGAACATGTAATATGAAATCTTCCTGCATTTGCATATGAACAGGCTCCTGATAATTTCCTTGTTGTTTCTTTATTAACCCTAGAAGGGCAGAGAAATAAGGTCATCGCACTCATTACTGTAATGACAATGACATTAAGCATAGGAGTTACTTTACCTTTTCCTCCAAGATTAATAGGAATATCACATTTATAGACCACGACACAGCACAGTAAGACATGGAAGGGAAATTGACCTCATCAAACATTTTCTTCTAAAATAACTGCCAAGGTTAAAAGAAATTTCCGTCTCCTACTCAACTGAACCCTCTCAGCAGTATTAAATAATTAAAACAGACACAGAAAATTATAGTGATCACAAGAAATCTGTTTCTCTACAGCTGTTAATGTACTAAAACCTTGTAAGTGACAAGTGCTGACTAATAGCATTACTCAATCAGACAGCTGACCAACATTTTTTCATCTACTTACTAAGGGATTACGACGGGCCAGCCATAAGGGTGGTGCTGAACAAGGGTATGGCCACAGTGATGGTACAGCAGAAGTGGGGAAGGTGCATTATGGTTGTTTTGACAACCACAATCAAAAGCCTTTCCACTTGGTTGGTTAATCTGGACTGAACACCAAGCTTTAAGACAGATATTGAAGCTCTGAAGTAAAGTGTGGGTTCTTCAGAGAAAGACTCTGACATATGCATGTGCAGTCATAAAATAATTACACTACCATAAACTTTATGATCTGTTTTTCATCTTCCAAATCAACTCTGTACTCAGGAACATATTTTATAATTAGAAAAGAGCAATCTGCGTGCCTTCATGGAGATCCTGCTGTACCAATAATCCTCTTTAATAAATTACTTGCACCAGAGGATGTCCACTTCATCTACTGCTGTAGATTTTTGCAGGACATCTGGCAGTCTCCATCACCATAAGCTTCTGTAAGCACAGGGTCATACACAGGCTCTGTCTGTGTCAGGAACTGCTGCAGACCAACAGGAGCAGATTGTTAGACAGAAAAGGGTTGTGCTGAGGACGAGATCCTACAATATGGATGTCTGTTGTCAACAATCACTCCACTCAAAAATAATCTGGAATTCAAACAGCATACTAGTAAGGCAATAGATTGTCTTTCTATTAGCCTTTCACAGAAATGGGAAGGTCAAAGAAATAGTAACTAAGGCTTTTCTTAGACATTACTTTGGTAAAGGCATGATCAATAGGATACCATCTTCAGGAAGTACATTTCCTTCAAGAAAACTTTCTTTTCAAAAATGAAATGGTTCATTAGCTTGTGGCCTATCCATAGAAAAGACTAGAATGTTTTATCCAAAGAATTCTGATAGAACAGGAGACCGCCGTGAACTAAGGACCACTACTCAGTTAACCAATAACCATTCTCATCTTTTACAAGTATTTGTTTGTAAACTGATACTTTACAGGGCATGAAAATGAATTGGAAAGTCTTTTTCCTCCACCTCCCTTTGGTATTGGAATAATGGCCAGTTCCTAAGTGTACTTAAAGATTAAAACAGCAAAACACATGATCATGCCCTCATTCCTCATGCAATTTTGGTTTATAAAGTTATTATTCAAGAAGGTGTTCCATAATTGGTAGCTCTCAAAACAGTAAAGTCAGCTGCAGCAGTAACCTATTCACATTGTAGTAAACAACTATTTTCTTTGGCAAAACATCACCACTCCTTTTCTCCGCAACTAAGCAAGCTGAGTAAGAGGGCACAGTGATAAATGAAACAAAACAGAAAAAACAGCTGAACAGAAAATCACAATATAGAAACAGGAAAACTGGTAAGTCCTTTAATTTTCAAAACAATCACTTCAGATGGCAATTACTAGATTGTAAGTATTTTCTGTGCTTCTAAGAATAGCCATCAATACCAATAGTACTTTTTGAAACCTCTGCTACAAGCACAAAGTATGTCAGTGAATGCTGTCCAGAAATCACACAATGATAAAAAATGGTAATGATAAAAATATTTCCTTTGCAAAAGCAGTGACCCACCCCCACATACGAACCTTAACTATTAAATCACCTTGTTAATTGGGAAGAGGAAGGGAAATGGAGGGAGGGAAGGAACAGGGAAGTATTTTAGAGTTATCTTTTAATGACAGATTCGGAGGCCACCAACTGTAAACGCTGAGTCCCATCAGCAGTGCCACGTACGATGCCATGGAAGGATCAGTGCGGGCCCTGAGCAAGTCAGGCAGTTTGATTAATTGGCAACACTGTTTTGTCAGCCAAAAGCCTAAAACCACAGAACAAAAATCTTTGCTGGGCAATTTGGCTGCTGAACATGTGGAGGAACTCAAAACAGTTTTGTGTGGAAGAGTTGAATAAGAAGGTGGTGTAAGCATTAAGGACTGCAGAGGAGTGACATCAACCCAGGGCAAAATCCCTGGAGAGGAATTGCTGCAAGAACTTGGTTGATGGTTTTTACGACTGGACTAAATAAAGTAAAGCAAAGAAAAGTAGAAATTGTTGTGTTCCAATTTTTTTCTCCATTTCTGAATTCCTTATTTCTCTCTGTGTTTTGTCTGTGGTTTGTTTGGGTTTTTTTTCAAACCTCCTTTTCATTAAAATTATAAATTAACTGACATCTGTTCTTTCTTTTCATGCATCCAAACTCTGAAATCCCATAATCTGTAAATGGGAAAGGACAATTACTGAGAAACTTGGCTGAACTACATGTGAGACACAGGAATGGAGGTTTTAGCAATCAACTTAAAATCACTGGCTTCAGGTATGTTATCTTGGAGTTGAAGGCAGTGGACAGGAGGAACATTAACATTCCTCACTCCTTTCCTCTCTGTGCATTATAGCCTGCGACTTCCTTGCCCCATCCCAGGATGTGCAGCCACGACAGGAAACATGCTCCCAGCTCCATCCTTCTGGCAGGCCCAAAGCAGCGGGTCAGGCTGTGTGCCAGCACATCCCAGCCCTGCAGGAAGCTCCAGAACCCGCTGGCTGTGGGATACCTGTCCCACACCCACTGCAGAGAGGCTGCCTGGCAGCCAGCTGGACCATACTGATCTACCAGAAAGCTTCACCTGCAACCATGAAATGGTTCAAAATAAAGAAAAGGCACAATAACAGTGATTCCTCAGACATTGGACTTGGATACTATTTAAAATGTATCAATCATTCATTAACATGACCTTTACAATGACTCCTGAATTAATCCCTACCTGACTCTACTGGCATTCTCTTTACATAAACCACAAATTCTTCTGGCACTTCTAGGTATATCAATGATAGACTATACAAGTTATTTTGAAGGCTGTCTTCATCTTAACCCTTTACATTCTTAATGTCTTGTTTCCCCACTTGTAGATTTGGCTTAACAAGCCTTTCATGTTTGCTGATATATACACATTTACACACACACACAAATACATCTGTAGGAATAAGATGTCAGAGTAGCTTTGAATGCACATAGCAAATAATGTTGCAAGAGGCCTTAAATGAGAATGAATCAGTCATTCAAACAGCATTACCCCTCTGAGATGTGAACAAGACAGGTTTTCACATTTAGAGCCTAATGTCATGCTTTTGCCCGAGTTCCAAGACTGCAAATGAAATGAAATGTCACCTTAGTGTTTCCTGGCTTTCCATATTTGGCATTGCCACTAATTTCTTTAACTTCTTTTTGTAAACAGTAAAATACACAAATAATATCCCCAATTCAGTTTCTACAGATATTGGTCTCTGTACTAACAAACTGGGTGTTTTTAAACATTGTTTTTATAGAACAATTACTAACATTACAAACATCAGACATTCACCTAACAAGTCTTGTTGAGCTGTTTATAAACTTAGGACCTTTTTATTCTTCTGTTACCTTGATATAACATGAAAGCTTGTCATTACACCCTGGTATTCCAACAAGACACTGGATGAAACAATTTAAACTGCCTCCTAATTACTGATAATAAACATACTGTCTAGTGATGAAAGTACTCATATTTGTAAATGTACTGCTATATAGTTATGGTAAAACATGCTGCTTGGTGAAATAAAGACAAACAATTCTTTCACATAAATAATTAATAGATACCTGTATGGGCCTGATTTTTTAGTCTTCTCACTCAGCCTCCAGATTTTATTCTGCACTGGATTCATTTAATAAACATTTCACTGAAATAGCAAGCAGCCCGACCCTAAGCACTGTCTACTGCACACTGACATTTATGACAATCTCATCCAGGGAAAAAGAAGTGACCTACTAAGCTTTCAAATTTCACCTCAAAACTTCATTAAGCTTTCAAGACATAATCAGGTTCAAACTGCTTATGTAAATGCAACTAATTGCATCCTCTAAAAAGGCATCTGAAATATGTAAAAGACTGCAAAAATAGTTTCTGTAAATACATGTCTAGTGTGACATGCTTTTTCACAGCACCAAGTACAAAAGTTAAGTAATAGTATTTTAAAAGTTCAATTATTATAATCCATAATTTTCTTTACTGTAGTATTTTCCTGTTTTAATCACAATCCATTATCTTGCTCTCAGAAATTATGACAATAAAGTAAGAGATAATAGCGTGTCTAGTTGCCAACAGATTAGCAATGTATTATTTGAATCTGTAAAGCACCACATACACTGATGTCTTTGCAAGAAGCAGAGGAGAAGAGGTGGGAGTTATGCTGTGGGAGAAGAAAACCCTATCACTGTTCTGGAAACAGATATTCCTGGCAATAGGCTTTATCCCACTGTGCCTACACACGGATCTGGAGGTCTGCCTTCCTAGGGCGGGCACAGATTGATGTTGCCCTTTCAACAACTGAAGCACTTTCAGGAAGCACCTCCAAGCACTTGGCTCTCATTACCTTTTGGTAAGGAGCAAAGGGGAAAGAAGTTAAGCTGCTCTATGTCAGTGAAGCTTTGTGGATCGACCAACTGTGAGCTCCAGTCTCTGGAGTAACTTCACTTCTCCCACATAGACATCACTCAGTCTCCTGAACGACCCACTTCCCATCCTAAACCCTCTAATCTCTCACATGCTTCCTCAGACCCAAATTCTGAAGGCCTTCTTCAGCTGTTCTCAGAATGTGCTGGCTCAGGAAGGAAGCTTATCAGAGTCCACAGCTCTTTGGTCTGCACCTCAGCCTTCCCTTTGGCAAAGGGCTGAACTTGGCTCACTCTCCTCTAGGCAGGCAGCAATCCCCAGTGTGCTTGCACCAACTTGTACAAGTAGGAATTTGTAAAATAAATAACCAGAAGAGAGATATAGGCCATCCCTAAGTGGAACAAAAGACAAAAACAAAACACCATTTGGCTACGATTAAACTTGGAAATTCAGAACATATTTTAAATTCTTTTCCAAGAAGATTTGGGAAAGGTGCAGAAGTAATGCAAAGAATGAAAAATCAAGCAGCCTTCAGAAAAACTTAAAGGTAAATTTGGTCAGTGGTTATATTGGGAAAATAGTACTTTTCCAGATAAAATAACTACCAGGAAAAAAAAAAAATCACAATCCACCATCTGGAAGATTACAATTTGGATAAGACAACAGAAGAGACAATATAGTCAAAATATAACATATTCAGTCTTGCACGATTTTATCTTTAATTTAGTCATCAAGATGGTAGCTAAGATGAATATTACCTAAAAGTAAATATGAACCAAGAGCTTCATATAGGGAAAAAGTGATGTAAGTGGCAGGAGAGTCATGCCATTATCCCCCCAGTGAACACAGTACCTTTCTAAACAACGCTAAGTGCTGTCAGTCTTTTGTGCTGCTGTCCAAGGTTTCAGTCTTAAAAAGCTGGCTCGTGGCTCATTTTTCCAATGTCTGAGATAAGAAACATCTCAATTCTATTATGAGTAAACATATTGACCTGCAAGATGATACCAGTAGTATCTTCCATTTTTTAAAAGAGAGTTCTAATTTCATCTTCTAGCAAATACATTAATTTTTGACAGCCTTTTTGCTTATCTACAAGTTTGCCAATTTCATGCTTAACCTGCATCTTCATCTCAGTCTAGAGCAAATAAGGAAAGGAAAAAAACCCTATATTTTTAAAACTACAGGAGGATTTAAAAAGGAACAACCTGTACCCTTTGAGCTATTCTTTCTGTAACTGTAAGAATTCTGAGGACATTCCAAAAGATTAAAGAAATGAAACAATTATTTTTTTATTTTGAGAGTCAACAGACAATACAAATAATTTTAATGCCCCATACCCTTCTTCTAATCTCATGCAAAATAATTCCAGAGTCAACAAACAGCTTGATTTGTACATATAAAAAAATTAAAACATGCCAATTAAAACATGAACTAAGAGAAAATAAGCTGCTTTTTAAATTCATAAATACAACTGAAAAGTGCAAGTCTCATTATGAGTGCAAGGCATCTCACTTGATACTAATACACTTTGATTAAAGAGACTTTTTAATGCTGGATACATTAAATTGATTTATAGTCCAGTCGACTAAGCTGGAAATACAACTCTGAGCACAGAATCGGCAATGAATTCCAGAAACACAACACAGATGCATTATTATCTCACCATCTCTTAGAATTTTTACCCATGGCCTGCAAGGAAAACTCATCACTGATTAGGTGTAAAGAGAATGCACTATTAGTGGGAAAGGTAGCTAAGAAAGAAGATGAATTAGAGGAGTAATCAGTTCTCCCTCTAAATTTGGGAGGGCGAGAATCAAATAAGCTCCATGGAAATGGAAGGTCTGACCTTACTTGAAAAAAAACCAAAAAAGGCAAGCTACAGTAATCAGAAAGGTACTACCTTCTCTAGTGAAGAACAGGGTTTAAGTTAAGAAAAGGAATCTGAAATAATTGAGACGACAGCCACACACATGATAAGAGCATAATTGCGCTAAGTCATTAAGACATGAGATCTTGTTAGAACAAGCAAGGCTGTATTATCCTTCTCCCTCCCCCATAAGCAGTACAAGCCAATAATACCAAGGTACATGTACCCTGTTACGTTAGTTCAGACTTTCCCTGTGCTCTGGGAAAACCAGATAAATATTCCCCTTAATGCTCAGAGGCACATGAATATTTCTGCTGTTGTTGAAAGTACATACTACTTCAGGAAGATTGGGGGTTTTTTTCCCCAAAGCTTTGACCTGGAAAAATAAGAATTTTCATACATATGCATGTGCTGCCTTAGTTAGAATTATGAATTGTATTTTCTCTGAAAATAAAGAATAAAAAAGTACTGGAGAATACCTGGAGACATGACACCACCTTATAAGACTCTGGAGTAATTTGGCCAATGGCACTGATGTCTAAATACTGTACTGAGAGCAAGTTCAGTAAGTAAATTAATTGAAAAGGATTTTTAGCATGAGGATTTGCTTCTCTCTAGCAGTTCTTTGCTAGCATGTACACGTATTTTTCCACTAACTCCATTATGACCACACTATTTTACCTCCCAGCCACATAATTTGAGTTTTCTCTGTATTTCTTCCTGTTGCTGAAGAAAGGCTAAATGCAAGAGTTGGAATAATTTCATCCTTTATAGGTATCTATTAGATACATCTTACCATAAAGAATTTAGCAACATGGAAGTTATGGGACTTCCCTGACAAAATGATATATTGAACTACATCAATTTGCAATCTTTCTATGTCACAACACCATTTATTTTAAACCTCATATACATAAACATGCCTTTACAGTGAACTTTTAAATACCATTAGACAGGTTTGGTTTTGCTTTTGGGAGTGGGGAAGTTAAGAAGAGGGATATGGAAAATTAAAAAAAAAAAAATTTGCTAAAACCTGTTCATAATTGTGAACTGAATTTTCTTTCCATCAACATTCTGTTCATTCCATTGTTTCCCTTTTATGCATTAGGATGTAACCTGACATAGTCCTGTATTTCACTCCAACCCTTTGTTTAGTTCACACTTTGAAATGCATTGAGCTCCATGAAAAGCTGGCAGCCTTCACAAAACACCACCAATGGGATTTACACAATTCTTTCTGTGTAACAGACCAGGAAGCTTTTACAAATGTTTACTCCCTCACAGAATGCCCATAAGAAGGGAAATCAAGCACAGAGTATTCTCCACCAAAGCATGTTTCAGCAATATATGGTATAATCAGTTTCAAAATAATCTTAATGTGATAGGGAAAAGAGTCATTAAAGAGTCTATATTAACCTTTTGAATCAGAGTAGAGAACAGCCAAGTAAATCACTGAGGTCAGAGAGTCCCAGCTCTGAACAGGAGCCTGCGGTGAATGTCAGGCTGCCACAAGAGAGGGGTCTGACAAGGCAGGTGTGTGTCACCTGCAGCCTCCTCTTCACCCACAACACACCCCTGTGCCCGACAAGCCTTGCCAAGGTCAGTTGGAATCTGGGTCCAGTTCTCAGCACAGCCTGTCAAGAAAGAGCCACCACATGGAGGACATTTGGAATGAAGATAAGGTTTGGGAAACAAAGTGTGTGACAGACATCAAAGAGCTGCTACAAAAAGGAAGGGAATAAGCTGTTCATGTTCACAGTAGAAAGTAAAGAGCTGATAGTGCAGGACTAGATTTTAGAAAGAAATTTAGAAAAAAGGAGGCTTTCTGATGGAAGGGTTCTTCTGACTGCTGGTATGGCAAAATGAAACCCCCATTACACCAAAACCCCAGAAAATAATCTCTAAATTGCAGATCAG
Source organism: Hafferia zeledoni (assembly GCA_035583235.1). NCBI lineage: Eukaryota > Metazoa > Chordata > Aves > Passeriformes > Thamnophilidae > Hafferia > Hafferia zeledoni. The sequence goes on from JAWWEV010000004.1 coordinate 21,070,990, forward strand.
CATCAGTAAAAAGCGACTAAGGTGATTCAACTTCCGTAATTGGACCTTTGAACAAATGCTGTTGACGAGCAGCTAGGAAATGTAACCTGGCTTTTGACAGCACTTAATTAGCACCTACTGCAGTGGTTGGTTGCCTAAATACCATTGTGCTGATATTCACTTCAATAGATTAGTATCCTTTAATAATGTAACAGAAACATGAGTTTAATATTTAAGAAACATGTCCCTATATAATGAGATTTCATTTACATACATTTAATAATTACATCATACACAATGAACCTGACCCACCATTATTTGCTTATCCAATATCTACATATTCTCTCTGCTTTTCTTGTACTTTTTCCTCTTTTGAAGGCCATAATATTTTTAAACTGCCACTTCTTTATCAAACCAAACAGTTAAAAGAATTTCAAGTATATACAATATGAAGTGTGTATTAGTTCATAAATACTGACTGCTACGTCTTCTAAATTGTATTTCAAACATCCAACCTGAGGCTTATAAAAGCTCTTGCCATTTCACCTTCTGAGTGATGCCATGAGTCTTGACAACTGACTGATTTGAATCCCTGGCTATTGCCAGATGATTATATAAATTGTGCTAAAGATAGCTTTTCCCATTATTCTAAAAATTACTAAGCTGTAGGACCTCTTTCTGACATAGACATCACTAATTTTTCCACTGGTCTTGGATTTGTGGTTTGGGAAGGCAAAGAAAGACACTGGGAGATATCCTACCTAATGACCTTCTGATAGATGGGGGGAAAGTGAAAATCTCTTGCATTTATAGTACACAAGTAATTTGATAAAGAGCACTATTATAGGAAATTTGTAACTTAAACTATTTAATAAGCTACCAGATAATGTTTTAATACCAGTATTGTTTTCTTTACATGGGACAAATTCTACTGGATTTTGCTTTAGGTAACCTAGGGATACATTTCTGCAAGGTAAAAATATTTCTTACTAGTTCATATCAACACAGGAGTTCAGAGAAAACCTACCAGTTCCTATAAATGATGGAAGTACATTGCTATTTACTGCATTTCCCTAAATATCAAACAAAAAGACTATATATACTATGGAGACCTTACAATATTTTGTTCATTCAACTTCAGGGAAAAAATAAAATAAAAATCTCATTGTTGTTAAAATTCCAGAGAGTTTGTAAGAACAAAGATTTTGTTATGATACATCTATTGTGACGAGAGCGTGTTCTGTGCTGATAAAGGCAGGCAGACTGCCAGGCTTATGTGTGCACATTAACAATGCAGATTCTCAGTGTTCTTCTTTACTATATTGGAGCAGCTGCTGCATTTTGGGAAGTACAAACCGTATTCCTTCAACAATCAGTGTAGGTTTGTCCTGTTGTTGCTGAGTGCATGTACCACAGAGCTGGTAGTGAAGCTCTCCTTGTGTTTACATGACAGACCCACCACCTCCTGCTAAAAGCTGCTCACTATTTTCCATAATAGGAAGAAAGCTCTTCAAGTAACTGCTGCTACAACCATGTATGATTTTTAGCTTTTCACTCTCCAGCACAAGGGTATTAAGAAAGATTTCTCTTCCTTAGCATAATTCAAACAAACTGATGAAGAAATACCTTCTAGGTAGTCTGTAAAACAATTCAAAGGTACATCTTTTCCTAATAGCTCAGTTACTGTACTCCAAAATATACTTAACCTAGCAGAAGTAAGAAAATGTCTAAACATTTACTTAAATAACCTTTTCACATATTTAGAGATACAAAGAAAGTTCACAGCAGAAAACCAACAGCCAAAAGCTGAACCACACTACTTGACAGTGCTGAAGAAATAGGAAGAAGATGTTCTTAAACTGTGTTTAACAAAATAGTCTTTCTTTTAAGGTTAATGAATATACTTCCTGACCTGTTTAGAAAGCATTTTCTACATGATATCTGGCATTCTTTATGGACATTAATTCATGACGTATTTCTCACGCAATTTATTTCTCCTTTAACTGGTTTTCATTTTGTGCTTCAGGAGTGGGTTTTTTTGGTCTGGTTTTCAGGTGGTTGTTTTGGTTTTTTTTCATTAAATCACCACCATTACTCCCTTTTTCTTCACCTCCCTCCTTGCCCCAGGTTAACAGCAGCAAAAGAAGGAACACTAACTAAAAAAAACAATCAGAAGCTCTTTGGTTCAAACTTTAGTTTGCTCAAGGCAGAAGAATACCAACTATTTTGTTCAGTCCTGACAGCACTCAGTGTTTCCTAATTAACAAGGAATTGAGCAAGACAGGCAACAGTCAATAACAACACATTGCTTTATTTTCTCAAGAAAGGCATGAGACCTGTCTTTGGGAGTTACCACCTTTTCCTGAGGTTCACTTATTGCCTGTCATCATTCCAAAAGCAGCAGTTCTATTAAGTAGATCACGTATCTCGATTGGAAGATGTATTGCAATATTCTCTCCTCATTTTAGTGAAAGATTAAATGTAGTCACCACAACTTTACATTAGAAGAAACATGAGAAAATGCACTGCTATTTCTGAATCTTTCCTACCACATTCAACTGGCAAAGGCAAATGTAGGGCCAGTTTTGTGTTTTATGGTGGTTCTGAGGAGACAGTTTCAACACAAGACAAGCAGCACAGTTTATTCAATAGCTCCACACAACTGAAATTAATCCTACAAGAGTTGTCAAAAGGAACAATCAGATTTAGTTATTTTCTATGTAAGGATTCTTAGTGAAATAGCAACTACAATTCTGGAACCCTGAATAAGACCAAAACCCTGCACAGATTTTTGTGCTGAAACTAAGGATGCAGGGTTAAAAAAAAAAAAATCAAGGCTAGAGAAATCATAAAAGGCTCTCATTTTTCTAACATTAGAGTTGCTGGAAAGGACCAGCAAAGCATCCCTTCTCTGTATTATTCATAGATACAACTTCGGTGTCAGTATCTCTGCTATCTTCTACATTAGTTGCCACACTTGGCACACAAGTTGGGCAGACAGCATTCCATGAAAATCCAAAGGATGTTCCAGGGGACTTCTGCAGTTGGGCATGTCTTTCACAAATTTCTGATAGGGATATACAGAAGTAAAACAAACCCTAGTATAACTCACACTGATCACCTGCATGATTTGCACACACTAAATTTTAGACAAATGTACTGTAGAACACATCCCAAGTAACTGGTTCTATTTACATGACACAGAAAGAAAGCATTTTCCACATACAAGACAAATATAATTAAAAACAAGCAGCAAGCAAAACAAAATCTCCAGTTTATGAGTCTACATAAGCTGCATGAAAGAAGCTAATAGGACATTAAGTTATAAGTTAAAATGATAAGAGCAGAATGAACTTTATGGAGAGTTACAGCAGTTACCATGACCCAAACATGAACTGGCACCTCGTGCTTGAGGGAGCCTGGTACCCACATTGCTTTGTCAAACAGATGTCTGTGCCATCCTGACTAAGGTGTGATGGTATATTTGATACAATAAGACCAGCAGAAATACTGGATCATGGTTTTCAAGCGAATGAGAACCTTACCAGGAATGCATGTGAAGGCATGAGACTAGAAATCGAGCAAAAAATATGGAAAACTAAAGATTGCGTTATCCCAGCCAAAACCCACAGCAGACTGGTTCAACATGGCACATCAGACTCACTAGACTAAACTCAGGTTGTTTCACCACTATATTTGCTTATTATTTTAATCTTCTGTGAAACACACTACTATCAAAGATGCTCAAATATCACAAGGCAGTTACTATTAGAATCTGGTGTTTTAACTAACAAATTATGGTATCTACAGGCTCAAGTAACTGCAAATTCTTTTTATGTGCCCTCATCTAACAAGTAATTTACAATAACATGGAATGGAAACTTGTTGTATCATGCCTAAAACCAGAAAAAAAATTTCTTTAGGGCAGAAGGCACATCTTTGTTCTATAAAGTGCTTAGTACATGTTGTGTTGCTTTTCAGGGTTAAAGGAATCCTGGAGCATGAAGGAGCAGAGGCTGCAGCATGTGGCTGCAAGGAATGGGGTGAGCTGCTGCATCCCTCCACAGGGAGGGACACAGCACTGATGAAAGGCACTGTCAGCTCCAATGAATGCAGAGAGTCTGCCACAGAGCCCACAGGTCTGGGCTGCAAGATGAGTTCACCACTTACTGTCTGTTATCCAGCAAGAGATCCAGATCCTGGCTTGGGTACACACACAACCAGCACTATTAATGCCCTGCCTGCCACAGAAGTTTCGCTGGCTGTGATGAACCCAGCAATTAGTACTGCCCAACAGAAAAGCAGAACTGGTGTCGAACTGGTGCAAAGGTCCCTGGACTCACCTCTGCTCCCCCCTCAGGGGATTCACTTCAGTCAGCTCTACTCTAGTCCTGTGAAATGAGTACCCCATGGCAAGGGGGCGACCGTAGTGATGATTCTAGAACAATCCTCCAGTTTACCTGCTGAAAGACACTGTTTGTGCTCCCTGCAATGCCTCCACATGGCAAACCACCAGTGCAGTCACTGGGAGAGACACAGAGATTTGCCTCAGATGTGCTCTGGTCACTACTGAACAGCTAATACGGGCACACCTAATTACACCTCAGTTATAGCCCAGATTCACAAACTACAGAAAAATTACTGCCAGACTTCCTCACAGCAGACATCCTCAAGGAAGAAGGTAATTTGCAGCTAAATGGATAAACAATTTGGATGACAGCATACTACTCTTTATATTAGAACTCCATACACACAAATTGTGCCTCGGAATTAAGGAGGCAGCAATTTTTAATCCTACCAGCTATTATGGACTTATTGCTGGGGTTTTGCAGGAGCCCTTCCCATCTTGGCTGAAAACTGTAGAATCATATGGAGGATTTCAGTGTTACCTGATTAATGATACTAGTTCACAAAAATAATTACACTTGGGTGTAAGTTTAAAGTAGCTACTAAGCTGATTGACGTTGTTTTGCAACAGTATTTTTCCAAATTGAGAGTTCAATTTTTAAGAAAAGTTATGCTTTTCGATTACATTATGCTTAGCATGGTTTTTAGACTTTCCCATACTGAAAATATAATACAAAGAAATATTTGTATGACATATTTTCCTGGAATGGTATTTATATACAGGGTATTCATTAACCTTTTTCAAGTCACTAAATTTTATTTAAGTGCTAAACACCATAAAATGCCTTGCAAGTTATTAACTTTTTTTGTAGTCAGCTGAAAATATTCTATCAATATACAACAATAAGCACAGGAAAATAGATTTTTCTGGTGCAAATCTGGCAGAAGTCTGTAAAATTACTGTATCTGTACACCCTCTAACACAATACTGTTTAAAACAGCCATTCAAGATTTCCCATTATTACTCCTCAGGCTAGAAATGGAGTTAGTTTTGGCCCTGCCACATTAGGGACAGAGACAGGGCAGAACAGAAGTCCATGCTGGGGTAATTATGCAACTTCAGTTTCCCTGCAGAGTATGAGGCAGCAAAGAACTAAGATGTTGACTCTTTATTCCTTTCCCCACATGACATAAGTGCATTGCAGGGACTAGAGGGAAGGAAAGAATTTTTTAATTCCTCTCTGAATCTGTTTATTCTTCCCTCCACTTGAGGCAAATTGAAAGAGACCATATGAATACCAAATTATCAGCCTGATTAAATATCAGAATCCTTGTAAAATGATTTGGCTTGGAAAATACATTATTCAGTCAGTATAAAATTCTTGTCATAATGCAGAAACTTGTCTTAGTCTCCTCTGACTCATTCTATAAGAACTGATATATATGTTTTTAAAACAAATAGATACAATACCTACATGAGTAAAAATATGAAAAAATCCAAATTGCCTTCCTTTACCTGACATTTGAAGGTTTAATTCAGTTTGGGTTATGAAATAAATACAAAATTTTAAAAAGATAATCTTATCTTTGTTTTTCCATGTTGATTGACTTGAACAGTGATCTATGTATATTATAGATGGAAGCACCAAAATAAAATGATTGCATCATTATCAGAACCATGCTGAAATCTTTCTGATTTCTATAGTTTGTCAAAATCTCACATTTCCATATGGATGTGCCTGCTTAAGGCAGATTATTTTTTAATGAAATTGGAACTTGCTAACTGAAATAGGAATCTTTGCCACTTTGCTTCTATAAACTTTTTAAACATCAGATAGTTCCTTTTGTACTAAAATATTACCAGGAGAAAAATACTCTGGTTCTTGGTTGAACATCTTCAATTCCAAGCTCCAGGCTATTTCTGCAGTTTGCAGCCCAGCCCAGCAGAGCCAAGACCATACAAATTTCAACCAGAAGAGCAATAACGCAGTACTTGTCTCTTTGCTCCCCTACCCAAAACAAAAGACAACAGGATGATCCTTTCAAACAAAAAGAGTTAACAAAAACTAACATAGAATTAAGTTGTAATACACAAGAACAGAAATAAAGGTACCACTGAATAACCTGTATTTTGGTTTTGCCAGAAAGCAAATAGGAGAAGTGAACAAACCAAAGGTAGAGAAATCAGACTCCACAGGGACTGCCCTGCCCTTACACAGGGGAGGCTTGAACAGAAGCCTTTGCTTCTGCCACGATATATCCACTGTGTAAGAGGCTCTTTCCTAAACACATTCCTCCAGGGGAAACTGATTTTTAAATATACATACCCCTATGCACGTATACACACACAGAAACACACACAAACACAACAATTTGCAGCCTCTCAAATTAGATACTAATGCAAACAAGTCAGTCATGACTAAGAAGGAAACTGCCATCTATCCTGACCCCAGTGCAAAGAAGCACTTCCATTTCCTAGGCTTTTCCAAGGAAGACTTTAATACGTAAGGTGCTTCCAAGAAAAAAGTTCAATCCAAGAAAAAGACCAAAATTTTATATGCTTGCTTTAGTACACAGTTATATGTGGAGTAAATTAACACTTAATCCCCACAGACACCACTGTACAAAAACCCAGTACAAGGAATTACAAGTCTCTTGACCAAAGCTACACACTTTATAATACACATGTAAAATGAAACCATTCCATACTCCAATCTCTTTTCCATAGTTCAATAGTATAACTCATCCCTTTTCCGCTAGGGAAATGCTGTATGTCTGAGCAGATAATGAGAAACACCCCCTAACAAACTGCAATATCTTTCCCCTATTCATGGGGAACACAGGCTAGTAAAGACTGTACTATTTTCTGTTAAATGACTCAAAATGACATTGAACATGGATTTAACACAATCTGGTCTACTAGAGGAACATACGAGTTAATTATATATGAAAACTTTCTGTTCAACATAATTGCAAAAGAAAAATCATTCCATGCTCTAAAACAGGATATACATTTAACTTTGTAAGACTTGTAGAAATTGTGACATATGGCACACTAGAAAAAGGTATTGGAAGGCATCAGGGGAAAGGACTGTCAACACTGCAACTGCCAGATTTGAAGTTCTCTGCCAACTTTACTAATTGTGTAGTAAGGAAAAGGTTGAGGCTTTTCAATTAAACATAGTGTTGCTGATAGCAACTTGCATAGGAATATGACCGTGGTGCGACAAAGTAAAACTCCTGGGCTCAGAATATCAGTACTGAGGCCACAATTTCACAGCCATTTCTTTGGCAGCAGTTGTTTTGGACATGGCTGCACTTCTGCCCAAGGCAGTTGTGTTCCCTCCCATTGCCACAGTCCAGCTGACACTCATAACACAGAAACCACCTCACCAGCACCAGCAACTCATCCACTGCTGGTCCCGGAGCGGGAACAGTGCCCTAGGCAGAGCAGGAATCCAGGGACATCAACTTGTTATGACAACGTTTGAATACCTACTTGTTGGATTATACCAAAACAACACAGGAAAGAAAGGCACAAACAGCCACCCAAGCACAGAGGAAATAAAAAATGGCTATTGAAATGCATTTTAAGCAACATTACTAAATCAAAGATCAGCAAACCAAACTAGATAATACTGACACATTTTTTTTCAACTGACAGCTCTGGGAAGAGATGCCTCTTACAACTACTCTAGACAGGGATCAAATGAAAATAGTTAAATGGGAAAACCATAAATGCAAGTCAGTAACCTTATCTTCCCTCAGAGATAAGTACAGAATTAAGTTCTATAAAACATAAACAGTCAGGGAAGTTTGTTTCTTCAATGCTTTAACTTTGTGAACATTAGAATCGCTTAGAATTGTTTAGATTGGAAAAGACCTCCAAGACCATCGAGCCCAACTGTTAAGAACATACTTCAGCATGGCTTCTTTGCCATCCACAACTTCTTTTACAAAAATGCTATTTGTTCTTTGCTGAGCTCACCTTTTTAAAAGGGATATTAAGATCAAAAAAAGAGATTGACAAAATTTCAAGTTATCTGTATTCACTGATCACAGTTTAATCATAAAGAAAAAGTGTCTTGACTAGTCTTGTTACTATTGTTGAAATATTTGTATCTTCAGACTTCAAGCATTCTATGAACAAGAAAGGATTTGCATATAAAAATTTAAAAATTAAATAAAGTGGAAGTAAAGAATTTAGTTTTTACATCACAGTAACTGACTACCACCACTTCTTAAAAAACATTTGTGCAAACTAAGAGGCCTAATAGTTCTTGGCAATACTGTATGGAATAAATAATTAATTACTAATTAATAGTTTTCATATCACTGTATAAGGCACCTGATAAGCCTCTGCATCTTATCACTTAATACCAACTGATCAAACATGAGAGGCTTTCTAGTTACATTCTGCCAAATACTTGTTTGTCTTCTCACATGTTAGGAAACACAAGCTGCCAATAACCTGATGATAAAACCATTGCTATGTTAATTTCCACCTTCCTTGTAGCAGCAGCTACAGCTCACTGACCATAAACACTTTAAGTTTACATAATTTATTCTCTCTCTAAAATACTAAAAAATAAAAAGGTGAAAATTTTATATATTTCATTTTAAATATAGTAGCATCCTATTCTAACTTATTCTATTCAGCTGCCATTGCATAAAAACATACGTAGCCATCCTTTTTACAGATCATTTTTTGTAACTCAGCTCCAAACAAGAAAGGAATTACTTAGGAGCTTAGTAATGGAATCATTCATCAGTTGAACTAATGTTTTAATTAGCAGTTGTATAAAGCAAAGACATATTATTAAAAGTCTCCTTGAAAAAATACCATTGTTGTTTGTTATACATTGACTTAAAGTGGTCACATTACTGTATTTTAAAAGTATGATGGTAGGTGTATTCCAGCATTAATACAAAAGAAATACATTTGCACTGACAACTGGGGAGCTAAAAACCTAAACGAAAACAATCATAAACTTCCAGGTAATGAGTCACATTTAACTCTTGAGAACAATATTCAACATAATGAGGCGTGTTAAAAGGTATGTAGGTATTGGGAGTTCACAGGAGAGGAGAAGAAATGTAACACACAAGCTTTGAACACTCACCATCTGAATTGGTTTTTTGTGAAGATCTCGTTCAGTCACCAATTTTTCTTGGTCAGTGACATAAAGGCCTTTTTGTGCCAGAGCTTGTATAACAGCATCATGACCTAGAAGTGGTTTTGCAGCATCACTCTTGAGAATAAGGCTCCCAGCACGACAGTAGAGCTCGGCAGACAGCAGCAAGTTCACAACAGGTGGTTTAATGTGCTCCTGGTCATACTGGTCTGTGTAAAACGGTTCTCGTAGTTCTTCCGGAACATTTTCTACAAAGAAAAAAACCCTATTAGTCAATATCAGAAAGGACAGATACAGTATTAGGGGATTTTTCTTTTTTAATATGTCTGAACTCCAAACCATGTTAAAGAAAGCATAGTCAAGGAAAGGCCAGAGTTTCACCAATTATCATAATATCATATAGTATGAAAAATTCCATACATAATTAACATTTGAACTATAAATAGCAATTTAAGAAAAATTCAAAGAGTATCACTGCAAAGGATGCAACAAAGGTCAACCTGTGGTTTACAGCATCATTACCTTAAAATTTCTTGGCTTCTCCAAACACATGTCCAAACATTCTCATTTCCTTTGGTATAACATTATATAGGTCAGACATATAAAGACAGAACAACAACCATTTAAACACAAACCCTGGTCTCTGTTACAATAACAAATACTGAAATACTGTTTCAGAACAGAATAATTCAGGAGAAAAATCAGCTTTCTAAGCTGCATATATGCAAGGGAAATTGATTACTACACTATATATGTCAAAGGCCATGCATCACAGAATTCTGACAATCCATCAGTTAAGCATAAATATATGGATGTTTTACTGAAATTAAAAGATGGAAAGAGAGGAAAAAATATTATCCATTTCTTTCTGTCAGAGTACTGTTTTCTTATTTGTCTAGTTGTGTTACTGACTTCTCTTGAAATTGTGGCTTTTCTCCTTTTTCAATGAGCTGGTTTACCACACACAGAAAGATAAGCAAGATTCTGTCAAGTTTATGCTGAGATTTTAATTCCAAAATTAGCATTCCAAGACAATCTAACAGGTTTTTCAAATACTGTACATAACACAATATAGGCAGACTAAATTTATAACTGTCTACCACAAAATCTAGAATTATAAATTAATTGAATATGACTAGATCAAATGAAATTAAATCACAAGTCAAGTGGAAAATAACTTTCATATTTTCAGGCATACACACTGCAAGATGCTCCATTTTCCTCCCGTAAGAATTTCACTCTCTGTTGTGAAATTAGTTAAGCCAACAACACTTACGGGATAAAGAGCATGTGATTCTTTCCCTGAGTCCAAATGGAAAAAGCCTATTTAATTGGTAGAAGAAAGAGTAATTGTGCAGGAAAGCAGTGATGCAACTCTAAGTTCCCATCTCCTTTGCCTTCAACTGGATAAATGGCTAAACAGCCAAAGTTTGAAGCAGAGGCTGGAGTAAACAGCCCAGTCAGGGTGGAGTGCAAAAGAAAACAGAACATGCCATCACAAGATAATGACAGATTATCATCTTCCTCATACATATTCTATTGCAGTTCATGGGCTTCCATTATGGGGTTTGGAAAGTGCCAGCTGCCTTCCAGTTGTGAAAGAAGATACATGTTATAAGTGCAAAAAGTGAAAGAATTGTTAACAAACACTTTGAATGTCATAAGGATGGTGTAAAAAAGGTAGACTATTGCTGCTTCCTTTGCCAGTTCAGAGGATCAAGCAAAAGAGAGGTATAGTTTATAATTTGCTTAAACCATGAGACTAAATTTGGCAGAAAAACTGACACCTCTGCTTTAGAATCCAGATCAAAATATACTGTCAGCACAACTACTCTGCCCTTTAAAACACAAATCTAACATCATTACATTTTTACATGACAATAATAAAACTGCTAACAAAAATATCTACCAGTGTCAGGAGATGAAACTGCAAACTTCTTTTCCACTTCCCAACCTTCCTTACTGACTCTATCGGACCCAGAATCATCCAGTCCTACAAAAAGCACTTCTACCTGGGGATCTGAGCTGCTGAGTATCGGCTTCCCCAGGGATTGTTTTCATCTTTCTCAGTTCTATCCGATCTTCTTTCTTTTCCCTGTTTGTCCACATGATGTCTATTTAAATACAAAGCTTATTTTTTCTGAAGTCCCTCATGCTCCATCTCCACCTCAGTAGCAGAAGCACAGTCCTGATTATCTGGACTTCATCCCCTACGATTCCAAAAGTCAACTTTGAAAGCATCTTTATGCTATTTCCTCAAGCTAGAGAGTATTAGAAAATGTTTTGTTTTTTTTTTTTAATATCTCACAATTCACAGGCAGCAGGTTTTGCTTTTAGAAAAAAAAGAAAAAAACACATTGAAAAAAACCAACCAAAACAAACAAAAACCCAAACCAAAAACCAAACAATCCCTTCTTGAAGCTGATGAGAAGTTAGATGGGAAGAGAGAAAGTAGTTTGTAATTTCTTAGAAGACGTAAAAATGCCTCATTCCTATGTGAAAAAAAATAGTTCTTGAGGCAGGAGTAGTTAGCTATACACAAATAGAAATCACACACTCTGGGCTTCAGATTCATTGAAGACAAAGATGGATTTCGAGTCTGAAAATTTGAGCCAGAAAAGAAATTTCAAGACAGGAAATAACAAACCCATCGCTTTTGATTTTCATCTTCTGTATTACCAAAACAGATACTAAAGGGACAAGATTAAGATGCAACAAATGTATTTATTATGAAAAAATTATATCCACTACTGGGATTTAGTAATTAAAGACTCAATACTCTAAAAAAAAAAAAAAATCAACATTAGCACTAGCAAATGCAAATAGAAGTATTTGTAAAAGCTATTCTTGCTCCTGAAAAATACAGAAAAAGACAAAATGAGAAGTATGCCATTTCTTTGACTTCACTGGTGTTCACAAAAATGAAACTGGAAAAGAAATGTATCAGAAAAATAGAATACAGAAACAAAAGGCTAGGAAGAAAAACTGGCTACAGACAAATTCTGAATGTACAGACACATGTGAAAGTGCACAAACAAGGAATCTCTGCTGCAACAAGGTCAGAAGTCTTCACAAAAGAGAGTTCCCTCCAAACAGACAAAGACAGAGGCACTGTGCCCCACTTCATAACTTGTATCGAACTGTTTGATACCAGAATAGCTCCTGATAGCAGAGTCAAACTGTGTTCTCACAGTAGAGATTGTTCGGGGGAAAAAAAAGCACATCAGATAGGTAACAGAGAAAACTCTTCCTTGCAAAGTACAAGGTCCTTCCAGAATTGGCACATGCTGCCTCTGAAGTCCCGTGGAAGGGAATTTCAAGGCTACATCCCGTTCTCAGCAGATTACCAGAACAATCAGCAGGGTCAAAACCAATTCTGGCAGGACTGGAGATTGTTTAAACCGGCTCTGTTAGGGAGAGAAAAATCTTAACACTAATCCTTAATATGTGCATTTTACCATTCCCTTTCCTTTGCCGAGCTGACCAGAGGACAAGGGCAAACCCTGAGGTAAATAGCCAGGTTTAAAATAAATACCTTGTTGCACATACTGTCATAAAATACCACCCGACCTTGAAATCAATGGTAATTATACTAGGGAGGTATAATGAAGTTGAACACATGAAATACATGAGAGACCAGGGGAACTGGGTGTACTGTGGGAGAGGCAGTGGGGGATCGACCTGCACTCTGCCAGCACCCAACAGGCAGGTTTTGAAGACACAGCCTTGGATTTTGCAGTGAAGTGCTAAAAAAGCAGTGGTCATGAGGAACCCAAGGAGAAAGTTCTTCAAAGAGAGACCACCAGAGCACAGGCACAGGTTGTCTGGGGACCCAGCTGTGAAACTGCCACCCACAGGCACTTTCAAAACTGTGGACAAGGACCTGAGAAACTTCTCCTAACTCTGAAGCTGCCTTTTCTTGGACTAGGAGACTAAACAAGATGATCACCCTAGTTTTTTTTCCCCGTAGAACTGTAGAACAGAACCACAGATTGCAATTTTGGGTACTATTTTGATATCTTTCATTTTGTAAATACTGAACTGTGAAGAGAATAATTCAAGCTAATGGACAAGTTCAACACACAGGGAAAACAACAAAAAGGAAATATCACATTAGCTCAAAACAGTAGCACAAATTTAACAATTAGGCTAACTTTAAAGAAGTATGTAACGTATCTTGAGGTAATTTTTCATAAATTACAACGGAATCATAATTCTCTTTAGAGAATAAAAAAAATTTTAAAAAGTAAATAAAAAGATAAAGGGCTTATTTCAAGCTTTAAAGCAAACAGGGGATTATTACTGCTCCCTACTGTGGTTTAACCCCAGCAGCAACTGAGAGGCCTAGCTACTTGGCTGTGAGCTAAGAACAATTCAGTAACTGAAATAAAGTAAAATATTACAACAATAACACTAATAATAAAAGCAAAAAAGATAGGTTGCTGCCCACCTCCAAACCAGCCAACTCCCCCAGTTTGTACTGAGCAGGATGGGCTCTGGTTTGGAACATTCCTGTGGTCAGTTCAGGGCAGCTGTCCTGGCCATGCTCCCTCCCAGCTTCTCGTGCACCTTCTCGCTGGCAGAGTGAGACACTGAGCAGTCCCTGACTTGGAGTGAGCACTGCTGAGTCACAACTAAAACACTGGTGTGTTATCAACAGTCTTCTCATACTGAATCCAAACCACAGCACTGTACCAGCTACCATGAAAAAACCAGACAAAACGAGAACACTTCTCCCTATGAAATAGAAATACAACTTAATTTTTCATTTAAACAGACCATTTTAAAAGGAAAGAATAATCTAAAAATAATTCTTGGATAGCACTCCTGAATTCACCTTTAACAGCTGTTGTATAAACAAAACTCTCTGCTCAGATAAACATGAATTACTCCTTGGAAGACTTGACTTTTTGGTTTGTTGAATCACTCTGCTACTAGATAGTTCTTGGCTAGCAGGCAGTAGGTGTACTCTTGCCAAGGGGCAAGTATCTAAAAAGTCAGTCTCTATAAATTTATGGCAGACTCAGTTTCAGTAAAATCATTCTTAACTTTGTCCACCTCACTGAGCTGAACCTGAGAGATTCTTAGGCTTACCATCACAGAAGTACTATGAATAAACAGACTCCAGCCTCCTGTCTCTAGATGATACAAAAATAGACCACTATCCACTGCTTTGACAGCCATTCTGCACTTAGAGGGGATTCCTCAATAAAAACAAAAAGAAAAAAACCAACAAAACCAAAAGCCAAACAACAACAACAAGCCAAACAACCGAAGACCCAAAACATTGACAGGCCTCATAGCCTAGTCAGACTTCAGTTGTTTTTTGAAAGCTGAGAATCATGTAAGAAATGCTCTACTGGGTCACACTAATTGTCTATCCCATCCAGAATTCTGTCTTCGCTGGCACAACAGGAAGCATTCCTTACAAAACCTACAGAATGTGTCTGGTACCAGCATTTCACATTTAAATGGGAAGATTGGCATCTACCTTAGTAAAACCTGCCTATTGATTCAGGTTCTAATAAACAAAAGAATGACTTAGAATTAACCCTGATAATAATGGGATCAATTCTTATTGACATAAATCCCTTCAGAACTTCTTTTTGGGAGATGCAAGTTATGAGAAATGTAAAGATAATAGTTTAATTATAATCCTATCTCACCCAGCTAGCACCCTGATGACTGTTACAGAGTCACTAAAGTAACCCAACAGATCATCAACTCAACTCAATCATGGGGAGAAGGGAAGCGCATTAAAATATGTCTGCAGTAGGAACTGCAATGATGGTCAAGAAATACAAACCAGGAAGAGGCAGAAGAAATGTATTTCATCTCATCACCTGACATCAAGTGAGCATTGGCTACAGTCTCTTGGTCAGATCTATCACATTCTGCAGACAAGCAAATAGGCTCGGTTGTACAGGCAAATAGGCTCAAAATAGGCTCAGTGGCACGAAGTCATTGAAAGGACAGATTCTAAACTATCTACTCCAACAGAGGCACTTTGTGCACTAACAGTCCTGCAACTGTGAACTTACT
This sequence comes from Hafferia zeledoni, assembly GCA_035583235.1. Lineage (NCBI taxonomy): Eukaryota > Metazoa > Chordata > Aves > Passeriformes > Thamnophilidae > Hafferia > Hafferia zeledoni. The sequence continues at coordinate 21,086,493 of JAWWEV010000004.1, forward strand.
AATCATGTTCTGCACGTTTATACACGCACAAGCTACAACTTCAGATGACTCCTAAGCCTAACAGATCCAGAAGATCACACAATTTTATGTATTTACTTTAAAAAGTGATCTACAGTCAAACTATAAACAGTTTCAAGTGTGTTCTACAGAAAGGAGTGATACAATAACCTTCTAAGTAGCAAATCCTGGTAGATTATTAGTCTAATCAACTGATTTTAGTAGGACTGACTGAAGTATTAGTTTGTCAGCAACTATTTTAGAGAGATGATGGAATCTAATAAAAAATTTCTCACAAGAATCTCAAACATTTTTTTTTGTACTCCAAACTATTCTACAAGGCTTTGCTTGCTGCCACAAAGAATAAAAGTAAAGAAATCAGGTCTGCTAGAAAAATATTAAAATGTATTCTGGCCTGCAACACCCAAGGTAACTGATGCAGGATTTAGCAGCCACAGCTTCTTTCTGACAGATACACCACGTTCATTTCCTCCCTTCATGGTTCTACTGGCAGCATGTGCAAACAGCAGTAAGTAGCCACATATGAATTCTGAAAATATTAATTACCAAGAGAGCTATTTTTAAGTTTCTTGAGTAACATTTAGTTCCAGATGATGCAATTTGTAATCTATTGCTTCAAACACCTAAAACCGATAAATTTAATGTTGAACGGTAGATGGATTATTCTATTTTGACTGCAGAAAACACAACAATGTTTAGGACAAGCACTCAGATTTTTGCAGCTTTTATTTAGTTTTTAGTTTATTCTGGTGAAAAAAAACACCAAAACTCATGCTAACCAGTGAAACTTATTATTGTAGCATTATAATATGGTGAATGGATAGAATGGCAACAGATTTAACTTGACTTTAAAACAGTTTCCGTAATTTTCTGAGAATCATACACAGAGATATTCATAACTTAGTAACTAAAAATTGGATGAAAATCTGTCTGAAAAACTATTTTCCAAAAGTACTCAGAAGTCCCCTACCAAATGGGAAGACCATGTTCAAGAATTCCATGTATTTATGCTTAACTGATGGATTGTCATTTCTTCACACTAGACAAGGTTCTAGAGAAGTGATTTCAAGCTACAAAAGGACTGAAAGCACTTTGGAGGACAAAATTATAATTCAAGATGATTTTGATAAGTGGAAGAAGTGGTTTGAAAATAGGGTGTAGTTATGTAAGTAGAGCTGCAAAGCAGGAACCTACAACAGTACAATTACAAGATGGGAACAACTGAGTAGGCAGCAGTTCTGCAGAGAAAGATACAGAGCTACAGTGAATCACAGACTGGATGAGTCAACAATTCTAGGCTGATGTAAAAATGACAAACATCATATTTTAGTGAATAAATGAGAGTATTATAGGTTGGAAAGATGAAGTAATTTTTCAAATTTACCTTATACTACTCATGGTTTAGCTGGACCATTAGATCTACACTTAAGTACAGAACTCACGCAAACCAACCACAGAAAAAATACATTAAAAAAGAAACAAAAAAAACAGTCCCCCAAAAAACAAACACCAAAACACAGAGAGAAAAAAAAAAGAAGTCTGTTTTGTCTAAACAGCAGAACAGAGAGGAAACACTGCTTTTATTATGTGGAAGGTGTTATAAACAGGTGAGGTGCCCTCCATTCCCACACACACCAGGAAGAGGTTAATGGGTTAACAGTGTAATAAAAGACATCAAGATTCTCTTCAAACATTTAGAGATAAGTAAGGTTCAAGTTGACTAGCAGACATACTGTGGATTGTCTATAATTAGAGATTTTCAAAAAAACAGGCTAAACAAACATCTGTCAGGAATGATGTATATTTAGCTCAGCCTGTCTGTAGGATGGCACATGGACAACAAATTTTCCAGGCAAATTTTCTACGACTATGTTAGAGTGAGAAGGCAAAAACTTCACATTTCAAAATAATTAAATCCATTTCTGTTGTTTTAGAAATGAAAAGGACACAGAGTACCACAATATCCAGGCCTTTTTCAACTTACTCTTATGAAATAGGCCCTGTTATTCTTTAAGTTGAAGGATGGAGTGTCTATACAGTTCAACCAGTTTTTCTATACTGAAATGGTTCACTGCCAGCATGGGGAGTTAAGGCTAAAATTAAATGTTTACAGGTTTAATTTCCAAGGTCAAACATTCCCCCTTTCATAATTCACTCTTTTTGTGAATTTCCCCCCTTAGAGTTACTGCAAGTCATGTCATCTAAACAATTTGGTTATTACAAAACATTCAATCTGACATGTCCTAACACTGTTATCCTGTCTCCCAGCAAAACATCAAGGCACAAAATCTTACATTCCCTCAACACTTAAATATGAATTCTGTCTTCATGTGGCATTTCTTAAAAAAATCCTTCATGTGAGATGCCTTCAACATGACTGTTATTGTACTTAAACTCTTAGGACATCTCACTAATAAGACAACTTACTTTGACCTGCCTGTGTTGTGGGCCAAACTCTGTACTTGGAGCTTCACCAAAGACAATTTGTCTCTCAGTTTTTGTTCACAGGTATCAATCAAACACTGAAAGTCAATACTAAATGTTAATAAACAGTACCTATTTCAAAGTCTTTTTTCCAAGAGCAAATTCTCTTCACAACACGTAGCCAAGCTGTAGCCACAATTTTGATTGCATTAAAATACGCTTTTAAAATATGTATGTGAAAGACATGCACTGAAAGATAGGGCCACTTGATACATAACATTTCTTCCACAGAGACATGATTGTAACAACTTATGACTTTCTTTAATCAAAAATGAACAGCATTACTTTGTTTCAGAGAGGGTAGGGAAAACCTCTTCCCTTCCACTGCCGAATTCAGAAACTGCAACATTTCAAGGATTAAAAAAAGAAATAAAATGGGGAATCTATAAGCACTCTAATCATCTTTGTATTTCTTTTTTATAAATGTATATGGTAATAGAAGACTGATCTACTCGCAAGAGCTAAAATAATTTAACAACTCCAAACTTCCTTCCTTCTTGGAAGAGGTGAAGGTCAGTTCTTTTTCACTCCAAGTATAAAGGAAGTGTTTGTACTGCAGACATGCAAATCCTGTGTACTGTTTTTCCCTACTTCAGCCACAAAGTCTTCTTTGAGGTTACTGGTTATATTAACCTAGTGGAAGATCTGAGAGCAGAAACACTACAATTGTGTATGTTTACCTCTCTTCCTACTATTACATTACTGCAGTATTTAGAAAGCAGATGGAACAATTCTCTCCTCTAAATATATTTCATTTGTGCATCTCTGAACAACTCCAGTAACGAAGAGAAAGACTAAAGGAATTTGGATAACTCTTTTTACAGAAAGTGGCAGAAAAAGTACCCTGCAAGTGGCTTTACACATCCAATAGAAACTCAAGAAGTACAAACCAAGACATTTCAACCATAGGTTGAGAATCTGACAAACTCCAATACAAAAAGGTTTTCTGTTTAGAATGTTGGGTTATATAATTGCACAAGCATTGTACACCCAGAATCCCATGAGTAGAGCCTATAGAACTAAGCTACCTGAAAACATAATGATCTCTGAAAATGCTGAATTAAGTACTTCCAAAAATTTCCACTATTATTTTACCTGTCATGTCTGCATAGCTAATAGAGCCATATGAAAAAGTATATTGCTCAGATTTCCCAAAGAAAAGTAAGCAGAGTTTATTGACAAATCTTTATAAGGAAATAGCATTTTGATCTTTTTTTCTTTCTAAAGTGATGAATACGCACTTTATTTCAGTAGCTACTGCACTTAATGACATTTTACTAGATTCAAGTACTTTAAAAGTGCCCTTTTGGAAGCATCACATCAAAGTATCATCAGTTCCAGAGGCATCATAAAGGTATGCCTTTAACCCTGTCCAAATACATAACAAAGCCCAGGCCCTGAATGTAAAAGGTGCAAAATTACAGAAAGAAAAGCCTTTTCCTGCTATTCTACAAAACACAGGAATAAAAGTAGACTGTTAATATCTAACTCACCTTTCAAAAAAGCCCATTATTTTTTAACCCACAGAAAATAAAGTGATTAATATACTACAGCTGTACCAAAACAAACAAACAAAAAAGGCAGCAGCTCGGTGAATTTTCAAGATGCTTCCCTCAGAAGACCTCTGCAAGTCTGGTATTCCTCAGGGCCCAACAGTATTTCAGGCACAGAATAATAGGTCTGGTATTCCTCAAGGCCTAGGTTTTCAAAGACAGCACCGATGCCTTTTGGAGGCATTACAATCAATTCCATTTACACTCACAGACAAGGACAGCCTTCTGTATTGTGCAGGCCAAAACCTGGCACTAAATGCTCTTTTTCCTGAAACCATTCTTGTTGCTTAAGCACTCAAATGGCCATAGGCTACTGTCACACATGTCAAAGCTGACAGCACGCATCCATTTCCAGTGCGAGCCTCCAATTCAGCACCTAAATAATACCAGGAAAAATTCCAGGACGGCAGACAAACGTGGATTGCTGGTGGTTTTTTTGCATTCTAGAAGCGTGACCCAGGAAATAAATGGAATACCATTTACAGAGTTCGATTCCTCAAATGAAATTGTATTAGCGCCAATACACAAAATCACTCGCTAATGGAAATAGTGGGACTACTCCAAAAAGACTAAGGGTAATTTAAGAAAAACGAAAGAAAACAAAAGAAAACAAAAAACCCGACAAGGTGTAAGGAATCTTAAAGATATGGGAACAGACCGAAACCACTTCTCACACATCTCCTGCCCCCCCTTCCCAGCTCCTTAGGGAAGGGCTCGCACGTCCTCAGTAGCGAAGCAACCAAACAAGAACCAGCATCAAAGAAAGGGAAGAAGGAGACGCCACCTACCTGTCCCAAAGGCTTTGGCCACCAGCCAGGCCAGATTACAGGCGATTTTCGCTCGGGAGAAATCATAATGGTCAAAGGGTTTGATGGCAGGAACAATGAAAGTCTTCCTCATCTCCTTGGCGTCTGCGGCATCCCCCATCTTCTCACAGGACCCCCGGCAATTGGGAACTTACATGGTTGTTCCTCCTGCTCCTCCCGCGGCCGGAGAGCGGGCTGAGAACGCGCCAGCACAGCGAGGGCAGCGCCGGACCCAGCTGTCCGTAAGGGGCTAACGCCGCCTCCCGCCTTTCTCTGCACAGGAATGTAGCCAAGCCCGAGTGTCCTCTCCTTCCTCCTCCTCCTCCTCGCTCTTTGTCTCAATTCACTCACGCCGCCGTCCCTTCGCCTCCGAAAAAATGCCCCCGGCGGCCCCGGCCCCGCGTTCCCTGGGGAGAGCCCGCGGCCAGGGCTGCAAGCCCCGGGCGGCCGCCAGCCCCCCGGTCCGGGCCGGGAGCCGCCGGCAGGGCCCCCGCAGCCGCCGCAGGCCGGGACGCGGCCCTTCCCGGCGCCGGGATGTCAAAACGCCGGGCACCAGTCCCAAAACGCCGCGCAGCCCCGCTCCGCTCCGCGCCGCGCCAGCGGCGGCTGTGCGGGCCGGGAGCAGTGCGGGCTCCCCCGGCGCGGCCCGGCGGCCCCGGCACCCCCCGGCCCCGGCCCCGCTCCCGCTCGGCGCTGCCGCTGCGGTTCCCCACCCGCGGCTGCCGCACTGGACGGGCGGAGCGGGCTGCGCATGTGCCGGTGCCGCCACCTCCCCGCTCGGGCGGGGCGGGAACCGCGGGAAGGGCGGGGCGGGAACCGCGGGCGGTGTGACCGGCCCCGCCCCACGGGGGGCTCCGGGCGCCGCGGCAGGCGGGACCGAGCGAGGTGGGTCTGGCCTCGGGTGCGGCGGCCGAGGCAGCGCGGGAGGGCTCGGGCTCAGCCCGGCCCTATCCCGACGGAAGCGACAGCGGGCGGAGCGTTTTCCGCGGTCAGGGGGCGCCGGCGCTGTCCCGCGGCGGGAAAGGGCGGTGTCCCTGGGCCGCGGGCCCGCCCGCCCCGGCGTCGCCGCTGTGCACGGCGGGGTCGGACGGGCCCTCCGCGGTGGCGTCGGGGAAGGTCGGGATCAGCTTCGGCGAGTCCCGTGTGTGCGGGGCTGGGGAGTCGGGGATCGGTGGCCGGGGCGCGGAGCGCTGCCGAGGGACAGGGCTGAGCATCCCGCCCCTGGCGTTTGTCCCTCCGCTTCAAAATCGCGTCTATAAATAACTTTGCGAATACTCGGGTAGAAGAATGACAAAACCTTTAAATGGTTCAGGGTCTGGTCACACAGTCACCGTAACAGGAGGCCGGAGCAGCGATGCTCCTCACCGGGACCTGGGCTGTTGTTGGAAACGCACCGAATCACGCTAGCAGGGGCAGCGTGCAGGGAAGGATTAGTCACGGCAGGAGCAGTCACTGGGTGATTAATGACTCAAACAGGACTGGATGGGTTGGCTTTGAAGCCGGGACTGAGGGCGCGGCCGTGCTGGGGAGGGAGGGCTGGCAGGGCACGGCCACTGTGTGTGTCATCGGTGACCGCAGCGCCGGCGGGCGGGGCATCACAGTTTGGCAGCAGAGTTACTGTATCTACAATATGTATATATTGCCTGTGTAGGTTGGTAATGTCGAGCTGTGCCCCGCGTCCTCGCCAGCCTGGGTGCTCCAGCAGCTCTGTTAGTGGAGGGCAGCAGCCTGAGGGGCGTTGGTTTGCGGTTTTCTTTAGGTCCGCTGAGTCTGGGAAAGAATATTTAGACACGGTCGTAAAGTTCAAATAATATTCTCGCCAGATGGTTATTTCTTCGTGTTTCAATTGGACTGTGAATTGATCTGGACAGAGTTTTTTCCATTGCTCTCTATCTATGTGTTCTTTTAGCACTTCATGTGCACAGTGAGACAAACATCATGAGTATGAGGCAAGAATACTTTACAGTTTTACAGACATGTATCTATATTTATTAGTAACGAGTAAATGAAAGGGTCATGAGGTCAATATTTGAAGAAATTATTGCTGAGCATCTCCCCATATGCTCTCTCTGGGATGGGATTCCCAAACTGTCATGCATACCACTCATAAGTGGTACATAGCCTGAAGGGATGGGAGGAGGAAAGTTCAGAAATCCTTGTCTTAGCAGGTGTATGACTGAAAGTCCCAGATCCTCAGCAGCAGAAATAGTAATAATAATGCGAAATAAACACACAAGTGTGACTTGGGAAAATGTTCTGTATTCAGAATGACTATATGCTTCGCTTTCAACAACTGAAGTAAGATCTATATTGGCACATTTTTCTGAATTATTTTTTATACATACTTTGAAAATAAGTTATATCAGAACCTTAGTTCCTATTTATTATTAAACATTATTTAACAATTTTTATACTTTCACTAGAAAACTTTATTAATTCTTCCTGCATATTTAAGAGCAAACACGTGAAATTCATAAGCCTTAAAACCTCAAATGATTAGAGCTATTAAAAAATACATTTATAAAGTGTGTTCCAGATCCCAACTAGTTTGTTTCATGTATGACTAAGAAAATGCCTAAAAATTACATCAACATACTTAGGAAAACTATAAAGCCATTACTTAGCTATGATGGATATAGGATCCACTCTGAGAGATCAAAATATTAAAAACTAGTCCATATAAAATAATATGAAACTTGCAGAAACAGCTTTCTAAAAGAAATGTGGCATAACCCAAATAAGGACTCATCAGTTATATTTAAAGTACTCATGTATTTATAATCTGTTCTTATGCACTTGGAAAACATCACATACACTGTAGTAGACACTGGGACTAGTGAGCAAAGTCTGACCTTCCAAAATTCTTGCAGTCACGAGCCTCTTCTGAGTTAAAAAAAAAGAAAAAATTTAATGTTGTTTCAGAGCATGCATCTCAGAAATGGCAATAGATATAATTATAGATAGGTATATATATAAACATTGCTACCAGTCTAGTCTAAAATGCAGAAAATTTTGTGGGTGCACCATTTGTGCTGATGAAACCTGTTCTGAGGCACAGAACAAAATCTAAAAATGCTGTCTTGTAGTAACTGCAATGAAAGTAGTTTTTCATTTCCTTAGTGCTCCTAGGAGTGAATGCATTAATATAAAGAAGACATCACCACTAGTTGCTGGTGTTCTTGTGCCAGTTCTTCTACTTTTGCAGAGATGCCAAAGTGTCATCTTGCTTATTGCACTATCAAAGATACCAACAGCCAACAAGAAAAATTATTAAAATTTGCTGTCATTGCTCAGGGTAAAATACAGGAAAGCTGAGTTGGGGTCATCCCTTTCTGCTCCTGTTTATCCATCTTAAAAGATTTTAAATAGTGATAATCTCTTCTGTACATAATCTTTCTTCTGCAGAGTATTTTATACTTTCAGGTTAATTCCGAGTGGAAAGACAAAGTATTGAAAATTAAAACAATCAGGTGACAGATTTTAATTTTTTTACCTTCTTTCTCCCTTCCTTTCCCCTCCCTTTACCCCAAATTAGAAACCCATTTGACTAATTTTGTGCCGTGATTACATCATAGACCTGATTCTTCACTGTCATGTGTCTTGCCATTAATGCAGTGGGTGTACCATGCCTGTAGTCAGGCAACAGGAACAAATATGACCACTAAGCTGTGAATAATGGTGTGGATGGCCGTTGTTGCTAATAGTTCCAACCTTGGGAGATAATTTTTTTCACTTGTTTTAAGTTTCACTTCACTTCTGAAGAGGCCATGTTTAGAAGAGGCCTGTAGACTAAATTCAGGCTAGTGCTAGATTATAGAATGTTCAAACTGGAGTAACATTTCATGCATAGTTTCTTCCTTCACAATACTTGATGATAAAGGTAAAGTAAAATGCTTTAAATTAGCAATACAATTAGTATTTTTGCAGTGGCACTGTCTGTAGCCAGACTTGGTGCTGGTGAACAGCTAGTTTGTCAGGCTACCTATGAAGAGTAGTAAGAACATTTCTGTTTCAGACTACCTGGTGGTATTAGGCAAATCCACAAACACAGCAGCTCACAGCAACTATTCTGCTGGGTAATGCTTCAGTCTTGATGTTGCAAACAGACTTGGAATAACACTGTGGGCATATTATCTTTAATTGCTGTTATCAAATTTGCCTAATTAAGATGATCCCATCTGTTTGCCTCAGCTTAGAGGATAGCAGTCATGACAGAAATGGTTTTGGCTGAAGGGAGGGGTACACCCTGTGGCCTGTAACCCCTGGCAAAGAGGCACAACTTGATGTGGTGCTGTGGGACTGTCAACATACAGACTGAGAATCGGTCATGTCTCAATGTGAGTCTTAAGGAACAAGTTTGTTGACTTCAGCAGGTTTTGTATTGCATATGTGAGGTTGAACAGGCAATCTATAGATCTCTGTGAGGTTATTCCAGCCTAAAAATGAAACTGAATTACTGATATTCCAGCCTCTTAAACTTAGGACCTTTTATTAAATACACTTCTTTATAAGCAATGGTAAAGCTGTAAGAGTTAAGAAATTATATTTTTAAATAGCAATCCACTGGCTAGAAGCAATCCCGGAGACTCCTGGAGTGGGGAGAGGACAATTTCTTGGTCTAGGGATTAGGTGAACCAACCAGAAAAGAAGGATTATTGAAGCTGGTGCTCATCAGTGCGGAGTTGCTCATTAGAGGTTAAGATTGGTGGCAGCCTGGGCTGTAGTGAACACTCCCTGGTGGAGTTTGTCATCTCAAGGAGCGTGAGCCTGGTGAGGAGCTAAGTCGGGACCCTGAACTTTAGAAGAACAAACTTCCAGGTTTTTAAGGAGTTGGTGAATGAAATCCCCTGGGAAACTGCCCTTAGGGACAAAGGAGCTGACCAGAGCTGGCAGTTCTTTAAAGCCACTTTTCTTAGAACTAGATGATCTTTAAGGTCCCATCCAACCCAGGCCATTCTATGATAATAAAGAGAGTGATTGAATTATTAAACTTCTTTGGCATTATTACTGACATGTATGTATGTAGTTTCTGCAAGCTAGGAATTTTCTCAGAGCATGATTTTGGAAGGGAGTGTTTTAGGATGATACGAAAGTACAAGAAGAGTTACATAATTACTGTATTTCAATTTCCTCTATTATTTTGTAATCAGAAAGTGCTGAGGTATGTAAAAGGGAAGAAAACAGTTTATCAACTTTATAGATTGTCTGTGAAGCAAACAAATACCTTGGTACAACTGATATCTTTTATTATACATAAAATATACACAAAAACATGTGGAACAGATCCTACCCTCTTTCAACAAGTGACATGTGCCTACTATGTCTTTTCTGATGACCTAGTGCCTGACATAATTTCTGAGGAAAATTCTAGAGGTGGTTTTTAATGAATATGACCTTTAAATAATAGAGCTGACTTAGCAAAATACAGTTGGAAATCTACATTCAGAAAAATACTTTGTTCAAAACCAAAATGCCACATTAATAACATTATGATAGTTGTTAGATAGTGCTTTATTTGCATCCCAGTTCAGAGGAAAATGGACATGACTCTAGAATTCAAATTGTGCATTCAGGTATGAGAATGAATACAAAATTGTGCACTTTTTCATGCTGTGACTGGCTTTTTTTCAGGCAGCTTCTGTGTGTGAAGAAAGATCTGAGCATTTATAAAAGCTCATTTGTTTTGAGCATATACATGATTTATAGCAGAGTATATGAATAGACTTCAGTTTCCCATGTTTTGGCCTTGCTTCCAGTTTTCACAGAAGCTCATGTGTGTCTGAATGAGACCAGCACTAAATAGCAGAGAATGCTGGGTTAGAACAGTAAATTTCTGGTATCATTTCATTGTGATGAAATTCTTTTTTTTTTTTTTGGAAGGGGTGGGTGGTAATGAAGATAAATGAGGAAGGATAAGCAAAGGAATGGCATAGGAGAGTAAGGTGGGTTTTTCGTTTTTGTATATGTCTTCTTTGAAACATCATAATCGAATTTTTCACTGATTTTTAAATTACAAGTTATTGAGGAATTTTTTATTTAGCAGGTGTACATAGCTGGTAACTGTTAAAAAGTTAGCTGTGGAATTTGTATGTCAAAGATTTTTATTGTAACCATTTATACACAGTGACTCGATGCTGTTGGAGATTTTGATTATGCATACATGGTAAAGTCATCACAACCCAAGTGTATAGAACTCTGTTACACTTCATTCTCCTTTGGCATAACTTAATTTGTTTATGTTAAAGATAGAAAAATGTATAGGATATTTAAGCTGTGTATAGAACAATTTGATTTAAATACTCCCCAATTTCAATATATATTAGAAACATGGAAAGAGCAGCAATTACTTTAATAGTTGCCTTAAACTAAATGTGTGTGTGTGTATATATATAGCAATAAAAACTTGGCACCAAGAAGGATTTCTTTTTTTAAATTTAGGTTAATCCTATATCTTGTTCCCTTTTGAAATTACTGGTGCTACAGACATGATTAAATTTAAGTGTATATATAATTGGGTTTCTGGGTTAAAGATGTCATGCAGTTTATTTGTATTTGAAGAAAAAATGTGGGTCATTTCTTTTAGAAAGTTTCAAAAGAGAAATTAACTACAAAAGGTTTATAGATCTCTCTGGTTATTCTGTCCTCATGTGGTATTGATGTTCTATAATACACATGGCTCTGTTAAAGCATAGTGTGTTATCTCTGCTGTCTCACCTGGACAGGCAGAAGTCACAGCTGCACTTGTTGGCACAAAGAATAGAAATGTCCAAATTGATTGATGACATTACTCTGATTTCATTATTTAAGAGAGCCCAATGCCACAGAAATATCCTTGCTGCTGCTGGAGAGCAGGTTTTCTGTGTATCAACAGAAGATTAAGAGCCATCTGAATGGAGATGCTCTGTGTCTGCTTCTGCTGGCTCTGTTAATGATTAAAGGCAGACCTGTCAGGCTTCCCAGGCCACCACCCTCTTGTAACTGGCTCCCTTCGTGGCTTTTTGCAGAGCAGACAGTGCCAGTAATGCAGCAGCCTTTTGCCTACCTTGCCTTTTTGCTCCAAGTTCCACTGATCTGGTAGGAGCTCTTTGTTCTTACTTGTCTGTTGTCTGGCTGCCCATGTTTTTAATTTTTTTAAATTGTGTAGCGCAGTAGTGCTTATTTTTCAAGTATTTACCTTGGTAATGTCAAGGGGAACTGTTCTCCTGCAGCTTCAGTTTGCTCTGGAGCTGAGCAGAATGAGAATCTGAGTATGATGACTTACTCCAGTTCATACAAACTCCTCAAGAATGGTAATGTCCTTATATACTCAGCATGTAAGCTGAATTGCAAATAATCTCAGAGGAACTGTGGTTTCATAGAATTACTTAGTTTTAAATTGTCTTGAACAGTGAGGTAGGTAGGGATATTCTGCAGGGTAAGGTGGTCTAGGAGGGAAAACCCATGTTAGTCAAGAAAATGAGCAGAAACATTTTTAATCTATTCTGTCTCATGTTGTTTTCTGGCCTGTTCCTTCTCGTGTTTCCTTTGAAATGATCTCACCATATATATTCAGAACAGTTTATAATTTATTGATAACATTTATATGTTTTGATCATGTCCTTTAGTTTTGGATTCCTGGGAGGTTTGTTCCTCATAGGTGTAAGCTAAAGCCACCACTTTTTCCGACTTGGGCAACTATTGTAACCTTCTTGGTTCATGATCCCAGGCAATTACCTGACAGAGAGCTTTCTGAAACTGGGCTGCAATCTGGCTTGCGCCTGATATCTAATTTCTATGTATCTTGCTATTTGCCAAGGGAAAGAATATTTATTTGGGCAGGAACTGCACAAAGTGGCCTTGTCCTAATGGGTCATGAGCCAAAAAAGAAACAGGTAAACTGAAACTGGAGTTTTGTATGGCTCAAAGCTTGGAATAATTTGTTTAAAAACAAAACAAAACAAAACAAAACAAAACAAAACAAAACAAAACAAAACAAAACAAAACAAAACAAAACTGACATAGTTTCACATGGAAATTCTGGGCTGATATTTTGTGAGAATGGTGTGTTGAACAGCCAGTCTTTTTCACAACCTGGCCTTATACTCAGGTCAGCTGAGTCGTATTAAGAATTAGCACAGATTTATTCCACTGAATTGTTTGGCAGATAGAATCCCATGAGTGCTTCATTTGATTTCATACAGCCTTCCTGAAAAAGAAAATACACACCACTGGAATCTTGACCATATAGCACAAAGTCTCCTTTCACACTGCAATACTTCAGACATTTAATACTGAAGAGTTAGAAAACATGTAATGATCTGGGGTGCAAACTTGCTAACCAGAGGTTTTCTTGCAATAAAGTAACTAGAATGAAGTGATGAACTGTTTACCCTATTTAGTGTAAATTGAATTTATTTCAAAACATGAAAATGTATTTTAGAACATGTAATCTAAATTCTTTTGAAGTGGGTATTATCGTGCTGGATTTTTTGCAGCCAAGTTACAGATCCGAGAAAAATAAGGTTTGCATGGAAAGTTCTTGGCAGATCTCTCTTGGAACAGCACAAACAACGTTGCTTAACAAGGAGGCATTCATTATTTCTGTCTTGTTACCCTCTGTTATTACAGTCACCAGCTGTAAGGTTATGGGCATCTTCCTAATAAAAAGCATAGGGGGCAGTCGTTCAGGGGTGGTGGTGAGAGATGTGTTGCATTTTCGAGGCTTGCCTTTGTTTGTTAACAGCTATTGTGCTTTATCAAGCTGAGCTAATGCATTGTCTGCATGTTCTCACAGCAAACAAAGTTTAGAAAAGTAACTAAATTTCAGAAGGACAAATCTATTGGTGTCACTTTAGTGATCTGTGAGCCTCAAGTATGCAATTATAAAAAGTGTTTTGGCTTTGGAAATTAAAGCCATCTGGTATTGTTTTCTGTTAAAAAAAGTCATGGATAAAGAGCCTACTTGGTGACCATGTATTTAGATTGCATTTCAATCCTTTTGGATAGAATTTTAATCGAAGGTGGACGGTTTTTTGGTAAACCAAGTCACAGTTCTTGTATCATCTATTTTGCTTAGCATGTGACAAAGTTCTGTGCTAGTGAAATTAGTGCCAACTATGACACAGATTCTGTAAAATTAATATCGGAGACCTGCAGTATGAGTCTGTAGAAAAAAATATCCACAAGGTGTATTTTTTAATTACACTTAATATTAAGACTGCACTGAATACTCAAAGAGTGATGTTTTGAGAAATTAAGCAAACTGTAGGCTGGGGCCTGACAGAAGCAGGCACTGAGAACAGTGGGAAAGGCTGGTGGCAAGGAATCCTGGAGCTGTGTGGCCACCAAGCCACCAGTGGGAGGAAGTGCAGGAGTGGGGTCACCCTCTGCTTGGTAAAGGCTGCCAGTGCCTTCCAAAGGCAATGGCACAGCTGGCAGTCACTTGGTAGCAGGGACACCCTGCACTTGGTGTCTACTCTGGCAGCAGCCAGTTAACTTTTATAGGGGTAGTTACAGCTTTTCCATGCCCTTCCTTTAATAATTTTTGTGTGATGGATTCAACCATGCAGAGACAGAAGGGGGACCAAATGTAATTTAGGGAAGCAGGGAGGTTAAGACCAATGGTTAATATTGGCATAGATTTTAACAAGACAATTGATAAAAAGTCTAGTTTGTTGCAGCTTTCTTGCAAGTTTCCCAGGCCTTTCTTACAGTGGTTTCTACTGTCAAAATGCTGGTAGGAGCTTTAGTGGTGGAAAGGGAAATTTATTATCCATTTACTCAAAAGGCTTATGATTAAATTTTTCCCTCAACCTGTCACTCTATGTATGTATGAATGCAGTGTACCTGTTATGTTTATCATACTTGCTGATTAATTAGAAAAGTCTTCATCTCTTAAAAAATTACATGATTAGAAAGAGAGTTTATTGATGGGCAAATGGCAACATACATCAAACACAGGTCATCTGGCAAGCTGAAACTTAATAATTCCTGTTGGTCTTGTGAAATTTGTTTTTTTCCTCTCCCATCCTTTTGTCTCTGACCCCAAAGTAGGGGGTGGAAATGGTTTAATTTCAATAAGTGCATATTGTGTGAGTGTTATCTTGCTTTTACAAGAGATGTCAATCTCTCTTGCCTCCAAACAGCCTTATTAATTGGAACACAAATCTAAATGGCAAACTGGTAAGCAGCTTTTAAATACAATGTTTTATATCCTCTCAGAAAGAAAATTAGGTTAACATGAAAGGAGAGAATTTTTACATTTTAGTTTTTAATTCTAAATATGTTTCAAGATTATTTAATCCTGTTAATTTCTGCCTGAACTCTCTAATAGTTTGCTGGTTACTGGAGTCCCTGGAATTTGTCAACTGTCTTTGCCATCTTTTGATCAAATCCTTGTTCTCTAAGTCTCAGAGACCTGACAGAGATATGTAAGTTGGTTTAAATGGTTCTGATGCCCTAAAATCATTCATTTTAACTGCAAAAAGCTACTCTGTATCTTTTACAAAAAAGCTGATAATTGTATTCACTGTAGTTATTACAGTTGTGCTAAGGGTATGGAGATATGGAATGAGGGAGTCCATCAGTTTTCAAAGTAAATATTATGTGCAATATTTGAGCATATAATCACATACAGTAATTATGTTCATAATTTTTTCATGAATTGCCCTATACAGCTATTTCCCTATGGACTGGTGGCATTTAGTGCTGGAGCTTCAGGGCAGGACTGCTGTTGTTTGGGGGTTTTTTGAGTTCTTTTTTTTAAACTAACTCAGTAACATGCTTTAAAAATTAAGATTTAATTGGATTATTTTTTTTAATTCTAATTTTACCATACATTTCTGCAGAGACTGTTATCAACCAATGGTTCCTTAGAATGTGGCTCTTCATACAAAGAGAATGCTCAGGAAGCCTGAAAATATTAGTTCAAGTCTTCTTTTATTGATCATTTACTTTCAAAAACCTTAGGAGTTGTCTGTTTAAATTAAGCAAAATTAAAAAAACTAGGCCTCAGAATAAATATACTGTGTGCAATTGCTGTACTCAATCAGGACATTTTGTATGAATGTTAGTGGAATTGGCTAGTTAATGGTTAGCCACCGTTATTTGTTTTTAGATTATCTGGATTTTTCCTGTGTGGTTCCTTTAAAGCTGTAATTCAGAAACTAGTGGAGTCATTGACTCACTTGTTCCTTCAATCAAAGAACTATTCATTAAATATGCTTTGGGTTAGAGCTGCAGTTGACTGCTTCCCTAAAAATCTGCTGAGTGGCTTCAAAATCCCCAGACATTAAAGAAACAGAAAAATATTTAGTTTCATAGCATCAGGTGAAGCAGACACGGGCACCAATCCACAAGAAAACATGCTTTGACTTCTGTACCTTCTGAATGGAAAGAAATTCTCCCTTGCTTTCACCCAAGCAGTGGGTGTTTTTTTAACTCCAAGTGCATGTATTGTGGCACACTTAAAAAAACCCAAACAAACCCCAAGAACAGTTTTTTTATTCTTTAACTGACATCTTGTAATGTTATAAAACAACACCAAGGCTCTGGAATTCCTTAGTTTAGAACAGTGTTACATAGGATACATATTGAGATATTTAAAATACTAGTAGTATAAAGAAAACCCAAAGCTATTCCTGTTGATGTAATTGAAGACATGTTTTAATTGTCAGATCTGTCAGTGCTGGCCCTTGCCACTTGTGGGAGTGATGCACGAGGTGCTGGTTGGACTCTGAGTCCATTCTCAGTAGTTTGGGAGCTCACTGGGAGCTCACTGCAAGTGGAAAATTTGGGCATGACATGAGGATATTTTGGCTACAAAGGAAAATTAAAATGTCCTGTATTAAATGCTTTGGACAGTTACCCTTTGGGATGTACTTACCTGTCCATCAAATCCCTGTGTGGAACTCAGGAAGACCTTTCCTGCCCGGTTGGTGGAGGGTGCCTGGAGGTTCTGTTCTGGTACAGGTTTGAGTTGATGGGTCACTCTGGGCAGGGAGAGCTGAGGTGTGTGGTACAGTCAGGCAGCTCTTTGAAATGCTTGGGACACCAGCTCGGAATTAATATGCAGAATGCCCGTTTCCTATGGATTTAGTGTGGCTAGTAGTAGAGGGATTTCAGTCTCCTGCTTTAATCCAATCTTGTTTTAATGAATTATTTATTATTTGTAAGTGATGTTTCTGAAGAATGGCTATGAGATGCTACAGGGCAAAGCGCCTGTTTTTAAAGTGAGGACAGAAATCCAAGATGCCACATTTGCTTTTTGCTTAGTTAATATAAACCCCATGAGTGAATATGGAAAAATCTTCCTGATATCATTTAAAATAGACCAAAAAGTGGGATACTTACCATTAATAGTTTGTTCTTGAGTTATTGTTTTCATTATTTCTTTATAGTTACTATAGTTACTATCTTTGCTATTCTAACAGAAATTTGCATAAAGTTGAAATAATCTGTAGCTATATATTTAGGTAGTAAATCTGTGTCACTATAAATTAGTCCTTTTGTACATGCGGGGTTGTGTGTGTGTTGTTACTTCTGTAGCTCCTAATATTTACTTTAGAATTTACTCTGCAGATACACAGTAATTATATAAGGACTGTATTTGTGCAGGAGTTTCTAATAACAATAGGTGATACTTTCCTGGGCAGCTGTTGTATTAGAACATGTGCAGCATAGGCAAGATGAGAATATTGTACGTTCTTGGTGTTTCACCAACTAAACTAAAAACCTGTCCAGCCTTTTGGAGCCAGTCAAGGTACAGTAGATCTACTGTTACTTCTTCCTCAGTCATCTCTTTTTCAGTGTTGAATTTACATAGTTGTCTTTTGCATGGAAGCCCTTTCATGCCTCTGAATACCCATAGAGACCTTTGCTAAAACTTAATCTTAAGTGCTACTGTAGTCTTTCTCAGACACCTGCAGTCTTTCTCAGACATGGGGACTGAATGATGGGGAAACTCCAATTTCAAGGAGCATCCATATGGGTGGACTGTCAGTTTATACAGTAATGTTCTCTGTACCTTTCCCAGTATTTCCTACCAAGTGACTGTTTCTTCTGACTGCCATTACACACAGAAAAAGCTGATACATATAGCATATTTGCATATTGGTGTATGCATTCTAGTATGAAGCATCATCATATTGAATATTGTTGAAATACTGGTCTTTGTTTAGCAAATGATGTTTTGAATTCCAGGAAATGACAGTGTAAAAATGGAAGTAAGAAAAGGAAATTCACTTATGTTAGGGAGGGAAAATGAAAAAAAGAAAGTCAGCGCAAACAAAAGGGAACGACAGGCTGAATCAGAGAAAGGTGGGGATTTTTACAGGAATGTATGGAGTATGGGTGAAAGGTGCCTGGCAGTTTTTCAGTCTAGAAATATCCACTTAATCTTTCCAGAAATTTAGTAGTCTCTATAATTCTACCAGTAAATTAATAGTCCCAGAGAAACCCAACCCCTCTATTTGCATTAACTTTGCATTACTACTGTGGTAACAATCTACTACAGAGAATTCCAGAATACTTTAAAGTAGACCATGTTTCACGTGTGACTGGATTTGAATGTTATAGAATGCTGCAGAGAGCTGCTTGAAAGCTCCCAGCTTTGTGTCTGTGTTTTAACCCCCCTCCTGCTGGCTCTTCTGACTGTTCCTCTAGACTGCCATTAAACTGTGCTTCCAAAGGGGCTGTTAGGATTTATGGATTTTCTCTTTAGTAGGAGGTAGTGATGGTGGTAGTCACCAACAGAAGTAATGAGGCAGAAGTGGAACTCCACATCAATGTAGATGCTTTCAGGCTAACGAGATCAACGTTGGAGGACGGGGTGGGAGATAAGGTAAAATCTGTTTTAGGGTATCCAGACTGCCTGGGAGTACATCAACCCAGAGAACTCCCAGCAGGATATCTTTACCATGCACCAAATAATTTATGGTCACAGGGTATGTTTTCACCTTGGGAATACTCTGGTCTTCCTGCATGTGCACAAAACCAGAGCCTGTACAGACACAGTGACACCGCCTGAGGTCCTGATGTTGGAAGGAGACAGGTTGACTTGGCCTCCTTCTGGTGACAAGAGTCCTTGAAAAGCTGAAACCATCGGTCTTTCTCAGTGGACACACATCCAAGCCCTCATATCCTCTTCCATGAACTTGGGTTTGCCTGAGGTAGTGGTCACACCTGGGCTGTCTTGCAAGGGACAAGTTGTCCATAAGTCTGAAAATGTTTTCTGCCCTGCAGTGCAACGTGATAAATTCTTGTGTTCTCATGCCTTGTGAAGTAGCGTAAATGTGCTTATTTATTGTTACCAGTAATAACATACTCGACTTGCAGTATGTGAACCTCACTGTGCCCTTCCCAGCGGGTTGGGACACGCACCGGGCATTTCTCTCACACACCTTATGGCTCTGCAGCAGGAACATTTTCCTCATGTGTGCAAATGTGTGTCTGCAGCATCTGGCAGCTTGGGCTGTAACTGGGAGTGCTGGATGTGCTCCCTGCAGAGCCAGACGGGCAGCACCGCATTGCAAATTGTGGAATATGTAAAATTTTCTTAAGAAAGGATGTTCTTTGCTGTTTGATGTTTGTATGCTTTCAAGGCTAATCAACAAGAAGGGAGATTTAGTCCGTGAAACAGATAGCAGCTAATAAGCAAGCTCTAAGTGATTCCAGGTGTTAGAAAAACAAGTTACTTGTTGGTAGGACTGCCCTGTTAAGGTTTAGGGCTTGGCACACTCCAGTCATCACAAATTTAGGGGGTGGTTAGCAAAGCTCGGGAAGAAGGATGTCCACTGATAGTGGGCACAAAGAATGCAGAATTCATGGGCCACAAGGACACTCGGCAGTACAACCAAGATAAGGAAGAAACTCATAAAGACAACTCAGCAGCTGTGCTGGTGCTGCTCCGACTGACTGCCTGGTTAATTGGGGCAGGGGCAATCATTGCGGCCACAGATCACGGACCAGCGACCCACAGGGACAGACAGACTGGGCACACGGACTAAATGGGCATGGGAAGCAGGGAATCATTAACCAATAGAGCGCTAGTTATTAAAAGAACAGTGTAACTTGTAGCAAATGAGCACTAATACCTTTGTTTGCTAAAATGTATAAATAAAGTTTTGATAGTTGGTGTGATTTGTGGAATAACACCGAGCGCTCAAGCTCGCGCAACTCGGAAAGAAACAGTCCGTGTCTCTCGCGTTTGTGACTGGGCTTGTTGCACACCGGTACGAACCCGGTTCTTGCCACAACAACCCAGGCCGAGCTCTGCGGTGGCAGCTCCGGGACGCGCCGCTCACACCTCCCGGGCCGAGCACGCAGGCCCGGCCGCGCCGGGAGGGGGGAGGCGGGAACCGGGAGCGGGGACCCCGAGCCCGCCCCTCCCGGCTTAGGCTGTGGGCGGGAGCGGCCCGGCGGGGCCGCCGCCATTTTGTGCGGGAGGGCCGCGGGCCCCGCGGTGCATGGTGAGGCTCGGGGGCCGGGGCCGCGCTCGGGCTCCGCCTGCAGCACCGGGGCAGGGGCGGCTGTCGGGCAGAGGAGGTTCCGCGCCGCCCTGTTCCCCCGTGGGGTGCGTGGCTGTAGCCGGAGAGCGGAGCTGGGGCAGGCGGGGAGGGCCTGCCCGGGGTCCCCGCGCGTCCCTCCCGGGCAGCCCGTCCGTCAGCCGGCCCTGAGCGCTCTCCGCGCCTGAGAGTGTGCTGAGCTTGCAGAGAGGTTTGTTGTGGGAAATTCTCATTAGACTCGAAAAATTAAGTGGTGAGATTTGGCTTCTGGTCGGATGGCGAGGAGCAGCGTCCCGGCCCCGGGGTCTGCCCGCCGAGCTCCGGCCGCCTCAGCCCCTGCGCGGCTCCGAGTCACACAGAACAGCTGTCTGTAAACACAGGGAGAGCTTTGTGGGGTTACAGCTGACTAACATAAGAACTTGTCAGAGACTGGTATACACACTACTGTTTATTCAGAATAAAATTGCGGTATTTTGTGTACTTTACTGATTATACAGTAGGAAACGATTGGTGGGAATATCTGATGCTTTCAGAGTCACCTACAGGGCTTCAGAATATAAAAGTGATGGTTATTTATGAACACTTCATTATGTTCCAGTAGAGATTTTGCAATTTAATTATGTAGGTCTTTGGGTTTTTTTGGACACCTTGGACAAACAGAGCTGGACTCTAAACATGTCAGAAGCTTACAGTCTTTTTAATTTGAGTGTAGTTTGAAAAGGACAATAAAAGGAGTAGTCTTGAGTCGGTCCTGTACTGAATTTGGCATCCTTTTTAAAAAATGGATTATTTTATTTTGGTCTTTTTATAGCTTAGAAGAATGCCTGCTTCCATGATTTTGTCCTAGAAACGAGTGAACTCTCCAAGGATTTAAATACGACTGACTCAAAATTGATACATTTCCACGCAGTGAAAAACAAAGTATTCACTTGACTACTGATGGATCTCTGTATTGTTCCATGCTTCTACTGTTATTTTACAATACTTCCTGACATTGCATGGACATTGTTAAGATAATTTTTAAATGAGGCAGTTTCTAGATCTTTTCAGGGATTGAGAGTTCATTTCTGGGTTTGCAGATATTTACTAGACTTTTATGGTAACAGTAAAATGTATCTTTCTCAATAGGAGTAGTTTCTAACAACTGTAACCATTTTCTTTCTAGTGCACTGAAGATGTTTTTACCAAGATCTGTTAAAGTCAAGAGGACTGCTGATGAGGACAAAAGTTGTACAGCTAAGAAAAATAAACTCTCTCCTGGAGGACCTTTGCTGGAGGACACCACTGAGTTCCAGGACTGTAAGTCAGTTAGAACAGAAACTTCTGCTTCAACATGCAATTTGAATGAAATGGTACAGGAACATACAGAAATTGTAGCTGGAGACCTTGGTGTTGCTAATACAACGTTGGGAGATGACAACCAAAATCCTGATGAAAACAGCCCTTTGGAAGAACCCATAAAATCCTTCAGCAAATCCCAGCGTTGGGCAGAACCTGGAGAGCCTGTGTGTGTTGTGTGTGGTCGCTACGGAGAGTACATATGTGATAAAACAGAAGAAGATGTTTGTAGTTTGGAATGTAAAGCAAAACACCTTCTACAGGCAAAGGAAAAACAGCTGGCATCTGATCGACTCACAGACTCTCAAGCAGAAGCTCACCTGCCTAATACACCTTATTTCTACAAAGATCATTCCTTTATTTCAGGCTTGCAGGATGAGCAGGTTGAGAACCTTAAGCTGCAGCTGGGTATTGCTGTCCAGGGCCAGCAAGTTCCCAGACCTATTATAGAGTTTGAACACTGTGGTTTTCCTGAAACTTTAAACCATAATTTGAAGAATTCTGGCTATGAAGTCCCAACTCCCATCCAGATGCAAATGATCCCTGTTGGACTAACAGGGAGGGATATTGTGGCTAGTGCAGACACGGGCTCTGGAAAAACAGCAGCCTTCCTGCTCCCTGTTATTATGAAGGTTTTGAATGAGGTAATGGAACTCTGTATGTTTAGAGAATGTGGTTTGGAACTTTTTATTTTGGATCTCCTAAGAATGTAACTGTGGTGTTTTTAATTAACATTCAATGATTTATTTTACTTTTGATTGATGGAGCATTGTTTCTTGGAGGGGGAGGGTGTTGCTGATGATTTTTGATGCCTTTGAATGATTTTTTCACTTTGGTCAGGACATAAAGCAGCTCTTAATATCACCAAGTATACAGTTCCTCCTTGTTAAGAAAGGTAATTAAATTCTGTGGTAAACTTCCTAAATGACATAAATAGAAAGTAATTCCAACCCTCTGCAAGAAGTTGTTCCTGTATCTTGATATATCAGAAGGCTGAAAAGGGTTTGGGGTAATAAATTTCTGAAATCTTCTAGTTACACAATCACCCCTTTGCTACTGGGGAAAAAAGCAATTAAGGTTTTGCTTTGTGAGGACATGAATGTATGACAAGAAGTACTGGCAAATAGTATTGAGTGTGGCTCAGTATTGCTTTTTGCTTTGGTGGTTTTAGTCAAGAAGAGATGCATCAGAATATATTTGAAAACTCTGGACCTGAGTCTAGTTGATGTTTTGCATTGTTTAGATACGTTTATAAATACATGTGTATATACACACAAATGAGTGCATACTTTTTTCAAATGAATAGTTTAGAAATTATTTAAGTAACTCTTTTAATCTTTAAAGTACTCTAGCATTCATTTTAAGAATAAAAGCGCTATGTAGGAACATGTAAGAACAGGTGCACTCCTGCTATTCCTCTGATTATCATTAAAGTCTGCAAGACAGTTATATGTTTATAATAATGTGCACAAAACTGGAATCTTAGTGAATAATACTTAACTTCTCTACATGATCTTTCCCATTCTTCATTTTCACGGTACTGTACAAATTAATGTGTATGTTGGGAAGTAATTTTATTGTTCAAAATAATTTTCATTTTTAATGTAAAAGATTAAGTTGGGAAATTTAATCTTGAAAGCTTTTTACCTAAATAATAAAGCAATTCTGTGCTCATTATATTTTTCTTCCTCTTTCTAGATAGAAACGCCATCTGCCCTTATTTTGGCCCCAACAAGGGAGTTGGCAATTCAGATAGAGAGACAGGCAAAGGAACTGATGGCTGGTTTGCCAAACATGAGGACGGTGCTCCTGGTGGGGGGTTTGCCGCTGCCTCCTCAGCTCCACCGCCTCAGGCAGAGTGTTAAGGTGAGGACTCTGCTGGGGGCAGTTGGGTTTTCATGATGTTCACAGAAAAAATGCTACTGTTGACATGTAGGAACACACAAAGTCTAAACTAATGAAATATTTATTAGCTCTTGAAAATTTTACAGTAATACAAATTTTTAAAAACGTTTTGACTTCTGACTAAACGTAATAATTTTTTCTGTTTTTAAAAAGTTTCATGGGTGATGTTACTGCTATCGAAGACTGGAATATACCATTTTATTAGACAAGGACTTGTCATTTATAGCAAAAAATAGTTTGTTTTGCATGCAAATTATATTGCTTGTAATTTAGACGCATCCATTAAGAGTTCTGAGAGGTCCATTTCCTTTTCAACCGTGTAAAAATTTTATGACTTAATTGAACACAAGTAATTTCTCTAATTATTGCCCTTGTTATCCGTATGCTGTAACTTGATAGTTTTTCTAGGAAAGTAATCTTTTTTTTGGTTGATTTTTTTTTTTTTTTTTAGGTTATAATAGCAACACCTGGAAGACTTACTGAGATTTTAAAGCAAAGTTCTGTTCAACTGCATGGCATAAAAATTGTAGTGGTGGATGAAGTAAGTTTTTTTATTTATCAGAGCTGTATTTCCTATAAGGTGGTCCTTGAAGAGCCAGTGTGAGTGTCTGGTCTAACTGATTAAACATACAGAGTGTTTGTTATAAACATACAATACATTTGAAAATTTCAGTTTTTAACAGAATTTGAAATGTGTTTGAACAACACCTCTTCTATTGGCTATAAAAGACTTACACACCTGACAGGGTAATGCTTTTAGACCAGTGTGAATGAAGCATTTGTTTTTAATTTTCTTACGTTTTCTTCTGAGTGTAAATACTCCTGCATCATACACGTTATGGTTCTTCTGTCAGTTCATGGTCAGGATCCTACTCTTCATGGAAAGATGTGGTAAATAAATCTAATATTTTTCACTTAGGTGGATACCATGTTAAAAATGGGTTTCCAGCAGCAAGTGTTGGATATTTTGGAAGACATCTCTCACGATCATCAAACCATACTGGTGTCAGCCACGATTCCAGTGGGCATTGAACACTTGGCAAATCAGCTTCTGCGCAATTTTGTAAGAATAACAGTAGGAGAAAAGAACCTGCCATGTTCCAATGTTCGCCAAATTATTTTGTGGGTGGAAGAACCATCTAAAAAGAAAAAGTTGTTTGAAATACTAAATGTAAGTTTCATATTTTTCTCCTAAGAACAATTTATAAAAATATTCATGTCTTTACACGTCTCTGTCAGGTTCTCATTTTTAATTCTGATCTGTATGTAGTGAAGAGGTGGAGTGAGGTTAAGCAGTAACTGCACTTGGTTCAGTAGTTCTGCAGTGTAAGAGTTTTAATGGGAGTTTAAGGGATTACTCCACCCCCATCACTCCCACCTCCTCTATATCTTCTGTGAGGACTTTGGGGGTGGTTTTGCAGGCCTGACTGAGGTTATCCAAGAATAAATAAGAATCTTTATCTTAACCTCAGAACTTAAAGAAGTTCAGAATTACATGAAAACTTCTGACTTGTAAAAAATTCATGTGTTGATACAAAATTGGGTTCCAAGTGTAAAAACCATTATATGTTTATAATGTACAGCTTCTTGAAGTTTTGTGGATGGTATGTTGTTCTTATCTAAAGTCTAGAAACATTTGTTCATCAGAAAGTCTTGTTAATGTTGGAGATAAGGAGCAGAAGAAATTGAATCCATGCTGATGCTGAGCAGCCAATGGTGATGCCTTTTTATATAAACTGTTTAACTTTACAGGATGAGAAGCTCTTCAAGCCTCCAGTGTTGGTGTTCGTGGACTGTAAACTAGGAGCAGATCTGTTGAGTGATGCTGTTCATAAGATTACAGGATTACAGTGCACAGCTATGCATTCTGAAAAGTCTCAGGTGGAAAGAACAGACATATTACAGGTTTGTGATATATATGTAGGGGTTTTGATAGAGTTTAAATGGCCCTTTTTGTTTAAGATGGCTCCATGTGCATGACTAATGTCATAAATTGACTGCTTTTCTGCAGTCAGTTGCTGGTGTATTGCTGGGGAAGATGGGACCAAGCAAAACTGTAGATAATAATGCCAATTTAAATGTAGATAAATACTGGAGACTATTTCCTAGATTATTCGCTTTGAAATGGGAATTTAAATGTGCATTAACTTCAACTGATGATTTTTTAGAATTAAAATTGTGGGTTTGATCTCTCTGTAGTTACCTCAGTGAATTATATTCCTTTTTAATTGAAGAACACAGGGAAGACATTCTCTCTTCTACAATAGAATAATTGCACTGTGTGTGTTCTTACTCTGAATAACCAGCCCTTAGACTATGCCTGGAGAACCTCAAAATACAAATGAGAAAAGAACTGATTTTTGTTTGTTCCTCCCTTGCCAGGGATTACTTCAAGAGAAATATGAAGTTATAGTGAGTACTGGAGTCCTTGGACGGGGGCTTGACCTTGTCAATGTCAAACTGGTTGTGAATTTTGATATGCCTTCAAGTATGGATGAATATGTACATCAGGTAAATAAATAGCTAAAGCCTTATTTGCAAATTATATCAAAATATGACATCCACCTGTGGAAATTTAATTTGAATGTAAAAAGAGAGATTATTTGCCTCTTCAGAATATTGATTTTATAGGAAAGGAAAGAAAGGTGTTGAATATCTCTTCTATAAGTCTCTTATGTAAATTACTAAAATCTAGAACACTGCTCTCATACTTCCTATATAAGTTACTAAAACCTAGAAGAATGGTTTTATGTCAATTCTTTTTGCAGTATCATTCTTCCCATTTCATACTTTCTGGTATCATTTTATGTTTATAGAAAGCAAAGTTTACCAGTTTTTAAACTATGTGAAGAAAGGCCAAATACCCCTCTTTCTGCTGCAGCTCATTTGCAGTGTGGGGTATGCATGTGATAGTCAGGAAACCAGTCATGAACTTTATCTCATTCCCTCTTCCTAGTGAAGTGTTTGTGATACTTTTTCCTGAGGATTTCCTCCTTTAAAAAAGGTGATGTGTGTGTTTTGCATGTGTGTGTGTGTGTGTGTGCATGTATGTTCATGTGCACCCCCCCCAGCCCTAGTTGAGCTGGCAGATGAAAAGAACTCATTGCCCTCTTTGTGGTGCTCATGAAGACACACGCAGCACTATGTGCAGTTCTGAGACCACCAACCACAAGAAAAGCCAACAAACTGGAGAGAGTCCAGGGAAAGTCAGGGGCTGGCACATGGGACATGTGGAGACAGACTGAGGGAACTGGGCTTGTTTGGATTGGACTAGAGATTTAATTACTGTCCTCTATGTGGTGAAGGGCAGGTACACAGGAGACAGAACCAGACTCTTCTTGGAGATGCAGAGAGAAAGGACAAGAGACAAGTCATGACTTGCTGCAAGGGAAATTCTGGCCTCAGGGAGAAATGATTTTCACAGCAAGCATAGTCAGGTGGTGGAACAAGGTGGACAGAGAGGTGATGGGACCTTTGTGCTTAGAGATACTTGAAACAAGGCCCTGAGGGAACTGATCTTGCTTTGAAGTTAACTTTGTTCTGAATAGATAGCTCTGAACGTTACCCACTGTCATGAGCCCCTTAAATATTGTCTTACCAATTGCAGTACTCCCCTCTTGTTTTTAATTATCTTTGTGCTAAAGTTTCAAGCACATAGTAAATAAGTAAAAAGGGTCTTTCCTAGCATCAAAACCGTACCAGTATCAGCATACCAGCTATTCCTAAATAGAAGGTCTTTGTAGATTCTTTTCTAATTTGTTCAAGCACTTTGGATAATACTGGCAAATAATTTTAAGTTACTGGATCATTGAAGTAAAGGGCATTTTTATCGCCATGGTGGAACATATTGTGCTTGATACAAGATACATGTTTGTGACATCTCTGTGATAAAGATTTTTTAAAAACATTTTGTTTGGCTCAGATCTACTGTAAGCTTTTGCCTGTAGGCTCTATCACCTGACTCAGTATCAATATTGGACTTATGGTATGTCACATAAGCCAGGCATAATTTTAGATGCATTTAAGCTAAAGCTTCAGGTCTGGATGTCCTGAATTCAGGAAGTCTAGTGTAAGTAACTTTGTGCTTGAGATAGAGATTTGTTCCTGTCATGTTACTTGCAGTTTTATAACAGAAAATTACCTTTGGGGCTATTTGAAGGACTTCCATTTAACATTGATAACTTAAAATGAATTTTTGCTTTTTCAGGTTGGACGAGCGGGAAGGTTGGGTCACAGTGGAACTGCAATTACTTTTATCAATAACAACAGCAAGAAGCTCTTCTGGGATGTTGTGAAGAGAGTAAAACCCACAGGCACCATTCTTCCCCCACAGCTGCTTAACTCTCCGTATCTGCATGACCAAAAAAGAAGGGAACAACAGAGACTTAAACAATTACAGAATAGCCTTGTAACAGGAGATAATATTATGGACATTATTAGAAAGCACAACAAACATAGTTCTCAGAGGTAATAAAGATATATTTATGTAATTACAATGAAAGTATGATTAAAAATAAACATGAAATGATGCCTTGTATAATGCCTTTCTAAAGAAGTTTATCAGTTTTTTAAGGAGACTCATTTTGTCTTTGAAATACAGGCTACTGTGTCTTTGAATTACAGTACTGGCCAGTACAAATGCTCTGTAACCTTGTTTCAGAATCTTTTTTGGTCTTGCTTGCCACATGAACTGAGAAGATACCTTTTATTTTGTTTTAATATTTCTGCATAATAGTTTCAGATTTCTTGTGAGACACACCCTTCTGGTAATTCTTGTGTTGTTATATTGAGGCAAGATCTTTGCAAAGGACACCCTTTAAACCATTAAAAATTGGTGACAGATTAGTCTCGGAAAGCCTCTGAAAATCTCTTCTTGTTTGCTTACATAAAATCTTCCACTGGGAACATTTTTCTGAATCTTCAGTATGCTCTCTGGGGATTTCTTAGGAACATATGCAAGTTTTGTTTGCAAAGAGTATTGGTGGTTTAGTTTCTCCTTTCATGCATGTGGACCCGTGGGATGTTCTACTCAAGCAGTTTGCCATAGCAGGAGTACTTGGTTATTGGTGTAGCCTCATTGTAGATACAAGATAAACCACATAAATAAGAAATTTGTGTTCTTATTTAATGAAACATAGTTAATGAATAAATGGTTGTGTTATTTAAGCAGAACTTGCCATGCTTTGACACCAGATGCTCTTTCATTTTTTTGGGAGATGAGGTCAAAACTATACTAAGATAGTGTTGTATCATTTCCCATCTGAAGTCTGAGATAGGTCATGATCAAAACTTCCTTTTAGAGTAAGGCTTGAGAAATCAGTTTCATCAGACCTTTCACGCTGCTGTGATGCACCATCCCTTTATGGCAGACAGATGTTGCAGGTAGTTAAATGTTAGGCCTGAGCATTTTATATCTGCTTTTTGGCCAAAGGCAGCAGTGTGATAAACTGACTTTAGTGGCCACAAAGCTTAGTAGCTTGCTATTTTTATTTTATTTTGCCAACTAGAAAATGAAACAGTAGGTCTTACAAGCTGCAAGACAGATGACATGTGTGGAACCACATTGTAAATGTGAGGAGAGAGATCAATGTGAATTGTTCAATGTGGCTGTTCAGTTTCAGTCTTGAATTGTAGACCAAAGCTCAAATGAGAGCTGGGTCTGTCCAAAGACACAATATGAGCGTTGAATTCCTTTGACATAGATAACAACGTTTTTTCCCTTTAGCATAATTCACCACAATGCATAGAACTTTTCATGCTTTTAGTGTTACTTTCAATTTGGCATCATATCAAAACGATGGAATTTCCTGATTTTTACCTCATTTGAAATAACCCAAGCCTGCCTATAGAATATTTTTGTGTAATGTTACTGCAAACTTAGAGCAGGTACCTGTACATTTGGAGTTGCACACAGCTCTCCCTGAGCCACCCTGCCCTACACACGGACCATGATTTGCATTTGATAGTCATAAGATCATGCAATAGTTCTACACTATCTTTGCCCCAGGAACAAAATGCAAGTACAGGTTATGTAAAAATGAAACTGACCCAGCAACTTCGTTCTGTTTCCTTACAGCAAGATTTGTCATTGCTAATGGGTTCAGATAGTTTAGTAAAACACATTTCAGTGGGTCTTCTGTGGGCAGATCCGTTGTTTGCCCAGCACCGTTTTTACTTCTTGCCTTGGTGTTGCTCGGATGCCAACAATTAATAAGCGTCACGGCCACTGTGAGTTTTCATTTCCCACCCGTTTTCTCCCATTTCCACTCATCCCTTGGACACACACGACAACGAGGTATAACCGCACCACCGAGGTGCGGGCTGCCCTTACGGAGCGGGTGCAACGCCGGCACTCCGCGATCCCGGGTGCCAATCCCGACACTCCACGCTCCCTCTCCCATCGCGACACTCCGCGGTCCCGGGTGCCAACCCCGACACTCCGCGGCCCCTTTCTCAGCCCGAGCCCCTCGCACTTCCGGCGCTTCCACCGGTTCCTGCGCAGTGGCGCCCCCTGGTGGGGCGGGGCGAGGCCCGGGGCGGGGCCTCGTTCAGCCAATCGGGCGCGCCCGGCGCGTTCAAACGGGGCGGCGGCGGCGGCGGCGGTTGTGGAGACGCCGCGATCGTGAGGGGCGGTGGGACTGGCGGGGCGGCCCCTCCGTGAGTTCGGGACCCGCAGGGCAGAGCCGTGAGGGGCGGTGGGACTGGCGGGGCGGCCCCTCCGTGAGTTCGGGACCCGCAGGGCAGCGCCGTGAGGGGAGGCGGGACCGGCGGGGAGTTCCCTCCGTGAGTTCGGGACCCGCAGGGCAGCGCCAGGAGGGGACACAGCCCCGCGGCCGTGCGTGTCTGGCGGGGCTCGGCTGCGAGCGAGGGAAGCTTTGCCGAGGGATAACGGAGCTGCCGGTTCTCCTGCGCTTGAGCACATGCCTGTCATGTCTGGTTAGTGGTTGCAATCCTTTAAAAACTAGGAGGGAGCGTGCTCCTCCTTCTGAGTTCGGTTTTCTCGAACGGAACCTTCCTTATCTTAGCATGAAGGAGCTTGTAATGGGGCGTTTCGCTGTTCTCCACAAATCTTTGTGTATATTCACCAGGCACAGTTATAGGAAGGGGCGCAGAACTTTCTCACAGGAGTTATGTTAAAGCTGCGCGGAAAGGGTGGGCTTTTCAGGAAACACTGACACTATTAATGGCCCACAGCCGTGTTTGTGTTCACTGCCTGCCAGAGGGAACCACAAAACTGGTACTTTACAGCTCGTGTAACTAATTCATTTCCTGTCTCAAACTGGATTGAGCAATAGATGTGCTCTGGTTTAAAATGCTGATATTTTCCTCACAACTTGTGAGCTATGGAGGGTGTGCAGTCATGACAGGTGAAAGTGAATGTAATGGCATTAAGCCTGAGGGTACTCTGAAAGCTGTAACTTAAAAGTGTAGCATTAAAGGAAACTTCTATTGGAGCAGTGGTTAAATGGTTTCTTCTACATCACTTGCTCTCATCTTGCTTCCCTTTTTTGCCCCCAGCCATGTGCAGCTGTTGTTAATGATATGTGCAGTTTTTAAGGATCTGAGTCAGGTGACTTCTTGTTGACTTGTTACAGTGAATTAATTGCAGCTGGCATGTCTGCAGTGGGTAGTGATACCAAAATTGTGGCAAACCAGTAACTATGATGCAGATGCAACAGTGTAAACGTATTTCCTGTACAGATTGCATATGGAGTTTTTTAAATATTTACATGTAGAAAGGATGGGGGACATATTTTGCACTTTTCTGCTGTCCCCTAGGCTAGGTGTCTTTTGTTTTGCTATGCTATATGTACTAAAATGAAGTAAAATAATGTCCAAATGTACTGTTAATAGTCGTTTATTTAACTATCCTGTTCTGATATTGGCTTTTATATTGCATATCAAAATCCTGAAAAAAATGTTCTTTCCATGTTCTCAGACTTCCTATTCAAAGTTAATTTTGGTGTGTTGGAGTTTGTTAGCTGTGAAACACTTCAGAGTGTAAACAGTTGTGAGTAAATGGAGGCATGATCTAGAATTCCTTACTTTGGGGATCATGGTAGATCATTTGGAAGAAATATCCCTGGTCATCTTGGTTGCTAAATAGATCATTGTTTTTACCAGCTGGTGCTGCTTCATGATATTTGGTTTACTTCCTGAAACAAATCGTAGAACTCAATCCATTAAGTCAAATTGCCTGGAAGCTGTTTGAAAGCAGTCATTCAAATATAAAAAATGACTTTTTTTTTTTTTTAAAGTATTGGTGGTGGAGGTGTATACTAATTGTTATTAATGTGTGGGAGCATCTACTGCAGTATCTGTAAAGAGCTCCCCATGCACCAAAACAACTCACATTGGACATGAGCATCCTAAGAATTTTTTGCTTTGTCTCCCTAGGTTCCTTATGAAGCACCAACTAGAAACAATCCTTTAGGAAAGGTGCTGTGCTTATTAAAAGCCAGGTGTTGGTGGAAGACAACATGCCCATTTACACAGTTCCTGCCAGAAGCCCTGCTGGGACACGATGCCCTGGCACTTTGCAGAAGGCTCCCTCCCACAGCACCTTTGCCAGCAGGAAAGCACCTGGGCAGCAGCTGGAGTCCCAGGTGCTGGGAGAAGGAAAGGATAGTCTGCTTCCATATTCTCAGAATAAGACTGAGGAAGTAAATAGGACCTATGTGATTTCAGCTTGTGAAAAAGTGAGTGATGCATCAACTACCTTTACATCTGAAGGCAGATTAATACTCCAGAGGAGAACTGGAGCAAGCAAAAAATTCATGTCGAGTAGTGAACAGTTGCATACGAACACAACACAGGGCCCAGAAGAGCTACACACAGAGAAGAGACTGACTCTGCAGAGGCGTGTGAGGACTGGCTCCACTGGGAAAGGTAAAATCAATCAGAATATTGTGCCTAGAAAAGAAAACAATGACTCTGATGCACAAAGAAGTTACAAGATTACACTTCCACAGAATATTAATGATACTGATGATGGTAAACCAAACTTGAAGTTAGTTGAAGGTCAGACCAGTACCAAGCTGGAGTGTAACCTGAACAGCAAGGATTCCTTTGGCTTTGTTGATGGTGTCTGTGAAAGTGGTATCTACACGTGTTTAAAATCTAAGACAAGAACTGCTGATGCAAAAATTCAAAATGAGGTTCCGAAATCAGAACAAGTAGTTAGCTCAAAATGTGTTAATAAGCTGTCAGGAGAACAACTGAATGAGAAAGGCCATATAAATAAGCCAGCTGGCACGCGAAGGGTACAGCATTTAATGATAAAACAGAACAGTTTAGAAAGACCAAGGACACCAGCTAAAGGTTTAACAGAAGGACTTAAGCTTACCCCAAAGAACAGCACTTCTCAAGGTCAGCCATCTCTCAAATTGGCTTCAAGTGAACGAACACCTCATCTTCAAAGTTTAGCCGAAAACGCCCCTCGTGTCTCCAGCTCTCTTCCTGGGACTAGAAGTTCAGAAACAGAAGTGAACACACAAGAAGTTTTAGCTGAGAGCAGCAGAACTGAGGAAGATGTTTCCAAAGTGAAAAACAGCAAAGTGACTGTAGCTGTGCGAGTTCGGCCCTTCAGTAACAGGTTTGTATCCTGGACTTATTTCTAGTGCTAAGAGTGTGTGTTGATTTCTGCTTTGTATTTTTTGAATTGTTGCATCATTGACCCAATAAGGATATAATATGTACTTTGAAAATTAGCTGACACTCCATTCAACACCAAGACAAAGATTTTTATTAAGAAACTGAATTGACTTTATAAGTGTTTGGGTCTATTTTTTACATGTTCATTAACAGTATTTTCATCTTCAATACCTTGTATGTTCATCAAAGAGATACTTTTCACAATGATTGTCGATCTTTTTATTTTCTTCTAATGTTTTCTTTTTACTTTGATTAAGATTGCTGACTTAAAGAATTTGGCTTATACTTTTTAATTTGTTTTAATTTTCCCTCCTTTCCATTCAGAGAGAAAACAGAAAACTCACTCCCTGTAATCTCCGTGAGTGGTTCAGAGACAGCTGTACGAAATCCATCCACAAACCAGGTTTACAGCTTCAGTTATGACTTCTCCTTCTGGTCTTTTGACAAGTGTCACCCTAATTTTGCAAGCCAAGCAGTTATTTATCAAACTTTGGCAGTGCCACTCCTTGAAAGAGCTTTTGAGGGATACAACGCTTGTCTTTTTGCTTATGGGCAGACTGGTTCTGGCAAATCATACACGTAAGTTCCCAACAGTAAAAGTCAAACTACTGTAGAAGCCAGTTGTTATGCAATGTAAAGTCATGAAAAGAGATTGTATGGAATAGATTCCAGTGTTACAGAATTTTGTCAAAATGTTTTTGCCTATTTTAAAACAAAAATCAATGAGTGTTTATAGCAATTAAACCAAAGTTAGCTTTTATGTATCTGACACTGTTCTTCTTACTACTTGTGGTGAAGAAAATAAAAACTCATTCCAGAGATTTTAGTGAAGGAAAACCTTTATTAATGCTGAGAGCTTCTCAGACTCACCCAGTGCTGCTGTTGTTCACCACTGTTGGTTTTTTTGTGATTTAAGTGACATAGAAAAGTATAGTATGTTTTTTGGAGAAGACATTTAAGAGATCATTCTAATTACGATCCTGATGCTTGAGAACTTTAAATAAATAAATCCATATGATTTTGGCACTCTTAATTTGAAATCTACCTTCGCATAAAATCCCAGACAAGTGATGTTTTGAGGGTTTATAGCCAAGTGTATATACTTATTTCTGTTTTCCAATAGAAAGCCTAGTGAACTGTTTGCTTTCCAAGCATGAATCTGTTGAAATTAGTCCCCTTAGTTTTGTAATTCCCATGAGGCAGTACAGACTTTTAATATAGCTAGTTGAGGACCAGAATGTTTCTGTTCAATTTACAGTAGATACAGAACTTAAACAGAAGTAGGGATTTCCTTTTTAAGTGTGAACTAATTTTTTATGTATAATATTTTTTCTACTTCGACCTGAAAGAATGATACACTTTGGATTGCAATATTGTCTTTGGAGGTTTTTTGGGGTTTTCTTTGGGTTTTTTCTGCCACTTTCACTTAAACAAATACTTACCTTCAACCTTCTATATTTTAAGAAAGGCTGAAATTGATATCAGTAACACCTGTGTGCTCTGGTCAAGTTTACATAACAGATCTGTGCTGAGGGCTGTGCAGCTGTGTGTGTGTGTCCCTGGGCTGTGGCTGAGTCTGGTGCACTGCTGTTCTGCAGTGGCACAACTCAACAGCAAAAACTGCCCTGAAGGTGGAGGGGGGTTTATGTAACTACACTGGAAGTGTGCAGAGAGTACAAAATACATATCAAACCTCCATAGGCTTACTGTTAATAGTACAGCTTACTCTTCAGCTGCTGTAGGGTTTTTGTTTTACTTGGGTTTTCAACCCGTTTCCCAATGGATTAAATAGCAAGTCCCTTTGGACATCATCTTGTCCAACTCCCATCTTAAATAAGCATCACCTTAGAGCAGATTTGTTTCTGTTGCTTACTCCTTGTACAGCCTAGAACCATATGGCATGTCACCTTTGGAGCTGCACAGCTAACATTAAACTATCTGCTGAGAGTTACAAAACTAAACTGGCTGATTTTTTGTAACCACAGAATGATGGGATTTGATGAAGACAGAGGAATAATTCCAAGGCTTTGTGAAGATCTTTTCAATCAAATAGCTCAAAAGGACAAGGAGCAGGTGATGTGCTTATACTTTTGACCTTACATTGAATGAGGAAACTGATACCTTAGTGCTGATCCATTTATTAATGTTCATATCCTTTTGCTGATTGTTAATCAGAGCTGCTTGCAGAAATAAGATTTGAGAGTACCCTTAAATAGTCAAAATCAACATTGTTTTACTTTCTTAATGGCAGTAATGTGAAAAAGAAATATGGGTATGATATTTTGGTGTATCACTAGACTAGGATCCTTTCCTCTGTATTGCATGTCTTGCAGTATAGGATTTATGTAAGGAAAGATAAAACAAAATTCCAGTGGCCTCCATCCTCTAAGTGGAGGCAGTAGGACTTGAAAAATACAAGTAGTTGTTAAATATCACGTCTCAAAGCAAAATACATTTCAATAGCATTCCAGTTCTAGTATTTTAGCTCAGTATTCTTGCTGAAATAAAAAATAACTTACCCCCACTTTCTTTGTATTTGTTTTCTCTATATGGTTGTTCATGTCTGTAAGGGATGACTTGCAGTTCAGTAGCCCATAATATTCAACTGAGCTTATGCAGGCAAACATTTCCAGTTTTAACTGTTCCAAATTTCTTTATTGCTTTGTTTGAGTTCTGGACTTTTAATCCTAATACCAGTGGACATGTAACATTCTGATCCTACAGTGGATTTGGTAGACACTGAGGAATTAAGGAGGAATCATCAGTCTTTATTGCTGAGTTTGGCTAGAGAGTGTAACTTCTAAAGATGCAGAACTGTTGTTATTCTTTTGTTATGCATTGTGAGTGATTCTGTTGCAGCAAATTGTCTTGAATCTTGTAATTCTGACTTTAGTGTTTTAGAGGTTTTGCTGCACTCTTCCTCTCTTAAAGAAAATTCTGTTTTGCTTGGAAAAAACCTAAAAAGACCTGGATGCCTTCAGAGGGAAGAGATGTGTTTTCATGACAGTTTTGTTGTGGTGTGGTTTTTCTTATTTTTTTTTTTTTTTGTTTGGGTTTTTTTGTTTGTATGTTTTTGGTTTGTTTTTAAATTTTTTTAATTGCTGTAGGTAGACAAGGTTTATATTTCCATTAGGTCATTCTGTTTCATGTCAGGGTATTGACAACATGAGTCTGTACCTTCCCTGTTACAAGCACAGCCCTTAAGGGAAAGGGACAAGTGGAAGTGCAAACAAAAATATGTTTTCATGTACTGAAAACCGAGTGCTGAAGCTTCTGAGGTGGATGTATTTAATTTTTTTAAGGCTTGATAACTTCCATCTGGGAATGGCTGTGGATGGAATTCCAATAAATTATATTCTTGATATTAGCAGGGAGGTTAAAGTAGATGACCTTTAAAGGTCCCTTCAGCCTAAACTATTTTAAGATATAATTTCTCATGGAAAGTCCCTTTAGTACAAATGCTTGTAATATTGAATATCAGGATCTGGCAATCTAAGTCAATTTTTGAAACAAAGTATAGTGAAAATGTTTTGTGTACCATACTAATAAATCTTTTATTATTTTATTAGATTTTGTATCATCTTGAAATGAGCTTCTTTGAAATATACAATGAGAAAATTCATGATTTGCTTGTCTTTAAAACTGAAAATGGACAGAAAAAACAAGTAAGTTGTGCACAGAAACAAGTATGTACATAACCACCAGGTAGTGGCATCTGTTCCGTAAACAAAAATGCACAAATGACAAGTGATCATTGTTTTATCTACTACCCTAACTTAGTTGTGAATAAAGGGATTCAAGTAAAAAACAAATAAAAATATCACTGTATGACTTACAGCAAAAAGCTTGGCACTTGGGAAATGTTAAGCAAAAACACTTGTTGAAATAGAAAGAAATTGTTTCTATAGTATCTCTAGAAATTGTTAAAGCCTCACTTTATCTGCAAAATGAAGATGATCTTTTCAGCCTTTATAAGAAGTCTCCTAGAATACAATTTATCTAAATCTCCAGATTGTACTAAGAGCCTTCTGTGCAATATGATTTGAATTATAAATTTGTATTTTAAATGGAGGTTTGGGGTTTTTTCCCTTTGGTTGTTTCTCAGAGATCTGGAGGACAGGGAAAAGAAACAAGATTGACCTGATTAACTAGTTAAACTAGTTTAGCTAGTTTTTAGTGTTCATATGTTAGAATAAGTAAACCCATAAATTAAAGAAATTTGTCTTAAGTAGGATATATAGGGAAGGAATTCATTATATCTGACTTACTAAAAAAAGAGTATTTTCTGTTCTTTGATGTTGGACACTGTACTGGCCACTTGTGTGTAAACCAAACATTAGTTTGTTATAAAGATGATATGCTACATTCAGCTTGCTGTTGAAGTAAGTCATTTAACCTAAGCTTGGGACTTACGTGGACTTTATATATAGAAGTTACCACTCTACTGTCCTGTGTAAAGCAGGAGTGCTTTCACCTGAGTTTTGTCAGTGATTTTGACATAAGCTACTTAACTTGGAAACTTAATAGATTTATGCTGCAGATTTTTTTTTTCTTTTAAGGTATTCCTGAGTGCTTGATCTAACTAATGCATTCCTAATAATTTTTATTTTGAAATTACTCTCACCAGCTTCGTGTAAGAGAGCACCCAGTGTTAGGACCATATGTGGAAGGCCTGACAGTGTAAGTCTTAAGTGTTCTTAATTTAAAAGATGTGTGGTGTAATTCTGAAAGAGTGCAGTAGTTATCTTGAGGCTCTGTGAAACCTTGGGTACTCACTAGTAAACCAAGCAAGATCTCAGTCTCATGTAGATATAGAAAAATGCACACCCATGATGTATTGCCCTAGTGAAATAAGTGTGTGAAAGTCTCAAGTGAAATGAAGCTTTCGTTGTGTATTTGTGTTTTGCTTGTAACTGGGGAAATGTTTCAGAACTCAGGCAGTAGGGAAAATTATACAAGAAAAACCTGTCCGAACCCAACTTTTCTTTTTCCTCCACCTTAGGAATGTTGTTCGTTCTTACTCTGATATTCAGGTAAGAGTTACTTGGTTACTAAAAGAGAATACAAATATTTCTGCTTGCTCCTTTCTTCACTGCTGAAAAAGAAATTTCATGGATGAAAAGAAAATTCAGACTGTCAAGTAGTCTATGATATTTCAGCTGATTTTGTAAAAGGATAATAAAACTAGTCCTCTATAATGGAGCTGAACAGATTGATACAGTCAAGTGTCACTGTTCACATAGTTATCTCCTCATTTCTCCCATCTAGTCATGATGTGTGTTAATAACTTTACTGGCACACATAAAAATCTTCAATTAAATCTCCAAAGCATGTTTTGGTTTCACATCTTAACTTTTGTCTCTTACAGAGTTGGCTTGAACTAGGAAATAAGCAGAGAGCAACAGCTGCTACAGTAATGAATGATAAGAGCTCCAGATCTCATTCTGTCTTCACCCTTGTCATGACGCAAACCAAGGTATTGCTGGGGTTTTATCTGTTCAAATTGGGTAGTAAAAAGTTCTTTTGTCTGCTGCCTAGAAAGTTGTGAGAATATACTTGAAGATCTTTGAGCAAAGCATAGGGCATTTTAACATGGTTTTCTGCACAGCAAAACTAGTTTTATTTTACATGCTTTGAGCAGATTCTGATGGCTTCTGTGCTACACGTATTTATAGCAGCAATATAAATAAGTCTAGACTGACAGATCTAGGAGTAGTTCCAAGCCTCTCAGTGTTAGTTTTGAGTTGTAACAGAAATCCTAATTGAGGCCAGACCAAATTTCACACTGCTGCCAACACAGCCTCTGGGAAGGTCAGGCTGTGTGAGGTGCATAGCTGTGCTGAGCTCCTACAAATGATGAACTGGGACAACGGTAGGAGATGCAGTTTCTGCTCAGTTTCAACACGTTTCTGGGAACAAATGTTTCCTTGTTTCAGAATGCCTCTCTCCCCCATGTGTCTCCAGGTCATAGGGACTACAACTCCTTCTTTTACAGATGCTTAAAAGACAAAACCTGACTTAGTGAGTTGAGTCTGAACACAGAAGTGAAATGGGTGTGGAGCTCCTTGGGAGTCTACGGAGTGTCAATCTGCTCTGTGCACAAATAACTTGTTGGTTTGTGGGGGTTTTGTTCTTGATTGGTTTAATTTTTCAACCCCCTTTCCTGATCTCTTTCCTCCTTTCTCTGTGCTATTCTCACCCCTAGAGTGTTGATTTTCTCTGTCATAACTACTCTTGAGCCTTTCCCATGGATTACTTAACTGATCTTGAGGGGTCTAAGTCAGTAACAGCTTCCTGATTTCCATGTTTTTTGGATAACTGCAGTAGTCAAACTTTAGACCCAAATGCATAGTTTGGTAATTTGTTTTGTTTGCAGTTGATGCCTATGCAGTTATTCAGCCAGAACCGACTGTCTCTGTGGTTAAAATCTGAACTTAATCCCCTTCAAGGGATGTACATGAGGATCCTCTTAAAAAATAAATGGATGCATAAATTTTTAGTGTATTCATTGTGAACTTGAGCTTATCAGATTTCTGCTTGTCCTCAGGCTTTTTATTTTGTTTTGAATGCCAACATCTCCCTTCTTTTCCAGGTAGAATTTGTGAATGAAGAACAGTGTGATCGTAGGCTTACCAGTCACATAAATCTGATTGATCTAGCTGGCAGTGAGTGCTGTGCAAAAGCTCAGACCACTGGAGAAAGGCTGAAGGTAAACCAAGACTGGTAATCTGTGGAAGAGGATTGACTGCCAAGAATACCCTCAAACTCCCAAGCATGTGCTTAATGTGACTCTCAGGCAGAAACTGTAGCTATAAGGGATGTTTATAGCCCTTATAATCACATTTTGCTACTGACGGTCTGTGGCCTAAAGAAGCTGTTTGGACTGTGCAAAATGGCAGATCTTGTGTAGAACAGCACTCCATGCTGTGCAGGTCTAATGATCCTGCAGGAAGAGTGAGGGAAAATTGTGTGTGACCACCTTGCAAATCGTGAACCAAATATTACACTGAGTTGGGTCTAGGCTGCTTGTGTGTCTTATTGCTTTTTTTTTTTTTTTTAGTATGTGGTGACATGTGTGTGGTACAGCTGTACCATACATTGAACAAGCATAATTAATCAACAGTACTGTCAATAATATCAGACAAGGAGATGCAACTGTATTATAAATATTTTCATTTTTGCTTTGTGTAGGAAGGTGTGAGTATCAATAAATCATTGTTAACCCTTGGAAGGGTTATTTCTGCGCTCTCTAAACAATTCCAAAATGGAAAGAAAACTTTCATTCCTTACCGGGAATCTGTCCTTACTTGGTACGTACTCTTGAGAATTTTTTTATATGGAAGTGGAGGTTTCCTGAAATTGTTTTTTTCATATGTTCATGAGGCATTACTTCCTTTCCTTTCTCTCTCAAATGACCTTTGGAAGGAAAAAATTAGCCTGTTGTATCAGCTAAAGAGCAAACAGGACCTTGGTTTGTGTTTTAAGTACATAATAGTCTCTTTCAAATAAGTAACAAGACCCTTGGTATTTTGTATTTGATCTGTTCCAGTTGAGAAGTTTTGAATTTTTCTCTGTGTGAGATCCAGAGACTGACTTGTATTCCCCTGTCATTTGAAGGTTGCTGAAGGAAAGCCTTGGTGGGAATTCCCAAACAACGATGATTGCCACGGTGAGTCCGGCGGGCAGCAGCACAGAGGAAACGCTCAGCACCCTCCGCTATGCCAAACAGGCTTGTTCAATTATCAACCTGGCTAAAGTAAATGAAGATGTGAATGTCAAACTAATCAGAGGTGAGATTGACACCTGCAGTCTTTGAGGTGCAATAGTTAACTTATTGCTTCATTAGAGTTCTTACAACTACTAATCTATTGTGTTGACTGACCACTTGTCAACTAAGCTAATACAACCTGAGAGTATCTTCCTTTTAATATTGTTATTCTATGTGAACCTTTTTTCCCAAAGTTTAAGTGATATCTTAGGCTACACTTAAGAACCTGGAATAGGGAAACATGTTTTGGTTTTTTTAATTAAATAACAGAATCTATTATTGTACTGAAGTGACACCTTATTTTGTCTTCATTTATTATGTGTACTGTGCATCTGTTTGTCTAATGTAGAATTGAAAGCTGAAATTGAAAGACTGAAGGCAGCTCAGAGAAGTGCTCTGAGCACTGATCGTGAAAAATACAGGCGTTATTTGCAGGAAATCACATCTTTGAGGGTGGAATTGCACCAACAGGAGAGGAGCATGGCAGAAATGCAAAGGTCAGGCAGTCGTTAATGCCTTAATTTAAAGTAGAAAAGGTAAAACTTATATGCTCTAATTTTTGTCTTAATATGTTGTGTTATTTTCCCCTCAATATATTAAGGGCCTGGAAAGAAAAATTTGAACAAGCAGAAAAAAGGAAACTGGAAGATATAGAGGAGTTGCAGGTACATTTTTCTTTCTATAGGAGACAGTACAGAAAATATAACATCAGCAAACCTTGCAGAATGAGGATAGCTGTAATATTTGGTTTTCTTAATGCTATTCTTTTAAAAGACTGTTGTGACTTCTTAGAAAAATTTAATTAGATATTTGAATGCACAAAGTAAATTGGTTTTTTATGCAGAGCTCTCTTTTATCTAGAAAGCTGGAATTACATTTAAAATGGATAATCATTTGCCAAACCTTGTCAATCTCAACGAAGATCCTCAGCTTTCTGAGG
The DNA here is from genome assembly GCA_035583235.1 of Hafferia zeledoni. Lineage (NCBI taxonomy): Eukaryota > Metazoa > Chordata > Aves > Passeriformes > Thamnophilidae > Hafferia > Hafferia zeledoni. The sequence goes on from JAWWEV010000004.1 coordinate 21,128,441, forward strand.
TGCTGTTGTATATGATCAAAGAAGGAGAAACTACGGTTGGAAGGTGTACACCAAATTCAAAGCATGATATCCAGCTTTCTGGAGTGCTGATTGCTGATGACCATTGGTATGAAGTGTTCTTTTCATAATTAGTTTCTTCTCACCCTTCCTTTTCTTTTGGAGTCAGTCTCACTTCTGGCAGTAACAAGACTTGGTTTTCTAGCCAAGAAAATACTATTTAGGGGTATTTTTTGTACTGCTTAATGAGTAAAGGCAATTTCCTTCTGTACCCTCTAGAAATCTGTTAACTGGGGTAGTTTAATTTCTTTCATGTAGCAAAATTTTCTTCTACAGCATTTCTGCATGAATAAGAGCTGATGAAATGATGCTCTGTGACAGATAACTCTGCCACATTAAGCTCTGTGGAAAAGTGAAATATCTTGACTGTTCTTACCTTAATTAATAAAATTAGAGAGTAACTTGGCCATACTGCAGGAATATTGTTTAAAGTGCCTTCTGTGCAATTGATCCCAGATAAAATGCTGTAAGAAGATTAACTAATCTGTGACTAAAAACGTGAAAGATGCAGGTATGTTGGGAAATTAAGCATTATAAAAGAAATGCTCAAATGACAGGGTGTTGCAGTAATGTTTTAGCAGTGGAATCTTAGATTTAAATGTAGGTTACCTTCCAAAATATAGGTTGTAATTTCTTAATTGTGTGTTGTAATTAAATAGTATGAAGACAATTCACATCTGGAAAGACAATAACAGAACACAATCCAAAGCATGTATTTTAGTCTATTAAGAAATATTACTTGCAGTTATTATGAGCTACTGAGACTGCAAATGTTTCTTTTTTTCAGTGTTATAAAAAATGCTGTTGGCACAGTAAGTATTATTCCACTGAGAGAAGCAAAGACATATGTAAATGGGAAGTGCATTTTGGAACCAACAGTTCTGCATCATGTAAGTAACTGATTTGGTAAGCATAATATGTGCATGTGTGGATTTCTTTGCTTTGTTAATATTTTAGCTTCAGACTGTAGGTTTTCTTGGAAGTCTCTGTAACTGTAAATATTTGTGTCATCATCTTTGATTTCTAGCTCTGCCTGCTGTGTTTTAAGCACTGAAAATTTGCTTATAAATCTAAATTTTTAGAAGAATTTTTTTTTCCAAATAGGGTGATCGAGTGATCCTTGGGGGAGACCATTATTTCAGATTTAATCATCCAGCAGAGGTTCAGAAAGTTAAAACACCTTCTTGTGGGACTACGTGTTTGCCTGATGGTCCAAAAGATTTTGAGTTTGCAAAGAATGAGCTGCTTATTGCACAGAGAACACAGTACGTTTTGATTCTTCTTGTTCTGAAGATAAATTCAGTTGTTAACGCCACCATGCAATTAGTTTAAGAAATAGCTGAAGGTTGTTAATTATTTCACAATAAGGGAAAGTTGGAAAATAATGATTCTATTTATAATGGGTGTGCAAGTCCCAGACTTGGCTGAAATGGAAGTGTTCCTCTAAGAGTCAATCACTGCAAGCCAGTCCAGTTATCAAGACCCTGGTTAAAGAAACACTGAGCTCCAGAGGTCCTCAGAGTGGTGTATCCCTCTGACTGTGTTTCTCTCCAAGCACATGATAAGTTTGAAAATTACTTTTGATGTTTTAGAGAATAAATGCCTTAGGAAAATTAGAAGAACTCCAAGTTGTAACCTTGGTCTTCTCTGAAGATGGAGAGTTGGAGAGATACAGGAGTGTTATTTGTATGTGCTTCTTTACTGGGAATTATTAAAGAGCAAAACTCACTGACTTGTTGCATCTTAATGTGATTTAGTGGGTTACTATTACAGTTCTTAGTTTTGTAGAAGTATGAAAGTTGTTTTTCAAAAAAGAAAATCTTAAACCATCATAATAAGAACAAGTAGATAATCTCTATGCAGCCTCTAAGAGATTAAAGGCAGCATTCTAAATGTGTGGCACTTGCAGTCTTGAATCGGAAATTGAAGAGGCACGGCTCAAAGCCAAGGAAGAAATGATGCAAAGTGTCCAAATTGCCAAAGAGATGGTTCAACAAGAACTGACCTCACAAAAAGAAGCTTATGAAAGCAAAATAAAATCACTGGAAGCAGAGGTGGTAAGTTGCCATTGCATCATTATGTACAACATACCCATACTACAGTTTCTGTTATTTGTATCTCTTTGTTTGATGCTTGCTTGGGGTTTATTTGTTTGTGGTGTGGGTTTGGGTTTTTTTTCCCCTGTCTTGGAAATTATAAGTGTTTTAGAAAATGGTAAGCTTCATTCTTTAAAAAAAAAAAAAAAGTTAGCCTTAGTAACACAAATTGTAAACTAGGTGTCCCCTTCAGAGTTATTCCAGTGATTGTAACTTGTATGCAAAGACAAATACCTACAGAATTTAAGTTAATGAGATTTCTAAATTACTACAGTATATTACTTAATATGGCTTTTTTAATTTCCAAGTTTGCATGCTGCTTTGTTGTTAGTCTTTTCAATGCTTCTACAATATGCCTGAGTTGTCATAGAATGTACATCATGGTAAAATAATAATGATGATGATAATGTATCTGATTTCTTAAATAGTCTATAGAAAGCAACATTATGCCTATGATGTGGGATATAACCTTTCATTGCTGACTTTGGGCTGTGTAGGCTGCAGAAGCTGCGTATTTTAAATGTGTTGCAAGTGATAATAAACCTTAATATCTGTGTAAGGGGTGGGTCAGAAATGCTGTAGAAGAAGTTTTCCTTCTCTCATCTCTCCTTTTTGATATTAGAGAGAAGAGTCTCGTAAGAAGCAAATCCAAGAACTGAATAACCAAAAGGCTGCAACTAAAATACAGGAGTTGGAGAAGGCAAAGCAAAACCTTGAGCTAGAGCTACAATTCAATAAGAAACGTTTAGAAATGGAGACCCTGGCTACCAAACAGGTAATTTAAAAAAAAGCTTTTTATGTGATGAACTGGTTTGTTTGGAGGAGCTTTTTTCAATCTTTGGTTTTTAAAAGTCGATTACTGTAAAGGAAATTCTTCAGAGTATTCTTTTGCTTGATTTTATGCAGAAAAACTGCTACTTTGTTTGCATTCTGACTATGACGCTGTATTAACGTTGGGGAATAACTAATGCTGACCTTATTTCTTATATAACGTGGATGGTTTTGTCCCTTTACCAAACTTCAACTGTTGCCTGTGGCAAAAGTTGTTACTCCAGGCATTTATGTAATAGTGACTGATTGTTGGCTGGTGTTCATATATATATATGTACATAGATATATATCTGCTGCAACAATTATGACTTGATTTTTTTTTAAAAGCTGTTTCTTTTTTTTTTCCAGTTCTTTAAGCTTTGTAATGTCTAAGCGAATTCAAAAAAATGTCAGTGTTACAAGATTAAGAATATCCTTAAGAATATCAATAAGCATAAGAATATCAATAAGCAGATGTCCAGTACCAATTTCATTCTGAGAGTTTAAAATAACAGAAACAAAAAAATTTAGCTTCAATAAACAGCATTAAGTGTTTTTTGCCTTTTTTGCCCCAGGCTCTAGAAGATCATACCATTCGTCATGCAAAGATCCTGGAAGCTCTGGAAGCTGAGAAGCAGAAGATTGCCCGAGAAATACATGCCCTTCAGAAGAGTCGTGGAAGTGGCAATAAAACAATGACAGGTATGCACGTGTGTGTATATATTGCAAAGACAATGCAGACTGACTTCTCTTTTGCTCAGTGGACTTGGGCCATGGGTACAGATACAGAAGCTTTTTCTGTTCCACTACCACTTCCCTGACCAAGAAGAGCCTTCTGGTTGTTTTGAGCCTTTGTATTCATAACCTGTGTATATCAGACTGTGTTAAAAGCTCTGTTTTAATCACAGTCAGAGTGGTTGGGTAGATATACACTTGGTCTGTATTTATCCCAATGGCTTAAAAGTCCTTCTCCTTCTGTCAGAACTGGTCAGGCATTAACTCACTGGGAAAACTGGAGTAACAGAATTAATTTTGTTTTGTTTTCTATCTCAGATTAATATATAGTGTCTGGTCTTATGCATCTGTTTCTGAAATATCCTTTATCTGGCATTTTAAAAGGGTTATCTTGCCTGGAATGGTCATTTTTTCCCAATGTATTGGGAGTTCATGGAGCTATTGTTGCTTTTGGTTGTGGTTTCTTTTTTGCCTTTGTTTTTAAACCCTGAAATTGTTGCATCACATTGTTTGATCCACTTAATCATTATGTTCTATATCTTTTGTTAGTTCCACTTAATTGGAAGTCACTGAAGCTGTCTGTGATGATCAGAGAGGCCAACGCCATTAGTGATGAATTAGGGAAAAACACTGTATTCTGCAGGTGAGTTAGTTAATTATAAGGGGTTATATATATAATTTATATTTGTAATTGGAGGGTGGATTCTGCATGTGCAGGGAGCTCTCTGTTAAAAGAAAAACCATCTTGTGAAATTGAACATGATAAATGAATTTTCCAAACTAGCTTTAGTTAAGTGTGTAGTTGAGCCTTATGACTTTGAAATGTGAATTTCAAATTTGAATTTTAGATCAAAATTTTGAAGTATGTCTGCAGACAATCAGTTTTGGATTCAGTGTGCTTTGGAGATGAATCTTCTGATGCCTGTGTCCATCTTGCTTTGGTTCACATATTGGAGTGGTCCTACAGTGCAGTGTTCCTTTAGGGCAAAACTAAACAGAGGCACATGTGCCAGCTGCCGGGAGGTGCTCAGTTCACAGTCTGGGACAGGGAGAGCTCAAAGTAAAAACTTCAGTGGGTATTGAGCCTTTGAGCCCAGTTGTTTCACTCCATAGATTCCTTGCTATGCTGTGCTACTTGTTAGTTGTAGCTGCAGAGTGTTCTAGAAGTTGACCTGTATATTGTTGAGGTGCTCTTAGCATGAGCAGAGATGTGTTAGTGCAGAGGACACTCTGTATCATTTAATACAATTGCCATGGTAAGTGCAGGTAAGCTGGGACTTTCTAGGAAGTGTTTTTTTCAGATGTTGCATTTTCACATCCTTCAACAAGAACTCTGCCTGTAGAATTCTGTGTCATGTGTTTAGTTTTGAGTTTCTTCAGTGCCAGGAATTTGTATGCTAGTGTATCTACTTCTGCCTCTGAATGCAGGGATTCCTTTTTTCCTTTACATAAAAATAACTTTAACTAATGTTAGTTTTATGAGATAGATGATGTCTCAAGAAAGTTGTGTTTGCATCATGTTTTTGTTGCCTGTATAAAAAACAAGTACCTTGTTTATTTTTGCAATATAAATAATGTGTGTTGTCTTGATTTTTTGTCTCTTTTAAACTCTCTCAAATTCTAGGCATGACAAAATTGATGATAAAACAGGAACAGTGTCTTCTGTTCAGGTGCAGGTCCGTAACATCAGACTCAGAATAGCAACTTTTTGGAGCCTAGAGAAGTTTGAATGCAAACTAGCAGCAATGAAAGAACTGTATGAGGTCAGTAACAACTAAAGAATAGCTACTAATAATCAGTAATATTTTTTTCAAAGATAGGATTTTGGTAATCCATACAGGAGGTGCTTTTTTGGGTTTTATGTGATCTTAAACACCAAGACATGTGGCTGTTTTTTACTAAATGCGTATATGCACTTATCTGTCAAACAGAAAGAGGACAATAGAAATCAAGGACTTCATTCAGGTCATTTTGTGTACAGAGTAAGGAGCAGTAAAACAAGGACTGCCTTGTCATTCTTTTGGTGGTCTGGGGTCTTCACTAGATGTTTATCTTGACTTAGTTTGTTCTCAAGTTGGCTGACAGTCACGTATCTTCTCTCTTTTATGTATATCCAATAAAAAGCAAAACCATTAAAGCGACTCTCCTCCTGTTAGTAGAACATGTTGTCTTCATCCATGCATTCAATACTTTATCACTTTAATTCTGTTTAACCCTCCTCCTTCCCTGTGTTTTCTTTATTTTTTCAGAGTAATGATAGAAATAAAGCTGCTGATGTGTTCTATGATCCTGCTGATGAGTGGGAGCCTGACCTGTCAGACACCTCAGTTTCCTCTCTTTCCAGAAGAAGGTAATACTAATTTGTAGCTTATCTTCTACACTTAAAGGAAAAATAGTGTAATTATCTAAATACACTTTTGTGTCATTAACATAGTCTTTTATTTATTAATTCTTCTTTTGTTTTATTATAACATCAAAATTATATCTGTAAATTTGTTTATGTGAGTAGGGGAAATGCAAAACTAAACGCATTACTCTGTTATGCTTTACTGGCTTCACTTACAAATGTTGCTGACATAAATTCCATCCCCAGGAAGCAGTTTGGTGGATGTCAGAGCAGTGTTCCTGGAGTGAGGGGTAGCATATGTGCAATGTGTGTCTGGTCAGTGCCAGAGGGTTTTATGTATGACCATTGGCAATTTGATCTGAATCATCATAATCTAATCAGAACACATTAGATGAAAAATGGGTATATGGAATGAAGATTCCTCTATAGTAGCAAGAGCCTGAGGAAAGTAAGGATCTGTTGAATGGCTGTATTGCCTTGCTTTCATTCCGGTTTAGGTTCTGTGTTCAGAAGTTCTGTTAATTAAATGTAGGTGTTTATTTTGCTTGCCTGATATCTGTTAATATCCATTAACTTTCAGTGGGTACAAGGAGAAAAGTTCTTTTCTTTTCAAGTGTTCTCATGTTTTACTTTACTATCCTTTCTCAGAAGTAGAAGTTTCATGAAGAGCAAGAGAATTTCTGGATGTTTGTCTGAGATTAAATTGCAACCCATCCAGAATATACAGACTTCCTACATATCAGGTACTTGCTGTATGGCACAACACCTTCCTTTTTCTATGTAGAATTTGATCCTAATACATGCAGAAAATGTAGATACTTGTAACAGTTTTTTTTTTTTTAAAAACCCAGTGTGGGCTGGAAAGCAAAATTAAAAATGTCTTGTTTGTAATATCTTCAAATTAGTAATATCAAGCTGTTAACAGTAGGGTTTTTTGTATTTTTAATTATGCTTTTTTAGGGTGAAAACTTCATGACCAGTGCTTTATGAACCTTATTTAAGAAACGTACCTAAAAGATTACTCTGTGTAACCGTGTGGGTTAACTGGAGAAAAAGGTTGAATCCTGATAAAGTAATTTGGAGACTTTGTTTGCTTGAGTTGTTGCTATTCCTTCAATTGCTGAGGTTTCCCCAAGCTTCTTGCAAGGTTTTCCAAACTTGTTTTCTGAAATACACGATGCTTCAGTCTTCCAAATATTTTTAAGTGTTCAGTTATTTTTAGATTGGCTGGGTTTTGTTACTTTCTGTTTCTCACTAGATTTGATTGTTGAAACAGATGGATTCATGTTAAAGATTTTCACTGTGGAATTTGTACTAACTGAGTCTGAAAAGTATTTAGGACATTGCAAGTCAGAAAAAAAATGCATATAGTGTCTTGAGTAGGTGAATGTCAAGATTAAACACTTTAGACACACTGACTTCTCATTCCTATGAAGAGTTTGTTGTATGTATGTATGTTTTGCTTTTACGTTATACAGGTTCAGAGAACAAGTCCAGCATGTGCCCAAGCTTTTCTGAATCGTTTCTTCCTCGAATTTGCAAGGAATCTATAAGTTCAGCCTTAGATTTACTGGAACAGAATCACGAACGGGGAAAAAGCATAGCAGACGGTCTCCTAACTAATTTGTTTATAATTTTTTCTGGAGTGTCTGCCATTTCAAAAGCCTATGAACAGCAAGATGAAGAATGTCAAGAAAACCGTAAGTCTTGTTTTCATAACAGTTTAAACATTACTAGTGACTTGCCTGTCAGGTGCACAAGCATTCATATGTTTGCTGTAAGAAATAAGATTCCTGCATTCATTTGCAAAGGTGGTAGATCTGATAGATCTCTTTCTCTTGTAGTTTTCAATCTTGATCGTGCTGCTCAGTCCTACAGCATCAGAATTATCTCTGCTTTTGACCAGATTGTTGTTCTAAGCAAGCTCTGGCTTGACAACATCCAAAAGTGTCCCGGATCTAGAAAAGTTGATGAAGAAATGAAACGGGAAATCAAGAACTTGGGAGGTCATTTACAGTTACTGTTGCAGGTAAAGCACATTATTAAAGAATTCATCTGCGTATAGGGAACTTCTGTGCATTAATGCAGTATTTACTACAGATTTGCTACAAACACTTAAATGTCCAATGCCTGCAATGACAAATGAACACAGCTAAGGAAGTTTAATGGCCAGGGATGTGTGTTTTTCTGGATAAACTGGCACTCCCATGTGCTAGTTGAGGCTAATGCAGACCTTCCCGTGCCCAGGATGACAACAGCGTTGGTTCTTAATCATGGAAGGGTAAAGTAAAACATGCAGTGATAACAGCAAATGGTAGTTTAGACTGTGCAGTGCTGCTGTTTATAAACTTACAACCAGTGGCCAGTGAGTATTACTCTAGTTGATGTGACAGCCTTGTGAAACTTCTTTATTTTTGTTTTACTGTGTAGTGTGACTGCATTGTTGTTCTCTGTGGCTGCAAGACATGCTCTCTTAGCTGAGATGCATAAGCCATTAGAAGTAGGAAGATGTAAAGCTAAAAATGCCTCAAACTATTGTGTGCTATGAACTCTTGTGTTATAGAAAATGTGTGCTCTGACCACAGGTGCTTTCTGACTTCAGTGAGTGATGTGCCTTTTGTTTCTCAGGGATGCTCTTCAGATATACCCTCGATGGTAACAGAAGCTTGGAGCAAAGTAAGCCAAACAGTAAAACAAACAATGAAATACATAGGACACTTGGCAGTAGTCACAACAGCTGATATTTCATTTCCTGAAGAGAACAACATTCCTTCATCTAGTCTGCAGGTGAAAAAATGTTTACTAGAAGTAGTAATTATGAATAGTAATTTTAATATTGATGTCACACTTATTATCAGTAACTGTGCTCAGAAGCAAATTGTTAAATATAACAACTTCATCAACTGAATTAAGTATATATAGTATATAGTACATTAATTTTTATGGTGAAAATCGATTGTTAATATGCCACACTGAATTTTCAGAAATCTGACCAAAGTTAGGAAAACCAGGTTAAAGTGCTGAGCTCCAGTGGTCCAAGAATGATGTGGCTGAACAGACTGCACCGAAAAATTTGGTCAAAACAAAATTACGTTTCTAGCCCACTACAGAAAATCTGTTTTAATTCAAGACCAAATCAGTTTCTTTAATCGTTGCATTTTGAACGTTTGTTTTAAAAGGAATTTATACTTGCCATTTATGATGGAGTAGGCTCAGGACTGGAGTTTCTCATTGATACTGTACAGGAGAAAGCAAGAAGAGTACAGAAAAAACTTGTGAAACAATGTCCACAAAATGAGGTGAGATGAAAGTAAGATTAAAAACTGCTACAATGTCTTGGAGGCACTTGATCATGGAGGGCTTTTTTTAAGCTACAGTCTGTTATTTTGTGCTTTTATTTTGCTTAGGTGGTAAATTATGAAGAAGATGATACACATAGTAGAGTAAAGTATAAGGAAGCATCAGCATAGTCAAAAATATTTCTGTAATTGTAAGAATTCTAGTAGGCGAGTTAAAGTACTCCTTGGAAGTACACCACTTTCTTAGTGGGTAAGCCCTTTTGACAGAAAGCCTGGTTAAATTTCAGGAAAATACTTGGGAAAATTTTAATGTTCTTCAACAAGGTACTAGGTGTATATAGTGTGCCTGCTTCCTTTAATGTTGGAAACTATGGGCTTGTTGTGCCACTTGTCATCTGAATCATGTTGTGCAAGAGAGAGCATGCAAGGCCTAAGGTGACAGTTTACTAAGGTACTTTGACTTCACTCAAGTGTACGATATAATTGAAAGTTTCTTTGTAGATTCAAAATCGAATAAAGGATAATGTTGTGGCATTAGCCAGATTCCTTGAAAATAACATCTCTTACTGCAGAAAGGTAAGAGAAATATTTTGCAAAATTTGTGTGCTTTGAGTCTGGTATTTAAATTTCATTTATCAAAGAAGAGGAATTGAAACTACCTTCTATGTATTTGTATTTGCATGATAACACTTCCTATCCCAGCGACATTCCTGTGAATTGGAACACTAACTTTTCTGGCTCCTGCATTTCCCCTCAAAGCTTTTTGATTTTAATTTTATTTACAGTATTTCTGGAGGTACTTGTGTCTTACTTTCCTTCTTTTTGTGCTCATCATAAGCCTAACCACCTGTTGTGTTTTCTTTTAAGTTGAAAGCCTTAAGTTCAGTAATACTAGTGTAACTTGCAGCTACTGCAGTAGTTTATGGCCATAGTTATTGGTATTTTGAATAAAAAGCTAGGATGGATTACTTAATCTATTTTCTAAGAGCCAAGCTCATTATGGATTGTAGTTTCATTTGCCTTGTTTTTCTTTTTTTTAACCCTGTCAACAGTCTGTACTTCTTTTCAGTGCTATCTTACTTGTGTGACTTGGCATCTGTTTGATTTTGTGTTTCAGCATTGGCCTGTTGTGTGTGACTGAATGCATAATAGGCATGTTTAATAGTTCATGTGCTCTCCTGTATTTCATTTTCTTTAAATTGCTCTTTAATCATACAGAAAGAAATAGTATCTCAGTTACCAGAAGAAGAATCTCTGTATCGAGAAATAAAGAAAAGCACTAAGATTGCTGCCAAATATTTGGAATTGGAACAGTGCCTATCTGAAGTCTGTCAGATTGTTTCTTCTGTGCTACAAGGTATTTACCTGAGCTATCACCCTCTCCATAGTAACCTGTGTCCCATAGGAGGCTGTAAAGCAAAATGCTGCGTTTGATTCTTCTTGTCTCTGTTTTTCGTAGGGTTGTACAGAAACACAAGCCCACTCAGGAGCTTTGCAGAAAATATTTCTGTCATAGCTGGATACTTTAACAACTACTTCAGTTTATTCGCCTTGTCTTCTGCAAACAACCCTGTGCAGAAGATCCCCCAACCTTTTATGAACTTGGATGAACTGGACTCTCTGGTTGATTCCCTTATTATGAATTTTGAACTTGAACAAGGACAGCCATCCCTGCAATCTCAAACTGTTTGTAGTGAAACTACTGAGGCTCGAGAAGGACAGCTTGAAGCAGGTGAAGTGGAATTTGTTCAATGGAATGGGATTTCAAAACACGCACAAACTCTGGAGCTTTCACTTGGTAGGATAGAGTGGGTGTAAAATGTTATTATCAAGAAATTAAAGGAAACCTTTTCGTATTGCATGAAGAAAAAGCAACATACAACAAAAAGCCAAAATTTATTGCTAATATTAGTGAGTGAGTGGTGTGAAAATAAATGTATGTTTGTGTGAGGATAAGTATCCTATGTTTCACCAAAAAAATTCTTTAAGAGGCTATCAGATTTGAAAATATAATTCCTTTTGTTTTAATAAATGTCTATTATTACCTAAGTTTATAAGAAATAATTTAGTGCAGTAAGTAAAAAATTAATTGGAGATAATCTGAACAGGTAGACTAAAACTCTTGTGGAATAACTAGGAAACACAGTAAATGCCTGGTGTAGGATGTTCACTTCTCTGCATCATAAACCTCTGTTTAGGACTGCTGTGTAACAGTGGGAGGTGCCTTTGAAGACTTTCTTCCTAACCTGGACACTTGGAAGGCAGATGATGTGGGAACAAATTTTCTTCTTTTTTCTTTTTTTTTTTTTTTTAATTTATTTGTTGCTTCATTTGTGCTGCATTATGATCTTGTAGTGCTACTGCAATTTTAAAGTGTTTTTTTTTTTTTTTGAACAGAGCAAAACCTTTATTTATTTCTGTAGACTAAAAGTATGAGAGAGTAAAAGTACTTTACAACCTTATTTGATGAATGCTCTTTAAAGTGGTTTTATAATTCCTAGAAAAATCTGTGCTTAAAGTGTATCAATGATGCTGCTCTTCAACATGATCTAAGTCAGTCCATGTTGGGTTTGTTGCTAGTAAGTTATCTTTTGATTGCTAAAATCACTTTCAGTACTATGCATATTAGAATAGTACTATATCTCTAAGTAATATATGTTAACCCATGAGGTTGTAGAGAATTTTCCCAGTCAACTATTTCCTTGTGCTTTTGGTTGTAGTTATTGTTTTACACCTTAATTTTAGTCTGTTAGCTGAAGCCAGTGCAAGGTAATGAGAAGGATGAAGACAAATTTGAATTTTTATTCTTTAAGGCTGGGTTTAGGAGGCCTGGACCAAGCACATTTTACTGACAACAGTGCTGTGAAAAGTTTGTAAGCTAAACCCAAGGATTTTTTGTATACATCAAAGCTTCTGTCATGGTTTAAGCACCATGCAGCTTCCTCCCTCATTCCCCCACCAGTGGAGGGTAAAAGTGAGAGAACTCCAGGGCTGAGATAAAGACAGTTTAATAGTCAAAGCAAAAGTGGCATGCACAAACAAAGCAAAGCAAGAATTCTGCTTCCCCTGGTCTTCACTTGGGGTTGCAGGGGAGGAGGTGCTCCAGGCATTGGAGCAGAGAATCTCTGCTCCAATGCCTGGAGTACCTCCTCCCCTGCTCCATCATAGGGTTTTGAGTCCTTCCCAAAGGCTGCAGTTCTTCATGAACTGCTCCAGCGTGGGTCCCTTCCACAGTGTACAGTCCCTCCAGCAGGGTTCCCATGGGGTCCCAAATCCTACCAGCAAACCTGTTCCAGTGTGGGTTTTCCTGCTTGTGGCTCCACAGGTCCTGCCTGGAGCCAGCGTGGGCTTTCCCACAGGGTCACAGCCTCCTTCGGGCATCCACCTGCACTGGCATGGGCCCTCCAGGGGCTGCAGGTGGATATCTGCTTCCATATGGACTCATCCACAGGTCCCAGTCTCCTTGACTTGAGTTCACACTAGAGTTCCAGCATGTCCAGTACAACCATCAGTGATGCCCTGGCCATCTGCCAGTCCCTGCCTGCCACCACTGCTGGTATCAGAATGTTCCCAGGCACAGGGGAGTGAGGTGATCAGCAGCACAACAAGCAGCCAAAGCAAAGGGCAGCCACTAATGAGCTCATGGCTCTAATACACTGTAAGGCAATGGAGCCCAGGGCAAGCACAGGAGCCTGCCCAAAAATGGCTATAAATTTCATTTAACACATTCCATTCAAATCTGTTGCTGTCTTGAATCTTCTGAGCTCCATGTTGGGCACCAAAAAAAACCTGTAATGATTTAACCCGAGCTGGCAACTCAGCCCCAAACAGCCACTCACTCCTGCCCAATGGGATTGAGGAGAATGGAAAGGGTAAAAGTAAGAAAATTCCTTAATTGAGATAAAATTTAATAGGGAGAGCAAAAGCTGTGCACAGAAGCAAAGCAAAATAAGAAATCAATTTGCGGCTTCCCGTGGGTGGGCAGGTGTTCAGCCACCCCCAGGAAAGCAGAGCTCTGTTCCACCCACTTGGGAACACAAATGTCATCACTCCGAATGTCCTCACTTCCTTCTTCCCCTTTCTTTATGAACTGAGCATGATGTCACATGGTATGGAATAGCCTTTTGGTCATTTTGGGTCACCTGGCCTGGCTGTGTCTCCCTGCTTCCCAAGCAACCCCAGCCCCCCAGCCAACAGAGCAGCATGAAAAGCAGAGAAAGCCTTGGCTCTGTGTAAGCCCTGCTTGGCAATAACAAAAACATTTCTCTATTTATCATGATTGTGTTCAGTACAATCCAAACTGTAGTCCATAATAGCAACAGTGAAGAAAATTAACTCTACCTCAGCAAAACCCAGCACAGCTTCCAAACCAGATACTCATAGCTATCACCTTTCCTTCTCAGGGAAGATGTTCCATGTCTTGAGAATTTCAGTCTTCGAGAACATGTCAGGTTCTTAGAACTATTTTGTGTAAGAAGGCTACAATAAAAAGAGTCAATCATCACTTTCTTTCATAAACTTTCACACTGTAGTTATAATGCTGTTATTCAGGGGTTTTGTCCTTTTCTTATATAAGGGAAATGGGGAAGTTAATTATGCTGATCAGTAACACATATGTATTTCTTACAGACTAGCATATCACAGGACTTAGTCAGAAAATGTCTAGCAGCACAATCCTGCCATCAAAAATATTCAACAGTTTTTCTATCAGCTAGTAACTTTCTTCTCACATGAGGTATGATGCTTAATTGCTTTCTTACTGTAAAGGCTTTTGCAAGTCTGCTACAGAGTTAAAGTATATTCAGTTATTCAGATTTTTATGCTGTAAAAAATGAAGAGAAATATGATATATTTTTATTTATGTAAATATATTATTTTGTATTTATCTGAAATATTAAAAATTCAAGTGATTCTTCTGAATTGTTTATCTAAGCACAGGAATTGTAACGAGTAAAACTGCATCATGTAACCAAACACCAGTTTTTTTACAGCTTCAAGTGTAAATTCCTTGTTGTTTTTCATTTGTATACAGTTGATTTTTGAGATCTTTTGTTGCTAAGAGTATTGCTTTCTTGTTCAAAGTATTGTAGTGTAGAAATATGAAATATTGGTAAGAAGTGTTTTCTCAAGTGAAACAAAGTGAAAGCTCACAAGTGAAACAGAACACAAAACTTCTTTACCTACATCTCTTTCCTAATAGACATTAACTTTCCTCTATTTAACAGCACATGTTTAGAGGCTGAGCACTCATGTACCTATTTATGTCAGAATATTTCATCCCTTCCAGTATCTGCAAGTCAATATAGTAGTGGTATGTCAAGTGTCCATTACAAAATTACATTCAAGTGTTACTGAGGCCTAGGTGATTAATCATGTTTACTTTTGTTCCTGTGTTTAATGGGAAGCATTGCTTAAGAAACATATTGGGTTTTCTAGTTCTGTGTATTCTTATGAGAAATTAATTTTTTTTTCCTTTTCTTTCTGTAAATGAAACCCAAGTTCTTCACAAACTTGGAGCTCAAACTGACTTTGAGTTTTTAGCCTTTCTCTAACTGTTCATTTTTATCCCTAATCCGAATAAGAGACACGTTTGTTTCAGTAAAGATAGCAGTCCTGAGAGGAAGTATATCTACAGACTGTGAACACTTGATTACATGGGAATCCTTCAAATAATGTTATCCCATCTTTATTGAGAAATGTTGTATGTAAATGTGCATTTAGAAAAAAGGGCAATCTAGCTATGCTTAAAGAATGTGTATCAGTCTTAGAAATTAAGGATAAGCAAACTCTTGTAGTACTTGCTTGAAAATTCTGGATGAAAGAAAACAGCGAGCTCCAGTTCAGCTTTAATTTGATCCCGTAATGGCATCTGCAGGCAGAAGAGGAGACTACATCTGATTCACCTCTGCAAATACAACCTATTATTTTTGGACAGGAAAATTCCCATTCTTCATATACACTAAAATGTGATTAGATGAGTCTTGTTGCTTTTGTGTACTTTGCAGCTTTTCTGATTTCATGGTAAGGGAGATTTTTGGTTTCTTTGGTTTTGGAATTTTTCCACTTTTTGAGTTTAGGACAGCATTTTAAATATTTTCCTAGCTTTAAGTAGGATCTGAGATGGTTTATTGTTTTCGTAAGGAAGAGCTGTTTATTTTGGGTTTGTGGTAGTTTTTTTGTTTGTTTGTTTTGAAGTCCTAATATTTTGACTTGTCTATATTAAAAAAGCACTGTATTTTCTTTTTTTAATGCTCTTTTTAGGATTTGTAGTCAGTATGTGTAAAAAGATTTGGTTAATCTTGATTTTTCTTCCTGCAGTTTTTCTTGTTTGTTCTCTGTGTTTTCATATGTTTATATCAATGAATAGTGTTGATTTCTAGAATAGGAGGTGATTTATAGAATCTAATAATTCATATATGATTATTGCAGTGAAAACAGGACAAAACTGAGAAAGGGGTCTTCTGATATAATACTTCATCAACAGCAAAAACAACAAAAAATATTACTTCAGGTGTCTTTCAATTTGAGATATAGAACCTCACTGATATCTGGGAACCCAACCAGGATTAAGAGGCAATGAAGTGTTCTATAAGCAACTGGCAGAAGTCTCACAATTGCTAACCCTTGTTCTTGTGGGAGACTTCAACTTAGCAGATGCTTGCCAGAAATTCAATACAGCAGAGAGGAAGCAGCCTAGGAGGTTCCTGGAGTGTGTGGAAGAAAACTTCCTGACGCAGCTGGTGAGTGCCCTGCTAGGGCAGACTTTGGCCTGTTTAGAACTGGTTGAGAGATCCCCTTGGGAAGCAGTCCTGAAGGGCAAAAAGGGGTCCAGAGAAGCTGGACATGATTTAAGAAGGAAATCTTAAAGGTACAGGAGCAGCCCATCTCCATTTATTTTTCATTTTCAGTAAGTGAAACATGAAAATCTTATTACTTCAAAGCTGAATGCATGATGACAAGTAAGTATGGTTTTTATGAAGCTGTTGAAGATGATAATCAACATACTTGGGAGAGGGAAAGAAAATGTACATCAAGTTTTTTAAGCACCAAATGGAATATGAAATTCTCTACTGGGAGTTTGTATCATAACTTTGTCATTTATACAAGGAGACAAAACAACTAAGGTGAGTTGATAAAAGGTGAAGTTACTATATTTAATATCAGATACTTGTCCATACGGAACCTGGCAAAGTCACATGTGTAACCATGGAATAAAACAGATTCTGGTTTTGTGCTCCTGAGCCATCTTCAACAGTAGATAGCAAAGTTGGTAAGTAGGACTCAGTTTATTGGTCTTGTTTTGCCCCTCCCTTCTCCCTTTATAAAATTCTTTCAGTTCTGCCTCTTACTCATAAATTACCAACCTGTATCCTTAAAAGCATTTGTTTAAATATTTGATTAATGAAGGTAAAATCAGAAAAGCATATTACCAGTGTTAAGAATTGAAGGCAAGCAGAGTCCTTTATGACCAGTAATATGCAAGATTCATCTCCTACACTTGAATCTCTCTCCAAGATGATTAATCAAGGGGTGATGTGTCCATATAATATATATAAACTTTTTATACTACACTTGCCCCTTGCTGAGTATGTAACACACAGTCCAAAAGGAAGTATGTAACCTGTTGCTTTGTACTCCTCATCCTGCTGTGCAATAGTGTGTTAGTTGTTCTAATTTTGCTGGTTATCAGGAGAGGGACTCCAGACTACTATGTAAAAATGCTTACTGAGTGCTGTTAGGTAGCACCGTGAGCTTGGTTATCTATAGCAAGAACGATGAACAATGGACTAATGCAATGAGGAGATCAGATGATTTGTTTTCTGTTTGCATAAAACCTTTGTAAATGTATCTCCAAATAGTCACTTTAAATAGCTGTGGCTCTTGCTACAGGATCGAGCCTGTGCTGTTCCCTCTGCTGATGCTGTTAGAGGGTCACTGACTTCTGGGATTACCTGAGACACTACAGGCAGCTGGGTCCAGTTTCCTGTGGTCTGGGGATCCATACAGAGTGCTCTAGACACAGCTTTTGGGAGGTTGTGGACCCCTAAAATAGTCCAGCAGTAAGAGCCCTTGCTGCTGTTCTTTGTGGTGTGCTGTCACATCCCACGACTATTTCCAGAGAGAACTGGGATACTCCCTGCTTAGTTCTACCGTAACATTAAATAAAATCTCACATTGCCAGGGCTGATGGAGTAACTCTCTATCCAAAACAGTTTGTCACTTGTTACCACTTCTCTCATGATTCTCCTAGCAGTTTTTACTTGCCAGCACTGTCCACGAAGAGCATCTTAGAAAAACATGCATGGTAACAAAACTGTATAGACTTTTGTCGTTTTGGAATTTTTTTCCGCTCGGAAGAGTTCTGCTGGCTCCACCGTGACTTTCCTGAAAAGTGTAGTTTCAAGAAGGTGGATATTTGATGTGGTGCTATTTTTTCCTTGCCGTCCAGTCGGGAGGTGGGACAGCCGCGTGGAGGGCGGGATGCGGGCGGGTGGAAGGTGGGTCAGGCGGATGGAGGGTGGGATGCGGCGGGTGCTGTTCCCGCGGCAGCCACTGGATGGCAGCGCTGCCCAAGGCGTGCCGGGCCCGTCGCCCCGGGAAAGTTCTCGCTCCTGCCACGGTCTGTGCGAACATCTGTTCGTTCGGGGTCTTTCTAGAGTTTATAGAACAACTTTTCTATTATGTATCCCCCTAAGTATATGGCAGCTATAGCATAGCCGTAATGACCAAGATAGCTGTCACTACATACAAAAATATCTACTCTCTTACACTTATTTTTCATGCTTTTATTTGACAATTTTGATTTTGTTAAATTTGCTGTTAAGGAAAAGAAAACCACATAATTTTCCTTGTGCATAATATAGTTTGGTAATCTTTTTAAAAAATATATTTGTGATATTTATAAAAATAGTGGGCCTAACACAATCTCAAGGAATAACTTTTCCCATAATGTTCACATGAAGAGCACAGAAAAAGAAATATAATAGCTCAGACTTAATATTGGAGAATATAAAGCTAGGAAAGATGATGGCCCAGTGCAGCAAATTTTATAACTGCTTAACTTAATTCTTAAGACACTTCTAATTACTAAAATGCCTAGCATGTGATTCTTCCAGAATTGCTTTTTGTGCATGTTAGTGGCATTGCAATGGAATAAAGGACCTAAAAAAATAAAACAAAAAGCTCCCCAACTGCCTATGAAATGAAAACAGCGGTAGTAACAGTCTCATCTTTGGGGGCAAAAAAAAGCCAATACTTTTTTTTTTTCAAGTAATGAGCATTATTAAATAGTGTGGCTTGTAGATAGATCAGTAAGATCAATACTGGATGTATCTTCTGATGTGTATATCAAGTCTTGCACTAAGGTTGGGGGGGATTTTTTTCTTGTTTGTGGTTTTTTTTGTTCATTCCCCCCCCCCCCCCGAAATCCAGAAGTTAGGTTCATTTCTTGATAGATATAAAGAGAGAATTTGTCTTTGGAGAGTATTAATGTACTTGGAGCATAGTAGCTGTGGCTTTACCTCTCCACTTCTGATGCTTTTGCCATCATAAAACTATCTCCTGTTCTGCAGCTGGAATTACATGAAAAGCTACAGCGTTTCTCATCTAGTAGATCTCAAAGTGCTTTGCAAAGGTGAGAAACAGATGAGGGAGAAAGTATTCACATAGATCAGATGGTTCCTATCTCAGTTGCAAAGCAACTCAGTGATCTACTTTGTCGTTAAGAACAGATCCTATTGAAGAAATAGATTTTTACCTTCAGGGGAATCTGCTTCGCTGAGGCGGTATTTTTTTAATCTTTAGGGAATAGGTTGTGTATAAGTAGTTTTAAGAACTTGGCTATTAATGTAGTGCACACTTGACATGGATAATTATAGCACTGTAAAAGGACTTAGTTAACCATGACCTGTGTGTAAATAAACACCCTTGTATACAGTAATAGCAAAGCAGGCTTTGTTACTTGAACTCAGGAGCAGTGCCTGTAGGTGAGCCCTGCAGTTGTGCATGCCCATGCTCTTTAATATGGATGTTAGATGAACCTGTGTGACTGCTCTTACAGTACCTAGAACCCACGTGGAACCTTTTTAATCTGTCAGTTTAATGGTCCCTTTTCACTGTGCTTGAGACTAGATGCTATTAGTTTACAGCTGTGGTCCAGGACGGATGAGGCTTCACTAAGATATACAATACATAAACCACATTTCTGACACATTGCACTGGCAATACTGCATGGGTAGACTCTGCTGTCCAGGGAATAAAGATGGTTCTCTGCTCTGGGCTATATCCCTGGGAGGGCATTTACCAGCATTCTTTTCTCACAGAAGTAAAGACAACAGTGACTTGTTCTTCACAAATTCATAGAGGTGCAAAACAGAATAGTTGCTTTTTCTCCTGAATTCTCAGGTAATTGGAGCTTTCAGAGGAAAATAAAATTCTAAATGTGAAAGAATAAATCCTTGAAAGGATTTGTTTTCACAGTACAAAGAACTGTTTTGTAAACAGCATTGAAATTCATCACAGTGTTTTGGAAATGTCAAACATTGCGTACAACCAGCTAAACCTAAAAATAAGTTCTTGTGGCTGGTATATTTAAGTCGACTTAAATTGGGAAGTTTCTTTGAGGCTAAAGGCATAATGTGACTGAAATATTTCTGCCTTGTCTGGGTTAGAATGGGGGAGCCGTGTATTTAGGAGGATGCTGACACTTTTTACAGTTACACAGTGTTAGTGTGATCACTGCTTAGCAGAGATTCCCCTGTCATGAAATGTCTTAATTTCCTATGTCATCTCTAAGTTGATGCTGTCTGTAATTTCTTAACCTGTGTTTTGTCTGCTGGAAGCAGATTTTTTTTCCAATTGTTTTTTCTTGTTAATTTTTACATGAGAAATATATCAACTTTTTTGTTATAGCATAAATGGAAAATCAGAGTGTAAACGTAGTTTGAAGAGGGTGAAGCTTTTTTAGTTCCCCACTGCTGAGGCTGCATTGAGAAATTTGCTTAGGTAAGGATTATTTAGATAAGTGTTTTCAATTGTAGAGGAAATTTGTGTTCCAAAGACTTAAGAGTTGAAGAGGAGATATTGAATTAGGAAATTGTTGCAGGGCCTGAGAACCAAAATTCTTTTATATTATAGAGGTAGTATTTTTACACTATGCTATTGTTCCTAGAAATGCCATCTAGAAGAAGGAGTTGTACCTGTTTTGAAGGGTGATCAAGGGAGAGGAAAAAAATCCTTTAATCTCCAATATGAAGGTGACAAAAGGTAGGAAGGTGATGCATATTAAAAGAAATAGCAGTTTTATTGTACTTACCAAGTTGTTACAGGGTTAGAAAAGCAGAAGTACTACGTAACTTATATGATTGGATTCTAAATTCAGAATTTCTCCATCATGTTTATTGTGTCCATTCTGCAGTGCCAATACATAGAGCATATTCATCTACTTGCCAAAATAATTTAAATAATAAGCATAAAAATAGTTCATGGGATCTCTCAGAATTTTGTCCTGGTAATAAAAAGAGATTTAAAATGAGCATGAAAGACCTCTCTCAACACTTAGATGGTTGGTGCCATCCTATTAAATAAAGGAAGAATTCAAAAGGTAAAGCAAATTCCTTTCCAGTGGTAATTGTGGATTACTGCTCCCTTAAACTAGTACAAATGTTGCTGTTTGATGTTCTATGCTGCTGTACAGTAATTATGCCAAGATCTTCCTTTTGCTTGTAAATCAACTAGAAGACTGTTGATAAATAATAGCAACTCTCTTCAAATACACTTTTCGAAGCCCTATAAGTTGCACACATTTGTTATGTGGTCTTCAGAAGTAACAGTGCCATTCTCTGGAAATTAGTAAAATTCCACAAATGCCACAACAGGCATCTAGTCCTTGTGAACCCATACCACTGTCAAAATACACAGGTTTTATAAAAAGGCTGAATGCAGTTCTTCAGTGATGTGACAACTGCATAAATATGAAAGTGGTGGATCATACTGGGAGATTTTCCAAAACTTGCCATGTTCTTTGGATGCACAGACACCACTGAATAGTAAGGGGACTCTGGCTTCTAAATCTGTTTGGTTATTATGGAAACCTCCTTCCAAGCTTTAAACTGACACTGCAAAGAGATATACAAAGTGCACTTAATCCTTCCAACTGGTAGCTTTAAGTAGCCAGGCTTCTGATTAAGTGCTTTCTTTGATGCCCAGTTGAGCTCAAAGCTTCTGGCCTGTCAACACCAGGCTGAGTTCTCTGTAATGGAGCGCTCCGGGGCACAGACATCCAGGCACAGCCACTCCTTGTTCCAAGAGGTCTCACTCATCAGGCTCACTTTGGAAAATCTGTGGAAAGGTGTTTCAATGTTATCTTTTAACGTGTTGGGGAACTTGCAATTTTCTTCATTCTTCTTTTAATTTACTGCTGTTATGGTCTCTGAAACTGCAACATTTTGGTGTGAACAGGCCTGAGGCCAATGAAAGCAGGAACTAAAATTCAGTGATGTCTAGAAAATTAGTGAACAAATAACCAAATTACAGAACGGCCTACTCACTAGTTCTAGTGAAGAAATTACTGCAGCTTATGTACTGAATGGATTAGACTGCTCCTTCAAAACATGCCACATTTACAGATCAGGTGAGCTGGTGATGTAAGTGGTCAGGGATGTCCCTTCAGCCCTTAGCTTTGAACGAAACTCAAATTCATGGTAGCATTAATGTCATTGGAAAGTAAACTTATTAAAGTCAATTATAAAAATAATGGGAAATTTATGATCAATCAGAACACATCTACTTATATTTCAGTTAGTGCAATTTGGTACCTTCTATGTATTTGTGTATTCTGTAAACTTTAATGTAATTCTACTTTTTTTCCCACAAAGACTATATCTAAAGAGACTCTTTATAAATGATAGGGCAAATACTATTTATATTCTAGGCTGTCTTGAAGATACAAACCAATAGGTCTACTGTTGATCTCAAGTTCACTGAAAGTAGCATCTATGGCACACCTTAGAGAAAGCAGAAGGGAAACACTTTCTTTTCATTAAAAATTGCATGCACAAAAAAATCAAGAAAGTAAAACTTTGGGAAGAAAAGCCTGTGGATATTTTGGCTGTTGCGTTGGTTTTTTATTTTTAAATGCAAATACAATAGGTTGTGGGGTTTTTTTGTTTTTTTTTGTTTTTTTTTTTTAATCAAGTAAATAATACAGTGCTCCTCTGACATTTTTTCAGATGAACAATTTTTCAGGAAGATTACAAGGCTGAGTAGTCAGTTTTTGAGAGGTGGAGTATAGTTTAGTTGGTGGGCCTGCTGTGATTGGAATTGATTAATGGGTGTTGTGATAAGCATAGAAACAGATCAGTGGCAGCTTATTCTGCTTTCAGCTGTCACAGCTGTGCCTCTTCACTCTTCTTCTAGCCCTATCACACTCTCTGACAGCCTTTAGAGTACCTCCTTCCCAGTGGAATTTCTGCAAATCATCTACTCAAATGCCAAGATACCAGAGAAGCAGCTGTGTCTGAGAAAATTTGTTCAGGCTTACATATTTTGTTGTGATGAAGAATATTAGGTTAGAGAATCCTTCCCCACTGCAGTAGGAAGCACGCTGTGCCATCCCCTGAAGAGGGAGCTAAATGATGGTTCTGATGGGCAGGTGGGCTCCTTACTCAAGAACTTTCCACGCTGGCTGGAACAGGGACTCAGTTTGCAAACCTGCTGGCTAAGAGATATCACTGCTGCTGCTTGGCAGTTGCAGTAAATAACCACTCAGAGTTAATTGTATTGCTAATGGCTTGATAGAAGCAACAATATTATGTATTTAAAGTCCTGGTAGCTGCCATTTTTTATTGTAAAGTGCAGAAGATTTTGTAGACAATTTTAAATGCAAGTTTTAAAGTTCTGAATATGTTTTGGAAATATTTCCCTGGTTTCCTTATTGGCAGCTGTGATGTCCTGTGTGATTGCACATGCAGGTGGGTGGCTTGATAGGAATCATGCGGTTTTAAAAGAAAATTATAGGTAAGTGAATTTTATACAAAATAAAGGTTGGATCAAATGTTCCCTGAGGTACCTGCCAATCTAGCATTCCATAAACCAAATTTTGTATGCAAGTAACTTCATGGATTTGAAGAGCACAGCCTCATAAATGAGTGGTTTGCAGGATATGAGACTTACTAGTTACAAAAATATTTTGTTCATTTTATTGCAGAGTGAATAAACCCAGAGCATGGAAACAATTGTATTATTCTTTCTGGACTTTTTGTAGGTTATAACACTTAGATGGTAAATAATTTTTTTATGAAATCTCTGGGTGTTGTAAATAACAGTTGGCTTCTCTGTAGGCTTTAAATGCCTGAGGCAGCTGTACCAGCATTATCACTAAATACTAAAAAAAGCTTTTTATCCAACTCAGACAAATTAAAGCTAAACTTAAAAGCAAATGATTCACACAGGAGGTCTCATCTCTGGCTAAATCTGCAGGATGTCTAACTGATCCCCTGAAATAGTGTGCAATTTATCTGCTCTGGCAGTCTGCGAACAAGAATAAGTTTAGACAATTTGAAAAATAAAGATTTAAAACAAAATAAGATGATTTGTTAAGCTTCTCTTTTAAGTGCATATACAGTTCCTGTGTTGATTATTGAGAGTCAACTAAGTTACATTAGTGGAAAACTACTTCTCAAAGAGATTTAAAAAAATAACTTTTTAATTTCAATTTCTAATTATATTTTACAGAAGGCTATATCTAAGAACCCTTTAAAAATCATGTTATTTATTTATTCTACAATTATATTGCATGTCAGCTGTATCTTGTAATGTCTTCTGTCATACAAAAGCAAACAAAGTCATGTTACATTAATGACTTGACTGAGACTGTGTGCCTGTAATTCCATGCTCCTTTGCTAGAGAGAAAACACGGCCCTGAATCTTAAACAGCTTTTGAATAAAGGCACCTACAATTATGATATGATTTAAAAAGTGCATAGGTTTATGACCTAGTGATTTCAATTTTCTTCATTTAGTGCTTTTAGCTTCAATTTAGATCTGCATGTTCTGCAACTAAAAAAATTTGCTATTTTAACTCAGTGCAACTTAAAAATGCCCTGTTTGTATATTATGTAGTGCTGTCAAAAATGAAGATTTTTTTTAAAGTGAGAACCGGTCATAATGAAAGAAAAAAAAATATGTTATTCACATGTAGTGTAACTGTTGAGTTTTCCATATTTTGATCTGCTACAGGAGGACTTTTTCTTTGGGGATTCAGCCTGCACTTTTGTCCTTCCTGTGATTTCTTATTTCAAGCTTGATAGAGAAAGCATCCACTGTTGTATCATTTCCTTCAGAGCTAACAGCTTTTATTCTCTTCAACAAGTGTTTACAGAAAAGTGTTGATGCTTATTAATCTGTTTCTTGTCTTACAAATGTGCTTATGCATGATTTGTGGTAAAATTGGCATTTCTGACAGCTCTCAATGTAATCTGCATAGCACAACAAGATTGTTACATTGAACAGATGTGGCTTGGAGTTGTTATTCTTCGTAATTACCGTCATTAAGTGAAAGCATGTGTCAATCAACTTTGTACTTTAAACACACCAATCATTTGTGAGACACATGCATCTGCATTTCAGATACACATCTAAAGTATTTGGGTTTCAAATCTATTTCTGTTGTTTCTGTTTAATACAATACTTCATGAAACACATAATGACCAACGATGTCAAAGCAACAGTTCATTAGGTTAAGAAAGACTTGACTGGAGGGGTCATCTAGTTATCTTTTTTTTTTTTTTTTTTGAAGGGGGGTGCAGTAGGGAGAGGAGGTATAAGAATAGACTTGCCTCCTTTCCTGGTGCAAAAGAAAGACATTTAGGTTTAATTTTATCAATTTCCAAAGTTACTATCCTGTCTCAATGTTGGATCATGACTTTCTTATTTGAGGGAAGGTGGTTCTGTGGGTGAGATCCTCACTTATCTCTCAGGATATTTGGTGTGATTATTTGGGGGCAGAAATGAATCTGCATCAGTAAACTGACATACTGCCTTTTTAAGAATTAGTGTTTGGGTCATTAATGTTGCTGGGATACCTTTCAGTGTCAAAATTGTTCATACTGGTAACTAACAGGACTAGATCAGGAAATTCTATCTTGAGTAGCATTGAACACAAAGGTTTCTTAGACTGGTTGCACACCAAATGACAACAGAAGTCTGTCTGAAGCACAACAAAAGCCAAGGACATTTGGAGCTGTCTTTCATTTTCTCCTTGATTCCTTCTGTATTGACTTCAGTCATTTGTGTTAGAGGCAGTAGAGATGGTGGCACCCACGTTAAGGGGGTTTTGTGTTTTTTTTCCTACCCTGTACTGTGACATTTCTTCTGTGTCAAATAAGATTAACTTGTATATAAGCTACTTAATGTTGCTCATGAGGCAGAATGACCCTCAGTCTTTGAGGGTGTTTGTGCTTCCACCGTTACAGTGAAAGCACTTCTTCTGTGATCTTATTTTTGTTTTTAGAGAAAAACCAGTCACATATTTATCCTTCAATTTCCCCAGAACACATTCTTTTACATCTTTACCTGCTGCATTAAAGATGATTCTGGTATTCTGTATGTGGTGTGTGACTTGTACCTACTTACAAAAATGTGTCACATAACTATCCTTTGGAATCTTTCATGAAAGTATGTGGATTAGATCCTGCCAGAGCCACACAGGATTCATATGGATGCTGATTATTTTTTAGACCCTAATCATCTTATCCTTACTGAGTCTTCTGCAAGAAATACTGAAATAGAAATTTAAAAAATCTGTTCGAAAATTAGAAGCCAGATGAGCTACATCAGAGAACTGAGAAATAACTGTTCTTTTCACTGAACTGTGAAGAAAAAGTTTTAGTTTCAATCTGAGTCTAGTGCCATCTATAGAACCAGAAAAATCATGGAAATGGCATAGGGAACACACTGCAGTGCAGTCTGACAGCTACAGAGTGAAATGTCTTATGGTCTCAGCCCTTTCAGTTAAAGAAGAAACTTTGTGGCATTAATTTGCCAGTTATCTGATACGGTGTAAAACCAAGCACTGGGGTGTGTGATGACAAAGTCTATGCATTAAGTAGTCCCAGACAATTTTGCACGTTTGGTGATTGTCTTTAGTTTTTCCACCTGTTGATGGGAATTACAGGTGGCCACTTGGAGTTTATGACTATGCTTGTAAAGCAGTTTGGAAGTGTTGGAATTCACACAAATGCATATAACAGTCTGGTGGCAGAGGAAACCTTTGCAGCCTCAGTGAGTTCTTTGGATAATTGTCCACTACACTTGCAGCCTTCCAGCTGCCCTGTGTGGAAGTAGCTGGACTTTTACTGGAGAAAAGTGCTGGGAAGAAGATTCCCTTGCACAGTTTAATATAATTTTATTCAAACTAAGGAATCGAACTGCTGTATAGGCTGAAATTGAGTGTGCCAAGAACTGCCTCAAGTAGACCCAACTCTAAACAGACATGTGAGATGACAAAGCAGCTTAAAACGAAGGTGTGTTAACCAACCATATCACCCCTCACATATGATGATGGTTGTAGAAACTAGTATGTCTTCATTTTACTTACCCCTGCCCTGATCTCATGGGCTAGGAAAATTCAGGGTAGATATTTTGGTATTTTTTGCATGAATGCATTGTCTTTCAGCTTTTTCAATTACAACATATATTAATGAAAACTTTCCATTTTCATCTGTGTAGAGAATTGTACATGAAGTACCATATAAATGCTAGTTATCTATTATTACATTTCACACGTTAGCCTGATAAAAGAAAATTTTATTTGGGAAGCATTAACTTCTGGTGCTTTTTCCTAATCAGTGGTTTTCTTGCTCTGCGAGGTCCTCGTAGCCCATCATTGTTGAAGATTGTGTTAAATCTGCTTTTATGTTTGTTTTAAATATTTTAGAACATCTGCTTGGCATTCACTAAAGAAATACAAGACTGAACACTGCAATTCACAGTACACAGCAGACACAGTCTGCTTCTGTGGTCAAACCCCAGCATCTCTCTGATTTCCTCCAGACACACCTATTCTTTAGCATATTGTTATTTTAGTGATTGAACTTTCCAGGAAACTCAGCATTTGGCATCTTTGCTATTGTACACCAGCTTTGTTTTAGTCATTCTAGCAGGCTATACTTTCAATGATTTGAAATGCTAATGAAAAAGATACTTAACTTTAAAAAGGGCTACAAACTTCTTTACAGATTTGATTTTATTTTGGTAGTTTATTTTTGTACGTTAATGACACTGGTTTAGAACATGATGTTTTGTTTTTTGAAGTTTGGAACCTTCTAGTTATTTGTGTGTGTAAAATGGACAATTGTTTAAACAAAATTTTTGCTCATAAAAGTAATATTTTCAAGAGAATGGTGGCAGAAAAAAGAGAAAAGAATAAACTGAATTACACACAATATGTAAGTAGAGCAGACACTTTATTCAGTTCAGTCTTTAATGGTTTTTTAAAGTATCTTTTATTTCAGGGAAAGTGAATTATTGTTCAGCTGTGAGGAGCTTCTTGAACTGCCTGAGGTAAAGTATTATATATAATTTTATATATAATATTATGTATAATAAATATGGTTATATATAATCTTATAATAATATTGTAAGTATATATGAGAAGAGGGGTAGATTCCTTGCCTTCTGACCACTGAGTTCCACTAAAGTAGAAGCTACGTTATGAAGAAACTTTTTCTCCAGTTATTCCCAAAACTATTGTTATTTAAAACAAGCTGAAGGCATATTTTTAAAAAGTTTTGCTTTGGGTTCATAAGCAGTAATGTACTATGTGGTTATATTTAACAAAAATTGCTGTATCCTTATCTCAACCCTAAGTGCTCGTAATTTGGAAAACCAGCTGTCATTAACATCCAGTTTTTGAGAATTTAGAGCTCTGCAGAAGCTTTTAATTTTAGGTACTAATCCTTTCTTTTCCTCTGGCCCCATGATATTATTTAAATAAAGAAAAGGCAACTGATGGCATCCTTGGTTTTATTTAAGTTAAATATCAGAGTATTTAATCATACTCTACCTTAATTAGAAGTGAGAACATCTTGATCTTAGAGGTCTTTTCCAGAGTAAAGGATTCTATGAAAAAAACTTTTTGCCAGGGACTTCTCATTTTATTTTTATCTTGGAAATTGCTGAGATTATTTGTTCTCGAAATGGCAGCAAAAGAGAACATAAATTTGTATCACTTTAACTTATTTTCAATACACAAAATGAAGAAGTTGAAAGAGTAGCTTACCTTACTCTTATTCTCTGAAGCTATATGAGGTTAGAAGTTAAGAAAGCCTTAGAAAAAAAATGTTTGTAAGGATATATCACTATTACTTTTGTGCTTAGAGATAGGCTTTTGCAAATAGTCAGTGGTATTAGTTTCCTCTCATACATATTTATTTTAGTTTTAAATGTAGAATCATAAACAAGTTTAGCAGTAACTATTTAGGGATATTTTATGTCCCTAAAATGGGATGTGTTTGAAATCTATAACAGAGATATACTGTGTTGAGAACAGTAGATTTCTTGTAAAAATCAACCTATCAGGGCATTTTCTCCTCTTGAGGTGCATATAAAGTTTTCATGAATGTTAATGAGATTTATAGATCTGTAAAGGAAAATGTACACCATGTACATGAGTATACCCTGTATATATGATATCCACGTCCCACAGGACTTTTGTGTTCTTCAGATGCTGTGGAACCCAGAGAGGCACAAAAAACCAGCTTAAGTTTGACATTTTGTTTGCTGTATTTGGCATAGTTGCCTTTGAGTGTAACTGGCTCCTTCTGACAAACCTAGTCCTGTCCCATTTTGGCAGTGGTCCAGGTATTTATTGATATATTGATTATTATTTATTGATACACATAATCCACCTTAGTTGCTAAGTATGAACTGACAGCTGAAGGAAAGCTCTAGCTTTCCCAGTGGTCTGTGCAGGGTTAAATGGGTATTAGTCATTTTAACTGTGTTGAAATGTAACTTTTTGCATTCCCATGACTTTAGCCTTGTTTTGCTTGAATACTATTTTCAGAATATTAATCTAGTGCCTTGAATTCTTCATTTAGTAGCTATGACTGAAACAGTTCTGCTTGAATTTAAGATCTATTCCAAAATGTGAAGGAAGCACTTTAGCCATGGATAACGAGGTCTGACAGTACCTGAGCTGCAGAAGGAGATGAAATCACCATCTATAGAAAATAATGTTTTTCCTACATATTCAGGTTAAATGTGTGCACATCCTGGTAACTGAAACATCTGTTTCTAGCTTGTTGTTCCTCATGGCTGCTCCTCAATTGGATTTCCTCAAGCAGGTCCAAAGCTTGTCACCTTAGCCAGGGTCTGTTAACTATCACCACTGGCCCCACATTAAGTAGGAGGTTCAGGGCTAAGCTAATAACTCTCCTGCCTTTCTGACGGATCACAGTGATTCTCCCTGTGGCTACTTATCATGCTGGGCTCCTGTGGGAGGGTTATCTTCTTTGTCTATGCTTCAGCTGGGAATTGTTTTTGTTTTCTCCATTCCTAATTTTTCAGGTGGTAATTCTGAAAGCAGCTGATTCCTGTCCATTTTTTCTCCTTTATCAGCTTTAGTAACTCTCTCACAAAGCTAAATTTTTCTGCCTTCCTTTTCTCTAGGTGTTCATGTAATTGCTAATTTTCACAGCAGAAATTGTAACTAGATATGTGGCAGAATGGACTTAATAAGAACATGAACATAGTATTATAATGGTGGTTTGTGTGAACCTTGACTCAAATTTTATGTTACCACAGGTGAAGTGATTTCCATGATTTTGGCTTTAGCGAATGGTGCTGCATAATATTTTAACATGTCTTGAGTAGCTTATTAGGCTGTACCAATTATGAGTGTTTTAACAGCTCAAGAGAGTTGAGGGGAAGAGAAGAATCTGCGAAACTGCTTGTCTGATTTATGGTCATTGGCTGCCTCTTATCCTCACGTAAAACATTACCAAAGTCCATGGAACTGTCTTCGTTGGCTTTAGTGGGCACTGACCAAGGCCCAGAACAGATATTAGGGCATTCAGTGAAACTTTATTGCTTCTTGAGAATTTTGAGAGAAGATGGTGGTAGTGTGGCAGTGCAGGTAAATCCATGTATCTTCCTTGGAAATCTTCCCGTGGAATTAAGGAGATTGTTGTCCTTAGAGTAAAGCCAAGATAATAATAAAAAAAAAAAAACCAAAAAAAAACCCCAACAAACTTCAATCAGGTTTGAAAAGTGCATCAGGCTTGATATAAAATGCTGACACTTTGAGAACATGGACAGTTAAACCTAAGTTTGTTTAATTCGCACATTGTAGTCTGATGTGCTGATTGGCTTTTAAGTTCTCCCTGTCTCAGGTATGATGCTTTAGGTCACCTGTATTAACTGTTCAGTCAATAAATGGAAAAGACGCTGGCATAAAGTGTTTGATGGGAGTTTGAGTTTCAGGGAAAATTCAAACTGGGAGGGAATAAATGTGACAAAGAGAAACAATAATGTTATCTCCTGGATTTAGGTCTGGAACAAAAGCTTCCTGGTCATGAATAATACTGTGGAGAATTGAAATGTCTTGCTGAGTGAAGTTAGTCTGTAATCCAGTTCAGCATAGGCTTTTGTCTGCATGTGAAGAGATGTCCATGCTGTAGTACTGCAGACTCTTGGATCTCTTTTAAGGGCCCAGAAATGAAAGAAGGTCGGTGATGGCAGCAGCTTTCCCCAACACAGAGAATGAATAATAGAATCTGAACTGAGATGGAGCTTAAATAGGAATGATCCCCAAATTGGTCCTAAGTCTTACAAGGTTGCATGTCAGAAGTAGTTTTTGGTGAACACAAGAGAACAGCAATGAGGAAGAGCATTGGAGACTGAAATGTGAAGAAAATAATGGCAGAAATGAATAAGGGCAGATGACTGGAAGAAGATGACAGGAACACGTGGGAGATGTGAAAAAATATATAAACAATCAGAAAACAAACAAGCACCCAAACTTCTGTGTGGCAGTTCACTCCAGACAGGGCAGACACTGGGAAAAGAGAGTAAGGATTGCTGTAGTGAGAATTCTCTTGCCAGTTAACAAACTTGTTCTTATTTTTAATTTCTTTTTAAAATTTCTTGATGGTAATCATTTAATTTTTAATTAATTTAATTCATTTCTTACTGTCCTTTAGTCATATTGTCCTCTTGAATCTCACCCATCCTCCTCTTTCCATTCTTAATTTATTCCTCTATTTTTCCTAAAATAGCTGAAACTCTCTTCTTCACACACTGTATTGCTGGAAAATTTAGTGAAACTCCCACCCCATGTAATGGCTGTGTTTTGGCTTAAGTTGTGTGTAGTATGTTCTCTTAACCGGAACTCTGAATTAGGCCATTTAAAACTAACAAAATTATGAAGCTGAGAAGCCTGTATTGCTTTAAATTTTTTTTCTGCAACATCAAAATAAATTTAATAGGGATAGATATAGCATTAAAAACTAACAACGAAAAGTAAACACAAGTAATATTTGCCTTTCTGTGGCAGTAGTCTGTATTGTCACTTAAGCACACAGATCACCACAAAGTATTGTTCAGAATAAAATAAAATGCTGCTTTTTAAAGCATAATTTAATTCATTCTACAAATATCAAAAAATGTGACTGACCATGAAGAGGAAAGAAAGACTCACATAAGGATAAAGAGGAAAAGAAGACAGAAAAGTTATTAATAGGCCTGTAATGATCAGAAGTTTATTCCAGGGTTGAGGTAAGACTTACTGGTTCATAAATAGCAAATTCATTATGTTTTTAATACTCAGGTTATATTAATACTATATAACATCTTTATGGTACCATTAGTACCACTTAATCCTAAACTCGGTTCAGAAATAAACATTTCCAGATCTTTTTTTTTTTCATGGAACAATTGGCCAAATAAATTATTTTTACAATAAATATTATCTGATTAGTGCATGGTTTGTTCAATCATAAACAGACATAAATGTTTTATGTCAACTCTTACACAGAGTTCTTAAATGTTAACAAATTAATTTATTTTAAAGGCCATATCAAGGTGAAAACACGAGGGCCCTGGGCAGCAGGACAATACATCACACAGCCATTTCTCATTCAGTCACAGTAATGGCAAAGGATATGTTAAGACATAAAACGTGATATGGTTTGTTAAATATTCATTTATAATTTGCATTCATTATTAAATCATGTGTTAGAACTAATCTTTAATCTGAAAAATACATAATGTGTCATGAAGTCTATTACAAAACATAACAATAAATATTTTATGCTTTTCATGTTGCTTTTTAAAGGTTGACTAGAATACACCAAATGCTTGCCATTAATGTAATTTAATTATTCCAAAGAGATTTGGTCTACAGTGATGCTGATTTCAATAATTTATTTCAACCTTTAGGTCAATATAAAATAAATACCTGTTTGGGAGATGGACTGTTCTATGATTAATGACAATTTAACTCCCCCACTCCTGCACGGCAACACTGTAGTTCATTGTCTGAAACGTTGCGGTGCAATGCAGTGGCTCCAAGAGGTTTATTTTATGGAGGTCCTGAGCAGTTTGCTTGGTGATTACAGTGCACCTTGTTTCTCTACATGTGCTATTTCACTGCTTGCCACTGCTGGAAACCTTCTGTATGTGACACAATAGCTTAAACATTTTTACTGACCAGAATGTCATATTTGCTGAATATCCCCAGAACTGCTATTCCATTTTCATTTCCTACGCTGAGAGGAAAAGCCTGTCTGAGAGGGGCGAGTGTGACGGAGGAGTGATTTGTATTGTAGGAGACTAGGAGCTACTCAACGAACCATATAAAAACAGTTCATTAAAATGTTTATGTGCTTGGCTGGTTAATGCAAAGAAAGCTTTATTGCTGTCTTATAAAACCTCAGTAACTTAAGGTTGAAGTCAGATCAATGCATCTGTAGTAATTCAGACAAATAACCAGTTTTGGTTAAGAATCACCAAAAAGCATGGCAAATGCCAATATTCTTAAAATCTTACTTTCAAACTAGAAACCACTTTAGTGTTTAACTTGTACCACTATGGAACTTCCATACTCAGTAAAAGGTTTTTGGACAGAGCTACCATCTGTCAAGATTTCCCTGGATCTTTCCCTGAAATGTCTGTTAGATGGAATCAGAGGTGTCTGCTAACTCAGCAGCACTTGTGCCAAAGCACTGGGAACAGCTGGGATGTGCTTAAGGTGTGTATTATGTCCTGTATGTGCCTTATACACCTCACTTTACTTATGGTTCTGGAAGAATTCTGGTTATCCTATCTTTTGAGACTCAGGTAAATTAAAAACAAGTCAAGCCTCTAAATGATACTTCCCGTTTAACTGTTGACTTGTCCTATGAGTTAGCTCTTATTTTCCAATAAGTATGTTAATGAAATGGACTTTTTTGGTTTTTTTGTCCTGAACAAAGTGAGACTGCCCTAGTTAGATGCTATTGCACTAATATTAGCAAAAGTAAATCCCTTGTAAAATGAAGTCTCCTGCTCCCTGTCAGAGGCAGTGACAGAGAAAGCTACAATTCTTTGCATGAGCTTAGCAGACAAGTAGCAAAGACACTCTGAAAGGAATGTGACATCCTGGAGATTCTCCAAAAGCTAAGAAGTTGGCCTGTATATGAACCCTAAGAAGAGTAGGTGGAGCTGTCTCAGAAACCATGCTGAGCTGCCTAAGAAGTCAGAATGAGTTGGGTGGTGGTTTTGATTAATAAAGTAATGAAGCACACTGCCCTCCCCTAGCAGTCAATGCCTTAGGTGAACAGTGGGGAATCTACTCTTAGTGCTCACATTCTTCTGAAAACAGTGCTAAGAGAGGAAGGAAATCTCTTTAAAAGATGCACAGTCAGAGCAAACCCCTGATTCCTAATCAGCCACATCCTCTCCTTATCTTTCTGGAGAATATGGACCATCAATTTCCTCATAAGATGAAGGGGAGGCAAAGCAATAGTTTAGCATCCTATGCATTATCTCTCTTTTTATGATTACAAATAGAGCACTTATGTTCACTGACCCATATCTCATACCAGACATCAGTAGCCAGGTCCAGATTTAGGTTATTGTTCCAGCAGTGGATTAGGCCATGCGATCAGAATCAAATTCAGCTAATATGATCACTTGATTGTGACAGTTCTTATTGGTGCTGTGTGTGTGCACAGCTGAAACTTGAAGACATAAAGCAAATGCTCTTAAAGGCCCAGAAGAACAGTTGTCAGTGCATTTACAATGAGCTTTGGAAAGGTTGAGGAGACCCTCTCTGTTGAGTTAATTAAGCTGTCCTTTGCTTGGAAGTTTAAAAGAGAAAAGTGTTTGCTCCCCATGTGGCTTTCCCAAACTCTTTCAGCTGTAGCTCTAAGCTTAAATGACCCTCAGTTCTGCAGCATATCAACTTGATGTATATAATTGATTGCTAAACATTTTTTGCAGCTTGTTAAATGGTAAGGATAAAAAAAATCTAATGTTGAATAAAGTGCTTTTGTACAGAGGGGTCACAGACATTAGCAAGTTAAAAAGAAAGTGTGAGCTCTGCTGTGGAATGGTGGTTCTAACCTGTGTGCTTTATTTCATGTAATTGGTCCCACATGTCTACTCTAAGGACATTTTTTTCAGGTTTCAAACTGCAAATATTAAAATGCATTTAGAGTAGTGTGTGCTTCAGTAGGGACACTATGCAGAATGCTCAGCAATGTAGATTGCTGATATTATAATGATTATAAAAGGAATAATTACAGTAGCATGTAATTGTGTGGTAAGGGAGAAGAAAAAATATCAAGGTGTAAAACCTCAGAGCAACAATAAATCTGAAATGGATTAAGATAGACATTCAGATTATAGTAGTCAGTAATTTTGTGTTCATTATAACTTGTGGGATTTTTTTAATAACTGACATAAGACATAATGTGTTTTTCAGGGGTTCATATGATAGATAGGCAAAAAATAGAATCTGTCACAAAATCTTTGTAGCTTATTCTGTTAAGAAAAGGATGATGCTGTTATGAGCACAGACTGAAAAATGTTCTGACTGTACATCCATGAGGGTTTTTGTAATGACTGGGTATCAGCAACAAAACAACTTATGTGTTTGTAAACAGTAAATCCCCAGCCCTTCTTTGGGAAACAATTCCTCTAGAGTTTAATAAGCACAACTGCTTCATACCAATATGATGTTCTAGATTTTTTTTCTTTAAGTCATTAGTACTGTTAAAGAAAAGGTGAAACTTGCTAGAGTTGCTCTGCCAAGGTAGTTATCCATGAAATTCCAGGATTAGAAGTTTGGTCATTATCGTACTTCTGGTAACTATGCTACAGGAAGCCATTCATTAGGAATTGTGCAGAGACACAGCTGACAGTAAATGGAAACTCAGAGCTTTGTGTATATATTGTTAAATATCTAATGCATAAATACAAATTTTAGTCTGTACCAATCCAAGCAGGACTTGAAACAGTCATTTGGGGATGAACAGTCAGTGTTTGATGGACAGAACTTCAGAACTATCCCTCTCTTCTTAGCTTGGTTTGTCTGTATTTTTTGAAAGCCTAAATGTGGAAGCTTTATCTTACTGAATACTTTTAAAATAGATTTAAACATAATTTAGTTCTCTGGAATGTCATAGTTCAATAGTTATTTTAAAAAATGTTTTATCTATGCTCTTGGAAATTGGACAGAATATTTGCCTGGAAGTTAAACTCCAGCAGGTGTTTGCTGTGATGATGATATTGTTATTAGTATTATTATTATTTTTAGTATTTAGTGATATCACCTGCCAATTATATGCACCACTTATAAGAATAACAGACTGAAGTAATTTATTTTAAAAACTGCTTAAGAAGACAGATTTCACTGTTGAGATTTTAGATTAATTTATTTTTCATGTAATCTAAAACTATAAATGTTAGTAATGGAACCTTAATGTTATTTTACTTCTCCCATTTACCCATAAATAGGAGCAACACTCTTAATGCTATATGATCAAGAAGATGACAAGAGAAAACAAGAAAGGAATATCTCTCTTAACAGTAGGTGTGTTTTATTTTTAAATTTT
>JAWWEV010000004.1:21165058-21178308 GCA_035583235.1 Hafferia zeledoni
ATGATCAAGAAGATGACAAGAGAAAACAAGAAAGGAATATCTCTCTTAACAGTAGGTGTGTTTTATTTTTAAATTTTGCAGAAAATGATCAAATTATCAGTAAGACTTTTTTTTTTTTAACTGCACAGTATCTTTTTTATACAAAATAATGTGTCTGAGTTTAAATTGAAAGCTGTGTAACTTGGACAAAATATTTCTGGAATAAGTTTCATTTAAGATAGAGCAACATTGAAGTTAGAAACATGTTTGTGTCTTTTTTTCATGACTAGCCCATGTCTATTCTCTATGAAATTGATGTCAAAAAAGTATTATATATTTTCAGTGGGAAATAGAAGGCTGCCCTCTACTATCCTTGTCAGGACGTCGTATCCCTTTAATCATACTTTTCAT
The DNA here is from genome assembly GCA_035583235.1 of Hafferia zeledoni. Taxonomy (NCBI): domain Eukaryota; kingdom Metazoa; phylum Chordata; class Aves; order Passeriformes; family Thamnophilidae; genus Hafferia; species Hafferia zeledoni. The sequence continues at coordinate 21,165,449 of JAWWEV010000004.1, forward strand.
TTCAGTACATTGAAATTTCCGTTACCAAGGACAACATCATAAATAAAAGTGTTTGTGAAATTTTTACCTGCAGCTTCCTAACTTTGTGCATTAAGCATGAGACTAGCAGAGAGGTGGTCAAATGTGAAAATTTATAATCATTTATTACGTACGGCTGAAGCGAGAAGGGAATAAAAGCGTGAAGGCATACATCTATAAACTGGAGCAGAAAAGCTTAAATGAAAAGTAAAGTGAATTTCTGTGTCTTGTCATAAAGTAATGAGAAGCTAGAGCTTTATTCATAGCAACCCAAGATGCATTTACTCTCAATCTAGCTTTAGCAGTAAATGCTTCCCTGATGTATTGCTTCGGACTTACAAAGAAATATTTGTGCTCTACATAATAGTATAGTTAGGAGAATTACTGCATGGCTGAGGAGATTCTATAAAGGTTTATAGCTGGTGGTGTTACTGTAATTTAATCACAATGTAGCTAATGTAGTACTTTAATATCACAGGTTACTTTTTTATTTACCATTTATTAGTAACTGACAGTCAATCATGATCACATCATAAACAAATCACCCAGGATTCTGTAGGAACCCTGAAGTTCCAGAATGGATGCACTTTAGCTCTTACATATGCTCCATAATGAACTAAACACCAAATTATTTTTTAACAGAATAATCATGTAAGTCAGGGTTCTTGTTTGCAGTCAAAGAAAATGTTGTAAGCCATTAATGCAATTAGTGTTGCGTATTGTGCAGGCATGGCTGAGGTAACACACCAACACATTACAGGCAACACAGGAGAATGTCTTCAAAAACATGAAGAAGACCTGGGTAAAAGACACTGTGTACAGGAATTAGCACATACTGATGAATGAGTTTATAAAGACTAAGAATTGTGCTCTCTCGCTTTCAGCCACCTTTTTTGTTAGGTTTGCTCTCATTTGCAAATTGAGAAAGTAACTGGAGCTAATAAATATTGCAGAGCCCATCAAGTGCTCTTGAAGTACTGAAATCTCAATATATTTTTTGTGATAAGAATGTATATTGTCCTTTTTTAGATGCACTGTAGCATCAATTTATGCTGGTTTTGTGTTCATGATCAGCTTTTAGTACAGAATCACAGTATTGCATCTGAAGTTGCTTGTGTTAGCCAAATTAAATGCCGATTGGAACTCTGAAAGCATCACCTCTTTGGACTGAAAATTGTGCTTCTCTCAAGACCCTAAAGCCGCTGTGGTTTTTTAATTGCAAACAAAATCTTTGTTTTTCAGTCCTCTCCAGCTGTGGGGGAATGACTCGTATAACCAACATCAGACTGCCATGGTGATTAATATAAAGTAGTAATAAGCCTCGCAAAGATGGATGTGTGTAGGCTATTGGTGCATGTCCTGGGTAAGCTGCAAACAGTCTGAAGACCAAGTGCCTTCAATCACTTGAAAGGCTTGCCAATAAGTCTAGTAATGCATACCCTGGCATGGCTTATTGCTATTAGAATATGTCTCTTTAATTCAAATTTCATGCAATTTACCCTTTCATGGTGAAAAATACTTCCTAGAAGAAAAATGTGAAATATTTGGAGGAGGCATACAGGAAAAACCCTTGCTTTGCCATTAGATAAATTAGAATATCAAATCTCTTTCATTCAGCATTGCCTTGTTTATATCTGAAGATTCTCTGGACCAACTGGACATCTTCAAGTCTTAAATCTGATGTAAATGGAATTCTGTTGATTTTACTTTTCTTAAGTGACTTTAAAAAAACCAAACAAAACCAACTCTTCCACTTTGCTACTAGGAGAAGGGTGTGACCACTGTTTTCCCTAAAATTACTGTACAAATATTTTAGGTCGTAGTAAACTCCTGAGTTTCTGTATTTCTTGGCCCTTTGCTATATGATATTTTCAAATGCAACCTGAATGTCTGTGCTCTGCCCTTGCAGCTGGCACAGGGAAACTCACAGTTGTGCCAAGCACAGCCAGGTGAAAATGGCTACTGAATCTTTAAATGTACAATTATTGGAGTATGTAAAAAATATTGTAAAAGGAAGACCGAAGTAGAAAACCATACTGATTTCTGCCTCTGTCTTCCTTTTAGCTTTTGAATGGCTCTCTGTGTACAGCCACTTTCGGTGTTTTCTTGAGGGGTCAGCAATGATCTGATTTAAATGACAGTGCACAGAGATGAGTTAATTTTTAGACATTATGTGATATTCTAGCCATTTTAACTTTTAATGGCACTTTTTGGTTAAATTGACAACAGATTGAATTGCAGAGACAAATCTCTGTTTTTGAAAGGAGAATTTAATGCGACTTGCCTTCAATTAATACTTTTGTGTCAATATCCTACTCATAGTCTGTACTGATCCTTGAAAACTGTATGATAATTGTTTCTTTTTACAGTTACTTTTAAAGAATTATTCTGCTGTCTACATTTGGGACTAAGTTTCTGGCCTTTAGCGCTTCTGTTCTAATCCATTTTTATTGCACCTGCTTGAGCAGCATTTTGCAGTCTGCTACTTGAAATTTTTCTGCTCCTCTTCTTGTTTGACTCTTCCCTTTTATAATTTTGTTCTTACCTTTCCTCACAGTCCTGCTGATAATGTTATCCCATGTTGCTTTGCATATTCCCTGGAGTGGCTGCTTTGCTTTCCTTGCTAACCACATGTGTAATGCCAAGGAGGATGGCACCAAGTGAAGAGTGGGAAGGCTGAGGTGAAAACGTGCCATGCCAGTTATGGATGGTCAACGGAAACCGAGGGAGGTGCTGCAAAGGAAAGTGAGGCAATTCTTTGGAATGTAAAACTTAAAAGACTGCTTTTCCCAAAATATCTTGTTAGAGCACTTTCTTGTTTCATTTGCAAGCTAATGTGGAAATAGACCTCATTTTTTTTCATTACCATCTTAAATTTGATTAACTTAATTATGAATTATTTAGTGCGGGGTAGAAATGAAAACTCGGTTCAACAGAAATATGTGAACTTGCAAAAAATTTTCACACTGATTCTCAGAAAGAACCTTGAAAATGTGGGTTGTTTGCAGGTGTAAATAATTTGATTTAATATGCTCATCTTTTTAAAATCCACCATTTAAAAATATACTTTTGTGAGGTCTTTAAAAACTCCAAAATGAAGCCAAATGAAATTTAACGTAAATGTTTTTATTTATTTTGCCATGAGAACAGAGAACATAAGCATTTTGGGTCAAACCTGAAATAGCAATTAATTTCAGTGCTTATTTTCAGACAGGGATTGAAAAATCAATTATTTATACAGCCCTAGAGTTCAGTGGGGGTTTTTTGTAAGGTAAAGTGCTGCAAGTTCTTTTTATTAATTACACTTGAGGTACTGGTTTATATTTAGTGTTTCTCAGTTTTTTCCTAAAGGTCAACTCCCACAACCAACCGAGCAGGTTTAAGGCTTCACTGCAGAGCACATGGAAAAACTATGGAGAGTCCTTCAAAGCACATAAGCACAGTGTGTTTTACTGCAACAACACATGATGGAAAGCAACATTTCAAAGGCATGTTTGGAAACCAACAGACAATATAAATCTAAATAGTTGAGATGAGCTTGATCATGCACAAGGATTCAGAACTCATTGGGGCTGTCACAGTCACGTACCAGGGCTGGCTCATGAAAGAACTCAAATTGTAAACTGAACATATTTGCTATGCAACAAAGTGACAACATAAGCGTAAGCCTTGGAAACTATTTTCAATTAACATTTTTAAACGTCTATGTTTCCTCTCTCAAAACAATGTAAGTGTATATTTGACACCTGGATCTTTGGTTTGGAAGAATCTGATTTTTTTCTTTTTTTTGTTGGTATTATCACCCTTTTTAAAATATAAAAAACTAGAATTTGTAACTTTTTTCATATCATTATGAAAACTCTGTCCTGCAAGAAAGGATTAGAAGAAGGCAGAAAAACAGGCAGGGATAAAACCCCCCAAACTCATAAGCCTGTTTCTAGGTGGTTGCTTGTTCTAGTAAGATATTTAGATCCACAACCATAATATCAATAATTCTATAGATGGTTTTGAAAATACCATTGTATTATCATGGGCCCATTGAACATTTCCCAGGTCTGCAACAGCAGTTAGAGTCTAACTCATTGAGAAATTACTTTGAAAATCAGTACAACTGAACTGTTGGAAATCCTCTGCAAATCTGGACCTAATGATTATTATCTCTCCCAGAAATTCAGAAAGAATAGAAATCTGTGGTATCTGTTAAGAAGTGGCATTCAGATAATTTCTGATGACAGCAATTTCTATGAACATGTTTTTAAGTTTGAAGGCAGTTAGTGCATCAACAGCAGGGCAACAGTGATATCTGAAAATCTACAGACACAATGATCTCTTTACACTGAAAAGGTGAGTATTATTCAGGAGAAGGATTCCCTGACCTTGCACTAGAGGAGCTTACAGACAGCACTTAGGCCTGCCTTGTCTTTATGGCTTTTTCTATTAACTCAAGGAGTCTGTACCAGTAACTGGACTGTTGGCTGCTGAGAGCCTACTCTGTACTCAGGCACAACTCCCTTTTGAAAGCCTAAAGGAGCTTCTACTAATAAAGGATGGCAGCATCAGGAACCTAAAGTAGTAGGAAAAGATGTATTTGGAATGAGGCCTCAAATACTGTATTTCTTTCACAGTGTATCTCCACCTCTAATCCAAACAGAATTGATCGGATGTGAAAAATGAGGGACAGGATGTGGCACAACTGTTCAGTCACATAATAAGGAGATTAGTTGTATGAGAAATAGTATCTATCATGAATTCATCTCATTGAAGAGAATTCAGATAGAATGCTTTTATGAGGGTTTTTTTTAGGCTAGTAATGAAGCCTAGGATGAATAACAGTCCATCTAGAATGTGTGCTGTGCAAGTATGTGTGTATTTCGACATCTTAAAGGAATATCTTAAGCTATACAGATTCTGTCTGGAGTTAGAGCCTAAAAAAAAATCCAGCACATTCCATCATTAATCATGAGTCATTACTATCATACAGTTTTTGTTACAGTATAATTAGAATGCTTAGGATGGAGTCTGAGTAGCTGTTCCAAATGTTTCAAATCTGTGGGAAAGATTCTGTTCATTTGAGTGGGCAACCCCAGGGTGGTTTTTAGCTATTCCCTGTAAGTTTATAGGGAATTTGCCTGTTATTTCTAAAGAACCCAAGAAAGGTGGATATTGCATTCTGTATAGTTCACTGAGTTTTTTTTCTGATGTCTACAGATTCAGAAAAGCTGTAACCTTAGACTTTCATGTTACTGTAAAGCAAAGGAAGGGTGATTTGCAGTATGTGTAGCAGCCTTGGGATATTTTGCAACACACCAACCTGTTTGTGCACAGAAGGTGGAGAAATACTTGCAAATACAAACTTGTACATGACAATAATGCTAGTATTAAATTTTGACTGTGTTCTAGCTTTCTTATAGAGATTTTAGTGATATTTATAGTATAATCTACTATAATTATAAAAGTTTCCTTTCTGAACAGACTGACTTTTTTCTCCCCTCCACATCTCACAATACTGTAATGGCTGTGAGTGGTCCAGACTAAACTCACTAACCATCTTATGAGATTCTACTAAGTGTGAGGAACACAGAATTTAGTTCAATGCGGTGTGACTCAACATTTTTTTTACCACATAACAGGTTTTGTATGTGCATTAATTTATTTTGTGTGGAGCAGACCAAACCTTAGGAGAGAGACTGTAACGCACCACTATTTCAAATACAAAAATTTTTAAAGAGTTTTTATTGTTTTAAAGAGTATGGATTAGTTTTTTGGGTGAAATATAATCCATTTCCCTGTATGTTCCCCAGTTCAGTAACACAGTTGGGGAAATTTTTATAAAATGATCACAGTTTGGTAACAGAGAAACAAGAAACCTTTATACAGTATGATATATTTCCATTTAAAAAAATGAAATCCTGTAGCCCTGACTGTAATGCTCATAGACTTACTGCAAAGGTCAAGTTGTCCTCTTAAAGGACAAATGCAAAAAGAATACTGGTCACCTCAAAAAGTAGATCAGCCTAGGCTTGTCTAGGTGCTCCAGTAAGATCTTGGAAAGGTAGATTAAAAAACTTATGAGATGACACACCTATGCCAGAAATTTGTTATATCTGCCATATGAAAGCGTATTCTGACACTTAAATATGCTATCCTTGCTTATGCACAGAGGTGGACAGATAATGTCTGTAAGTCCCTTCCACCTTTGGGGTTTGTGTTTGGTTGGGTTTTTTTTGTTGTTGTTGTTTTGTGTTTTTTTTATTCCTATAATCCCCAACGTACCTTTGTGCAGAAAGGTTATTGCTGACTTTATCCAAAATAAACTTTACGGTAGGCTTATATTTGGCAACATGGAATGCTAATTTGCTAAGGCTGTGGAGAATCTGAGCTGCTTTTTTGATATCCTAGATCCCAGTTATCCTACTGGCATGTATTATATATAATATCAACTTACTATGGCTCCTTAGCAGCATGGCTGCTCCGTATTTCTGAGAAGGAAAGGTGGTGTAGCATCACTGGTAACTAAGATGGGGTGGGGTTTTTTGTCATTAAGTCCTAAGAACTCTCATCTGGCTAAAAATCAGATTTTTCAACTATTGCTGCTCTTTTCCTTAAGAGCAGTTGAACCATCATCATTTTTTGAAACATAAAAATTTCTATGGATAAAAGACAGATTTTTCTCCTTCAGGCTATTTGTTGATATTATTTTGATTATGGGATAGTTTGTGGAAATGTGTACAGAACAAAGCCCCAAAACCTGTTTGTGTATTTCAGTCCTTGCAGAGATTCTTGGTGTGGAATTGAGTAATGCCCTGCCTTTCCATCTCCCCTTCACCTGACTTCAATGAAATACCTTTCTAATATGGCTCAGAATTAGGGAAGTGCCCTCTGGTTCTCTACGCAGCTCAGGCAAAGAGGAATTAATCTCCAAGGCCATTCCAAAGAACCTGTTACAGGGTAAGTTACTGATTTGCTACAGGACCTTTGCTATGACAGTTTATTACTACCAAATTTCTGAGGATCTGTTAATTAGCATTATAAAATATCTGCTGTGTCTTTTTTAACTTCTAGGTTTTATAGGCAGAAAATCTGATTCCAAGTCACATTGTTTCCTCCTGTTTGCTGAGCCTTCAAGTACTAATTGACTGATAACCACAAGAGCTGAGGCAGTTGCTTGTGAGGCAGTGACTTTGAAATTTCACAACAGCACTGATTCAAATGTCAAACTTGTTAACTGTTGAAGTAAAGATTTCAAACTCCTTCAGCTCTGATAGAAAGATCCTGTAATTTTGGAATTTGGTATCTTTTGCATTAAACCTGATGTTGTATGACACAAGTTACCTAAGGCTTACAGATTCTAGCACTGGTCTGAATTTAAAACAAACAGTAAACACCTAATATGTCCTTGCCAAAACAATTTTTATTTCTTTTAGGATTACAGAAAGACTGCTTATGTGAGTAAGATGAACTCTATTTGCAGTCTGCAGCTTCTATTTCTGCAATAGCTTTATTTTTTAACTTATGAGAAAAAATCAGAATTAGTTCAGTATAGTGCATATGATCTATCTCTCTCCCATACAGCACAAAATTTCTTAAAATCCAAGTGCTTACAGTGTTTGGAATTTTTAATATTTTAAAATACTGAATTATTTTTATTACAATTACTTTATTTAATGTGTATTTCATTGATTGTCATTCATGCATATTTTGCTAATCTGGTTTTATTTAATTGATATTTTGAAGTATTACAGTATAGATTTTAGTAGTTGAGAATTCTTAAAAATAATTTTTAATTATGTCAAACAAATTAGAGTTCAAAGGCTTAAAATTAAACAGGAGAAGGATGAAGTAATTCCACATACTCAAAAATGGGTAAATTTAAAAAAATGCTGAAATTAAAAATATTGAAAGTATCAGTGTAGCTGTCACCACCACGCTAAAAAATGATTGTAATTTCTTGCTTAATTTGAATGAAATATACTGTCTATAAAAAGGAAGCTTTTAGAAAATATCAAGTAGTAACAGAGGGAGAGACAAATGTTAAAATCAGGGGAAGAAACTTCTGCTAAAACAATTGGCCACGCAGGTTCTGTTGCCCTAAAGCAGAATGAACTTCTGATAAGAGTGTCTTCTTTCAGCGGTACCACCCAAATTGGAACAGATCCTGACAAACTTGTTAGAGATTAGGACTGTCCATAGGCTGATTTATTTAAGATAGCAAGGACAATTCCGTTAAGACCTGCCAAATTTAAAAGCTTAGCAATCCGTTCCCGCCCTACACAGTGACAAACACAACTATAACTAAGCACACAGCAGAGCTTTCCTCTCTGCAACAGGCAGGACTCCAGCTCAGCTGCAGGTTTTTAACTTCTACTTGATGTCTACAAAGAACACATCCTACTTTTGGATAAGACTTGGAAAATGACAGGTGTGCTTGTATTATCTCTTTTCTCTGCATGTGGCCAGATTTTCTGTCTAGAAACCTTGAGCTTTCCAAGGCATAGGTGATTTTATTCTGGATGTAAATGTTACTTATCATAATGGGGTTACAAATGCCCTGGGTGCTCAAATGAGCTGTTGGAACACAAAAAATACAGATATGCTTTTTATGCTGCTTATTCAAGGATTTTTATTTTTTTTTTTCAATTCCAACAGAAATAATAAAGAGTTCTGGATAAAATTACTGGCTTGATCACAACTCTGGCTTATTTTTCAGAAGTCCAAGAACATCTGAGCAACTGAGGCAGCTGCTCACAGAGCCACACTGCAGTAACACCAGGGCCCACTGAAGGAACAGGGAAACTCTTGGGTTTTACAGCTAATGAGCAAAGAAACTGAACTATCAGTTATGTAAGACCATATTGTTGTTAACATTTCAAACCACCTGAGGATCTGTACCTCTTTAATTTGATCTCAAATGGACCACAAACTGTCCTGTACAAGTAATTGTTGATGACAGTGTTGTGTGGGAAATGATCCCTTATTATCACTTGTGGGTGCCAAGATCTCGTAAGTTATTGCAAGCAAAAAGTAAAATCATTATTGGGCTGGTTCTACTGGAATAATTTATTGATGTTAAAGGAAAATCCCCTCCCCCAAGATAAAAAAAAAAGACAAAAAGCTCCCAGAAGCCTCCAAGAATTAAGATCAGCATATCCATAGCACCTCATATCTCTAACAGTTAAGTATTTAAAGGAGCTCCTATCAAGCTCAAGAAAAGCAAAAACTAATCATGCCAATTTAAGGTCTGAAATTTTTAATAATTTGTTTCAAATATGCTGTAAGATTAGCAAATATCCAAACCTAAGTAGCTAACTAGTTTGTTTTCCTGAGATTATATGAGATTCACAGATTTCAGAAGACATTCAGAAGAAATTAAAAACATTATTTTTGCATATCTAGTTTCAAAAGAACATTCCAGTGTGTTGAAAGGCTTGAATGTATATTCTTAATTTTTTTTTTTTTTTGTCTTAGTATCACAGCAAACAATACTGTTTGGACTGACAGTTTTGGCAAGAATTTTAACTCATGAAAGTACCTGAATAGCAAGTAGCATGTGATTTTACTCTCCCTTCTGGGATCAGCCTGAGAAGGGAATTTATTTTTTATCTTGTTCTTAACAATAGCTGATTATTCCTTACCTCTTACTATGGATTCTACCCATTGCAGTCTCTTGCCTGGGACAGAAATCCCTAAAATCCTGGGACCTGAAATGGAGATAGGAGGAAATAAAGGTGTACAATTTATACCTCCTCCTTTTTGAATATATGTTTAAAGCAGATCATTATTAGATTCGTAAATAAAATGCTTACATTATTTATGTGTTATACTATTTGCATTTGTATTGTTGGCATTGTTTTGCAGAACATTCAGTTACAAAATGCCTGTGATGCTGCTTCTGTTGCTGTATGTTGAATAATTTGATTAATCAGCTGCCCGTTGATTATGTTCAATGCAATTCTGATGTACTCGCTTTCTATAACTTCAATATTTACTTTTATCTCAGATATAACTAATTTTACTTCAGTGTAACTTTTGAGAAAGTTTCTGAATTTTTTTTCTAAATGCAGGTTTCAGATAGTTCTGTTAAAGGACTCAGAACGGTTCACTAACTCTGAATTTGGAGAGAGAACCAGGACTTTATTCTACAGATAGTTTGCATGTGAGTAATTCATTTATCTGAGTTGCCAAGCTTTGAGATTGTGGTTCTGTTCATAAGTAAGCAGCATGATATAATTATGCCATATTTTGTGTGAAGGTACACTCAAAAACATAGCTGTCTATTTATTGAATCTGCTCTTACTTATTGTGGAGTTCATTGACTTGATCTCAAAATAACTGAAAGGTAGTGTTGGATTTTAACTTAAAAAAAAAAGTAAACAAAAGAAATTAAATAAAAATATTATCTCCCAAGAATTTTATGCTGGCATTGGGTAATCCATGGAAATGTTACATATGAATGGTATCTTTTATTACTTCCTGCCTAATACGATAGTGATTTTGCTGATGAGCAAATGCAGAATTAATCCAGATGTCTTCAAGTAATTTGCATGTTGGATTAAAAAGTTGCAATTTCTTTGCTATTCAAGTGCAGTTTCCTATCAGAAAATATTTTCTGTCTGAAAGCTAAGATTTTTTTCTTGATGGACTCAAGTGGCCAGTGTAAATATTAATACTACTAGATAGTCATTTTACAAATAAATTTAAAAATATGCTGTAAGCCTAAGGTAAATCTGAGTTACAGAAGCATTTCCATGGCAAATGGTATGTTTTACATTTTGTTTTTCTTTGCTATTCTGTTCTTCCTAGTAATTTGACTCTGTTTTTCAGGATTCTGCCTCACAGATGGCAAGAATCAAGAAGTTGCACCGTTAACTCAGATCCTGGAAGCGCATCCTTTGCTAAGGTGAAAACATTCAGAGAAACTCACTGAAGGGAATGTTTTGTTTGGTTTTAGCTTGTTTTGTCTAATAATAGGCCAATTTGAAGCAAGTTGTTGAAAAACTTTTATGATTCATGTATAACATCTGCTTACTTGCATTATTTTTTCTTCTGTCCTCATATATCTCTTACCTTCTTCCTATTTAAATTTCTAAAATAATTAAGTGGGGTGTATGCATTTCTCAATACATTTGCAGGAATATATTTTCAGTGTAGAATTTGGTACTATATGTTTTCCTAATTTCAGTTAAAAAAAAAAAATCAGAAGTAGAGATGCTCACTCCTTCTCAGTTTGCTTTAACATCTTTGTGTTTTCACTTTTTAAAATAAAATTATTTTGTTGGACTTTTTTTTAAAAGACCACTCAAATATAAAATTAAATTTTCTAATTAATGTTACAGATCCTCTGTTTCCAAGTTTCTCATTTTCAAACACTTAAATATCACAATATAGTTGATGCACTCCCATGTTATCAAATAAATGCTCAAGGTACAGCTTATAATGTTGAAAAATAGAAAAATAAATTGACCTTGATGAAGTGTGTCTTCTTTTGTCTGTTCCCAGGAAAGTTTATTTCAGGTATTTCTACTGCTGAAATGATTAGAGTTAACAGCTTTTTCCCTCCATTTTATTTTACAGGGTCTCTTCATCTTCCTGATATATGGGGTGTACAACACAGAGGTAAGTCTGCTTGGAGTATCTCAAGGCTGACAGAGTGAATGAGAGAAATGACAGGTTTCTTATCTTGATAACTGAGGGACAAAGTTGGCTTTCCATACGAGTGTCCTACTGCCCTTCATGCTTGGACTGGCTTATATGCATCCCAGCTTACCATTAAACACTGACACCCTGAATAAGGGGACAGACTCATTTCTCATAGGCATTGACTAATATTTTACTGCTGCTTTAAGTTTTTTGAATTCCTGGTCTGCCTTTTAACACTTAGATAAACCTGCAGTCCTAAACTGTTGTAATCTCATGTACACTTTCAAATTAACTGTTAGTTTACAGGCTGTGCGAAGGAAACTGTATTTATATTACTAAAGGAACAAGTTTTATTTACTCAAGAAAATTTTGGAGTACAGAAATGGCATCAAATTCCATTTTTACATCAATGAGATACGTTCAAGATTTTAAAATCTGACCCAAGGCTTTGTACCAGTTAGGGCTATGAGAAGTACTTGCTATTTACAGGCTCATCTGTCATAAAAGGAAATATTTTTGACAAGGTGTAAAAATCATATGGAATTTATCCACCTAACTCTTGCACCACTTACATTATGTTAATGACAAAAATTAGTTCTGATTAACCAAAATAAGGTGCTATTTCGAAATAACAACAATTTCATTGTATTTCTATTATAAGGATGGATTATTTCCATGCATGTAACTAAACCAGTGAGCATTTTTAGTGTGGGTTTTGCTGCAGCGGGGAGGTCTGTTCGTGGGGTCTGGTGCTTGGACCGGGGGTGTCCCGTGGGGGCCGGGTGTGCAGAGGATGCTCCCGTCGTGTTCTCGGCTGGGAAGCCGCCGGGACACAGGGACATGTGGGAAAATCCTCCCCGGTTTGTCCGCGGGGAGGATTCCCAACGAAACGCGCGGTAAGGGCGTGGGAGCTGCGCGCGTGGACGGGGCGATGGATGCGCGGGGCTACAATCCTGTTTCTTATTGCAGTGTTTCCCTTGGGGCTACAATCCTTTTTCTTATTGCAGTGTTTCCCTTGGGGCTACAACCCTTTTTCTTATTGCAGTGTTTCCCTTGGGGCTACAGTCCTGTTCCTTATTGCAGTGTTTCCCTTGGGGCTACAGTCCTGTTCCTTATTGCAGTGTTTCCCTTGGGGCTACAATCCTGTTCCTTATCGCTGTGCTCCCCGGGCGCGGAGCGGCTCCTTTGGCGCCGCGGCGATGCTG
>JAWWEV010000004.1:21178408-21199870 GCA_035583235.1 Hafferia zeledoni
CTTGGGGCTACAATCCTGTTCCTTATCGCTGTGCTCCCCGGGCGCGGAGCGGCTCCTTTGGCGCCGCGGCGATGCTGCAGTGCTGGCTCTGGGCTCGCACAGCGGAGCCTTTGTTAAAGACGCTCAATTTCAGCATCGCTGCGGCTCCTTGAGCAGAGCCGACACCGCTGCCGCCCCTGCAGCCGCTGCCCGTGCTCGGTGTTTCGTGCGGCGGCACCTGCGCTGTGCCGGTCCCGTTATCCGGCCGGGCGGTGCCCGTGTGCCGTGCCCGGTGGTGCCCGTGTGCCCCCCGTGTGCCGCTCCCGGCCCCGTTCTCTGCCCGCGCTCCCGGCAGGTCCCACCCGGCCCCGCCGCCCCCGCCCCGCGCGTGCGCGCCCCGGGCCCGAGCGGCGTTGGCCGCGGCGCTCCCCGCGCTCCCAGCGTGCCGCGCGGCGCGCATGTGCGGCGGGGCGGGCGCTGCTAATTCCATTGTGGAGCGGACGCGGCGATATTTGTAACTGGCGGCGGCGGCGGGAGCCGTAAGTGCAGCCGGGCCGGGGCCGCCGCGGGCGCGGGACGGGAGCCGGCGATGCGCCCGGGCGGCGGCTGCGGGGCCGCCGCGGGAACCGCCCGCTGAGCCGGCGCGGTCCGGCGGGCGGGCGGGCGCGGGCGGCGGGTCCCGCAGCCCCTCTGGGCCGCGCCTCCTCTCCGGCCCGCCTTCCTGGGGGATGAAACTCGGCAGCGGCTTCCTCGGCGGCGGCGGCGGCAAGAGGGCGGCGGCCATGGAGCCCACGTTCCCCCCCGGCATGGTGATGTTCAACCACCGCCTGCCCCCGGTCACCAGCTTCGCCCGGGCGGCCGCGCCCCCCGCGCCGGCCCAGCACCCCCCACAGTGCGTGTTACCTCCGGCCGCCGCCGCCGCTTCCTCCACCGCGGCGGGAGAGCCCCCGGCGCCCCCGCAGGACGTGACTTTCAAGAAGGAGCCGGCGGGGGCTTTCCCCTCCGCGCCCTCCTCACAGAGGAGCCCCTGGGGCTTTCTGCAGTCCCTGGTGAGCATCAAGCAAGAAAAGCCCAGCGAGCACGAGGAGGAGCAGCAGCACCAGCCGCAGCACCATCACCACTACGGGGGGCTCTTCGGGGGAGCGCCGGAGGAGAGACCCCCCGGCCTGGGCAGCGGCGAGGGAGCCGGCCAGAGCGTGATCCAGGACCTCAGCCTTCTGCACCACCTGCACCAGCATCCCCACCGAGACCTACTGCTGTCTGGCAGAGGCGAGGGCACCCCAGGGAGCGCGGGTGAGCCAAAGCACGATGCCCAGGTCAAGAAGGCAAAGAGGCCAAAGCCAGAAACTCAGGGAATCAAAGCCAAGCGGAAGCCAAGCGCTTCATCCAAACCCCCCCTGGTGGGAGATGGGGAAGGTGCCGTCGCGTCCCCCAACCAGAAACCTCACGTCTGCGAACACTGCAGTGCTGCCTTCAGGAGCTCCTATCACTTACGCAGGCACGTGCTCATCCACACTGGGGAGAGGCCTTTCCAGTGCAGCCAGTGCAGCATGGGCTTCATCCAGAAGTACTTACTGCAGAGACACGAGAAGATCCACAGCAGAGAGAAGCCTTTTGGGTGCGACCAGTGTAGTATGAAGTTCATCCAGAAGTACCACATGGAAAGACACAAGAGGACGCATAGTGGAGAAAAGCCATACAAATGTGACACTTGTCAGCAGTATTTTTCAAGGACTGATAGACTGTTGAAGCACAGAAGAACATGTGGTGAAGCCATAGGTAAAGCAGGGGCTGGAATGGAGCCTGGATCATCAAATAGCATGGGTAGCTTGGCTGCACTGTCTCAGGGAAATACAAGTTCCTCAAGGAGAAAAAGTAAAACAAAAAATACATCCACTGAAAACAAAGGAAACAAGTGTAGCAGCAAAATAGCTGAATCTCAAGTTACAAGTAATGTGGCTATGCCAAGTTATGCAGTTGATATGCCTATTGTGTCTTCCAGTGGTGGTCTAGTTGGCACAGGCGTAGAAGAACTTCAGAAAAAAGTGCCAAAATTGGTCTTGAAAAAAGCAAGCAGAAAACAGGCAGACAAAAGTTACCTTAATTTTGTATCACCCCTGCCAGATATTTTGGGGCAAAAACCACTGTCTGGGAAACAGAGTGGCTCTTTAGGCCTAGTAGCCAATACCGGTGTAGAAACTATTGGCCTTCTCCAAAGTACAGGTGGTAAACCGGGTCAAATAAGTAGCAATTACGATGATGCCATGCAGTTTTCAAAGAAAAGAAGATACTTACAAACTGCAAGCAGTAACAGTGCCTTTTCACTTAATGTCGGACACATGACTTCCCAGCAGTCCGTCATCCAATCTCCAGGTGTTAGTGTTATGGATAATGAAGCTCCTTTATCTCTTATTGATTCAGCATCTTTAAATAGTGAAATAAAGTCTTGCCATGACAAGTCTGGTATTCCTGATGAAGTCTTACAGAGCCTTTTGGACCAGTACTCTCACAAATCAGAAGGCCAGAAAGAAGATCCTTTCAGTATAACTGAGCAGCGTGTGGACTTGCACACCTCAGGAGAACATTCAGAGATGGTTCAGGAAGAAAACCTGAGCCCTAACTCTCAAACAGTTTCAAATGATAAGGCAAGCATGTTGCAAGAATACTCAAAATACCTCCAACAAGCCTTTGAAAGAACAACCAATAGCACTGGTTTTGCTTTTGGACCCAGTTTCCAGTTTGTTAGCTTGTCTTCAACTCTCCATAACCACACTCTGTTTCCTGACAAACAGATATACACTACATCTCCACTCGAGTGTGGCTTCAGCCAATCCGTTACCTCAGTATTGCCAACTGCGTTGCCAAAACCTCCATTTGGGATGTTGCTTGGATCTCAGCCAGGCTTTTATTTGTCTGCTTTGGAGGCTTCGCATCAACAGTTGACTCCGTCGCAAGAGCTGGATGATCTCATTGATCCACAGAAAAACTTAGAGACTTCATCTAACTACCAGTCAACATCTCAGAAACTGACTAGCCAGAAGGAACAGAAAAACATAGAATCCTCAACGAGCTTTCAGATCCCATCTCAGGAGTTAACTAGCCAGATAGATCCTCAGAAGGACATAGAGCCTAGAGCAACCTACCAGATCGAGAACTTTGCACAAGCGTTTGGTTCTCAGTTTAAGTCGGGCAGCAGGGTGCCAATGACTTTTATCACTAACTCTAATGGGGAAGTGGACCATAGAGTAAGGACTTCAGTGTCAGATTTCTCAGGGTATACAAATATGATGTCTGATGTAAGTGAGCCATGTAGTACACGAGTGAAAACCCCAACCAGCCAGAGTTACAGGTAAGGTCCTGACTGTGACCAGGCTGTGGGGTCTTCTTAATGTAATTTGTTTTACTTTGACAACACTGCCATGGGAATGTTTCCACACGGTCCTATTAAGAATAATGTAACATGCCCTTTCAATGCAACTTTTCATATTTAGTTTATTTTGTTAGTGTGACTTTTTTTATTTTAGCTCTGTTTATTACGGTTTTTAATCAAAAATCAATAGTTTAAAATAGTGGGTTTTTTCAAGTGACAATGTTTAGCAATCAAATTTACATTATGTAGATTGTCAGGGAATAGCCCAAAAGTTTAAAATGCAAAAAATTAACTTTGTTCCTAGGACTAAGGTTTATTCTAATTCCTTTACTCTCAGGAAAGTGTAATGAAGCATGGGAATTCTATGCACCGTTAGTGTATTGGAACTTCCAATTTACAGATGATGACAAATATATCTCAGCTTTTTGAGGAAGGGATCTATGACGTTTCAAATTGCTGTCTTTTATGTCAGCTTGATCTGAAAGAATTTTGCTACCTAACTCTTGTTGTTTTTAAAGTACTCCTGTTCTTCCAGGTGATGCTCATTCCAGGCAGGTGGAGTAAATATTCTCGGGTCTGTAGGATGAGCCCAGCACGGTAGCTTTAACCTGAACAGTGATGTCCCCAGAGCTTCTGCGTAAGACTGTAATTCCCTAAAGAGATTCTGTTGACACAAACCGGGAGAACAGAGTGTGTGCATCTGGTTCATGTCATTAGAACCCCAACTTGAAACTACAGTCATAATCCAGATAGGCTTTTGGGATACATTATTTATTATACATGGTTCAAAAAAAGTCCATCTCTTGCTCTTCCCCTTTTTCACCTTTTAGTGTAAAGGGTTCCCTCTATTTTATTGTGTTCCTGGTCCTGGTGGTCCCCTCACCCATTTCTTTCCCTTCTTCCCTACTCACTCTTCCACCCCAAATTAATAGCTAGCATTTAAAAATATTTACATTCCAGAAAGTGCATATCTTAAGATGTACTTCCTGATGTCTTAAGGCATCAGATGATGAATGATGAACACCCATATGATTTAGAACTATGTCGAGGTTTCCATGTACAATAAGAAATAATATACTCCCAATTGTACATATCAAGGCCCCTGTCCTGCATCAGGATCAGCTGACACAGAGCCCTGTGCCCAGCAGTACCAGTGGTGTCACTGGAGCTCTTTACTGAGAGAGGGGCTTGCAGCAGTTCATCATGGCAGGCTTTTAGGGCCTAAGGCTGCAATTCCATCAAAGGCTTCTGGTGATGACATCAACTACAAAAGTAGAACTTGAGTGGCTTGTTAATATCAACAGAACTTTTCTTTGGAATTATTGCCTTACTTTATGTATATTTTGTGGTACATTATTTATTATATGTGAATCCTGATGAATGCCTGTGGAGCCATGGAAACCTGCTAGAAATACTGGTGGCCATTCAAAGCTGCTGAAAGGCAGTGGCACTGCTCTAAACCACTTTTTGCAAATGTATTTTTTAATTAGTTTTTTAATGTAATTTTGGTGATGTTTATGATGATGGTTTTTTATGTACTCTTGGTGATGTTTCAGTCTTACGTACCTTTCTGTTGTCAGGAAGGTACCAGTGGTTGTTTGCAGTCTTATTGTGTAATCAGCCTATTACAGGCTTCCATGTATAATAAAATTATTAACATTGTGCAAGTGTAAAACACTTCTGGTTATGAAAGTGGCGTATTATTAAAGGAATTGTTACAAAAATCCTGGGTAATTTCTCCTGTTGTCCCTCACCACTAATAATTGAAACCTGACTCCACTCATGATCTCTTTTACTAGTAAGTGTTTTTTGTTGTTTTTTTGTTTGTTTGTTTCCCCCCTCACTAATCTAGAGTTTGTTCTCATAGAGTCCATGTAACTCTATTAACTATTTATACTTGATTTTGTATTTCATGCTATTTCAGTTTTAATGAGCAAACAACTGTTCTTTACACACAGAACCCAGCCCGTTTTTGGGGATGGAATAGTCAGTAACCACTGTGTTGGCTTTTTGAGTACCTTTTTTTTTTTTTTACAGAGGTTATAATTTACATTCTTTATATTGTGTGTAGTAGAAGTTGCATATGTATTGTTATGGCTGTTTAACTTAATAAAACCCATTATTCACAAAATCATAAAGGTATCACTTCTATTATCCAGTTACATTTTGAGACCCTCTTAGGGAAACATTAGGAGATGGAATTTTGAGAAGGAATAATATAACTTACTGGCATGTTTTCAACTTGGTTTCTTTAGTTTCCTTTGGAGTCAGATAATCTGAATGTGCTATTTTAGAAACCAGTGCTAGCTCACACCTTTAGCTTAACAAAACTTACCAAATTTCCTTAAGTTAAAATGTTTTTACAGCCCCATCTTTTCAAATCTGTGGTTTTGGTTAAATATATCTAAATTGCATATTGTTAACTTCAAAGACTTTTTATAATTGCTGGAAATTCAGAATGACACATGCATAATATAATTTCATTCAAGGTAAAGACTGTAGAAAGTTCTCTGTCTGCTTTTTGGGAAGGGTTTTTGGTTGTGATTTCCCCACCACCACTCGTGCTAACTTTTGCATTATAAAAAACTCAGTAAAAATAGTACTGTAGCAAAATACTTAAAAGCATTTTACAACATCTGAAGATGGTTTATGGATTTACTTAATCTGTGTTTTTCTTCATCTTTGCATGTGAATTTGAATCAAGACCATGACACAGACGAGAAAAATCCTTGGCATGTGGAAAAACAAATAAGGACAAAAACTTTACAAAGTAAATATGGAATATACTCAATGCCTGATATTCAGAACATTGTAGGAATCACTTTAAAAAATCTGACAGGGAAATGTAGTGGAACTTTGTTTGTTGTTTCCACAGTGTAGCAGTCAGTCAAAAATGTTTCTAAATGGAGCAAAGCTAAAAATTTTCTTACTTTATTACGGAGTTCAGGTTTTTTTCTTTAAATAATGAAGGTTATGTTACAATTGCACAGAAATCAGTCTATGGTTTTATGTGCTACATGTTAGAAAATTATACAATAAAAAGTAGTTAACCCACATGAATTAATGTTATTTAGGGATGTGGCAGTGAGGGATGGAAAAGGGAAAGCAAAATGGCTCTTGAGTCTTTTTGCCGCTGTATTTCATGGTCTATGTTTTTATTGTTTTTAAAGGGATTATGGGAGCAGATTGATAGCCTGGGTCCTACCACAGACAGGAGTGTAAAGAAGAATTGATTCATGTGATGATAGAAAATTGTACATGAACTGTTGCACTTCCACTTACGTAGCTCACATAATGTGTTTTTGCTTTGGAACAAGAGTGTTCTGCTGCCTTGAATTATGAATGCACCTCTGTGTCCTGAGCCACTGCATGCATGTCTGCCCTGCCTGCAGATGATCTACGTGAGCTAACTAAAATTTGTTGTAGTTCCTGGATTACTTAAATTGGATACAGGCTTGTGGCTGAAATGTTAGAGTAAGAAACTGAAATGAAAGGAGAATTTAAAAAAAAGTGAAAGCAGAATGGTGTGAAGGGTGGTTGCAATTTCAGGTTTATGGACTACTGATGAAGAAAAACTGCATGATGCCTCATGGAGACATCATGAGAAGATATTGGAGTAATTCAATGTCTTCTATTGGGTGTTTTTTGTTGTTTAGTCCTTCCCCACTCCCAATCTAGTATGCTTGATAACTGTATTTGATGCTTCTGGTTTTTCCCCACCAACTCGAAATCAGCCTTATTCATGGGAAGTTGCTGTTGTGACTGGAAATGTTTGTTATACCCAAGAAGATACACATGACAGTGTGGAAGTTACCAACTCTGTGTTCTAGTGTGTGTTGAAGGGAATTAGATCACTTCAAAACGAAAGATACTGCTTACAGCCCCTGCTGATTACCAGCTTGAAACGTTTGAGCTGTAATTTTCCAGGCTCTGTCTGTCTCATGTTCTGAGCACTATCTTTTTCTGGAAAACTTCTGTAAAATTGCTCACATATTTCCTAAAATTAGATTAAGGAAGAAAACTTTCTTGTTCCACTGTTATTTTCATCCCATGCTCCTTCAAAAATAGATCAGAATCATCTCCCCACAAGCTGGGACTTTAGGTTGGTGAATGGCCCCTGTGGAATCACTGTTCTTGAAACCTGATAGTAAGTGTTTTTGAAAATGCTTTTATGTTCAGAGATTTGAAAGTTTAGTAGCTGTGTCTCCAAAGATGACCCCTCTGTGATAATGGCTCAGGCTGTTACAAGGATTTTGTATGTTAGTTCATTGGCAGTCTTTTTTTCCAGTGTGCTGTACATGGGTGTGTGTGTTGCATATTCTCAGACTAGAATCTGTTTTCTCACTGCTTATATGAACTGCAGTGTCTTCACTTTGAATATTATTCTCAAATTATTTTTGTGCAGTGTTTTGTTTGTACAAAGACTTAGGGAAATAAAGGTTTAGTATTGTGCAGAGTATTTAGAACACAGGATCTATATATACCCTGCTTACCAAATTAGCAACTTATACCCTTTGTTGTCTACACTCCTTCAAACTTATTTCTTGTGCCACCATTTTCACTGGTAGTTAAACTCCAGATTTATTTCAGTGTTGTTTGCTTTCTCACACATTAGAAAAGAAAATAAATTTATTTTCCCATATCCATATACTGATATTCTAATATTGTGGGGTTTATAGATAAACATTTCCTTTTGGATGCCCAGTTTTCTTTTGATACCTGTGACCTGGAGGGATAGGTGCTAAAATGTCATCTCTGTGACACTGATTGTAGTTGCATTCCTTGGTGTAAGATCCCTGGTTTATAAACAGCAAGGCAACATTGCTTGGAAAAAGTTCTCTGTCATCATCTCATCGGTCTGTTGTAATATACTTTCAGGGAATTGAGGATTAAACAGGCTCTTTTTTTAACTCATAATACTTCATTCTTAATTTTATGGTAATGTAAATTTTTATATATAGCATACTACTTTGTTTTCATATTGATGCTTCTCAGTATTTTGCTTTTATTTAATTTTCGGTGGATTTGGTAATTTTAAACCTAAGGCTGTCCTAAGTGGTGGTGGGATGCTACACTAGAAAGCTGCCCTGTGTGTACTGGGTGACCTGGTCTGAAATTTGATAAAATATTATATAGCCAGACTCAAAATGAAGAAAGGATTAAGAACTAATTTAAGAATATATTTCTTTGATCATTTTAATATACACTGGTCTTACCTTAAAATGTGTTGTGTCAGTGGTGGGTAGGATGGTTCAATCTGCTCAAACATTCTGAATACATTTTTTTCTGGAGGAGTGAAAATATCTCTCAGGTGGCATGTTTTTGGATGCTGTTACATTCTGAGATAAGTGGGAGTAAAACCAAGCCAAGACCTGCTTAGAGTAGAATTTACAAAGAAATCCATATGCAACTTGGTGAGTGGCAGGGTTTAGAAGCACTTTAATTTATTTTCCAGTAATGAGGAAATATATAAATGTGTAATAAAACATCTTGCATATTTTGCTGAAGTGCTTTAAATTCTGGTGGGTAAAATATGTCTGGATCTTCTTATCTCTTAAATAAAATGATCTTCAGAATGAAAAATGTCTTGGAAGCTGCTTGGTAATACTGGAAAATGAGACCAGTAAGGATTACCTTCTTCAGCTGCAGAGGTGTTTATATTGTGTTGGTTCTCTGCTTGGAGTTTGGTCAGGTTGGTGGAAACCCCTTTGCCTGTAGAAGCTCCCGGCCCATCGTGTCTGCAGCGGCAGGAGGCAATCCCACAGTCCTGGCAGAGAGCACATGGGCCTGCCTTTTGCAGCTGGGCTGTGGCCAAGCATTTGCAAGTGTGACAGACAGTGCAGCAAACTCCATTCCTTAGAACACCCAGGCTTTTTGGAAAGCCTGCTCTTTCCAGGTATTGATTCACTTTGTGAAAATGAAACATAGAGATCTGTGCCAAAATGCTGCTATCTTGGGTTTGTCCAGAGGGCTGGACAACCCCAAGGGGTTATTCAACAGTAATCAATGGAGATGTGTCACTAAAACTATTCAACCTCTTTAGCTTAAGGAATTTTGGGAAAGCTGGGTCAGATTGTATCATGTTCATGAATTTGGTCCATCAAACCCTGTAACTAAACATGTACACTTGGTGATCTTGGTGTAGAATTAAGTTTTTATGCAATGTGTAGGTGATTAAAAAGTTTACTTCCTGAGCATTCTTAATTAAAACTTCTTTCCAGGTTTGCTTCTGTAATAGTAATTTAATATTAGTCTTGGGACATGAGAGTTAAACTAATTACTCATCTTGAGATCTTGGAACTTGGAATTTTTGAGAGAAGGCAATAATTTCTGTGCCGATACACTAAATTTGATTATTTTGGAGTCAAGAGACACTTTGGAGTAAAAGTAGTTTCATGTTTTGTTTTATGTGGTTCTGAAAATCGTACTTCATGCACACTATTTTAAGAGTGGATGGCAAAGGCAATAAGACTGCTGAAATGATTATTTTTTACATTTTTAACACCATATTCTGATGCTTGCATGTTTTGTTCTTCTCACAATGAAGCTAAATTAAAATCTCTGAGAAAGAGGTCCCTCTAATATAGCATAATGAAGTCTTTAAATGGGTACAGTTGTAGGTCATGGTGAATAGGAATGCAGTGACCTTTGTCTTGACAATGAAGCTGACACAAGCTTCTCAAAGAGCTGGGGTTTTTTATTATTTCTCCGCCAGAAAGGACACAAATAAAACAGAGGATCCCCCTTCTCCCATCAGTGAACAAAATCAAAAGATTAGAAAATGTATTGTAGTTTGTCAGTTTGCAAAATCCAGAAATAACACAGACTTCTTTCTCAGTATAGATACTGCTACAGGAGTTGGGAAAAGAAGGAAAGTCTACTTGACTGCCCAGATGACTGGTAAAGGGCCTTCTGGTTTCCTAAGGTAGTTTGTAATAGTCTGATTTGATTTGGGGATACACAGCAGTGAGGCATTCAAAATTACTTGTAGCTACTTAGAATTTGGAATCTAGAAAAATCACAAGTCTTTGTGTTGCTGATTTTCCACTTACTTTTGCAGTATGTTGTGGGCTTGCAACGCACTGTGTGAAATCTAGGAAGGCCTGGATTTCTTGGTGGCTTGTGTACCAAAGCAAAGCATTTTGCAGAAAGCACATAAATGTGGCTGTTTCCTAGTGGGGAGACACTGTTGCTCTATCCAGCTTCAGCAGAGGTTTTTGAATTGCAGTGCTCAGCAATTTCCTTTAACCATAGAGAATCATCTGTCATTCTTAGAGAATGGCACTACCTCCTGGTTTAGAACTTTCTCAAGGTTTCAGCAATGTTGATGTGAATTGTGCTCTCTCTTGTAAACTCTGAAGTGTGCAGTCAAGGTAATGAACAGAGATTTGTTCCTTTTTTAAGAAGTCATGTATATAGAACTGGTTCTCTATGACCAAATAATGATTTTATTTATTTTTAGCCAAGGACCTGACTACGTGTTTTTTTGAAGAGCAGGTCATTTCCTCAGTGATGATGAATATTATTCCCATAAGGCCACAGCCTGGGTGAGTACCTTAAACAGGTATTTTTATTGAGAGTGCCCCTCTCAAAGAATATGTTTCATCCAAAGGAAAAATGAAAGAGAAGTTTAGAGTATGCACGTGTTAGTTCAGAGATGTGTAAACCAAAAGAATGAAACAGCAGTTACCATATAATAAGCCTTTCAAACCTATTCCAGGAAAACAATCTGCTGATACCATGTGAATGGATCTAGTGGACAGTGAGAAGTGACTTTAATAGGTGAAAATAAAAAGGTGTAGTAGTTGCTTAGAAAGATTAAATTGTTCTTTTCTATAAATGAAAAGGCTTACTCATAAAGCTTACTTTATAAGCTGGGAGATGACTAATTTGATACTAGAGCCTTTTATTTTTGCAACTTCATGTCAAATCCTCTGAGGGATGGAAAGTGGAAACACTGATTTTCCAGGGGAAAAAGTGTGCCAAGGAGTGAGGTAAATTCTTAATGAAGATTATATGCTATGCAGTTTCTGCTATGGTAAACCAGCAAATTCTACTTACTTACCCTTAATGTGCCTTAATAAAACAAAACCTGCCATGCCTGGAGTTTAGCAGGCTAAAGTTGGCTGATGGCAATCTCATGAAGTTCAGCAAAGTCAAATGCTCAATCCTGCACCTGGGTAGGAATAACCCTGTGCATCAGAACGTGCTGGGGTCCAACTGGTTGCAAAGTAGCATTGCTGAAAGGGTCATTGGGGTCCTGGCGCACAACAAGCTGTCCAAGAGCCAGCAACGTGTCCCCTGTGACATAAAAGGCAAACAGTATCCTGGGATGCATCAGGGGAACCATTACTGTGGCTGAGCAGGGTGTCCTTCTAATTCACTCAGCACTGGTGAGGCCTCGTGTTGGGCTCCCCAGGACATGGGACAGGCAGACTGACTGCAGTGAGTCCAGCAGTGCCACAAAGGTTAAGCACCTGCATTCCCTCCCATAGTAGGAGAGGCTGAGAGAGCTGTGAGTGTTCAGCCTGGACAAAACAAGGCTCCGGGGGATCTCATGAACATGAGATCAATTCTCCATCAGTTTCTCCAATACCTAAGGAGAAAGAATGAAGATGAGGGAGTCAGACTTGTTGCAGTAGTACCCACTGACAGGACAAGAGGCAATGGGCACTAATTAAAACATGAAGTACCATCTGAGCATAAGAAAACTTTTACTGAGGGGGTTGCCATTCACAGGAATAAGTTGCCAGAGAAGTCGTGAAGTTTCTGTCTGTGAAGATATTTAAAGCCCAACAGCACATAGTCCAGGACAGGCTGCTGTAGTGGGAGCAGGAGGTTTAGACAAGATAAAGTCAAGAGCTCCTTTCCAACGTCAACAATTCTGTGATTCTCTGTAGTTTTGTTTGATTGGTGGTCTGTGCCAAATGGCAGTGACAGGTATGCTGAAGAGACAGTATGAGTCTCTAGGAAGTAGTACAATGGTGTGTCTGAAAGTGCATTGTTTAATGGAACAAATGGACTGGGAATCCCATCATGATGCAGTGTTAAGCACTTAAACATTTTAGATGCCTAACTTGAGCACTTGAGTCTGTGTTAACTTGCAGGCATTTTCCATGATAAGTCTTCCTTAGTCTTTTTTTTTAAGATTAAGAAGGAAAGCTAGTGAAAGCATTGTGAAATAAATTTTAATGTTTATATTATATACAATATAAAATGTTATATAAAATATTTAATACATATTTTTGTTGGTTTCTTTATGTTTTATTAACTTTCCTTCTTTCATTCCTTGTTAACTGTAGAAACTTACTACAAGGAAATATCTGACTGATGCTAATTTACATGGTTTGGGACAGGGTAAATGCTTTTTCCCCTCTTCTCCCTCAAAGCCAGCTTAAATGGCCTGACTCGATGCTGTTCTTGTTCAGAGCTCATGCAGAGCAAAGCAGGGAGAATGCGACTTCTGATTTTGGTTCAGACTTTGACTTGAAATCGTTCTGGTGGAGAAAGGCAGGCACAGAGCATTATCTTATCAGTGTGTTGATAAGTCGTAACAGCATTAGGCTGTTTCAGGCATTGCTCTCAGCTGTTGTTCTGGTCACGGGCTCAGTTGTTGCAAAAGATTGTCTTGACTGGTTAAGCCAGATGGGTTTTTTTATAACAGAAAGCAAAAAATTATTAAAAAGGATGGGGATTAAAATGTATACAGTGAATGGATGACAGCAGGAACATAAGTTTTGTATTCCAGATGTTTTTCAAAGCTTAATCAAAGCTGGATATTGTGGCGCTGTAATTTGGGTCGTCTTTGGTGGGGCTGGTCTGGCTGTTTCTCTGGATCAGGGCAGCAATGCTAAATGATGTTGCAGTGAATCCTGGATTTCCATGTGCTGATATAGTTATCGGTTATAATGGGAAGTTTCATAATTTTCAGACACCTATTGTAGATTTAGCTTTAAGTAATGGCTTTTAACAGAGGTCAGCATTTTTCTGACATCCTTGCAGTAGGCCTTTCTCTGCCCTATGCTTCTTTTGTTTGTTAGACTTGATTTCATCACAGACCTTGGGTTTTATCAGTGGGTGTTGTTTGGACAAACTCAATATTTCCATCTTCAACTTTTCTGGCTTCTATAAACAGTAAGTCTTTGTTGGTTTATGCTTACAGATATACTTTTTCATGCTTTTAAAAGTCTTTGTGCATACTCTGTGTGTACTTACTTTGTCAAACATATATAATGTAAATGCAGTAAAAATGTCTGTGAAAATCCCTGTTTTTCTGGGATGTTGCAATAGAAAGATGTTATATTTTTTAAAGGCTAGCTACTGGACTAATGTTCCTCTAAAGTGGTAGAGGATATTACCTTCTTTGACATGTAAAGCTACATTATTGCTGAACACTGCGATTATTGATTTTTATGAAACTTTTTGCTCATATTCACATATGTCAGTCTTACTGACAGTTACTGAACTTAAGGTTTTTTTCAGAAAATATTTAGTAACTAACCTCAGGGCAAATGTATGGCTTCAAGTGTAATCTTGATGTTCTTGTACAGTTTTTCTGTATATATTTTTCCTTTTTGTATTTTTTTTAAGATAGCAATCTGAGAAAATATAGGCAAAATGCCCCAAGGTGGACTTTCTGTTGATGATCATCTTCTAGTTCAACAAGTGTGTCTGAAGCAATCGGATGACCAGGACCATTGGCATTTGAGCTCCATGGAACAGGAGCAGTGGAGAAAACTCTGAGATCAGCTCAGCTGATGAGAGCACGGTGCTAATTATGCTGAGGTTGGGGTTTGATCCCTGAATGGGCCATTCATTTAAGAGTTGATCTCAGTGCTCCTTGTGGGTCCCTTCCAACTCAGAATATTCTGTGAAATCTGTGAAACGTCTTTATGAGTTGTTTTCATGGGTAGATGCTGATAACTTAGTAATGGTGTACTTGGGAACGTTCATCTTTTGTGTGGAGTAGGAGGCAGTAACTCTAGAAGATGGGCTCTTGTTATCTTGGCCTTGACCCTTGTTCCTCCTACCTTGTTCCAGTCCTGCTTTTCTTACTGCACTTAACTCACTAAGCAAATATCACAGTTGTCTCATTCAGATCTCCCCATTCTACAAGTCTTTGCCTCTCTCTCAGTTCTTATTTACTATTTCCATCATCTTATGTGTATCCTTCTTCTGCCCTAATCTTATTGTTTCTGTCCCTGCACTCCTTGCCTGAGCAGATTCTGTGACCAGCTACATGTTCTGTTCTTCCCTCCCACTCTCATTTCATCAGGTTCCTTGTCCCTATGTGCTATTTTCTTTTATCTATGTAAAGATGTTCTTTCTTGTGCATGAGGTGCACTGGATTGATATTTACTTATAATGGGGATGTCTTGCTGCTGTTGTGTTATAATTGGCCTTTACAGGGATAGTTTGGTTTTGCCCCACTTGGCAGGGCAGGGGGCACATACTCTGCCATACTGGAGGAATAGGGCCAGCTACAGTTTGTTAGAAATTTATATCACCTGCATGAATTTAGGTAGATTTTCTTGAAAATAAGCAGCAGTTGTACCCCTGTAACATAATGGATACATTCCTTTTGAAACTCAATCATTGTTGAGAGTACCAGAGATTTCCAAAGAAAAAGCTTTTGCCTTTTTTGCTTTTTGTGGTAGTTAAGACAATGCATTTTTTCATTAGCATTCTTCTAAGAAGAGGGCAGGCCTTTCTGAATAAACACTGTATGTATTTATTTTCATGTGCACAGAAAGCATCTGACAGTGCCAACTGTGGTTGATGAAAATGTGATCAGCTTTGTAATCACAATGCAGTGACAACAAGATCTTGAAAGGTTTTGGGGTAACATTTTAGAAGACAAACTATACACTATTCATTTTAGTGGAGATCAGTGGAAATAATATTAAAGGTAATGAAGATGGACCAAACTCTTTACAACTCGTACTGAAGCATCAGAAATTGCATTGCCTTGGGCAAGTAATGTGACCAGATACAACAGGCAGTTTATCTGATGTTGGAAGTTCCATATTCCTATAGAGGAGCTAGTTCTGCAAATTATCCAGTTATAATGCAATAATCCATCAGACATCTCCTCCTTTTGAAAGCTGTTTAATTGAATGAGCTGCAGTATAAACAAATTGTATGGTTACATATAGGAAAGTCCCAGTAGGATGTGCCTTGCTCATTCTATTCCCTGTCCAAACCCACCTTTTTTAATTTATTTTTTTGAATTTACAATGGAGTATTTTAGCAGGATATTTCATTCTAGTAAACATTTAACTTTTCTAAGCATCTGTATGTAAATTACTACCAAATTTAATTTTTTCAATTAGTTTGATTTGCATGTTAAATTGGTAGTGTTGCATAAATGCACCACTCTCAAACTTCAGGGAATACTGAACAATACTTTTGAGAAGTGTGACTATAATGACTGAGTAGTTGTACAGCCTTTTCTCACTGAATGAAAACAACATCAATGGCACATAAAATGTAATTTTTTAAACCATTTTAATAAAACTTTAACAGTTATTTTGAGTTGAACCAAATTACCTTAGTTTAAGTTGAGGAGTTACCTATTTTAAAGTAAATGGGACTAACCTTCACATATTGTAGGTTGAACACAGGAAAGTTATTACAGTTTTGCTTTAGAATTTTTTTTGTAAACTAAAGCTGTCCATCACATACAGTCATGCATCCACTTTCCAGTCTGTCGTAAGAACTGTCTTGTTGACTAGTGCAGAGTATGAGAGTATTGTAGATAAACTTGGTAGAAAATGGTATTTTTTATTCCATCTTTTTTTGTGATGAAAGGAGTAATGGTGTGAGGGATTTTATTTAGGATTTTGCACTATCAGTGGTCTTGGGTTCTGGGGCTGCATTTTGAATGCTCCAAGGTGGCACTGTTACTGAAAGAAACCAGTCTGCCTTCTGCAGTCCTTGGCTGCTCACTCTCTCCAGCAAAGGCTTATTTTTCATGTAAATCATACAATTCATCCCATTCTTTGCAGTTTGTGAAAATACTTTTTCTGGCACAGGTGTGCCTGAGGGCACTGAATAGGACAGGGCTGGTGTTCTTCTCTGACAAACTTGATTTAAATTGATCATTAACATGTTTTTCCATCAGTTTAATTGCTGATTGTTCACGTTCTTTTGTTGTGCTCTATCTAGAACGTCAGGTCAGGAGGTCAGGTCTGCTGGCATGTTTTCTTGTGCCTTCAGGGTGGTGTTGCCTCTGGCCTGTGCATTCACCTCCCTCTGTCACACTGATCAGGCCTTCTCTGATGCACTCACTTTAAGAGCCATATTTATGGGTTTACATTGTCTCTCCCAAACATAAACATGAATAATTTAATTTATATGTGACATCACTGTAAGCAATATAAACATATGTAATTGTGTATAGTATGCTAGGAAATAGTTATTTCAGTTATAATGTCTGTTCTTTCTAACTGATTACACTGTCCCCTGTCTTTTTGCTAAATTCAGGTGAAAGTGAAGCAATGGCAGAGCTTCATTTGCAGTTGACCTTTTGAAAGTTGAGTATTGCTGCTTGATATGCACAGATTTTTCAGTTCTGACAAGGAGAAACCTGTGTTGTACCCATTTATAATGTATAAACCTCTCTTCATATTTATATTATTTAAATAAGGGATACTGTGAGTTCTCAAAAATGCTGCCATTCAAGTGCAGAATGGATGGTACCCAGCCTTCTGTATGCACAGGTTAGGAATATGGTGATGATCATTCTGGCCTAATTACTGTGCTGCTACTTTTCTGATTAATGACAGGAACCCTGACATGTTGGACAATGAAAGACTGTCTGAATTTCATTGTTTCTGAGGACATGCACAGCTTTGACAGGTCAAGAGGAGGAGAAAATTAACTGGCTTTTGGCTAAAATTCCCTAATTCCTCAATTACTCTTTTCAATTATTTCTGGTCTTCTTGCTCAAGAATGTCTAAAAATGTGAGCAACATGAACTTTCTAGTTCTTTAAGAGTAGCATCTTTATTTAGGTGCTACACTTTTGTAAGTTA
Organism: Hafferia zeledoni; assembly: GCA_035583235.1. Lineage (NCBI taxonomy): Eukaryota > Metazoa > Chordata > Aves > Passeriformes > Thamnophilidae > Hafferia > Hafferia zeledoni. The sequence continues at coordinate 21,195,793 of JAWWEV010000004.1, forward strand.
TAGAGGCAAAGTACATTGTGGAGCCAGATTCTCTGGAAGTTGGCAACTTCCTGAATTCCAGTAGAAGCACTTGTGTCTGTGGTTAGGACAACTACTTACTTTTCACATTAGCAGTTTAATTGATTTCTTAAGAAGGAGGATTTCTGAAGGTAATAGGGTCTCTGAAAAATGTATTGATTAAAAATAAATCAGTCTCACAGGTGAATAATTGTGTGATCTTGTTTGACTCATTATATCTCTAGAAGACCATTTGGTTGTTCTGTGGGGTCTCATCCTGGAAATTGTTAGTTGAATGCATAAGCATTGTCAGTATTGTGTGTGCATACTTGGAAATCTTTCTATAGTTTTCTACTTTTAAAATTGTCTATGAGTTGTGTAGCTGTTCAAGTATAATGAGTGCATAAATAGTGTCACTGCATCCCAAATCAAACTCACCTGGCTGTTTTCTTGCCTCAAAATGGATTTTATTTACAGAGCTTTATTAATAAGCTTTCATGTAAGTTTTCAGTTTGTTATTTTTCTGATCATCTTAGACTAATATAGTGCTGCAATATTTATGATTACAAATACAGCTTTATTTAAATCCAACAGTTTTCAGTGAAATTGCATTACCTTTTGACTGTTAAACAGATTTATATGTGAGAACCAGAACACTGAAGGTCTCTAAGTCCAATATTATAAATGTGAATGTTTCCAGTAGCTAATATTTATGCTTTATTTTATTTCCTGAAAGGTAATATTACTTGTTGGATACTCATAGTGAAAAGTTGAATATCCTTTTCTTTGTATGAAAGTGTAACAGTCTGACTGATTGTGCAGTCATGACATAGCTGAGGTGAAGATCCAACTTCACACATTGCAAGATAAATCATTTCCACATTCTTGCTTAAGTAGCTATTTTAGTGTAGAGAAGCACATTTTCTGTTGAGTGCTAATGCCACTGTCTCCTTGACCCAAGGTCTTAACTATTTTGAGCAAAGTAGATTTGGTAGTTAGTGTAAAGAAAGAGTTTGCAAGTAAAACAGTTGTGCCATGTAGAAATTTTGAAATTTCTGTACCTTGTGGGATTGTCCTTTGAGAAAGTGTTGATTGAATGAAATGAACTTTACACAAGGTATTAAAAGACATATTGTTCTTTCATATTTATAGGAACTGAGGTGGGTGCCCGGGATCACAGCTCTGTGTAGGCTTGTGTGAGGGACCTCAGAGAACGGTGTGTGTTTGTGTATGTTTCTTAAGTTATTATTTTGCCCAGCTGCTTTGCTCTTTCTTTCAGCAATGAGAACTATTAGCATGAGGCATTCTGGTTTTGCTAAAAGGGCAGGAAGTAGTAGTGTTTAGTGTTGCTTAATGAAACAAGACTGTAATTTTATCTTAATTTTGCTGTTTGAGGGCAGCCCAGCAATTTACTTAGGAGAAGCAAAGCCATGGAATTATTTTTGTAGCTTTGACAGATAAATCTCTAGAATTTTTTTAACCAACAATGCTGGTCAAGCTTCAGTAGCTTTATTGCCACTAGGATTATAATGGAGTTAACTACAGTCAGGTACACTTAACATGAGGTAAAGCTACAGCCATTTCTTCTTTTAATGTGCCCTCTCTGATGTGTGTTACTGCTTTCAGTCTCAGGTGCCATCCTGTGTCCTGCTGATGCTCCCAAGCCCCTGGGCAGTGGCAATCCTGTTACAGAAGAGCCTCTTTGCCTCTGCATTTGTCCCAGTTTATGGTGTCAAATTTTCCCACAAATACAGAGAAGCCTTGAACATCTGAAAGGCCTTCTAATTTTCAGAAAGGAAGAAGATTTGCAGAAACAGGGTAAAAATATATATATAATAATCTTGCTATTCTTTTGGATGCTTATTTTTAGGGGCTACATAAGACAATTTTAAAATTGAACGTTTACATGGGAATAAAAACAAGGGCATTCTTACTCTGGTGTTACCTGGTATTTTTCTAAAATAGAGCTGTCCAGCTGTATTTACCAGAGTAGAAGTGTGGGACAAGGTCTCTGTCTGCTTCGTGCTGTTCCTCCCTTTTGTAAGAGTACTCCTGCATCTCTAGAGGAGATGGACTATTGTTTGGAAAAGCCTTTCCTATTTCTACTGTTTCCTCATCTCAGAGAATAGATTGGTAAAGGATAGATGGCATTTACCTTTAAATAAATTTTGTTGTTTCTAATTCAAGCAGCAGCTTCAGGGAGTGGTTATCAAACACCATCATGCTGCTTACTTTTTAAAGGAAATGGAAAAAGTGTCTGACACAATGGCATCTGAAATGAAGCACTCAATTATCACAGTATACCAAGAATTTACCTACTGGAAATATTGTATGTGAGTGTTAAAAATAAAATATAGACTCATTTAGTCCCAAGTGTTTAGAATTAAATGGCTTGAGACTGAAGAGAACAGATGGAAAATGGGTTTTCCTGGAACTAAACTTAGGTACTTCAGTTTGTGCTTCTTACAATAGGTATTTTAGTAGTGTGTGTAATAAATGTGAGGTTGTTATTTAGTAATGTGAAAAATAATATCAGCAATAATAAGGATGGGTAATGACAGTCCAGCAGCATTTTCTGGCTGAGAATACCAAGGGAAAAGCAGTTACTACTCCACAGTTGGTAAATATGGTTTATATTTTTTCTCTTTTTCAGTTCCTTTAAGCTGCCTGTCAATCAGCTATTACTGTGCTCTTCTTTTATATCAATACATTAGAGAGTGGACTTTCAAAGCTACTGAGGAAAGACTTAGGTTCATGAAAAGAATTAGCTTAAAAAATAAATTCCTTACTGGCTTTACTGGACTGCCCAAAGAAGTCAAACATACATTTCTCACCCTGAATCATCATCTGTTGATAGTTCTTCTCTTTGTTGCTCTGCTGGCCCGACTGTGACTGACCTTTAACACACAGAGAAGTACAATGTCTTCTTTTCCTGTGTCATAGGCTTATATACAGGCTTGTGATTGTCTTTGCAAAGAAAGTACTTCTGTTGTTGGCTTCATCCAAATAAAGCTCTGTATTAAAATTCTTAATTAAGACTTCTGTGCATGTAACTTTTTTCTCAAAATAATACACATCCCATATGAAGAAGATGCTTGCAGAGTGCTGGCACTGTTACTTCCCTTTGACTGCATCGTAGGGATTTTATATCCTTTGACTTTCTCACTGTGGGAGGTGGCTTTGTAGAACATGGTGGAAGGAAGCATTGGGGAGCAGAGCAGCTCTGGGTTTAGAGCCCAGTTTGCTGTGTTGTAGGAGAAAAAGTCAAATATCAGTGGGGTTGTGAAAGTAAATTGTTGTCTGGGAGAAATATCTTATCTGGGGTGTTTCTGAGACATCACTGAACAACTGAAGTAAATGTTTGATGGATGTGTCATGAAAGCAGCCCAACATCCCAAGTGGTAAAACCTCAATTTTTTCTTAAACAAACCCCCCCAAATTAGATGACTTCTGGAAGGTTCTGGACACACAAGGGCAGATTTCTCATGTTGAAGTGGTTGAATAAATATATTCAACTTAATTATTTTTTCCTAATTGCTTGAAATTTTCTTTTTCATTGCAGCATAGCTTTGACACATTAATTACATTACCCAATATTTTTAGGATCTGTGTGCTTGGAATGGCTAATGTTTGCTGTGCTGTAGAGGACCCTGGTCCATGGAGGTGCTGAATGGAAGGACCTATTTTTTTTTTAATGGCTTTTTTTAGGCAATTAACTTTTTGTTGTGTCGTCCTCCTTTTGTAAAGTTCAAGGTCAGATTTATTAAAAATAATTGTGTGATGCATATCTGCTATTCACTGTTTTGTCCAGCCCATAAAAACAGGAATGGTAAGGCCCACACACAGCTCTGCATTGGCTTGGCTTAATCAGTTGGTTAAATAGGGAAAGCTTCGGCGTGCAGATATAAACAAGAGTCTTGGAAAATCCCAAGCAGAGGAAAATTGGCCGTTTGTCAGCTTTGTAGTATTTACTCGCTTTTTCCGTGCGACAACGGGTTTTATTTTGTAAAGCTCGTTTAAGCATCAGTGTCCGTGTGCCGGACCGAGCAGGGCGGGTTGGGAGCGTCCCTTCCAGCCGTGC